>CM021102.1:664122545-664359862 GCA_007115665.2 Sequoiadendron giganteum
ACATGTCCACAATGAAATCCTAGGTATGCAATATATGGCAAGAAAACATGAAGAAACACCAAATCTACCAACTCGGATCAAAACAAGAACAAAACTGAATGAAAATATTTTTGGTTGATGCAAGATTGTCGAGAACCAAGGATGCTCCTGCATTAGACATCCGGGGTTAATGAAAATTAAGCCTCTCACTTTGTAGGGGCCAAAAGAAAACAAATACAGTCTATCTCAACTCAAGAAATCCAAGAAGAATCCTCCACTGGTCTACCCTTCCATTTCACCAAATATTCCTTGTACTGTCTTCCACGAGTCCTCCTTTCATCTTTGACATCCAAAATATCTTCTATCTCATATGATTGTTGTTTAGGAAGTTGTTCTTCCAACTTCATCTTGTCGTCTTCCTTGAATTTTGCTTCATGGTACTGATGTAAATCTGCAATGTTGAATATAGGTGATATACCCATGTCATCTGGTAACTCCATTTAATAAGAATTCCCTGAATCAAACTTCTTCAAAATCCTACAGGGTCCAAACTTCCTCATCTTCAATTTACTGTATGTTCCAATTGGAAATATTTCTTTCCTCAAGTACACCATCACTTCATCTCCAACTTCGAGCTCCTTATGTCTCCTCTTTTCATATGCTTTCTCCTTATACTTCTGGTTCATGTTTTCCAAATGTTGTTTCACTTGAGTATGCATTGTCTTCATATGTTTTGCAAATTATTCTACTTTTGCACTCCTTTTATCCTCCTTACCGATGTCTCTCAACTCTGATGCACCTCTAGGTTGAACTCCTGTAACAATCTCAAAAGGTGTCTTTCCAATACTCCTATTCACTGAATTATTGTAGGAAAACTCTACTTGTGCTAGGGCTAGATCCCAACTTTCAGTCTTCTCTCCAACCAAACATCTCAACAAATTTCCCAAACTTCTATTCACTACCTCTGTCTTTCCATCTGTATGTGGGTGAAAAGTAGAACTGAACTTCAAATCCATCTTCAACTTCTTCCAAAGTGTCTTCCAAAAATAGCCAACAAACTTTGTATCTGGATCTGAAACAATACTCCTAGGTAATCCATGCAATCTGACCACTTCTCTAAAAAAATATCAGCTACATGTACTGCATTTGTTGTCTTCTTACAAGGTATGAAATGTGCCATCTTAGAAAAAATTTCCACCACCACAAATACTGAATCATTACCTCTTTGTGTCTTAGGCAAACCAAGTATGAAATCCATGCTGATATCCTCCCAAGGTCTTTCTGGTACTATCAAAGGTTTACATAATCCAACATTCTGACTACTCCCTTTTGCAACTTGAAAAAATTTGTAACTCTACACAAATTTCCTGACATCGTTATGAATCTGTGGCAAAAAGTGATTCTCCCTCACCAATGCTACTATCTTGTCAATTCTAAAATGTCCTGCAAATCCTCCACTATGTTTCTCTTTTACCAATGTATCCCTCATCGAGCTTTGGGGTACGCACAACTGATTTCCTCTAAACAACATGTCCTCTTTGATGAAATAATCCAATCATTGAATTCTATAGACTCCAAGACTAGTTCTCTACATGCTCTCGAAGGGTATGCAAAAATCTAGGTCTTCCTTATACAAGTTCCTCAATTCATCAAAGCCTAATACCTCCACTCTCATCTATGCCAGTAAATTCCTTCTTCTACTCAAAGCATCAACAACTCTTTTTGACTTTCCACTCCTATGTTTCAAGACAAAAGTGTAACTCTGTAAGAACTCTACCTATCTCATGTGTTTCTAATTCAACTTACCTTGACTATTCAAATAATGTAAAGCTTGATGATCTGTATATAACTCAAACTCCTTAGATAACGAGTAATGTCTCAACTTTTTCAAAGCTTGAACTATGGCATAGAACTCCTGATCATATACTGAATATCTTCTCCTTGCATCATTCAACTTCTCACTGAAATAGGCTACTGGTCTTCCTTCTTGACTTAACACTGCTCCAATTACATTTCCACTTGCATCACAATCCACTTGAAATACCTTATCAAAAGATGCTAAATCCAGCACAGGCTGCTCTGTCACCTTCTATTTCAATAACTCAAAACTTCTATCTGCTCCAGATGTCCATGTAAAATCCTTCTTATCTCCCCTCATTGTTTGTGTCCTAGGGCTACAAATAGAACTGAAAATCATAATGAACTTTCAGTAGAAAGTAGTGAATTAAATATTTTCAATATTTAATTAAAAAACTTTCTGAAATTCTTCACTCTTCTCAATAATTAAATATTTGCAAATATTTAATTAAAAAGTTTTTTCTCTTCTCAATAATTAAATATTTCCAAATATTTAATTAAAAAGCTTTTCATTTCCCACACATAATTAAATATTACCTATTTTTAATTATGGACACAACTTTCATTTGTCTCTTCATTTTCCATCTGTCTCTTAAAATTCCATCTTCTTTTCAAATTCTTGATCTCTCATCATTCATCTTAATAGGTTTGAACTCAATGGTTGATACTGGCTAATGGGATTTTTGCCTTCAAAAATCTATAAATACAACCCTCTTGTGAGTTGAAAAGGACCTTGAATTCTAGTTTTTCATATGTATTTATTATAGTCACATTTCAGTTTTATCAAGCATTTTAGCATCATATCATTTCAATTTCATAGCTTAAACTTTTAGTCATGCATATGCACTTTCATTAAATCTCATTCTCTTAAGTGATCATTTCAAGAAAGTTGTTGTTTGCACAACTGAGAGCCAGCATCTTTAATCAAATTCGTGAGAGATAGAGGACAATGGGACGAATTTGAAGAAGCTGTTGTTTTAGAGTTTGCGTTTATGTTTTCTAGATTAGTTTTCTTTAGCATAATGTCTCCTTGGTGTGTTAATTTGCTATTTAATTATTCCACATTCTTTAACACACATTTTTGGCACCCATCGTGGGGCATCCCCCCCGTTTTAATCTTTTATTTACATATTTTTCTTATAGGTGACAGACTAGAGTTACACTGATTTTTCTTATAGGTGATAGATTGGAGTTATGCTTTAGCACATACGAGTCTTGGTTTAGTGCATCCATAGACTGTTTTGGCACATCTATAGACTATTTTAGCGCATCCAGGGACTGTTTCGGCGCATCCAAAGACTGTTTCGGCGCATCCAGTGACTATTTTGGCGCATCCAGAGACTATTTTGATGCATTCAAGGACTGTTTTGGCAAATCTAGGGACTGTTTCGACGCATCCAGGGACTGTTTTAGCGCATCCATGGACTGTTTTAGCGAATACAATTTTTGTTTTTTTTTAAATCAATCTTAAAATGGCCATATCTTGGTCATATTTTGGTCTTTTTCGGAGCTTTTTTTTTTGAAATGGGGTAGAATTTCATAAGATATCTAATGGTGCAGGTGTTTATCAACTTTGATAGAGTTAAAATTTTCAAATTATCACTTAATTTCAAACCACAATGAAACTTGGTCAAAATTTTAGGGTTGTTATGCTTAATCATTTATCTAACCCTCATATCTTCTTGTTTCTTGATTCCATCTAACATTTAGAGTTTTTATTGTAGATTTTAAAGGACCATGGAGCATGAAAATGAAATAAAAAGCATTATCACATGATTGTAACAAGTGTTTTTAAAAACTTTGGGAGCAATTATAATCTCATTCTTAAATTATTGTCTGGATCTGATGCGACCATGGCCAGTGGTTTTATTGATGTATGGGGAATAAAATGAACCAATCCTATGATAGAAATTTAAAATCTAGAATTTATCAATCATAGGATAGTCACCACATGCTATTTTGCAGTTAAAATGAACTCCATGCCTATTGTGAAGCAACATCTTCACTTAGTTTAAATCATTGTCATTTGGTGCTATAAAAATAACATTGTTTGCTTTGCTTGTGACAATAGGTCTATGCTCTCCCCTTAACTGGTTGACCAAAATTCTAGATTGCCTTTTCATTTTCATGCAATGTTTATGCTTTATTACATCCTTTAGAGGGCCTACCGTAGTGGGGAAAAGTACTCACCCTACGGGAACGAGCTAAGTGAGAACAACCAAAGCCAAGTTTTCCAACCCACTATAATCAAAAGTGAATTCGGGGAAAGTCCGCAATCTGAGGACAGTGTGCAGGATAACCATCCCCAAAACCTTTGTTCTAAAGGTTGGGAGGTCTCTTGAGGGATTTTATCTATTGCCGCGCCGAACGAAAACCTTGATTACAAACCATAGTGTAGAAAGCCAGCTGAGTCATTAACCAAGCATCATTTTAAACACGGTGCAAGGGGAGGGAAGAATCTTCCCCCAAGACACTCACCATACAATTGCCATGAATTTTTTGCTCAGGGGATTCGATTTCCACTTTCGTCACCTTGAGTACACACCTGGAAAAGACAAAAACATGGGTGCCCTCTAGGGGGTGACATGGCTATGTGATTCAATGCGATTTCAAGCTGCGGGCTATGATTTCTATGATGACCTATTTGACAACTAAGAGTGAGTTTGCTTGGAAGGCTTATTTTGTTCAAAACCTGTGAAAATCTTAAGAACATACACTCAATGTTTTAGATTCTATGTCTTTAAAAACAATTTTCTTCCTATTGCATGTTGTGTTTTCAAAACATTAATTCAAATAAGATCATCCAAAAAAAACAAGAATTTGGCAAATCAAACCATGAAATTTATGTTAAGGGATTGGAAATAGAGCAAAAATTGGAAACATTAGGCTTTTGCAAAATCCTTATTTTCACAAACTACAATCAAAACATCACAAAGTGCAACATCACCTTTATTTCTGATTTCTAGTTTAATTCCCACAATAGGATCATCATGCTTCCAACCAGGGAATCACGAGCTAAAAATTATAAATTTCTTTAGTCATAGAATTCTCATTCTATTCTGACTAAGATATCCCACAAATTGCACTATCTCATTTTGTGATCAAAGTTAGTTGAAATTTGGTGTAAGCGTATGCCTATTTCCAAAAAGTCCTGAAAACAAAGAGGACGAAAGAAGGGATCTACTTTAAAACATGGGTTATAGGGAAGAAAATCTTGTTCATAGGATTTATGGAAATAGTTCAAATCAAGAGATAACAAAAGAAATGCTTCAAGAAGTTGAACAAGATCCACAGTTTCTCTTAACTATGGAAAAGATCTTAGAGAAAAATAAAGAAGGATACTTTCTTTTATTGGCAAACCAAGGTGCCAAATCGCCCTCTAACTACAATATGAAGAAAATTAAAAAGAATCCTGAAAAGAAGGAAACTCCCTTAAATGATCTTAGTCCTCTTACCCAACAAGTAAGAGCACTCCAAAGGAAAATCAAGGAAATAAAAGGGGGCACAAATAAAAATTCCTTTGACAAAAATATGAATGTAAGCTCTTCTCCTCCAAAAACAACATCAACCAAATTCAATGTTTCTGAATTTTTGCAAAGGTAAGGGGAAGCCCAAATCTAAGCCATCAAATAACATTGACCAATCATGTCATACCATGCATTTATCTTCATCCCCCACAATTCAAAATGAGCCTCATGGTTCTTCCACCCAATTCAATGATCCCATTCAATTAGCTTCTTCTATTATATCCTCTACATCCAATGATGCATTTCAATCTACACATCTCGATCAAAAAACTATCTCCACTCCATCCCATGATACCAAAACTCTACAAACCCTTCCAATCTTTGATCAAGATCACATATCTCAAGAATCACATGATGATCCCCTCCTTTCATTATTCACCCATGATAATCCTCTTCCATCTCAAGAAAAAAATATTCTTTCAAGTCCTCCCTCCACTCCATCTTATGAATGCATACCCTCTCATGAATCAATCACATCCCAGGAGCATGAAAATTCTTCCATCCTATCCAAAGCTTCCATTCCATCTAATGATCAAGCTACTCCATCTCTTTCAT
This sequence comes from Sequoiadendron giganteum, assembly GCA_007115665.2. Taxonomy (NCBI): domain Eukaryota; kingdom Viridiplantae; phylum Streptophyta; class Pinopsida; order Cupressales; family Cupressaceae; genus Sequoiadendron; species Sequoiadendron giganteum. The sequence continues at coordinate 664,128,464 of CM021102.1, forward strand.
CTAAAGATTCTTTTCCAAGTCAAGATCAAAGTATCCCATCATCCTCAGGTCAAGGGCTCATCACACCTCTTCAAGAAATGCCAACAACATTTGATCATATGGTTGAAAACATTGACAATTTCTCCACCATAACTATTGAAGACAATGATCAAAATCAAACCATCAATGAGCACTGTGAAGATATGTCTACCCCATCTAGTGATCAAACCAACATTCATCAAGAGCCATTTTTTAGTTATGATCAAGACCCCTCCTACAAAGATCTATTTCAAGGAGTGTTGACGATATTTGATCCTATTGACATAATCCATGATCCATTAACCAATGATCATATTGAAAATGTCTCTATAATACCTAATAAGTTAGAGGACATATCTCAAGAACATATTTCAAAGCATGATCAACAACTATCACCAAGGTCTAGCAATGGTCCCTCCCAAGGCATATTGACATCCTTCAATCTCATGGGTGTGAATAGTGAAAGAATCCTCAACTCACCATTTGATCCAAGTCCACTCAACGATCAAGAGGATATTGAGCCACTTCCCATGCCTTATGATGATGTCCAAAAACCCTTTGAAATAAATCCATCCTTTGAAATCGACCCATGTCAAGAACTTGATCCAAAACATGTCGAAAGTAATTCCAAAATTAGTCAAGATCAAGGGTTCGTATCTTCGAGATACTACAATGATCTAATGGGAAATCTCCTATCTATACAAGATATCACAAATGATGATCATATCCATATAGCACATACTCCTCTATCTAACCATAATATGCTTTACTTGGATGGACACATAGATGATTGTCATTCAAAACAAGAGTCTCATACTCTTACCAAAGAACAAGAGTCTCTTACTCTTAACATTTATACACATGGTCAAAATATAGAGAAATCCATAGTCATGTCAGAAATGGGTCATGAAGAAGGCTTCTACAAAAGTTGTGAATCAAAAACATCATGTGAAAGCATATTAAGAATGAATCATGAGGAAGACTTTTACAAGGACAGTGAAGCATCAACACCTCTTGAAGGAGAATTACAATCCGATATCTCACAAGATCAAGATGAAGATACCAATTAGGCATTCATCCCACTTATGGAAGATCCTATCACTTATAAACTTGGATCACTCACCTTTGTAGGAGAAAATTATCTTATCAAAAAGGAATTTGTCACTTTTGAAGATCCACCACAAAGCAGAGTAGGATTAGCACCTTGTTTCCAAGTAAATCATACCCTATTGCAAATAGTTTTTTTCAATAGATGAATTATCAAAATAGAGGAGTAGGCCTAGATGAACAAGGTATCCTAGAAATAATGCAAATTACTGGAAATCCTAAGCATCAAGGCCTTGATTATTCTACAATCAAGGGATCTCAACATATTAGTAATACTTTCATAAAATTGGGGGCAACTTCATCTCAAGCAAATGTCAACATAGAGGGCACGAAGAATCTTTATGATGAAACCAATGCCAATACTACAACTAGCCACATCATAAATCTTCATCCACCCATCACCCCATCCACAAATTGGGACCAACATCAAAAGAAAGACTTGAATCAAAGCATGAAGAACATTATCAAAGCAAAAGAAGCTAAGAATCATATCAGGCAAATCAAATACACTTGGATACCAAAAAATGCAAAGAAAGATTATCCCTATCAAACTCCATTAGTCAAAGAAACTATGGGGAAAAATTAAAAAAGGGAAAGTATCCATCAAAGATGTCCACAAAGGCAAATGAAAGCTTCTCAAGCAGCATACAAAGTGTATCAAGCAGTTGGTCCTAATTCCATGCACACTTCCATATCCACTCATCACTGCTCATCTTCCCAAGTTTGGAGAGTCAAAGGTTCCAAACTTTAAACTAATCCAATTTTTATTCCTAAATGCACTCCATCCATGCCTCCACGAATGATATCCAATTCTTTCATTGACCATGTGTTGGTAAAAACTGTTCATCATAAGGATTCAAAAGGCACTCTATCACGATGTACACACAAAGATGAAGTTAACTCTAGTATCAACAAAGCAGATCAGGGATCTCAAAAGTTGCATTCAAGTGCACGTATCTTGGCAAAGAAGATTCTTCAAGTAGGATATCGATGGAACATTATGATAGAAGCATCAACATCAACTTAAAATCTCTCAGAAAGTACAAAAAAAATATATATATATATATAAAAGGATTGGAAATAGTAAAGAGAAAAATCATACTCTAGCGAAAACCATTTCGATGGCGCTTTGGACAGGTACTATGATGAAAACCTAGCAAATAGACATTATGTGTAGAATCAAACATATATGTGCGGTAATTCAGGAGAAACCATCTTATCGCATCCATAAGAAAGCCAACATTCCATCCATATCATCCGTTCATCCATGAACCGTTTATCTAGCCCATTACCATCTATTTACATTATCTTGATCTCAAAAAAACGTTTGGTAAACACTTCACACTTGTTTATGGTAAACATCTTGACATGGGTCATTTTCATTGATCCTATCCAATCCAAACGTTAGCTGAGCCTTGAAGCATTATTCGAATGAGCATTTCTTTTTTCAAACACTTTATCTTGTCACAAGATAATCCTTGGCATCCTTTGCATGCTTAAAGTATCTATCTATACACCTATTCAAGAATCCACCCATGGTCATTCAAACATTGCTAGAAACTGGGGGCATATGTTTACATCTTGCTTTAGGAATGAATCTTGATATATATCCTCCAACTTATGTGGTGATCTGAACATTGGAAGACGTAAAATCAAATTGGTCAAGCATTGGCGAGCCAAAAGATCCAAATCACTAGCCCATGGCATATTTTGACAGGAAGATGCTTGTTATCAAGCTTTATCTTTTGTCGAACATTAATCTGAACAATTCATATCAGTCACATCTAACTTGCATGTCAGTGTCACATCAAATCATCAAAATAATTTTATTCCAAATCAAGCTTCATCAATCTTGATCAATTGAATCCAATCAACTATCACCTTGTTTGACTTAACACACTTAGTCAAAGTAGCATATTTTGAACGAGTTTACTCTAGGATAACATAACTTCCTTGGGTTTAGAAGTTCATTATCATCTCTGTTTGGCTCAACACACTTAGTCAAACTATCAATCCATCAATCTAGTCAATCAACCTTAACTTGGTTTTCAACAAAATATCAAAACAAAGCACTGATATCATCATGCAGTTCGCCTCTAGGAGCTTTTCTAGTAGGTAGTCAGCAACATATGTCTAGAATCAAAATACCAGAGCAACAAACTTTGTCCAATTAGACTGAGCCTACATGACTATTTTTTTCAGATGTTTAAAAAAAATTGGATGATCTTAATCTGAATAAAATGAATGATAAACTTAATGCAAATCAATTGCAATTGTTGTTTTGATATTTGATGACATCATATCTTTGGAGTGGTTCAATGATGTACCGAACTAGAATCACAAGGAAGAAGTATGATTTTTCTTTGCTTGTTGTTTGTAAGCTAATCATTAGTATTGTGCAAATTTGTCGTGGGACATGCTCTACAATGTATCATTGATGACATTTCAGAATTTGCATAGGAAAATGGTTAACTTTTGTCTATTTATGCAAGCAATACTCAGGTCATCTTGGTTCAATTATACCTCGATGCTTGTATTAACTTGCTATATCAAACATCATGAAAGTAGTACTCAGGTCATCATTGGTGCTAACATACCCTTTGATGCTTGTACTAACTTCCAACATATCAAAAGGCTCAATGATGAAACGTAAAGCATAAAGTAGCTCACAAAATGACAAATTTGCATTTTAGTTTGCATATTAGATAGATTGCATCCATACTAGTTTGTGCATGATCATTATCATATCCATCACATCTGATTTGCATAATCTCAATCAATCTATCCTATCATTCTTATCAGTCATCATCAATCAATCATCACAAATTCACTATCACATGTTGAATCAATTGAAAAGCATCATCAATCGAGGAAAAATCAAAGTTCTTCATCTTCATATCAATCTTTCAATAGGGGTTTTCATCAAATCATCTTTATCAGTCGATGAATCAGAGAGAAAATCAGTAAAAATTTCCAAAAAACATCTTTATCTAATTCATCTCTTGAGGGGGCATATAGCACTAGTAATTTCTAAAAATCTGGGGCAAAATTCTTTGAAGCAATGTGTAAAACACATCACTTCAAAGAGGGGAAAAATGTACACATTTAAAAATGGTCACGGTTAACCAAACCTGTTAATTAATTAAATATGAATTATTTAATTAATATTCTTAAGTCATCTACATATAAATAAATTTAATTATTTAATAAATATTGTTCATTTTTCCAATTCTTCTAGTTTAATTAAATAAATTAAGTCTATTTAATTAAATTTATTTTCCTCTTAATTAATTAAATAGATTTCACAATTTATTTATATTAATTATCACAAGTTTAAATTATAATGATATTCTTCATTTCACATTTAATTAAATATTTTCAATATTTAATTAAAACACTTTCTGAAATTCTTCACTCTTCTCAATAATTAAATATTTGCAAATATTTAATTAAAAAGTTTTTTCTCTTCTCAATAATTAAATATTTCCAAATATTTAATTAAAAAGCTTTTCATTTCCCACACATAATTAAATATTACCTATTTTTAATTATGGACACAACTTTCATTTGTCTCTTCATTTTCCATATGTCTCTTAAAATTCCATCTTCTTTTCAAATTCTTGATCTCTTATCATTCATCTTAATAGGTTTGAACTCAACGGTTGATCCTGGCTAATGGGATTTTTTCCTTCAAAAATCTATAAATACAACCCTCTTGTGAGTTGAAAAGGACCTTGAATTCTAGTTTTTCATATGTATTTATTATAGTCGCATTTCAGTTTTATCAAGCATTTTAGCATCATATCATTTCAATTTCATAGCTTAAACTTTTAGTCATGCATATGCACTTTAATTAAATCTCATTCTCTTAAGTGATCATTTCAAGAAAGTTGTTGTTTGCACAACTGAGAGCCAGCATCTTTAATCAAATTCTTGAGAGATAGAGGACAATGGGACAAATTTGAAGAAGCTGTTGTTTTAGAGTTTGCATTTATGCTTTCTAGATTAGTTTTCTTTAATATAATGTCTCCTTGGTGTGTTAATTTGCTATTTAATTAGTCTACATTCTCTAACACAAAGGTGGTAATCCATCAAGTCCATTATCTGAAATGATAGCTTCATATTCTGTCAGTAATTCTTTTATCTCCCTAGGTTGTCCTTCTATATGCTTCAAGTCTTCAACCTTCTTAGGCACCAAGGCATAGCACATGTTCTCATGTCTTAGTCCATCCAAAAATATTCTTCCATCAACCAAACATATTCTAGCAGTCATACAAATCTTAGCCTTAGGAACATCTTCCAAGGTTAACAAAGTTTGCTTCATCCTAGTAGCAACAGTGGTGTATATGTTCTTCTTTCCATCATGAATAGCTCATCGATCATATTGCCAAGGCCTTCCCAACAAGATATGGCATATATACGTACGCATAATATCACAAAAAACCTCATCATGGTAGTTTCCTAGCTTTAATTTCACTAATCATTGTTCACTTACTAGTATTTTATGCTCATCTTGAATCCATGCTATCTGATAGGGTTTAGGGTATTTGAACCTTTCCAACCCCAATTTGGTTAGCATTTCTTTAGAAGCCAGGTTCTCTGAACTTCTAGTATCAATGATCACTTTGCAAAATTTACTTGCTATATTGCATCTAGTCCTAAACAGATTATTTCTCTACAATGGTTCTTTATCCAATTCACTTTTTCACAACACTCAAGCCTATTCACCAATACCTCTCCTTCCAGTTAATTAGATGATCCAACATGATCTTCATGAACAAATTTTGTTCTCCTATTGTTCTCAGTCTTTCTTCTTGTATCTCCTTGTTTGCATTCAAAGGCTGCTCTATGTCCTTCTCCACCACATTTAAAGCAAGTTCCCCTAAATATTTTTTTCTCTTGTCCTTTGTCATCTTTTATGTTCCCTTCATTTTTGTAACCACCATATCCTGCTCTTCTATAAGAGTTTCCATCATCTCTTTAGTATGAATTCTCATTCTTACTGATCTCCTTATCCCTATTCTAATTTGCAAAAGTTCCTCTTCCTCCTCTAGTGAATATTCTTCCTCTTTGAAATCTTCCACCTCTTCCTCTCTATCTCTATTCATGTCCTTTATTTAGCTTCTCTTCTACTTTTAGGGCACACTGATATGCCTCTTCCACACACAAAAAATTAATCAAATTGATCTCATATTGAATAGATGACCTCAAACCATTCACATATCTCACTACCTGTTCAATCCCATCTTCTAAATGCCCAAATTTGATATTCAACTTATAGAATTCCTTAGTATACTGTGTCACACTTGATTCTTTCTACTTCAGGTTTTGCAATTTCTTGAACAAAATAATCTGATAGTCTCCAAGGATAAACTTTGTCTTTAATTTATTCACCATCTGATCCCATGATATTATCTTATCCTTTCCTTTTCTTTGTCTATCTGTCTACAATTGTTCCTACCAAAGGGATGCATGTCCTCTCAACTTTGTATGTATGTGAATTTCACCTTCTTATCATCTGTGGTACCTTCAAAATCAAAGTATTTCTCCATTTCTATTATCCAATATAGCAGTTCATTTGGATCTAACTTACCATTATAATTTGGTGGATTGAAATGTGCTTCAGTGTTCACTTTGGTTAGGGCTCTTATGAACATCTCTTCTCCCTGATCAAGGCCAGGTTTCTCTTCTCTTGCAACTTCTTCTTGTTCTTCTACTTCTTCATCACTTACATCATCAACTGGTCGACCTCTTCTCTGGGCTATTTCAATTGCTTCTAACCTTTTAGAAATTCCTCTCAAGATCTCCATTAAAGTAGGGTCTACATTTCCATGCACTCCATTTCCTCTACCATTTCTTCTTCACACCATCTCTGCATAAATCCTCTATAATTACAGGTTGGATCCTTAATCTGCCACCCTACAACAAATTTTCAACAGGACTACGCAACTTCTTATGATCTTGCAAGGAACAAATCTTTCTCTGATACCAGTTTGGTGCAACCATGGTAGGAGGGTTATCAAAGACAACAATACAAACCATCCAAGAAGAGTCACATAACAAAATAAAACATGAAATATGGAGTAAAATGTAGATGCAAACACTGTTATTATCAAAAAACTTGGTTGCAAATAGTTTGCCACATCTGGGCTTACAAATTCAATGCATAGGCCTGATCACAACATGCTCAAAATATAGGGCTCATACATGTGAGAAAAAATCTTAGAGATCAAAATCTATATACATAATATTCTATCTTCCTAATTCTATATATCAATCTAATGGTTCACTACTAGCTTTATATCACATTTGCGGTTCGAGAAACATCTATGTCAACCAAATATCGCTACAATATCCAAGAAGAAAAGTCTAATGTGTGCAAGAACAAGTCAGTCTCAAATATGAAATTCATCAATGATAGATGCAAAAGATGAAGTGTGGACCTAAGTGTAAGGTCGGGGGCACTCCATAGAACAAATCTAAACACACCATGAGGATTTTCAAGTCATGAGAAAGATCCATGATCGATCCAACTAGCTGTTAGGTTTTGAAGTTACTCCAAGGCCAATCCCAAAAATTGTCACGTACTTCAGAAGTGATAACTTATCGGAAAAAGATCCAAATGAGCTAAAAAAGGAATATGACAATTGAACATTTCCACAATGAAATCCTAGGTATGCAAGATATGGCGACCAAACATGAAGAAACATCAGATCTACCAACTCAAATTAGAACAAGACCAAAACAAGAACAAAACTAAATGAAAATATTTTTGGTTGATGCAAGATTGCCAAGAACCAAAGATGCTCCTACATCACAATTTCTTATCATGAGTTACTCTTTCTTGCCCTCATTTGCACAATTTTCTATTTCCAAAGATCAAGTCCCTTTGTAGGCAACTTGGTAACACAGTTTTCAACCCAAAATTTCCTAATTTTCTACAAAAAATCCTTGCTAGGACAATAATAACCTTGATGGCGTCTTAATCCCTCTCTAGTTTTCTATTACAGTACCCTATTTGAGTGATTTACTATTTGTTTCAGCTTCTAAAACCTTCAAATTTTATCAGGTCTAAGACACCCTCCCTAGTGTCTTAGTCCCTATGGAATTTAAGATTATAGTTTTCAGGATTTGAATCAAAAAAATTGTGCTTTTGTTTTCTAGAATTGGTTACCTATTTTAATGGGTTTCCTTTCTGTTTCATGCATTTTACTAAATCTATCTTAAAGTGCTTCATTTCATACATTCCTGAATTCCAAATTTGTATTTACAACATTGCATCCTTCAAATCATTCCATATTATAATTAGCAAATTACCTTGTTTGGAATCTCAAAATTGCATTTATGCATTCTATTTCGGGCCTTGAAATTTTATTTTGAGTTTGCATAGATTACTATTCAAAAATGTTAGTATCTATCCTTTTCAAATTTGCAAAGAAAAAGTTATTCAATAAGCATGTTAATCCTTCATTCAATGTATTCCCTAGTTATGAGAGTCTCTTAGTACAAGAGCATGAAAATGGTGATGCTTGTTTTAAACCTACACCCCCTCTTATCTCTCCTATTTGTGAGGATGATGTGATAGAAGAAAATACAAACATAGATAATCATAATGATCATAATTGTTCTTCTCCCGATACCTTTCCTTTTAGTGACAAAGGTATCTTAGTGAGATAAGATACAATCATTGAGAATCATGAAGATCTTGTTTGTCTTCTTCTCATCCCCTTTGGGAAGATATTATACCACAAGAGAATGCGATCATAGATATATCTCTCAACATTATTGTATCTAATCTCCATTCCCCCTTTGAGAAAGAGATTATTTTTTGATGAGGATGATATATTGGTGTTAGATGATCAAATATTTAAGGTCTGTAACAACCCTCTTTATGATCCTTCCCCTACTTATCCTATTTTGGAAGCTATTAGGGAACATAGGAATACAACCATAAATGATCATGAAAATCATAGTTTTCCTTCCCCTAGTATCTCCCCTCGTTGTCAAGAAGATACTTTGATCAATGAAACTGATTGGAATCTTAGTTTTCCCACGTTGCCTATGGAAACCCTTATTGAGAAAGAGAATTCCACCATTGATAACTCCCTTACATGTGACGAAGTCATTTTAGAAGAACCAACCTTTGAATGTCATGAAAATTTGGTTTGTTCTTTTCCTAAAGACTCTCCCACTTTGGAACATATAATGGTGCAAGAAAATGAAAAAGCTAACAATAGTAATTCCTTAGATGAAGATGATGAAGTAACATTAAAGTCCTCTTCAGTAAGAGATTATGAAAATAATTACAATTCTTATAAGGTTATGCACATTAGATATCCCTTGGAGTACTCTCCCGAGCCTAAAATTATCATTTATCCACCCTCTCATAAACCACAAGTTCAAAACAAACCTGTTCTTATCCTCGAACCACCTAAGAACAATGTTTTGCAGAAATTGAGTTATAATAATGTTGCTCATAAACACAACACTAGGAACAATCCAAAACCAAGAGAAACACCTTCAACATCCCTACCATTTCCTAATCCAATCTTGCCTAGTGCCCCTCATTTTCCTTCACAATATGGAAATGAGTATGATCTTGTTGAACAACTTGAGAACTCTCCTAGTAAGATATCACTATGGGACCTTATCAAGCATCCTCTCACTATCACAACATGATTCAAAATTCCTTACAACAAGTTCCTGTCCCTTATAATGCACAACCAAATGACATATCAACCATGATTCAAGGAATAAATTCTGACATTGTTTACCACCAAAGTGAACTTTCCCTCTGGAAGTGCAAAAACAAAATGATGATTTCATCATAATATCTCAATATAAAAGGATATGGATAAAGCAAACCCTTGTGGACAATGTCTTAGCCCCTAATATGTGTAGTGTGACCCTTTTGGATAGGCTTGGTGTTGATAAATCAAATATTCAACCTGACTCTTTATATGTTAAGGGATTTGACAATGTCAAAAAATAACCACTTGGTGTGATCACTTTGAATATTATAGCTGAGAAGGCCACATTAGAAACACCGATCCATATTATGCCTCATGATATTTCATACAATATCCTTTTAGGTAGACCCTGGATTCATGCAATGAATGGGGTTCCTTCTACTCTTCATCATGTAATGAAGTATGTCTACAACAAAGTGTAGACACTTGAAGTTGATCCCGAACAAAACAGTTATTTGAACATTGAGAAACATAAGGACAATCCTTTGAAAACATGAACACCAACTACACAAGTAGAACCCATGCAACAAAATGAAAGAAAAACACATTGACAAAGCCACAAAGCTATTAGAAGATGATTGGGGTTCCTTAGATTTGAAACATACATTCATGGGAGAGTAAATGATCATAAAGGAAGATTTAGACAATGAAAAATAAAAATAAGTAATGTCAATTTTTTTTTTTGGAAGACCCTTCAAAGGAATCCACCTCAACCACTTTAGTAGAAAAAGAAAATTACACAACATAATTGGTTGAACTTAATCATTAACAAGCACCAAATCCAAAAGAGATGAAGGAAATTTATGGAAAAGTTTATGAAATGATGAAACAACTTGGTTATAGTGGATAAGGATGTGGTGCTAGAGAACAAGTTATTTGTGTCCCTATAGAACCTCACATGCAAGAAAATATTACTGGTCTTGGTTACTATCCCTCGAAAGACACAAACAAGCCTTCACTTAATATCAACAGTATTGTAAAAAATCCTTTTAAGCTGACTTTAATAGTGGTGCATCTTGAACTAATGGACACTAGTAGTCTTGATTGTTATCCTTTGCAAAAAATGAAGCAAACAAAGAAATCCTTGCTTAATATAAATGTCATCATGCAAAACACTTATGAATTGATTTTGTTAGATTTTACACCCTCCAGTAGAACAAAATATCACAATCTAAAGAGTCTTGTGTAGGTATGACAACTAATACTAAGTAAGAGATATCTTTGTCAAAAAATAACACAAAATCCTCTACTTTTGATCAAGAGAGTATCTTGACAAGACAGGTCCAAGATTTTCTGATCTCTCTTCCCCCAAGAACATGAAATAAAATTTATTACAAAACTTCATTTTTTGCATATCATAGGATTCATGGTCATGCTACTAATGAATGTAAGGCTTTGAGTGGTAAAATCCAACATCTTAAGGAGTTTAGTGCTCTTTCTTATTTGGGGGCACCTAATTCATCTAATTGGTATTGATTTTCACTCTAGCATGTTTCTTATTGGCTCACCCTTGTCCTACACTAAGTGGGGGCAAGGGGTTAGATAGCCTTGTCTTTGTATGTCAATTTCCATTGCCTCTCTTGGCTAGTTGACCACCTTTCATGTACATATAAGAGCAAGCTTGGAATGTGGGCGATGTGCCTTAAGTTGGCTCACATGTGACATTTTGGGGGCAACCCTTTCCCTTTTCATGGCCTAGCTTATTAGAAACATATGACTTGGTAGAGGGATTTTCAAATAAGCTCTCATGTCTTCTTCTACTTTAAAGAAATTTCTCACAACAATGGTGTTAGCAATTTCTTTAAAGTTGGGTCATACATTGAGACTCATGTTTCATTGCATGATTTTCTTTCTTCTTGTGATACATCCTTTTCTTGGTGGTGTCATTGGGTTTGATTTCCTTCGAGAGTATGATATTTCTTTGACTTGTCCTCTCTTGGAAACATTAAGCACAATGTTCCCTACAATGAGACCTCACATGAACTAAGCAAAATCCCTTTGAACATCCCTCTTTATTTTTGTGTTTTATTTTTTTCCTTATTAAAGTCATGGAGGTATGGATTTGATATGGCTTCTTGGGGCTCACCTAGTGAACAACTAGCTTCACTAGCCCATGTGAGCATATATTTTTTTCCTTATCATAGTCATGGGGGTATGACGTTGGTATGGACTTCCTGGGGCTCACCTAGTGGAAAAATAGCTCCCATAAGCCCTTGTGAGTGTGCATTCTATTTGTATAGTGGATAGTGTGTTCCACTTGTAAACTGCTTTCATCCTAGACCCGGTCCATCGCATTGGACGACTAGTTGAAGCTTGATCTGTGGCATTTTCATTTTTTGTTTGTTGTTCCCTTTTTTTTTCTATCCTTGATGGTGTATGCTGGAAATCTAGTTATGGCTTCATATATCATCCACATGTGTGTTCCTTTGTTCCTACTTTGGTTTGTCATAGGATATCAACCTTGGGGGCTTGATCATCCTTCCTGATCATTGTCATCCTATCTTATTAACATTGGTATATTTGAACCCAAATAGAACTGTATGATTGACTACTTTAGTGTGAGTTTGAAGCAAGGTCATCCTCTAACTAAAGTGGGGGCTAAATGTAGTGTAGTAAAATGCATAACCTTGCTTTATTTATACTCATTTATGGCTTAATTGGTCCTATTTTTCATCCTAAAGCCTAATAAACTATATATTTTATGGAAAATCCTAAAAAACATCAAGAGATAAATGATCATTTAATATTTCTATCTGTGTGTCCTTAATTTATGGACTGGGACTAATACACCACCTTGGGCATCTTTTTCCTCCATGTGTCCTAGGACCCTAATTTTGAAACCACCTAAAACGGTCCCTTTTTGGAGTCTGTGCCCCAAGAATTGAGCCTTGGGACTAAGATGCCACCTAGGGCACCTTAGTCCTCCTAGGCTTATTTTCGAGGTCCAATTTCAAAATTGGGTAGGATTTAGCCTCCTTTAATTATTTATTTCATATGTTGGGTTTTTGTGGTGTAATTTTGAGATATTAAGCATGAATAAGTATAAATACAAGGTTCCCCCACTCATTTTCATCTAAGTCTTTTGTGAGAGAATTTTTTATAGCATAATTAAGTGCACAAGAGCATTCAAGAGTAACTCATTAAGCATTTGGAGCCATCATCAAGATTCAAGCATCATACCAAGGGTTTAGTTCATCTATTCATGTTGTTGAACCAAGATTGTGGATGTAGCATTGAAGATCTATCTACAACCATTGTTCACATCAAATCCAAGGATTGAAGATCTACATTCTTCATGCCCACTATATGGTAGGTTGTAGATTTTCTTCACAAGACATCATACAAGGTGATATCATTTACATATTTCATGTTTTATGCTTCATTTCATCATTTGGTTTAATTACTTACAAGGGATTTGACCAAGGAAAAGCCACATTCACTAACAATCAACAATTTTTCCTCTCTTGTGTGTTTGTATTTCCAGATCTAGGTTGAAGACTTGAAGATAATTTTGTGTGCATGATTGAAAAGTTGCAAAAGTTGCATTACCAAAGTTGTCATCTTCACAGAAACTCACCTACAGGCCAGGTCTGGAAGTTTCAGGCTCTCAGATCTGGGGAGAAGGAAGTGTAGTCCTGGGAGCTCAGGACCATATTCAAAGTCTTCAAAAATTTAGAACGAGACTAATACACCACCTTGGGCGTCTTAGTCCTCCACATGATATTTTTTAGAGATTCTTCGAGATTTTGTTCTGACATCCGAAGTTTTTATATTTTCCCCAAAAAATAGTAGTAGGACTAATACGCCATCTTGGGTGTCTTAGTCCTCCAAGGCATATTCTGACAACTTCTTTACATTTCCAAAATCCTCATTACATCTCCAAGCTTACCAGGTACACATACCCTAACTTAGTGTAGTTCAATTTCATCATTTTCTCTCATTATTTGGCATACATTACTAGATTTTGTGAGTTGCATGTTAAAGTGTCTTTTCCAAGCAGTTGCTTGGTGGTGAACCCCTTAAAGTCTAAAATAACCCCCTTCCAAGGTCCTCCTAATTGAGAATTGAATCACCTTGTGAGGTTGATAGTCAATCCAATTAGGATTCAAAGGACATTATTGAATGTTAGTTGGAGAAAGAGTGATGTTCTTTGTCTTAAACCTTGAAGCTCCCCTTTTTCAACTAATCACTTTTTTGATAATCGACTATTTTTCCACATGTGCAGAATAGAGAGCTTGATTTTGTGTGAAAAACCTATGTTTAATTAAAATAAGAAAAATATATAATAAATCTAAAAAATATTAAAATTATATTTGATTGATACCTTGTTTTGAGGACTATAATCCTCCAGTTGGGTTTGTGATGTTGATTCCATTTTCATCTTTGACCTAAGCTTCAAAAGGATTTTTTTTGTAGAAAATTGCACATGGAGGGGGAGAAGGGAAAAAAATGGGGGGTTCTTGTAAACCCCATCGAGTGAACCCCTTAGACCCCTTTGAGTGAAGGGGGGTTCACTAGAACCCCCCTTTTTTCCATTCTCCCCTTTATTTTATTAATAGAATCTCGCCTAATTTGGTTCACTTGATCTTGTGTTCAAAAAAGGGGTTCACTCGAAGTGGGGTGTTTTAGTGAATCCAAAAGAGGGGTTTATTCGAAGTGGGTATTCGAGTGAATCTAGAAAAGGGTTTTCTTGAAGACCCCCCTTCGAGCGAACCACTTGAAACCCATTTTTTAAAGCATCCAAGCATTTTTTCTTCGTGAATTCAATTGTAACCCATTTATGTGGGATCACCCGTCAACCTATAAAAGATTCTTAAAATTTCCACAATCATTAAATATATTTTTTATACACTTCACTTTTAATTCATCTGAATCTTTAGATTTTTTGCATAGAAGAGGCTTCACAAATTGTGTTGTACTTTCATGGATGGGTATATTTTCTATTAATTACAGCCATGAATTTTTTTATATGACTATAGGTGTAGTTATAATTCAACATGATTTCAAAAACAATGAGTTTCACATACTTTATTTATACATACAAAACTTGGTCATAGTCTCTCAAACATCCTTTGACAAATCTTCACATTTGAAAATTCTCACTTGAATGCTTCAAAAAGTTCACTTTGTGAATTGTATCTATAAAATGTTTTGGATGTGAATTTTTGGTACCATCTTCACCTTTTATTTGTATAGTGTCCCTTCTATTGGAAGAAACACAAGAGTGGTTGGTCTAATATTCAATTACCTATTCCTCTACATCTTCTGAGATTCTATCTTTTCAGGGAACCGTACAAATATTTACCCAATTATTCTCAATATTTTCATCCAATCTATTTCTCTTTACAATATATCTTTGAACAGTTCTCCTAGAAACATTGAGTAATTGGGAAATTGTTGAACCCGTCTTCTATGTGATGATTTTTTACTAGAAATTATAGTCATCAATACTCTATGTGCAACACTTAAATCAACAACTTGACTCTTGCTTTTAATAGAACTCAATGTTTCTTGTATGTTTTCAAATATTTTTTGTTTTAATAAATCTGATAATTTTTTCTTATTATCAACCCCTAACAACTCCATAATAGGGGTCATTTCTCTCCTCCTAAATTACTATGATCTTTCAATTAAAGACTTTTCTTCAAAAACTTCATCCCATGTTATTTTAGAGTGTAATTTTACCATGCTTTCAGATAACATATCTTCAAATGAAATATTCTTGAAAAAAGAATCCTCATCCATCTCCATCAGATTTTTCATACCATAGAATTTTTTTTTATCACCACCTTCAATTTGTTCTTGTACCTGCTCACTACCTTGGTCATCAACAATTTCCATGGATTGTTTTTGAGTAGATGTTCCTTCATCCACATTTGTAATTTCTCTTCTTCGATCATATAACCTTGATCTTATCTTTTTATTCCTCATCACAAATTGCTCAAATTTGAATTCACCTACATACAAAAATAGCACATACAAATACTTTAACCTCTATTTTTGATATATAGAGATCTACCTACATTCAAAAAATAAGTGATTTAATCAATTACACGTTTCAGATAATGGTACCTGAGAATATAACTCCACCCCTATTGAAATTAGTGTTTCTTTTCTCTGAATTTTCGTAATTTAATAATTAAAAAATAACAAAAAGCCAAAAAAAATTAAAAAAAGGTTTTTAGTTGAAAGAGTTAAATCATATCATGGTATTTGAGAATATAACTTCCCCCCTATCGAAATCAGTGTTTTTCCCTCCAATTTTTTGTAATTTAATAATTAAAAAACCACAAAAGCAGGATTCTGACCAAAAGGGTTCCCTTCCACTAGAATTTGTTTCGACCAGAATGCTTTCGATCGAATGGGTTCCGGTTGAAACCCTTGTAGCCGAAACTATCCAAGTGGCATCCCACTTGGTAGCTCCAACTCACTATTTTTTAGGATTTTTTGAAACTTTTGGAACTCCACATAAATATTTCTTTAGTCAAAATTATGTTTAAAAAAGAAGAAAATTATGCTTTTGTAGAGCTCGTAGTGTTGAATATATATAACATTTTGATTAGTTTTAGTATATATTTTAAAATAATGCAAGTAGGTTTTTCAAGTTTAAAAAGAAGCTGATTGCAAATTAAAAAAAATAGTAAAACATGATAAAAGATTGGAAAATATATGGTGCCTTAGAGGAGAGTATCCTCTTCAAAAGGGTATTATTTATTTTTTGAAAAAAAAAAAAGTGAACAATAGTTGACATCAAATGAAAACTATAAAATTATGGTAAGTTTGACTTTAAAACTTTATTACAAGAAAAATATAGATCAAAATTTCAAAAAAAATTCAATGCCTTAGATATTGAAGTCACCTATTTAAAAAAGAGAGGAGAAAATGAAGTTGTTTTCTATTTGTTTCTTGACGTCAATTGAACGCCACTTTTTCTTGAAATTTTTAGCATTTCAAAATATTCTCTTAAATTGATAGAAAAAATATCAAAACAAATTTTAAAAAATATGAAAAATTATGGAAATAAACTTCAACAAGAGTTCTACATTTTATTAGTTTACATCATTTTGAAATTCAAAACATAAAGATCACATTTATGTGGTCAAAATTGAGAATTTTTTTCATGTTGGTCGATTTCTTTATAAAGTGTGACACAAGTTTGTACTTTTACCCTTAAGGATTATAGTGCATTAGCTAGGATTCTAGACCTATAAACTAGACCAAAATAAGAGTATCCATCATAACCTTTTTTAATAAAAACTAAAAGAGAATAGGACAAAAAAATACCAACTACTTTCTCCATGCCAATATCCAATCCTATTGTTGTGTAGGAGATGGACATTATTGAAGGGAAAATAATGCGGATCTAATGACCCAACAGTGTGGAATACATTCCCTTAACACCTTTACTACAGGGGAGAGAAGCAAAAATGAAAAACTAACAGTTTCTAAAACTTATAGAGATGCATACAACCATGGCAATGAGAAACCAGAAAGATAAGCAAACAAAGATGACACAGTATTTACGTAGGAAAACCCTTTCAGGCAAAAAACCCACCACGCAAAGTCAAATCAATTGTATTACAGTAATGAATCAATTACATAAAATATCCAGACTTCTTTTCTTAGCTCACAATCACCCAGAGAGATTCAAATCCACTGTTACAATGTTTTCACAACATACAGTTCAAAACCCTCTTCAAGAACTCACGTCCTTCTTGTTCTTTAGCACGTGACTTCAACTTGCTCTGCAACTTTAGGACTCAACTCAACTTGTCTAACTTATGAGAAATAACACATCTCTCATCCATATGTAACCGACTCAAAAGAGAAATGAAGTCCATCCTCAAATCACACAACTGGTCGGATCTGACAGATCTCCTGCAACCAGTCGACTTTGCATTCAAAGCCATTACTCAGAACGGTTGAGCTTGCCACCCTTCGTTGACAAATGCAACTGCCACAATAACTATCTTGGTATCCGTGCAATCACTATTCAACTAGGTGCCACACGTCCAAGACCCATCAGCAATCGCAGCTGACAGAGCAACCAAAACGGTCAAATAAATATCGGGCGTGACCAAGACTTCAAGTCATAAATAGCACTGTCGGAGTCAGAGTCGGAACAGGAATCGAAATAGGACTCCATCAAAAATACACACTGCCAAAGTCGGAGTTGGAGTCAGAGTCGAAACTGGAGTCAAAACATGACCCTACCGAAGTTTTAGGTTCATGAACCATTTCGGTTCCGCCTCCACCCACGGCAAAGAGGAACTCATGAGAAATAGTTCTGACTAGGTAAAGTCAACTCGGGGTCAAACCAAGACGAGAACACAAAAGATCGAAGTCGGAGTCGGGGACGGAACAGGAATACAAACAGGACTTTACCAAAATTCCAAGAATATGAACCAATCCGGTTCCGGTTCCGCCTCCGTCAACTGTAAGAAACAACAATCCAAAAACAGGACAAGGCGGAGGAAAACACCCCGAGTAGAATCCAAACATCCAGAAGAACCAGATCGTAAAACCAAGAGTCGAGCTCGGAGTCGGAACTGGAACTGAAATAGGAACCTGGCAAACGGACATTGCCAACTTTCAAAACTGGTTCCACCTCTGCCAGAACCTATGAAGCAAAGCGAGAACAAGCTGACTGTAGGAAGCGGAGTCGGAGCAGGAACGAGAACCGAAACTTGGAACTTAGGCAAACATAACAATGCCAAGTTCCATCCCGGTTTCACCTCTACCGGAGACTCGAAACTTAGGCAAACAGAACAATGCCAAGTTCCATCCTAGCTCTGCCTCCGCCAGAACTTTTTAAACAACACAAAATCACCAAGGCATGAAAACGAGGACTTCAAGCTGGAAGTTGAGACATAATTTCTCAACAATGTCCCACTTGGTGAACACTTCTAGCTTCCTCAAAACATCATACCTTACTGTCTATCATAGGCCCCAAGGCCCATCGATTCTGTGCACCATCTGAACTTGTCTGTGCTAACCGGATTTGTCAAGGCATTTGCAACATTCATCAAGGTGTCAACCTTATCCATACTGACCTTGCCATCTTCAACCATAAGCCTCATGAAGTGATATTGCACATCTATGTGCTTGGTCTTAGAATGAAAGGTCGGATTCTTTGCCAAACAAATGGCACTTTGACTGTCACAGTAGATTGAAATCTGCTCAGCATCAAATCCAATGTCTGAACACAAACACCTTAGCCACACTACCTCCTTGCAAGCATGAGTTGCTACCATGTACTTTGCCTCTATCGTGGATAAAGCAACAACAACTTATCGCTTGCTCATCCAACTGATTGCTCCACCATTAAGCATGAAAGTGTATCCACTAGTGGATCTTCTGCTGTCAATTTCCCCTGCCCAATCAGAATCAACATATCACTGAATGCTAAGAGTCCTCTGTGATGCAACCATACTGCCATGGTAACACAAAGCATAATCTGAAGTACCCTTCAAATACCTGAACACTCTCTTTACAGCATCCCAATGTGATCTCCCTGGATTTTCCATGAAACGGCTTAGAAATCCCACCGCTTGGGCAATGTTTGGTCTTGTGCAGACCATAGCATACATCAAACTACCTACTGCACTTGCATAAGGCACACTAGTCATGTCCTCCATCTCAATAGCAGACTTTGGACAGTCTTCAGCAGATAGTTTCAATCCTTGCATGATTGGAACAACTAGCTGCTTGCAATCAGTCATGCTAAACCTCTCTAGAATGGTTTTCACATACTTACTCTGACTGAGCCAAAGCTTTCTGCTTGTTCTATCCCTAGTTATCTCCATTCCAAGAATGTACCTTGCTGCTCCAAGATCTTTCATTTCGAACTTAGCAGACAATTGAGTTTTAAGATCAGAAATCATTGCCTTGCTATTACCAATGAATAACATGTCATCCACATACAGAGTAATAACAAGCACACGAACATTCTCACATTTATAATAGATGCAATGATCAAATTTTGATCTAACAAACCCAATTGACAACACAAATGTGTCAAATTTCTGGTACCACATTCTAGAAGATTGCTTTAGACCATAGAGAGATTTATTTAACTTGCAAACCAGATTTTGTTTGCCTCTATCAATAAAATGCTTAGGTTGGGACATGTAGATTTCTTCTTCCAACTCACCATGGAGAAACGCTGTCTTCACATCCATCTGCTCAATTTCATAGTCATACATAGCTACCAATGACAACAAAAATCTGATGGATGTCAGCTTTACTACAGGGGAAAAGATCTTTCCATAATCAATTCCCTCAACTTGGGAAAATCCCTTTACAACCAGTCGTGCCTTATACTTCTCCACACTACCACCAAGGCCTGTCTTCCTTTTGAATATCCACTTGCAGCCAACAGGCTTTTGCCCTTTATGCAGTGGTACCAACTTCTAGGTATCATTCTTTTTCAAGGAATCCATCTCCTCATTCATGGCTTCCAGCCAAGACTTTGAATCAGCCATGCTGATTGCTTCTTTCACAGTCCTTGGCTCATCAGTGCTAGTAATTAAGGCATAAGCACAATTTGAATCTAACATAGAGAAACCATACCTTTCTGGTTGCCTTCTTTCTCATGTAGATCTCCTTAGAGGCTGAGGTTGTTTTTCATCATCAGAACTTCCAGAGCTGGTTGACCTCTCCTCAATCTCAGATACACCATGCAGCTCTTCCCTTTTTGGAGTTTGGAGAATCTCAACTGCATCCTTCTTCTTATCACTCTGATTTGTCTCAAGTTGTTGATCACTTACTAAAGGTTTCAGCTCACGAAATATCACGCTTCTGCTATACAAAACCTTTTCAGTAACAGGGTTCCAAATCTTGTATCCTTTCACACCAACTCCATAGCCGATGAGAATACATTTCGTAGCCTTGTTATCCAACTTTGATCTCTTTTCATTTGGCATATGAACATATGCCTCACAGCCAAAGACCCGAACATGCCTTAATGAGGGTTTCTTACCTGACCATGCTTCCAAAGGTGTCATGTCAACAAGAGCTGAACAAGGAGATCTATTTATCAAATAACATGCTATAGCAACAGCCTCAGCCTAGAACTTCTGCTCCAGACCAGCACCACTCAGCATACTCCTTGCCTTTTCCATCAGTTTCCTGTTCAACCTTTTAGCAATTGCATTTTGTTGTGGAGTGTAGGGGGTTGTCTTATGCCTTTTAATTCCATGATCAGTGTAGTACCTTTCAAAATCTGCAGAACAAAACTCACCTCCATTGTCTGTCCTTAAACACTTTATTTTCCTTCCAGTTTGATTTTCTACCAGAGATTTGAACTCTTTAAACCGACTGAACACTTCTGATTTACTTTTAAGAAAGTATACAAATGCCCTTCTCGAACAGTCATCAATAAAAGAAACATAATATCTAGACTTCAATAACGAAGGAACACCAACTAGACCAAACACATCATAATGAATATAATCTAGTATACCAGAAGATTTGTGAGGACTAGAGGAGAAAGAAACATGGTGTTGCTTTCCATAGATACAATGTTCACAGAAATCGAACTCAAGGTTACAATCATTAAGCCCTTCTATAAGGTTTTTGTTTTTCAAGGTTTTTAAACCTTTCTCACCAATGTGACCAAGTCTATGATGCCATAACATGGTCTTCTCTGCTGGGAGTTTTACCTCCAAAGCATTTGCAGATAGTGAAGAGTCTTCATCTTTCTCTATAGGTGCAAAATTACATGACTTTACAGAGGCACTGTTACAAAGAACAGGTCATGCATCTAACTTGTACAGAGTGCCAATACGAACACCCTTAGCTAACACCATTGCATCTCTAGCCATTTTACATCCCTTACTAGAAAAAGAAACTTCTACACCAGCATCATTTAACTTACTAATAGAAAGAAGATTTCGAGCCAAACCTGGGATGTGAAGAACACCACCAATTCCTTTGACTCTCCCATCAGGAAATTGAATTCTGACCCTTCCTCTACCAACAATCTCTAGCAGTGAATCACTTGCCAAGTATACCTTTCCACCATCATACTTCTCATACTTTGAGAACCAATCTCTATTGGATGTCATGTGAAAAGAGGCACCTGAATCAACTAACCAAACATCATCTGATGCCTGAGTTGTCAAGGCTGCTGCGATGAAGGCATCTGCATCACTTTGAGAAGATTCATTATCAGAAGCATTCTTCTTCTTCTTCTCCTTCCAGTCCTTCCTGATATGACCAGGTTGCCCACAGTTCTAGCACTTTACCTTGGACTTTTTACGAGGAGACTTTGATCTCCCTTTAGACTTGGATTTTGACTTGTTGTCTTTCTTCTTACCTTTCTCCTTTTTTCTACCTCGAATAGAAAGAGCATCTTTGGCCATCTCAGAAGATTTCCTTCACATTTCTTCAGACAAAAGCGAAGCAACCACATCATCAGTCTTGAAGGCAGTGGTTGTGCTTCCAATAGCCATCACAAGATGATCCCAACTATCAGATAATGAACACAACAAGAGCATGCAACGATCCTCCTCCTCAATCTTTACACCTATAGATGCCAGCTAAGTAACACTCATATTGAATGAGTTCAGATGATCTGCAACAGATGCACCTTCTTCCATCTTCAAGGAGTACAACTTCTTCCTTAGGAATAACTTGTTTACCAAAGATTTTCCTTGGTAAATATCACCAAGCTTCTTCCACAGAGCAGCTACAAACATCTCCTCATGAACATTCAAGAGCATAGAATCGGCTAGACTTAGTCTTATCAATCCTCTTGCTTTTCTATCAGCAAGATCCCAAGCTTCTTGGGTTGTAGTTTGTGGCTTAGTTCCAGACACTGCAATCCAGAGGTCTCTATCCACAAGCAAGTCTTCTATCTTGAGTTTCCATAACTCAAAGCTGCTGCCATTAAACTTCTCAATATCTATTCTACCAGATGTACTCGTCATCTCACAACATAAACAAGTTTAACAATGCAAGTCTCCCACTGAAATAGTATTAGTGCAAAAAACTAATTTTCCCGAACAAGGATAACATGAACTGGCTAAGCTCTGATACCACTTTGAAGGGAAAAGAATGCGGATCTAATGACCCAATAGTGTGGAATACATTCCCTTTACACCTTTACTATAGGGGAGAGAAGCAAAAATGAAAAACTAACAATTTCTAAAACTTATAGAGATGCATACAACCATGGCAATGAGAAACCAAAAAGATAAGCAAACAAAGATGACATAGTATTTACGTGGGAAAACCCTTTCAGGCAAAAAACCCACCACACAAAGTCAAATCAATTGTATTATAGCAATGAATCGATTACATACAATATCCAGACTTCTTTGCTCAGCTCACAATCACCTAGAGAGATTCAGATCCACTGTTACAATGTTTTCACAACATACAGTTCAAAACCCTCTTCAAGAACTCATGTCCTTCTTGTTCTTCAGCACGCGACTTCAACTTGTCTAACTTATGAGAAATAACACATCTCTCATCCATATGTAACCGACTCAGAAGAGCAATGAAGTCCATCCTCAAATCATGCAACTGGTCAGATCTAACAAATCTCCTACAACCAGCCGAATTTGCATTCAAAGCTATTACTCAAAACGATTGAGCTTGCCACCCTTCATTGACAAATGCAACTGCCACAATAACTATCTTGGTATCCATCCAATCACTATTCAACTAGGTGCCACGCGTCCAAGACCCATCAACAATCACAGCTAACAGAGCAACCAAAATGGTCAAATAAACATCGAGCATGACCAAGACTTCAAGTCAGAAATAGCACTGTCGGAGTCGGAGTCGGAACAGGAGTCGAAATAGGACTCCACCGAAAATACACACTGCTGGAGTTGGAGTCGGTGTCAGAATTGGAGTCAAAACATGACCCTACTAAAATTTCAGGTTCAGGAACCATTTCGGTTCCGTCTTCGCCCATGGCAAAGAGGAACTCATCAGAAATAGTTCTGACCGGGTAAAGTCAACCCGGGGTCAAACCAAGATGGGAACACAAAAGACCGGAGTCAGAGTCGGGGACAGAATAGGAACAGAAACAGGACTTTACCAAAATTCCAAGAACAGGAACCAATCCGGTTCCGGTTCTGCCTCCACCAACTGCAAGAAACAATAATCCAAAAATAGGACAAGGCAGAGGAAAACACCTCGAGTAGAATCCAAACATCCAGAAGAACCAGATCGTAAAAGCAGGAGTTGGGCTCGGAGTCGAAACTGGAACTGAAATAGGAACCTAGCAAATGGACATTGCCAATTTCCAAAACTGGTTCTGCCTCCGCGAGAACTTATGAAGCGAAGTGAGAACAAACTGACGGTAGGAAGCGAAGTTAGAGTAGGAACGAGAACCGAAACTCGAAACTTAGGCAAATAGAACAATGCCAAGTTCCATCCCGGTTCCACCTCCGCCAAAGACTCGGAACTTAGGCAAACAAAACAATGCCAAGTTCCATCCTGGCTCCGCTTCCGCTAGAACTTTGTAAACAACACAAAATCACCAAGGCATGAAAATGAGGACTTCAAGCTGGAAGTTGAGACATAATTTCTCAACAATTATTGCTATAATTATTGAAAGACCCCAAACTTTATGAAAATTTGGTATTTGAGATAGGATAACTTGTGTCATTCCAAAAATAATCATGAATGTGTTTTATGAAAAGTGGCATACATAGTCATGTTCATTTTTATGATAGCAATTGGATAGCTTGATTGCTTTGAAATTTTAGGATCCAATTCGATTAGCTCTAAAAAATTCCCAAAGTTTTGCTAAAAAGTGTTAAGGGCCATTAGGTTGCAAAAAGGGACGTAAAAATATATATCTCGAAATATTAACAAGTCTTTGTGGTTTCTCGATTGTGAGACTTTCATTCATTTATTTGTTTAGAGACATGGCTTGTAGAGAACAACCGACAAAGCTTAAATATTAAAAAGATTATTTTTTCTTTGTATTGGTTCTTTTCTCTCATTTATCCCATTATTTAGGGTGGTCATCCATAGGCATCTCTCCTTGTATAATGATCTTTTAAAGTTTGGGTACCCTTCCTAATAGTGCTTTTGGTTGTATGTTCTTACAAACTAGCAAAGGTTAGTCTAGACCATGTCTTAGGGAGTGGTCCCATGAAGTCAACTTTAGAGAAACCACCTACCATGCTTTCTAAATGCTCTAAAATTAAAATAAATCTTATGGCTTGAAGAAGGGATCCAAAAGAATTGTCTTTCTAATTAATTTAATTAAATTTTTTTTTAATACCCCTAAAATGGTTAGAAATCATTACATCATCTTAACACTTGCATTTGAGAGCATAGTAGAATCAAACAAGCCAATAATGTTATAAGGGATTGGAAGTTAGAATTCTAAGAAAATAGGATTTGAAACATGCAATGGAATGAGCCCATTGTGTGACAAGAAAACCATGCACATTATTTTTAGAACTCAAAAGAAGTTTAAAATACAAAATATAAGATAGAGAGAACTTCCACCCCACAGAGTCACATCCAAGCTTCTATTCAACAAACAAATACAAAAGTATTTTTGGTTTCCAACAATATTATTTCAACTGAATAAATTTGTAGACTAGACAACTACCCTTACATTTTCTTGATATCTTCAATACAGTAACCCACAAACAAATTTCATAATTCTTACATGGTAATAATGTGTGATGATGGGTACATTTGATATCAACAAAAAAAAACCATTTGACAAAAAAATGAAGAATAAATCCTCCATTCTGATAGGATCTCTCAAAATAGTTCTCATATATAAAAGTTTAATCTTCTTTGTCATCTTCAGAATCTATAATATATCAAAAAATAATTCGAAAGTTACATGTGATTTTGACCACATATTATTAGGTAAGATAAAAATTGATTGTTAGTGGATAAAAAATAGTGAAGAGATAGACATAACTGATCTAAAATATTCACTAATATTTCTTCTTGTCTTAATTTTTCGTTCAAGCATTTGATAGATCAAAACCACCAATAAATGTGAAGGACGAGTAATCATATAAGGAGTGTGTTGAAGATGAAGTATGAAATGGGACCTTCACCTCTATGCTTCTTTGTATCTATACAAAGAATTTAACTTCATAACAACTCAAACATAAGAAACAAAACAAGTATAATCATATATGATAGCTGATAGGTTAATAAGGTACATGGAGTTTTACTAAAACACCAAGAATATAATTAAGTATTGCATTCAGATAGAATATCTATTTTATCAAGAAAAATAAGTTGCTAGGTGACAAACATTATGCAAAATATATTTTTTAAATATATATGCAATTCCATGTTAATTATACACATAGTAGGTTATATCAATATGTTATCTTATGCTTGATTACTTTCATGCTTTTTAAGTTATAGTGAGTTTCAGGTGACTTGTAAATTTGAGAAGTGAATCCAATCCTTCCCGTCAAAGTTAATTGGTTTTAAAATCCAATAATGTGATTTTTGTAAAATATCCTTCATAGTGAATATTGAATCGGAACATGTAGATACATACATTTTCATCACTAGTGCAACTGAAAAAATATGTTCTTGTAGTATTTGAGTCTCTAAACATGTCTCCCTCTCTCTATCCATCCATCCATATCTCTCTCTCTAGACCTTCATATCTAATTTTCTTTGTCTCTCTATCTCTACCTCTCTCTAATTATCTTTGCCTCTCCCTCTCTCTATTTATCACTCCATATCTCTATCTTTATCTTTCTCTCTCCCTCTTTCATTATCTCCCTTGACCTTTCTCTCTATATGTTTACCTCTTTCATCTTTATGTATCCTTCTCTCCACTCTGACTTTATCTCTCCCTCTCGCTCTCTCCATATCCCTCTCCTTCTCCATCTCCATCTCCATAGATCCATTCTTCTCCTTCTCTCCATACCCATATCTCTCTCTCACACACTCTTCCCCCCTCTATCTCTCCCTCTTTCTATACCTATACCTCTCCCTTTGTCTCCCTCTCTCCCTATTGTAAGTACAACATGATGTTGGTAAAGGAGCCCGATTATTCTCTTGTTTCATAGGTTTTGTTTCAATCATGTTTGGATCCTTGTAAATGGAGGCATAGTTGATTTGAAGCTATCACTTCTACATTGAAATCTGTATTGCGCAAACTATATCATTTGCTAAGTGGGCCATCAATCGATCTCATGTACTGCACAAATGTACCCAAAACATTGACCATTTTTTGTCAAATTGACCTTCCACACTTCTTTGACGTACCCATTGCACACCAAAGTGCGATTACTAATTTTATTTTTATGTATTTTTGGTATTCAAACAAAGAAGAGAAGAACCTATTTTTTTAAGGCTTGGTTTATTTTACTTCCACTACTAGCTTGATAAAGCTATCTAGAAAGATAGGAAGATACAAGTTATCCCATGCTGAGAGTCTCCATTACTCATGTTGCCTTGCACATACTTATCACATCATTGCTAAGAAATATTGTCCATTGGCCGGGCCCACGTAATGACGTTTACAAATTTTAGAATATTCAGGTGCACCGTTGAAAGGAATGCTAGGCGTTTTGACTAGGTAGTGTGACATACTTATGATGGCCCTACAAAAGAGAACTAAGAATCAATGTGAATAGTTGAACTACTGGTGTCACAATAACGAGAGCTTTTAGTTGTGGCATCTTATAAAAGGATGTGTGATTTTAGTTGTAGCCACAATAACGAGAGTTGAACAACCAGAGCTGGGTTTTCACAGTGCATTTAGCTTTCTAACGATGGGCTTTGCCAGTGCCTTGCAATCTTCTCTGCATTCTTCATTTCTTGTCACTAACACTGGATATCTTAACCACTGAGGAGCAAATATGATGAGAAAAACTCGATTCTCTGTGTATTATTCACGGCTTCCCTCCAAGACTCTATATGATGCATTTCTTAACCATCAAGGAGCAGATGCGATGGGAACAAATCAATATTTTGTTCATTCTTCAGGGCTTCTCACCAAGACTGACGCATTTCTTAAACATGGAGGAGTAGATGTAATGAGAATCAATCAATCCTCTATGCATTATTCATGGCTTCCCACGAAGCCTGTATATGGTACATTTCTTAACCACATAGGAGCAGATGTGAAGGAAAGTATAGCCAGCCTCATCTTTCATAATCTCGGAAACAAAGGGCTCAAGGTAGTTTTCAACAAGAACTCGATCCAAGCTGGGGAAAACGTACCTCAAATCAATAGAAGAATCCATTCACTCAGCCTCTATTTATATTGTCATATTTCCGGCCAATTATGTACAGTCAGTTTGGTGCTTGAAGGAGTTTCCCCTCATCCTCAAAACAAGGGCTCCCATCATTCCTGTATCGTTTGGAATTCAACCTTCCAAGCTTCGAATGAAGAATGAAGAGTGTGTGTATGCTCAAACAGTTAATAAGCACACTGGAAGGTTTGAGAGGCATGTACTTGAGGAATGGAAGAAGGCCCTTTCTGAGGCTTCGTTCATCAAGGGCTATATTTTTGAGGGGTAACAAAAATCCTTTTACTTGTTCTCTTGCCCTTTTTTTATGTTCTTTCTCATTCTTGGTTACTTAACGGACATTAATATTAAATAAAATTTGAATATTTGAAATAATTTTTGAGGGGAGATTTGTTTTGTATATTCCAGAGATCAAGGACAAATGCTGGAAGAAGTTGCAATGAGTGTAACGCAATTTATTGATATGGCGGAATTCCAACCAAAGCAGGGCATTGTCGAGTTGAAATACAGAAAATGTGCTCTTCCTTGATCTTCAAGATGATTAAAAGATTCAATCTCATCCCTGTACAGAAAAAATTGTTATCCAGATAGGCCTGTATATAATTTCTGATTTTTGTTTTTGTATATTGAAAGAAAAATATGTATGAATGCGATAATTATTATTGTTGTTGGAGAAGAGGACCGAGGCATAAGAAACCTCCATCGGCTCTGCCTTACACAATCCTTCTTTTGACTGTGGTGTTGATATTTTGGTGGTGTCGTCATATATAGCAGAACAGAGCAACCTAGAGATTATGATCTAGATAAATCCTGTGGTGGTAATGGCGGCGCCCATGTCATCGGTGTTGGTAATAAGATTGCTGTCATCGATAAGTAAGACAAGAGGAGGGACTATTGTTTGTAATCCTTATTCTGTGTATACAACATCAGAAGAATCTACTGTGGGTGTTGGCATTGTACTTCTCCTTTCTTATTTTTTTTATAAATGATTTGGTCCAGTCTTCAGGAGAGAATGTGTTGTTACCCCTCCCATTTGCATCTTGTTAGTGTGAGATCAATGTTTCAGTTTCATCGTTTTTTGGTAATTTTTGTGGTGACTGTATTTTGGTTCTGTTTGTTGTGTATGAACCAGTGTATGTTCTAGATGAGGTTCCTCAACATGTCAATTGTTGCTATTTTGAAATTTTATATGCTTGGTTTATCATTATGCTTCAAATTCAATGATGTGCATTATATATATTGTGATTAAATGTGAATGTGATTATCAATGTTCAAGAAATGATTTATAAGATAGACATTTGAATGTTATTTATGATTTATGATATTTGATCTCATTGGGTGATTATGTTATGCTTTGGTTATATATACATTGAGCAGGTACCTTTGATGTGCACTGAATGGTTACAAGTACATGGTTATTTCTCCACGTGACTACATAGGTCTGAGTTATTATCCAATGATAGTTAATTCAAAGATGTCACATTGGGCCGCCCTATCCACTCCTTGATCATACTCGAACTGAGTATGGTATGTGTCATGATTGAACCTATGTGAATTCGGATATGAGTTAGGAATCATTTTAGAATCTCTATGTGTCGTGAATGACCAATGAATGTATGATTTCATTAAGGGTTTAGATTCTATATTTTCCACACATGAAATATTACGAATTTAAATGATTCTTATATTGGCTATTAAAATATTTTTCTTATTTTGAGAAAGAGGAAAAATAGAATGCAAATGGAAATGATGTTAAGTGTATTTAATTAATTAATGAAATTCGTTGGGTTGGGAAATGTAGGTAATGTTTGATTCAACTATCCTATTTTAATTCTAATGTTCATAAATTTAAATGACTATGCTTATATGAATTTCAATTGTGAATTTAAATGATATGGGTTATTTAGAAATTGACTGACATGTCTATTTGGGTTTTGGGGAAATGGAAATCAAGGAAATAGAAAATAAATTTATTAATTTATTAAATTTGAAATTAGAAAAGGGTAAATAGGGAAAATTAACTTCATTTTCATTATGTTTTATTTGTGAAGAAAAATTGAGAAAGAAAAAACCTCTTTTGGGAAAATTGGTGATTTTTTGGTTGGGAGAGCATTCAGTGGTGGAAATCGATGAGGTCAAATTCGTTGGGATAGGAATTAGTAGGGGATTTTGTATGTTAGTTCGTGTGGGCTCTTATTTGGCGTGTTTGAGGTGGTCTTCAGTTCATGTTTTGAAGGAATTTGAGGTATTTTTCTTGTTATAATTAATTTGAGTGATTGCTTTCAAGTTTGTTTGTAGGAATATCTTTAGGGGAGTTTATAATCCTCCCAACCTATGTAATTTCATAATTTAGCTTGATGAATTGATTATTTTCATTTAAATTTGAGATTTTTTTAAAATATGATGTTATGCTGCCCGAATTTTTGGAAATTGTGTAAAATTTATGTTTTACAGCTTGACAGAGGTGTTGGGCACTTTTTCTACCAAAGGGTATCTTTACGTTTTTTTTCACAAAACTTAAAATTTTGAAGAAATTTTAATGGGGTTTTGGGAATATTTCTTGCTTTTAGTGTATTGGAAAAAAGATAAAATTTGAACATTTTGAAGGAAATATGATAATTTTGAATGTTTCAATGAAACTGTCCATGAATTATTATAATAATTCTTGTGGAAAATTGTTAGAAATTTTTGATGAAATTGAATTTTGTGCTTTGTTTTTTCATGCCATATTTGTTGGAGGATGTGATGATCTTAGGGTGTAGGTATTAGAGGCCAACGGGAATAGGTCCCAATGTGTCCTCAACCCAAAGTGGCAAGAAAATGATCATCAGTGGGGATTTATCTAATCAAGTGATAACTAATGAAACAAAGGTAATTAATTAACCAAGATAATGGATACCCCTCACATGCCTTAAATGCTTGTATAGGCTAAGAATGATGGAGGAAGAAAAGCCCGTCAAGGAGCATAAGACTTGTGAAATAAAGTACCCTCGTCTATATAAGAGGATATTTGGTTCTACGTTGACCCCACATGAGTGTTTGTGATGAAATTCCCTCTCTTGCTTTCTAATATCCAACAATAGTGTAGTTTGAGTAGTACCTAAAGAATAATGTATTCCCTTCCATGTGCTTGTTGTTGTTATGCTATTACTGAATTTTCCCTAATGAGGATTGCATGTGTTATTCCCTTGCTGGGTTTTCCAAAGGATGATCCTTGTATGATATTGGTGAGTTTTCCTAAGGATGATCCTTGTATGACATTGATGATTTTTCCCAATAAAGATTATGGTGTGACACTAGTGAGTTTACCCAATGAGATCTTGTATTTGATCTATCTCGTATTATTGGATGAATACTTTATTTGATGTATATGTAGATATTTTTCACCGTGTATAGTGCGTGCAAGCCCTCTGCTCATGTTTTTGGCATGAGTGGTGTGCTTGTGGCCCATGTGATTATCTCCTAGCATGATAGGTGTGGATATTTTAATTCCATGAGGGTGGGTGTGTGTGCAACCACTTTTGAGGATCGAAGGTTCATGAATTGAGGGACATCATGGTAGCATGTTCTAGTAAGTTTAATTCATGTATTTAGATTCTTTCCTCTTATATAAAATTTAATATTAATGATAATAGTCATCTCTTTGAGATGGATGTAAAATTGATAATAGAGAAGAGTATAAGCTTATTTATTTATCTTAGTGTGGGTACTAGGCATGATCAACTTATGCTTTTCAATATAATAATGTGAAAAGGCTAAATGAACTTGGGAATATTTCAATTGGTTCTTCAAATTAATTTAGTGACCATATTTTATAGTTGGGTGGCTTGGTACTATATTTAGGCAGCCATGTCTTGCTCAAAATTGATTTAGAATGATCAAAATATGGCTAATTCTAATTGGGAGGCATAGTTGCAAGTTTGGGAAGCCTACTCTTATCCCGAAATTGGTATTGATTTGTTGTTAATTTTATGGCAGCCACTTGAGGTTCAACATGGAGGGTTGTCTAAGGTGAAATTTTTGTATAAAGCCCTTTTTTTTTTCTTGAATGGTTGAAAATTATTGTGAGGCACAAATTTGGATTTTTCAGGATGGTTTGAATAAGTTTTTGCTTTACATTGATTCAATAAATTCTGATAGTCATGGAGAGTCATGCATAAGTGTGTGAATGAGGGGAATTTCATCATCCCATGCTTATCTTGGACATTTTTTGTAAATTATCAATGAACATTATTTGAAGATTGGCATTGGGGATCTTAATATTGATTTGTGAGTAAAGAAATTAATAACGTGCTATAAAATATGTGACCTTTTCATCTCTGTTTGCTTGCATTTCATTAAATCTGGTAGGGATAGAACTTAAGACCAATGTGCACTTGGAAATGGTTGAGGAAGGCATCAACAAGCACATTAAATGAGTGGATTGAGTTATTCAGTAAATAATGAAATCATTCAAAGGTCATGTCTTTCAAAGAGCTAAGAAAAAGATTAGCCAAGATATTTTCTTCAAAAATGAAGTCACTACATATAGGTGTGTATGCCGACACATGGTTGCTAGGATTTTCTTTTACCATTGTATTTCTCAAATCTAGGTATCTCTATGCCTTATGGAATTTATGCTCTCAATATCTTCAAGCATAATGTTTTTCATTCAAAATATTATGAAGGTTGTCCATTTTGTTTTTGGTTTAATATGGTTGTTGTTGGAGAGATGTGACAGTTTATAAAATATGGTTTATGATAGAATCATTGGTTGTGTTCCGGGGAGGAGGTGAATATGGTGGAGGTGTACATATATGTTAGGTGGGAAACTATAGTGCATGATTGTAAGAGGTGATGAATTTGGAGATATGATGTTTTGAATTCACAAAGCTATAAGGATTCCCAAAGGGATTACCCAAGTTTGGAATGGTATTTTTTTTATTAGAGGAAAAAAGGTTTTGAATGGACCCAAAACCATCAGGTTTTAAGGGGACCCAAAACCCACACAAAGAAGAACAAGCTTCCCAAAAAATAGATTCAAAGTCAATTAGCAGTGCAACAAGGAAGCAACAAGCCAACAACCTGTCAAAAGCTAGCGAGATGCCTAGAAAAGAACCAACATATTACATTAATCTTGAACTCATTGGTTTTGATGGGACCAACAACCCAGTACAACTTGTTGGTTTTGACTGGACCACAAACCCATTATCTATGGATTTTAAAGGGATCCACAACCCTATACATCTAGGTATTGACAAGGACCTTGAACCCAAGGATATTACTTGTAATGCATAGATCAGGAACAAAGCACCAATAGTAGAAGTTTTTGAGCCCAACAAAACACCCTTTCCACCTCTATAGGAAAGGTCATCACAAATGCATAAGGCTCCCTCATCCATATAAGGGTTTTGACAGAATTCCTCAACCTGAAACATGGGTTTTAACAAGCCGAACAACACAGAGCATCAAACAACCCCCAAATGCTACAATCTGCATCTTCCTTGCAACCCTTCACCATCTCCAAATGAGAAGAATTATTACACCAACACATCTCTTCTCCCAAGCAACCCCTCTCCACCTCAATAGAATGGGCTATAGAAGAAAAGAAGTGAAGATAGAAAGAATACCACCCCCAACACCAACAAACCGTATCTCCCCTACACACCTTCTCCACCTCTATAGAAGAAGCATCCACCTCCATAGGATTAACAAGAGATAAAATGAAAATCTAACAACAAAGATATTTACTACCAGTCAGAATCCTCACCTCTATAGAAGAATTTAGACCAAATAGTAAAGGAAGGACTAAAGAGACCCTGAACAACATAAAATATTTGAAACACACAGGGGTCTTGAAAATCATCTCCCATAACCACATCTCTTCCAAAAAAATAGGGGAGGTCCTTGACCAACAAAAGAAGGGGCTAAGAAAGAGCAACCAATAAACATTCATACCCCTACACAAACAAAAATAGAGAGAAAAATCCAACCAGTATTTAATCATAGCCTCAGTAGGAAACAAGAAGCTTGCAAAAGAACAAGAGGTAGCATCACCAAGCCTGGTAGGGCCAAAGTCATTGGAAAAACTAGAGCCTCTCTAGGAAGAACAACCGCCTAACTATATCAAGAAACCAGGGGAAAGAGGCACCACCAAGGGAAACAAAAGGAAACCAACTTTAGATATAGCCAACCTAGCAGCTACAACTGCAATATTTGAATCAAGACACCACCATGCCTCTCCAAACAACATATGAATCCTCACAATGTTCACCTAAGATAGAACCCTACCCCTAGAAATTTCATTTGTAGCAACAACCACCAAAAACACTCCTACAAGCATCCACAGACACGGGCGAAACCATAATAGTAGGAGATCCTCAAACAGGGCAAAACCTATAATAAGAAGAGATCCCCCCTACATAATATGGAATGGTATTGTTGGTTGGTTGCATTATTGTAGTAACAACTGGATTTGTATATGTAGGAATAGAGGCCATGGTTGTATGGGGAGGGATTTTATTTCCTCCTCGAATTTGAGTGTATCTCAAAGTTTGAGCACAAATATTCAATGTAGGAAGATGATTACCAATAACATGAGCTAGGCTATGCAAAATCTATATTCTTAGATCATTATCAAGAATTTCCCTCATCTTATCTATGATAGGAACTCTAGTGCCAACAATATACTCTATAATCACATAGTTTTGAAATATTTATAAGGATTTATCCATTTGTTTTAGCTTCTCTAAAGGGACATGAACATCTATGGTTTCAACATCAGTGATAGTGTTTGATGGTAAAGTGGTCAGAGGATATGTAACATTAGCGACGTGGTCAAAAATGGGTTGACTAGTGTCAACATTATGTGTGAAAGAGTTAGAAAGCTTAGGATCCATGGAGGATGTACTAGTGTGAGATGCCATGAGTCTCAAACTATGTCACACTAAAGTATTTTTAGTAGGACACTAGGTTGTGAAACTCATATAGGTTTCACCAAACCAAAAGTGCACCCAAAATGGACAAAAGGCACTAAAAAAAGATAGCAAACACCTAGAAATAGGAAGAACAATGTAAGTATTGAATAATATATTATAATTTTCAGATTTGAGACATGATAATTATTTTATTTTAAGATGTATAAACCTAAAAAATTATGTCTTTTTAATGCAAAATTTGATCTTAAATAATGCACTTTCTTTGAATAATTGAACTTAATGAAAAAATCTACAAAATATGCAATTTTTGAAACTAAAATAGAGATCTATAAATAAAAGGAAATAAAGTAGACAAAGACAAAGATATGTACAAAAATTTGCAAAATCATCTATACAAGTCCACATATTTTTTTGTATTAATAAGACAAATGAGAGCGGGGTGAATTAGTTGTATCTAATTAAAACATCAAAAACCCTCAATAGTAATTAGACCCACATGCACGAAAATTAAAGATTAATCTATTATAATGTTTGAGCATGAAAAGTAGATAACATAAATTGAAATGACCAACACCATACACAAGAGAAGACCAAATTTATGTGGAAAATGCAAGAAGGGAAAAAATATGGTGAGGATTAGCACATGATATAAGTATTTGCAAAAAATTATACAAAGAGGCTCATTGCTAGAATAGGACACACTATCCAGAAAGGCTCACAACCTAGGCTCACTATCATAATAGAAAGAAGAAAAGAAGATAGATGTTAACAAAGAACATGATCTCAATGAAAAAAAAATACCACCACAATATATTTAACAACACTTCATAGTCTTTAGAAGATCAAGATACCTCAACCCACCGCATTCAATAATCCTGCATTATAGCTCATACTATAATTCATTCTTCTGCACTTAATCACACATCACTTAACTTTATTCTACTCTCTTCCACTCCATTTCCATGCACCCACACAATTTTATCTCACATCAATTCACCTTGTATTTATATTATCCTCAACTTGAAAACATCTTCAATTTGTCTACACTCATCCTACACTTTTACAAATTCAAAATAGGTAGGAACTAAACATTCCCATGGTAGATGGGAACGAAAAGTGGACCAGAAAAAGACTTAATTGGGACCCAAAACAACTCTCACACACCATGCTACACTTTCATTAATGCTTAAACATCTTCGAATATAGTATAAACACCAAGTCAGCTATTACCCATGCAAACACCATTAAGATTTGAATTACACACTTCCTCAAACCCAAAGAATGACTTGCACTAAGCATATCACAGTTCATCATGATATAGAATATTCCTCTATCATCCTGAAACACACCAAACTCCTTCACAACAATTTGCACCTTCAGAATGTACATAACTTGTACACTTAGGCTACACTATCAAACATTGCAACACTACAATTCATCTTCCAAAGCACAAAACAACGAATCCTCTTGAAAAAGACAAGAGATCAACACCATCAACATACCTTCAGAATCATAACACTTGAAGAACAATTGCGGAGAAACACACAAAGAAAAAAAATTTCTCCTAGACAGCTCTATGACCAACATGGAAAAATTGGTTCACACACTCGTGAACATAACTTCCTCTAACCATCGGTCCAAAAGCCTTAATTCTAGATATAGAAAATATGAACACCTACAAGAAAATCTTCAACCAAGAAGAAATGTGAAGCAAAAACAAGAACACGTCTGTAAACCAAAACACTTTTGCAACATCTTGTTTTCCTTATTTTATTAATTTTATCAGTATCCTTAACATCTTAAACCATAAACAAAAGCTCATCAAAGTAACACTAGAGGTCAATACCAACAACTTAATTGATGACAACATAATGCAACTAATCAAAGCAACAATGTCTCTCAACCATTGCTCAACTGTCACTAATGGAAACACAAGCTTGTTGACATCACTGACAATACCTTCATACTTGTAACAAGTTTGCCTAGGGGCGAATGAGTATTTGTACAAGGTTTTAAAAATTTGAAAGCTAAGTGTTTAACTTGATATTTAAGCTCATTGTTTCTAATTGAAAATAGATTTTTCACTAATAGCTTTTCTAGAATTTGTTGATTAGATGGAAGTGCAATTTGATGAATGTATGAACAAAAATGACAAATTTTGAATGCAATTTTGACTGAAATTTTGGTCTAAATGACTGAAACATTCCTTTATGCAAGCTATTATGTAGAATGTATTCAAAATGTATGAAATATTTTTGGATATTTATGAATTTAAATAATGAAAATATGCAATGTGTAACCTTAAATGAAATGCAAAACAAGACAATGTAAAACCTAGATCTAAGGTTTTTAGGACTTCCAAATGAGAAAATATGATGTACAATGTTAGGTTCACCAAAATGAAACATAAGAAAAATGGGGACACCAAAATAGAATGATCGAATGGGGTATAGAAACCTAGGGTTTAATGGTAGCCTCTTTATCTATTTTTTATTAGGAATGAGATCACAAGGTGTAAAGACTTACTTTCAGCCTCAATTGTGAGCCAATTAGACATAGATCTCTATTTGTTTAGGATAGTAGGAAATATCTACAACAAATTGAAATGATTTGAAGTGCTATTAAACTAATTGAACAATAAGAGATAATACATAAACTGTAAATTCTTGAAAGTGCAAAAACTGAAATAGTAGTTTGTACATAGATCTGAGAAGGGTCTGAGCACATTTACCTATCACTAGAAATTGATTTTGAGAAGTGCAAAGGAACTCATTTTCCCTTAGGAAAATGGGTCTCAGTCTAGGGTTCCAAAATAATTTCGGACAGTCCTTTGATGTTGGATCTTGGCTTTGGTTTGACATAGGTTTCACTGTCAGAATGACAAAATTGCTCCTTCAATATCTTCAATTCTTCTTAACCTATGATATGTACATACATAAAGAGAGATAATATTTTTTGTTTGTTTGTTTGGGGGTTTACCTTAGTCCAACTCTAGTTTGGTAATTAAACCTTGATAGAAAATAATGAAAATGGGAAGGAAATGATGAATGGACAATGCTTGCTACAACTCAACACCCTTCAAATACTTCTTTGAGTGACTAAAGAAAAACACATCTCTTCAAAGATTTGATCTTGCTTGATTGAATTTATTGATTGCTTGATTTGATGTTTGAATGCTTGAAAACCTCCATCACAATGTTAGCCTTCAAAACCTAACATGAAAACAAATGAATTTTAACATTATGTTAGGATCTTGATTGTTGTTGTAAATGACTAATAATGTTTCTCTTGAATTACTTAGGTAGAGTGTGACCCCTTTAAAATGTTAAAATGAATATGTTTATAGGTGTTTATCTAATTTCATGAAAATTAGATTCCAAAATCCAACACTTCCAATTTGAAATTTGATAAATAAAATGCTACCAAAAACATATTAAAAATAGGTCTTGGCACTTAAAGGGGACCCATTCACCCCTGGGTGAATGGGCCTTGGCCTATAAGTCTAGGATACACATGATCCAAGGCAATTTAATTATCAAATGCATTTATTTAATGTTGGTCCCCCTTTCAAAAAATGGAAAGAATAAGGCTAAAGGAATGCATAATTATTCAAATTAGAGGATTAATTAAGTCTAATAAATTAAGTCACCTAAACATAGTTTGAAATTGTAAAGGTATGCAATTTCCTACACTACAAAATCAATATGCTCAACTTATCTCAATCAAGATTGGCTTCTTGATTAATATCGAAAAACATGAATGATAAACACTATTAATTTTCTTTAAAAAAAATGAAACCAAGACTCAACTCGGCTAGGTTAGACTTAACCTATCTACTCATTTTGATACAACTCAAAATAACATAATTGTAGTCTATTTAGATAAGTCCTTGGAATTTATTTTAAAAAACTGTTTCGACAATTTTATTTTTTCCTTAGAATATGTAATCACTAAACATGGTATGATTGTATAAAGTTAAGGGAAATCCTTTTTGTTAATTTTTTTTTAAGACTAGAATTCACGTCCAAGGTAAAAATGGAAAAGTGTCATGTGCACGTGGAGGAAGGTAAGAATTGGAAAAAGAAAAATCTATGTGGGTTCCAAGAATAGAGGGAAAAGGGTAGAGCTAGAGAAAAATCATATAAAGGAGGAATTCTAGGTTTTCAGACCTGATAAAGCATAGTCACATAACAGTTGTAAGGTTTCCATAGTGGCCAAGAATAAAGAGTAAGGCATGGAAATGGAGACAATAAGATATGTCATTATCCACAATGGAGAAGGAGGTGTATAAGTGGTGTTGGAGTCTTGTTGCAAGATTTTCGCCCTTGGTCTCCTTGTGTTGTGTAGTGTGGCGCTAGGGTTCGTGACATGGCTTAACCACCTCTTATGGATCCTGGATCTTGTATAGATCTAGAAGTTGTATCAAGCATTGATAGGGCAATATTTTGATGCAATGACAACCACCTATGCAACAATTGGTATCAGAGTTGAGGTCACGGGTTTGAACCCCTCGCTTCAACTGGGGGATTGTTGCAAGAGTTTCACCCTTGGTATCCTTTTGTTGTGCAACATAATGCTTGGGTTCATGACATGGATTAACCACCTCATGTGGATCTTGGATCTTGTATAAATTTGGTGTTTGTATTGGACATTGATAGGTCAATATTTTGGTGTAACATCAATCGATTGTGCAACATATAAGTGTTGTTGGAGTCTTGTGAACAATAGCTAGTTTCCAATATAGAGATAATATAAGATTCAAGTAATAGTACTCTCCCTCTACATGCAAGATAATAGTCCTCTATTTAAATTAGAAATTATTCAATTAGTTAGTCATTATAATTCACGACATAGTCATAATCTTGATTAAATATCATATATAATCGTAAAAATTTAAATAGATTTGATTACATACAAAATTTCATCATAATGTTAACTAGCATAATATGATCATCCAGTATTAGAATGCATTTTTAACATCATAATTAAAAGTAGCTTAGTGAAACAGAAAAGGGGTGTAACATCTAATCTTCCCACCTGCCATGTCAAATATCTATCATATAAATTCATGTTTCCATATTAGAACATTATGTTCATGATGCATCTCACCTTTTTATTGGGATTCCCTAGAGGTTGAATTGGATGACCCATTGACATTGGAGCCTACTTGCATTTTGGCTCATTAGACATAGACCCTTCAAGGAAGAGAACTAGATCAAGTAAGAGTTCAATGAGATATATATGAGGTTGTTGCTTCTTGGGAGACAACTACATACATGAGGAAATTTTTTCATCATATTTTTTATTTACTTCTTGGACAAATACCAACCCCAACGGGGAGGGTGTAAGGCCCACCACCTAGTGGTTGATCTATCTATCTGTTTATTGACCATTTTGTCATCTTGTTGAGATACTCATGTCATGTTATTTTTTTATGGAATATTGATCTTCAGTATCTAGTTATGTATTTCACATATTTATGTCCGTACATGGTTATATTGATAATATTCTGATGAC
This sequence comes from Sequoiadendron giganteum, assembly GCA_007115665.2. NCBI lineage: Eukaryota > Viridiplantae > Streptophyta > Pinopsida > Cupressales > Cupressaceae > Sequoiadendron > Sequoiadendron giganteum. Next base: position 664,168,991 of record CM021102.1, read on the forward strand.
ATGATCTATATGGTTAGTTTTAGATAATTTTTTAATAAAACAATATATGATTTATTTTTTATAAATTAGAGCTTGATGTGTTTGTATGTCAGATAATCTAGATTACCTAGCTTATTAATATTTTAATTTGTGATTGCTAGTATTATTATAAATGAAACTATACCTAAATATGTTAGCTAAAAATGATTTATGTGAATGTGTACATGCTACTTATTTTCTTTTCTACGAAATTATCATGACAAACTAATGCTTAAAATTGAGTATTCATTTATTCTTGGCCAATGGGATTGGAGAGATAATAAAGTGACTTATTGTGTTCAAAAACTAAATTCAACATAGCCTATTTGGAGATGCAAAGATATTTTATTTTGTATATTTTTATTTGTAGTTGTGAAATATGATGTATGTTGTAAAGTCCTTGTTATGCGATGTTTATGTGAGACAAATGATGAGATATAAAATTTAGGTTTCTAGTGTGGATTAATTTTTTATTCCAAGTTTAAGTTAATTTGATGTGTCATTTGAAAGTCATAAGGTTAATCGTATGTGATTTTCAGCCCCTTTTCTACCACTATTTGCAAAGGTGACGAGTTTTGACCATGTGGTGAAATCAAGAAGTGAAGCATAAGTGAGTGGAACACAAGGATTGGTCTTGAGAAAAGAATTTTCTCATTGGAATTTACTACAAATGTGTGAGAAATATGGTTATGGTTTGTAGGAGATCATTTGTGAATGTCACAAGTGGTACCTTCACAATGAGAGATGATAATTTTGAAAATTATATATAGTTCTCAAATTAGGATATAATAGAACTTATAGACTATTCATTGTTGATATGAATGCCTTTGAATTCTAAGTTTTGAGTCAAAAAAAAAGAGAGAAGATTTATTTGAGAGAAAAATCTAGAAGAGGACTGGTATATTGACCTACACCAACCGTCTTCAAGTGATGAAGCTAATTAAGGGTATGCCTATTATCTTGTTTACTCCAACATGTTTAAATTTTTTCTATGCATGTGTCTTTGATTTAAGTTTATGAGATATTATAGTTATTTTTATTTATTTATTTGTATATGTATGTTCTTACTCATTCAATTGTGAGTTACTAAGATGGGGTAGTTTGAGAAGGTTGTAGTATAGGGATGAGAGAACTTTATATATTTGGGTTAAGTGAGTTTGAGGAAATTTGAGAAGGATTTATTTTCAACAAGAGTACCTTTTGTTTCTTTGGTGATATATGTATGTATAATTTTGTGTGGAGGAAGTGATAATCTAGTTGTTGATTTATGATGTTGGAATTGGTGGAATTATGGAGGTTTTATTGTTAGTGAGATACAAATAGTTATTTATAATTCTCACAAGTGTGTTCCTCACTCACCCAATATGATTTTCTTGTAAGAACCCTTGTGTAAGCATTTTACTTTTTGTTATTGGGTTTTGTGTGGAGCAAACCTTGCTGTGTTACATGGTGTGTTGTAAGTGTAACAATTTGTTTGTGTTGTTGTTGTAAAGACCTAGTAAATATAGTGACCTCCCTAAGATTGGGGATGGACAATCTTGCCATCCTAAGTTTGGGAGGTGAGGTTTCATTGGTCTTCTAGGAGAATTTATCCTACAACTATCTTCTCTTTGTTACCAACTACGAGATATTGTGGGGTTATATAACTTTTGCTAACAGTTATGAAATTTTGTGGGATGATACTACCTATGAATTCTATGAATAATGCCATTGTAAATGTAAGATATAAAGTTAAAATATAAATATTCATGTATTATACTAAAAAATACATAGCTTAAACTATTTTACATTATTTTATATGATGGAAGAAATTATTATATATAATGGAAATTTTAACATTCATTGAATAGAAAAGAAAGTAGAAAAAGCTATAGATTTTCATTAGGTAAAGGATTGAATAAATTATGTATATTTATTAGTACTCCCTTTTATATTCTTTTTCTGCTATAAATATTTTGACAATATGTATGGGAATCACATTCTAGTAGGACTCCAAGGTATGTGGCATGACATATTTTTAAAGAAGTTTGTTTGTGAATTATTATGACTTATGCCAACGTCACCATCCTAATGATTGCATAGGAGTGGAATGATGCATGTTCATAGAATAAGCAGTGACTACCATCACCTGTCAGTATTCCTTGTATTTGGTTAAAATAAGTTAAAATAATTAAAAAAAGAAAACCAAAATAGTATGCATCATATTATTTTTCTTCTTTTTGAATGATGACTAGTAAAAGTAAATAAAATAGAGACATTTCTCTTTACCATATAATATCATTTTGATTTTATGTGCTAAAGAAGAATAAATAAAATATATATATTTAATTATTTATTTGTCTCTAAGAAAATATTCCTGTAGCTCTTCTAGAAAAGATAAGTATAAATATAAAATATTCATTAACTAAAAGAGAAAATTAAGAATTTGAGTTGCATTACATTTTACTTATGTTTCCTCTACCCAAAAAATTTTACTTGAGTCCAAAGAATGAAGAAGGACTGGATAGACTGTGTGGACTAACTTAAGAAGAGGGTATATTCTTAATACAAGAACATCCAAGATAATGGGTAATCCACACCACCCAAAAAAAAAAACAGTTTGATTTTGTTACTTTGGTTTTAGTTTCTCTTTTAGAGGGAAGTTTAATTTGAATATATAGTTGGAGGAGGTTGAGTAGAGTGACATTATTATTATTTCATTTGACAAAATGTCATGTTTTGATAAATATTTCAAGTTTTGACTTTGTGATGTGGAATCCGTTGTATTCAACTTGCATTTGCTTTATTGAAGATCATTAAAAACAATGCATTTAAAACATTATTTAGTTGATAGAGTGTAATTTTCCTTTATTTGTTTAATAACAGATTTGCAGTTCTAAAAAGAAATAAAACAAACAAGAATGTGAAGAAGTCATGAAGAAGTGGAAGAGGTAGTGAAGGAAGGAGTCTATGCAGTTAGAGGTAGGGAGGTGAGAAGAAAAGTCAAGGCTTTAGAAATTTAAAACAAGCCAAAACATGAAAAAAATTGAGGAGTTGCGATTAAATATAAAGGAAAAATTAAAAGACCACACAACATTTGGAAGATTAATGAAGGCAGAAATGAATGGCCAAGGGTTACACAAAATGAATAAAATATATGCAAAGAAAAAAAGAGAAGGTCCAAGTGGGCAAGAGTAGTAAGCCGCCAAGCAAAGAAGACATATTAAGTGCATAGTAGAGGTCACGCCACAAGGAGGAATAGAAACACACAAAACAAAGATTGGAAAAATTGCTACGTAGGGAAGAAATATGTATGTATAGAAGAATATGAAGGGGACTGTGAATTAGGAAAGTAGTAGAGAAATACTGAAGGCTACGAGTATGAAGGAGCAAATGGAGTGTGAATGATCAGAGCATAATAAATAAATTACCACACTATTGTAGAGGTATGTAGGGTTGCGAAGAAGGAAGTGAAGTTTGCCTAGAGTGATAAGGGATTGATATCTAATGGAAGAACTGGTGGAGAGTTGGATGCTTGAACAAAGATTTTATGAAAGTTTGAAATAAATTAAAGAATTTACAGAATGTAAATGCTAATTTCTTGCACATTATGAAATGAATAAAATTCATTATTTAATTAAACTATTTGGTAAAGATTTTGGATTTCCAATCTGCATTAGCTTTAAGACTAGAGTATAATAGAACTAATCAGCATAAATGCTTAAATTTGTACTTATAAGAAAAATTATACAGAAAAAATTAATAAAATAATAACTCAAATAGATCAGACTATGGGGAAATGTCTCCTTCATTGCGACAGGAATGCAACCTTGTAGTGGTCACAGTATATATACAAGGAATTCAACCCTCTTTGAACACAAAAATGGCCCCAAATTTTCAGGATCTCCTTACTACATGGTTTTGGGTTGGTCAGGATACATATTAAAACAATGCAAACATTGAAACAAAAAGGTTGTAAATGAAGGTGCCTTGTGCTTCAACTCCCATCCTTAATAATAATCATTACATGAGACTTTTTCACCATAATCATGTCATCCCTCATTCTCCCATTTTTTTAAAGAACTGATAAAGATTGAGCTTCGGTTCGAATGATATCAGCGTTGGTATAGAGTATTTTTTACAGGGAGTCAGGCATTGCCAAAAGCCTTCCTTTAAATTATAGGCAAACACATATACACTTTCACGTCCAAATAAACTGCTGAAGCACAGGTAATCTCCTACACAAACACACTCCCGAAACCACCAATGTGTATCAAGATATTCAGGAAGATTCTTTGGAGACATTCTTGCAAATTCTTTCCACTTCCAAAGCAACTTATCTTCCTCGTCCTGAAACAACTCCCAAATGATAATACCCACCCGATATGACTGTGGCCTGCAATGAAAGGTCTCGATCACTAGAACGGACGAACCATATGCAAACATAGAATGAACATTTCTATCCCGATCTTGAACAACTTCGAGGGGTAATGGAGATACTCTAACAGGGTTAATGAAACCATCTTGGATATTGTAACCCACGATAGTCGGCGGCAACTTTCCCCTCAAGAAAAGAACGCCATTGCACTCAACCATTTCATGCCCTAACATCTTAGAACCCGTCTCCCCTGCAAACTGAAACTTAATCCTCCATGAATCTTGCAAATAGTGGTAGATTTGGAAGGAAAAGTTTTCAGAGTTCGAGCACACTACAAAATAGAGCTCTCCTTTTGCTCCCTTTACAAGATGGCTAAATTTGTTAGTCACATTGATTTCTATCTCTGCATAAGATCTCGTAAGGGGATTGCAAACACATAATTGTGGCGTGGGGGCTTGTCGAAAGAGCAGTAAACCCTGCGCTGCTCTTAATAAATCTCTCATATTGCCTACCTCTTGATTTGGGAGAAAAGAGAGAGAGATTGTCCTCCATTTTTGGGTGGAAAAGCAGTATGCCATACAGTACCAATTTTCATCCTCTTTTTGACCGCAGATTAGAAGCCAAGGATTTTCGGCGGGCAATGAAGACAGAAAGCTTTGCGAGGACAGTATAGAATTCCATTCCTTACAGACTATGCGAGAGCCGGAGATTAGTTGAATTGAAAGCTTTGCAAATATCAGTTCCTTTATATTCAGAGGAAGCTTAGATATACCACGCTGATCTCCATCTCCTTCAACTCCTGCAATCGATTCTCTCTCCATTTCTTTCGCTTACTAATGGCTTGTATTATTCGAACCCTGTATTTGAAAGGTTGAAAATTAAACACTAACACTATACTGTAAAGTAAAACTGAAAATGACATAATATAAATCAATGAAAGAAAGCTTAGAGAGTCTGCTCAAAGACTGAGCGAACAGCAGACTGAAAATAATGATACTCATGAGCTGTATTGTATTTCTTTGTGTTTAAAACTGTTACATCAATCTCTATTTAAAAGAGTTTTAAAAAAAACAGCGATGAGGCTGTTGGAAGAAATAAAGCAAAGAAAGCTCCAGTTCCTTGTTTCTCAACAATTTAACTCACCGTCAGACTGCAGTTCACTGTAACATCGTAAATTTACATAAATGAAAATGGGTTAGAGCAACAATTGCACGACATAATGAGTTAGGCCGGGTTATGGTCACTAGAAACCCATATAAAAGGGCGAACACCAAATTTGGTTGGGCCGACCTTAAGACGCATCTCTCTTTGTGGCAGGTTTGGGTGATCTTGATTAGGTATTTTAAATTTAGGCATCAAGAATTTTCCTTGCTAGGCACGTTATCACGCTCTCCAAAAATGTCTTAAGGTTTTCCTTGCTGGGCACGTTAGCACTTCCTCCAAAACTGTCTTAATGTTTTCCTTTTCTTTTTTCGAGAAAGAAGATAGTGGATCTTCTCTATGGCCTGCTATAAATGCTCACATAAGAAGAGTCATTCACATGGCAACAATCCCCATGGATTGGAGGGTAATGGTAGTTTGTTTGAAAGTAGGTGTTATTGTCTAATTAGATTATGAGTTTAGTTGAATTATGTAAGTGTAAATTTTTAGGAAGGTCATTAGTTGAAAAGTGGCAGTAAGAAAATTAAATTAAGTCTATGCATATAAATATATTTGATTTGTTAATAATATATATAAAATACGTTGAGAGATATTCTTTTTGAGGCACCTATTTTATAATGAATTAACCACATAAAAGTGTAATAGACACCTCGAATAGGATATCTCTCAACGTATTATATATATTTATTAATAAATAAATATATATACTAGTGAGGGAGTTACACACAAACCTTGGTATCATAACATGCAATCATTTTGATAAGCATCACGTTAATAAATGGTATTTCCTTTGTCAGCCTATGTGTGATGTTAGGTTTTTCTGAACCAAATTTAAAGATGTGGTTTGAATATAACTATTGGAATGGATTTTATAATTGATTTTAGGGTAAAAGAATTTAGAAGTTGATCGAGTGTGTATGCACGAAAACAGGGAATCAACTATAGGCAAGGGGAGGAGAATTTAATGGGAGTGAGGATCTTGAAGGAGGAAGGCATTCAAAAAGAGAAGCTTAGGAAAATTGCTTTGAAGAATTGAAGAAAGCATTCATAGGTATGCTTAGTACATCCATTTCAATCTTAGCGACATATATATTTGTTTCTCCAACTAAAATAATGATGTCTGACTTTTAAAATTTAAATGTATCTTTGCAAACTCATTGGTAATTTATATAGAGATTATTTCAGATAGTTATTTGAGTAATTTTATTCTTTCGTGCATCTCAGTTGGGTATAGAAGTTTTCCATCCAAGTCTTAGTGTGCTCAGACCCCAGATTATAACCCCTCTTCATGTAGGTTTTGGATATTGTTCTCGAGCATTGAATTTGCATATCAATTCACTATTCTCATTTAAATGTACATAAAGGCAATCCATTCACTTTGCAGATTTTATTTTCTTCTCTTCTTTGCATTCTCATACCAAAGAAATAATATAAAGATGGTGTCAGATAATGATAATTAAACAACATGATCTCAAGACATGCATTGACTACAAATCTTGCATAATCTCCATTTGTATTTGAAAAAGCAGTCAAACCATTTACTCTAGCCATTACAATTGCATGAAAATAGTTGGATATGCCATTAGAATTGCTATAGTAGGTTGTGCCATGTCTGAGCATAGGTCATTCTCTAACAACACTGATGCCCCTTTACTAATGTTCCTTCTTGCCAGTCGTGAATCCTCGACCTCAAACACCACCCTACTATGTGCATTTATTTCATCTCTTAAGAACACCATGCAAATGTACCAATTAACACGACACAACAACCTTCACCCAAGACATCAATTTTATTTTTCCTATTATTTTTTGAAATAGGTTGTTTAGTTTTATTAATAGGCATCTCGCCATAATAAATTAATAAGCGGTAACGATTATTACAAATACATAATTTTGGATCCTTATTGTTTGAAATATATTAGACAAATACATATATATTTATATATAACTGTGTCACCAAAAAGTGTATACCTTGGCAATTTTTCACTCATTTTGACCTTTTCCATCGAATTTTGACCTTGATTACCTTAATTCAGCCTTGTAAGCTTGTAATTCATCGATAACATAACGATTTTTTACTAAGGTGTTGTGAAGTGTTGTAATGTATTTCCTCACTTTTCTAAGACCCTTTAAACATAATTCACCTAAATAATACATTCTTACACCTTCCCAAGCCCTAAGAAAGAGTTTTGTAATGTGTTGTGTGACATTTTTACACTTATCTAGGCTCATCACCTTTAAATTAACCCTTTTTATATGCTAATTTGTCATTTTTATGCATCATTAGTCCCAACATAAGTGTGTTTAAGGAGGCAGGTTAGATAAAATTTATAAAACATAAATTAATTCCAAACCATCATCAAAATTTTCCAAGGAGGACTAGGTCACCACTTTGGGTGACCTAGTCCTGTTGAGCATAAAATTCAAATTTTAAACAAGATTCAATGAGAATATTGCCTCCTAAACCCTAGGGTCGGCCTAATAGGTTGCATTTTAGGAAAATTAGGGTTTCACATGTACAAATAAGGGTTTCTACCTCCATTTTGCCTCTTTCTTGGTTCATTTTTACTCTCTTAGTTCTCTTGCTCTCAATCTTCAAGCAACCAAGACTTCACAAGCAAGAATATAAGCATTAGGGTTTTCAGGTTTTCTCCATTGGAGCTACTCATGCATGTTGCAGAACATCAACAAAGGTTTGGTAAGCTTTTCTATTGTGTTTTCATTCAATCTTACATTCCTTTTCTTTCATCTCATTTGGGTTTAATCACCTACAAAGGGGTTTGACTTAAGCAAACCCCTATATCCTAACCCCAACAATTTCTGGTCTTTGCATGTGTTTGTAGGGCTTTTGATGCAGATTAGGTGAAGGAAAAAGTTTTACAAGAAGTAACAACATTATCCTCAAGTCAACTCCAAGCCTCAAACGCTAAGAAGGACAAGAAGATAACTTGCAGGTTGCTACAGAAAAGGGAAACATCAATTGGGACCCACAAAACCAAAGCATGATTCCTCATAAAGTTAAAAGAGGAATAGGTCGCCCCTATTGGAAACCTTGTCCCTATGCTAGGCTTGTAAAAGGGTTTCTATGTTTTTGGGTACCCTTTTCCCCAAAACTTGTTTTGGCAGAATTTCTAGGTTGGAGGACTAGGCCGCCCCAGTTGGCATATGTGTCCTTTTGCTCAGATTAGACACTTTCCAGGAGATCTCGAGAGCATTCAACTATCACATCATTTTTCCATGTACACACTTTATGTCCCTCTCTGTTATTTTCCAGAAATCATACATTTAGCTCATTCTAGAGTAGTTTTGCATTAGTTTTGTTTTGTTTCATTTACATATGGATACATTTAGATTAGTTTCATTTTACTTTAAATTCTAGGCACACATTTCACACACTTAGCACAAGCTAATCATCAAATCCTTCCCCCTTTTGAATGAACCTCTTCATAACCCATATCAACATAGTGGAAAGAGTGTTATTCCTAACCCAGTGCTATTAGGGTGAAAAACCCTAGGAGCCTAGTAAAGGGATTCTCTTTCCTTTGTTAGATCATATGAGTTTTTGGTAGTTCATTTTGGTGAACCTGACCATAGACCATTAGCTAGCTTTCTAATTTTTTCTGCATTTCATCTTATATATAGCTTGGATTGCATTTAAATAGGGCATTGTTTCCATTCTAGGGTTAGTGATAAAAGTGCATTTAGTGAAAATTCATGGTAAATCTGCACATTGCATTGCATCTTAGTAAGAAAACACACAAAAATTTACATTTTTACTTTTTGTTTGCACCAAAAAATAAGAAAAACCATAAACATCACCCAAAAACAGATAAATTTCCCCAAAACAACACTCTTGGGACTAAGTCGCCATACTAGGTGACCTAGTCCTTTTGCACAATTTGCATCCCTTTGTCTATCATTTTCAGCACCTTGTCTATCTTCCTGGTTTCTATCACTGTCCCTCTGTAGTCCTTTCTAGGTCTGCTATTTTGATCCATTTACTAATATTAATTCAATCTCATCATGGCTATGTCCTTCAAGAAATTATGGACCTCTCTCAAATCCCTAATGGACATGTCAAGTTGCACCTTTGCTACTGATCCTAATGATCTAGAACCCACTCTTGCTCCCCCAACTCCCCATGAACATCCTCCTACAATAGTAGAAGTCATTGGGAATGGTGATGCTAGCATGTATCGATTCCTTAATGAGTGTCTTAACAACCTTGAAGCCAATGCTTCTTTTTACCCCTCTATGAACTAGCCTGTGATGCCTACCATATCATCTCTTGAGTCATTTTCTTATCTTCATCTAGAGGTTCACCATGGAACTCGGCTACCTACCCAAGGTGAGCCTAGTCCCTCTCAACCAGCCCCTCCTCAACCCTTTTACCATAACTCGATCACCCACCCTCCCATTAATTTGCAATAAACTTATGGAAAATGGTTCACCATTTTAAGCAAACAAGGTGGTGAACTTAGTAATGAACATGAGATTCATAAATATTATAACCAATTGCAATGTGATGAATGCCATACTAGCATCATTTATCATGATCTCCCTCATCCTTGAGTGCACCCTAGAGAGTGCCTTAACCTCCGTAATGATGGCACGTTAATCTTTGATAACCCGCTCAACTTGGATGTTCTCCTTCCTCAGGAAAGGCCACCATCTCCTCTTACCAACAATGTTGACCCTTCGATCATTTCAGGACCTCCTACTCCCATCCCATCCTTCAAGGTTGGTGAGTCTAGCCATTGTAAGAGGTCATATAAATTGCAGAAACTTAAGTTTTCTCTCCATCCACCACTTGAATGTGAGAGACAATTATACATCCTCTTAAACAAAGGCCTCATCACCTTACCTCATCGCAATAAGCTAGTCATTCATCCTAGAGATTCAAATGCACCCCGTTGTGCTTATCATCATGTTCTCGACCATCAAAGTGATGAATGTTGCCATCTGCAAGAGATACTGAATAAGTATCACTTGATCGGTTCTGAGTGCTACCCTATTGACCTCGTGTACCCAGTCATGTAATAGCTACAGAACATGTCCTTCTCACTATTACATTACCCCTCCCATCACTTATCTCATCTCCCTCCAATCTTGCACTTAGTGGGGGAAAGAGGTTGCTAGCCTTGTCCTAGTAATGCAATTGTCTTTGTCCCTTAGCTTTGTTGTCCACCTCCCACTTTTCCCCATCAAGATGGGGAGGTGGATGCCTAGCTTCACGGTTGACTTACAGTTGCCTTACTAGTCTTGTGTTTGTTTATGTTTCATGTATCCACTGTTTTGTTTGATGTTTTCTCACTCTTTGTGACATTCTTCTATATGTCTCCCCCTTCTTCTATATGGCTTGCATGGCTTTTTTTCTCTTTCCCTTTTCACTTTTCGCTTTTTTCTTTTCCCTTTCATTTGGGGATGATGCAAGGCATTGAGACCGCAATGTCTCCTTCATGTTGACCCAAATGAACCCCTTTCCTTTTCCCCTTTTCCTTTTTTCCTTTCATTTGGGGATGATGCAAGGCATTGAGAGCGGAATGTATCCTTCATGTTGACCCAAATGACCCTCTCTTTCTTTATCGTGCCCTTCTTACCTCTTATTTGAGGATGATGCAAGGCATTGAGACCACATTTTCTCCTTAATGTTGACTCAAACACCAAGGCTTTTGTTTCTTTTGTCTTTTTCTTTTGCTTTCTATGGTCCTTTTTGGGGACGATGCAAAGCGTCGAGACATCCTATATCTCCTCCATGTTGACCCAAAATGACTTCTTTTTCATTTTCCTTTCGCTCTCCATGTGTCCTTCTACTTCTATGTGTTTGGGGAGATGATGATAGTTCCATGCTCTCTAAAACAAATATTGCAGCAACAAACATACTGACCCCAAATACATAGATCCCTTATGTGTTTGTTGTTTTCCATTTTGGAGGCATATTTTTTCCCCTTCTCTTTTTCTTTCTTCTTTTTCTCATGATGTAGCCTTTCTTTGATACTCATTGCTTGACAAGCTCTCATGTTCCTTTTGCATTTTACCTTTCTCTACTTCAAAGAAATTTCTCACAAAGCGGTGTGTATCAATCCCTCTAAAGTGGGGGTATAGATTGGCACTATTCTGTTTTACTTTTATTTTGTGCATTCGCATTTGATTTTCCTTTTCCCGTGCTTCCTAGGGCATCCTTGTTACTTAACATGATGCATTTCTCACTTTGTTGACAACATTTGGTATGATGTCCTTCATAAGCGTGACTTATCTTGACAACATATTATATTCCTCTTAGTTGCCTCATGCAACACACTGCATCCCCTAAGTTGTGAATCTTCTATCCTTTGATTGGTCCTCTTTTTAGATTCATTACACACAACGTTCCCCTAAGTTAAAGACCTCATATGAACCAAACAAGACTCCTTCGAACACTTTCATTTTTCATTTGTTTACACTTTCTCATTTTTACATTTTGTGCATACATGACCACCTTGCATAACACAACTTGCATGACTATAGTGCTAGCTTGCACGTGTTCATCAATTCTAAGCATCCAAGGCTTTGCTTGTCTCATGAACCACAGACCTGTCTTTTGTGGCACCTTATCAAAGTTATCAGGAAGTATAAGTTTGGTATGGTTGAGTGGGAAGCCCAACTAGGGGCATGAATTTCCTCATAGCCACCTTTTTGTGTGTGAGAGAATACCAACTGTGTGTATGTATCTCACCACCTTTTGGAATTCTCACCCGGTGAACAACCAAAAATTTCGTCAACCCAGAGTGAGTACATCCTTTCCTCTCAGAAAAACAGCCTAGATCTGATCCACAACTAGATGGACAAACAATCAAAGCTTGATATGACTTTTTTACATCACTCCTTGGGTGATCTTTTGCACTTATGTTTATTCTACCATTGAATCTTGATCCTAGGGGCTTGATCATCCCTCTTGATCATAGTCATCTCACCTTACTAGCATGAGTGCACTAGATCTTGCTCGACATGCATGATTCAACTACTTTAGTGTGAGTTTGAAGAACGTTCATAATCTCACAAATGTGGGGGCTAAATGTGTTCCCAAAAAGTGTATACCTTTGCACTTTTTCACTCATTTTGGCCTTTTCCATCGAATTTTGACCTTGATTACCTTAATTCAACCTTGTAAACTTGCAATTCATCGATAACATAATGGTGTTTTACTAAGGTGTTGTGAAGTGTTGTAATGCATTTCCTCACTTTTCTAAGATCCTTTCAACATAATTCATCTAAATAATACATTCTTACACCTTCCCAAGCCCTAAGATAGAGTGTTGTAAAGTGTTTTGTGACATTTTTACACTTATCTAGGCTCATCACCCTTAAATTAACCCTTTTTATATGCTAATTTTCCCTTTTTATGCATAATTAGTCCCGACCTAAGTGTGTATCGGGAGGCAAGTCTTATAAAATTTATAAAACATAAATTAATTCCCGACCATCATCAAAATTTTCCTAGGAGGACTAGGTCACCACTTTGGGTGACCTAATCCCTTTGAGCATAAAATTCAAATTTTAAATAAGATTTAATGGGAATCCTACCTCCTAAACCCCAGGGTTGGCCTTTTAGGTTGTATTTCAGGAAAATTAGGGTTTCAAATGCACAAATAAGGGTTTCTACCTCCATTTTTCCTCTCTCTTGGTTCATTTTTACTCTCCTAGCTGTCTTGCTCTCAATCTTCAAGCAACCAAGACTTCACAAGTAAGCATACAAGCATTCGGGTTTTCAGGTTTTCTTCATTGGAGCTGCTCATTTATGTTGTAGACCATCAACAAAGGTTTTCTAAGATTTTCTATTGGTTTTTCATTCAATCTTATATTCCTTTTCTTTCATCTCATTTGTGTTTAATCACCTACAAAGGGGTTTGACTTGGGCAAACCACTATATCCTAACCCCAACAATTTATGGTATTTGCATGTGTTTGCAGGTCTTTTGATGCAGATTAGGTGAAGGAAAAAGTTTTGCAAGAAGTACCAACATTCTACTCAAGTCAAATCCAAGCCTCAAACCCTAGGAAGGACAAGAAGACAACTTACAGGTCACTTTTAGAGCTTCCTGTCATGGGTTGCTACAGAAAAGGGAAACATCAACCGAGACCCACAAAACCAAAGCCTGATTCCTCAGAAAGCTACAAGAGGAATAGGTCACCCCTATTGACAACCTTGTGCTTGTGCTAGGCCTGGAAAGGGGTTTCTATGTTTTTGTGCACCCATTCCCCCAAAACTTGTTTTGGCAGAATTTCTAGGTTGGAGGACTAGGTCGCCCCGGTTGGTGTAAGTGTCCTTTTTCTCAGATCAAACACTTTGTAGGAGATCCCAAGAGCATTCAATTGTCACATCATTTTCCCAAGTGTACACTTTCTATCCCTCTCTGTTATTTTCCATAAATCATACATTTAGTTCATTCTAGAGTAGTTTTGCATTAGTTTAGTTTTGTTTCATTTACATATGTACACATTTAGATTTGTTTCATTTTACTTTCAGTTCTAGCCACACATTTCACACACTTAGCACAAGCCGATCATCAAATCCTCCCCCGTTTTGAATGATCCTCACCATAACCCATATCAACATAGTGCAAAGAGTGTCGTTCCTAACCCAGTGCTCTTAGGGTTAAAAACCCTAGGAGCCTGGTAAAGGTATCCTCTTTCCCTTGTTAGATCATATGCGTTTTTAGCGGTTCAATAACATAACTTTATATATTTAATACATCTATATAATTAAGTAAACTTATATATAAAAGGTCTATATTAGTTGATGGGTTTTGAAGTTCTATTTTAATAAAGCTCTTAAATTTATCAAGGACTCAAATAGTCATAAGAGTTAGAATTTTCTAATAAATCCCTTGCATGATTTTAAGAACATTAGAAAAAACTAAATACTGGCACCAAATAAAATTAATTTGTGAATTTAAATCATGTAGGGAACATTAAGAAGTGAACCAATAGAAGTTAATATCATCTCATTAATTTAGAGAACCCCACAAAAAGGTGGAATTGAGTTAAGCTCTCTCTACTAATGTAAACTAATGCATGTCCAAAGATTGCATGATTGTGGAAATTAATACCAATCTTTGTAGAAATCCTTAAAATAAAACTTCAAGTATGATAATTACAAGAGAAGTGAACATAAACATTATTAAAACCATGTAATATGGAAAATAATTAACTATATAAATTAAAACAATCACTATTTAATTTAAAATAATTAATTATGTAAAAAAATGATCGTTACATATTAAAACTACAAATAACTAGCATATATATATTATTTATTAATAATATAAATAAAAACACCAAGATATATCCTTTTTGAGGTTTCTATTTCACTTTTATGTGAGTACAATTGATTAAAAAATAAACGCCTCGAGAAGGATGTCTCTCAATGTTTTAATATATATTGTTAATAAATAATATATATATGCTAGTATCATTCAAAGCACAACATGGAAGAAAAAATTATTAGGGTTAGGGTTATGGTTATAGAACTTTATGATTAAGGTTTGGGTTAGGTTTAATTTTAGTGTTAAGGTTATAATTAGTATCAAGGTTAGGGTTATAATTAGAGATAAAATTAGGGTTAGGATTCTCTGAATCAGTTTGCTTCCTTTCTAAAGCAATAGTGACTTCTCTACTCAACAAAAACCTTTTTGCTAGCCTTTTTCCATGCACAGTGCACCAAATTTCCCTTTTGATCCCTCTTATTCTATAGGAGAGATTTGTCTGCTCACACTAAAACAATGCTTATTAATCTCGTTGCCAAGTCAGTGATTTTTTATTTTCCCGTTTGTTGGCTCTGATACCAAAATAGAAAAAGGGAAACAACAAAAAAACAAAACAAAAAAAATGTATTGAACACAATAGATAAGAACTCACTTATCGTATTACTCATTAATAGTATTACATATTTCTAGATACCCAATGACTCAACCACTTCCTACAAACTTGGCATATATGATGGCAGTAGGTTGGAGTGCATGAACAACTAACTAAGTTTATTGATAGAAAACTACGTGACTAACCCACATAGCTAGAATGAATGGACATATCAAACAACTTGTTGTAGACTCCTACTCAAAATCTTCTACATGCATAATTGCATTATTGACTTATTCAAACAATTACAAGAGATTTTTTTCATAAGAAAGAAAGACCGAAAGAACTTGCAAGCACACATATAGTTTCCCTAACAACGTTTGAAAGAAAAGAGAACAAGACATAATGAGTAAAAGGGCCATACACTCCATTTGAAGATTTTGAAGGAATAAATTCACAATCGAAGTCACTGAAAGGTTGAGTGAGATTAAGAATGAAAAGGAATACCTGTGCAAAGAAGTGATCCCATGAGGCTCCTCCCCTGACTCCAAATTCTTACTAAAATGTTCTTATTACCCAAAATTTCCATCGTTAGTATTGGCTACTATGCAGGTTAATTTTTTTTAAACATTACTATGCATCAAACATAAACTCTTGGAACTATAAATACATGATGTTCAAAATTATTGCTGGTCAAAAATTGTAATGAATTTTAGATGCCTTATTTAGCAAGTTACATTATAATATTCTCGTGTTTGCATGCAAGAAATCTTAAAATACTATTTCTAATGGTGCCTAATATCACATGCCTTAATCTACACAAATCGTAATAGCATATATACTAGCACTTGCACCTAAATGAGGTTCAAGGATTACACCGACAGTTATATGTATGTTAATATGTTAGAGAGTATTTGTTTGTGCGTAGATGTGTATGGATGTTATATGCTGCAAATTCTAGTTATGTGGCTAGATTAAACAATTAATAATAAGTGATAAATAATGAATAAAAGAAACCTAACAAATCTAAATTTTTTCTTTAAAGAAATTAAGCATTATCTGATTTTGGAATATTTTCATAAAGATTTGAACCTACTTCTACTTGTGTAGGCATGTAGGATAAGTTATTTTATAAATTAAAAAGATCACTTCCTACTAAATAACTCTATAAAATATGGAGTTGAAATTCATATATTCACAAACACATATACTTATTGATCAATTCCTACCAAATATCTCTAGGAAAATAAGATTGAATTCAAAAGATTTACAAGAAATCAATACATTTTAAAAAATAAAAAATATTAAGCTAAATTTAAAATCCAATTGAAATTGCAATAATGAATATATGGTTCAGTCTTGAAAACTCAATTCTTATAAAATGAATGTATAAAAAATAACATTAAATTAAAAATCTAAATGAAATTGACAACTAAACATGCTATTAAACTACAACCACCTAGCACTAAGTATATTCATTGACCTATGTCTTTGAAGAAATGTCCACATTGCTACTGGTTATAAGCACTTGAGGTGGTCTATTTCCTCATTGAATAAGAAGCACCCTTAGTAGGAACTAGCAAAAACCCATCTCTCCTGTCACTACTAACTAAAGGAAAATATTGTCCCTCTAGGGAGGCTGACCCTTCTTCTGAGGAGACTATGTCTCCCCAAGATCCTCCTCTGGCTATCTCTTCCATGGAACCATTGATGCATCAAATTATTGTAGCTATTCGGGTATAGCCTACCCATCCCTCGATGAACGCCTCTACTGCTCCATTGATTGCTCCTAACTCCTCTCTTGCACTATTCCCTCCCTCATTACGTGGTGGCTCTTTGACTATGGTGGTTGTTGAGGATCCACTCCTCTCACCTCACTCAGTGTATTTCATTTCTGAGCCTTCCTGGCCCATTGTGTAGAGAAAGAAGAAGATACTCCCCAAACTACGGTTTAGGGTTTTGGGAATCAGATTAGTCCCCTCAGGTTTTGGGGTTGTCTAGTCTTCGTATGTCGTTCGACTTGTGGTCTATCTACTATTCATGTCTCAGTTATATTCTGTGTGTAGCATGTATTGGCATGTTCTGTTGAGCCCTATGGCTCCTGTTTGTTTTAGGGTTCGACTCCCTTTTGGATTGACTCTTTTTCTAGTTCATGTCCCATTTTGAACTAGCTTCTTTTTGGCCCCAAGGGCTCTCTGTGTAAAGGGTACAACACCTTTCACATGTTGCTTACTTAATAAAAACAAAAGGAAAAAATCATTAACATAGCAATATACTAAACAAAGTAATTCTTGAGAATTGATTGTTATGTATCCCATTTTTTAACACTAAATCCAGACAAGTAATCACGGACCATACCGCCCGCCTAGACTCGAGAAAAAAGAAAAGTTTCCAAAACCCAAGACAATAGAAGGGTAGACGTCAGTAAACCTCAAGTTGAGAGGCGTTCTACAATGACAACAAAAACCTTTGTCTAGAAAAACTCTTCATGCCAGTTTTGACATGCAAGTGGCAGTGGATGTGAGAAACAAAGCTATGTTGTCAGCAATGTCTATTATGAGAAAAGAAATATTAGCAATTATGACAAAATATTAAATCACTTTTATGAGCAATGTCTATTAAGAGAAAACTAATTAATGCATTCCAGCAATGACTGTTACCAGCAAAGTAATGCGCATTATGACTGGCGTTAAACACTAAATGGTTTAGTAATTGATTGCAGTAGAGTCTATAATGAATGTGTTCCACTATTAAGAACTCCGTATTAGATTTTGTAAGCATCTCGAAACCTTTTCTGCTGGTAATCAATCAATTACACCTTTTCGCTTTTGCATTAATTGGTTGATAGAGTATTAGGCATTTAAATTCTTCTAAAAAAAAATGACAAGTGGTTTGACTAGGTTTAGCATTTCTAAGAGATCGGGCATGTTTTCCTTAGGCGAACTATACCTTTCTCTTCCTGGGATACAAAGAATATGGCATATGTAATTTCAATTGTTACTTTAGTCTTTCTACTTCTTTTGAAATTAACTCGGTTCTGCATGCTTGTGATTTAGTAGAAAACATGTTTCTAGGTTATTTCTTAAGTTTTACCTGATGGAAAAGAAAATAATAAACAAATGTATTGATTCTTACTATTTTTGATCTTTCGTTATTCCATAGTTGGTATTCATTGTTTAGCAGAGTCTATAATGAATGTGTTCCAGTATTGAGAACTCTGCATTAGATTTTGTAACCATCTCAAAACCTTTTCTACTGCAATCAATTACTAAACTGTTCTTAATGTAGTATGTTACTTGATAGTAAACAGATAAGTAAATATCAAACATATCTTTGTCAGCGAAGTCATTTCCATCTAATAGGATGCTGAGATTGATTTTTGGTTAATCCTAATGCAAACTCAGCTACAATATCACAAACGTTACGATAAAGTAAAGGTCTTTCCACCGAATTCCTTATGCTATTGTTGGATGTCTATTCCTTCTCCGTATGGAGATGATAAAATATTTTTTCATTTCTTTATTCCTTTAAAAAAGAAGGTTGTGTGACGAGGGTAGTTTTTCGATGAGATGCCTATCAATCGGTAAGATTGGAAAGGTCTTTTTTAATCTTTTCTTATTTTCCTTTTTACATTAAGGGCTGTTCAAATGAAATTTCAAGCAACTTTCATGGTTAGTATTTACCAGCATAGAATTTTGTGTTGTCATGATTAATAAATTTGTAACTAATCTATTTTGTGATTTTGAATCTTTTAAATTTTTAAATAAAAATCTTTTGTACTTCAAATATTTTATAATTTTTTAAAATTAAGATTTAGTTTATATGAAATCATTTTCATATAAAAATGTAAAAAATAGCTTATTTTTATATTTAAATTTTAGTCTTTGATTTTTGAATTATTTTAAAATGAATATGTAATTTTATTTAATTCATTTATATGAGATAATAACTATAATTTTTTATTTATTTATATTGATAAGTGCTACCAAAGGGGATAGCGCCCAGGTACATCCGAACAAAAAAGGCATGTCATGTCGAGGTACAATCTATAACAGGAAGGAAAATTTCACTAAACTCTACTACAATAGGTGTTGGTAGATAACAGCCAAACATCAACCCACCCTGATTACCTTTGCTAGGCTACCCTAGCCTAGCCATGAGCGACTAGAGTCCATGAACTTGGAGAAGGAATCCAGGTTGGAATTTTTGACCCGAGCCCTGAAGACGTCCCATGCATCTGTCATAAATTTTGTCCTAGCCTCCCTACATAGCTAAAGAGCCTCCACTTCATAGTCTTCACCCTCATCATCCTCTGCCTCAATGTAGGTGGGGTCAAAAAATAGATGCAAATGACTGGCCAAAACATCCACAACCAACTCCAAGGCTGCATTAGCTACGACATGGGCATTATCAGCCACCACAAAACCGTTGAGTAGCTCAATCACCCGTTCCCTAGAGTTGATTATAACGACCAGTGATCTGACCACCATCTCATAGAACTTCCCATCACAACAATGATAGTCCACTTTCAAAACCCCGGAGACCCAGATCTATGATAGTTGAATGCACCACTATGTTTTAAATGAGGAGCCTTCCACATTGCTCGGCCAAGGATTCCTTAACACAAAGGAAACTCAAACCAAAGTAGTGCACCATCTCTGTACAATGATAGTCTTCCCAGTCCTATGCAGGTTTTGAATGAGTAAGGAGTGAAAAAAATGCATTGATATAACCTCAAGACCAAGGCTCAAGGCCGACAAAAAATGTAGAAACCATCGGTCAAGCTAGGCACCGAATCCTGACCATATCTGTCCTCACCAGAATGCGTGTGGAACAAAGAACATTTCGCCCATTCACATTACTGGGGAGAGATCACCTGTAATGATCTCCTACAACCTAGGCCACCGTATTATGGCAGAATCTATGATCATGTTTTCTTCTTGGAAAACACCTGAATTTTCCAAAAAATCCGCTGCCTTATTTGCTTCTCTATATATGTGTGTTAGAGTGAAATTTGTAAGCTTTCCTAGCAACTCCTTAATTGGTGTGATTCAGTCACCAATTCTCCAATTTTGTGGTCTCCCTAAAGTTATTTCTTGGACACAAAGCATCGAATCACCCTAAATTTCAATTGAGTCTATGCCATTTTGAATGTAAAGTTGTAGGCCAAGCCATAGGGCTTCCATATCTGCAATATTATTGGAGTAGACACCTAAATTCCTCGACGCTGCTCAAACAAAAACATCACTCGTGTTCCAAATTATGCAGCCAACCCTTGCATGTCTGGGATTGCCCTTGGTAGCCCCATCAAAGTTTAGCTTCCATTTTAACCAAACTGGGTGGGCCCAATGAATCTCTTTCCTAGTGACCTTAACTATACTCGACAATGTGGCTTGTGGAATTTTGAGCTCATTCCAAGCCTTTTTGATCTCCTCATCCCACCTCAAGAATTTTACTTTGGAGTCAATATTGAGTCTGTTGTTTGCTGTCTCAGTGATGGCACCTAGAATTTTTACAATAAGTTGTTCATGATTTAAGGATTTCTCCTTAAATATGCGGCTGTTCCTCTCCTTCCAAAGGTGCCAAATGACTAATGAGGGCACCAATGTCCATATCCCCTACCAATGACCACTCTTGTTCACATTCGGCTAGCTGGACAGAAAGTCCTAGAGATTGTAATACCTTGGGCCCATGTAACTGAATGATAGGTGAAGCCACAATAGTGGTTTACAATTTGATGGAGGAAGAAAAACTGAGAAAAAATGACCCCACGGAAAAAAAATTGGTTTTAGGGGTTTGAATGAACCTACAAGTTTGACTGAACCAAAAAGGGGTTCGACCGAACTAAGGTTCAAGCGAACCCATTAATTACTGGGCCCACATTTCCCAACCAAAAAATAAAAGAAAATGCATATTGAAGGGGGTTCGAATAAACCAGGGTTCGAATGAACCCTTGGGGGTTCGCTAGAATCCCCTTGGTTCTAGCGAACCCCCCTTTTCCCACCTCCCTGCTCTTTGGCACAAAAAAAACCAAATTTTTTTCCCTTTGAAGCTTGAGTTGAGGATGAAAATGGAGGAGACTTCATGAACCCAACTGGAATCAGGTAGTCCTTAGAATGAGATATCCAACAAATATAGTTTTAATATGTTTTTATTTTATTATGTATTTGTTTTTTAGTTTTATTAAACATAGGTTTTTCATCAAAAATGAAGGTCTTTGTTCCGCACATGTGGAAAAATAGTAGATTCTCAATTTTTTTTTTGAAAAATATGAGTGCACTAGATATTGAAGTCCTTGATCCAACAAAAATAAATAAATTGAATTTTGATATATACAAAAAAATTTACGCATTATATGGTCGCGCTATGTCTGAATTGTAATTGGTTTGAATTCGAAACTTGATTAAAGAAAAAATATTCAATAAAAAATTATCTAACCAAGTGGAAAAAAGTTAGGCATTATACGGTGTGCGTCACTTTTTCAAAATGTTGTTTTCTTAAAAAAACTAGTTTTCATGGGAGATGGAAAAAGAAGTGCAATTTGATTCCAATTTTTTTGAAAAAAATAGTTTTAGAATCTACAGAAAAAATGTGACAAGACTCTAGTTTGCATCATCTTCAAATTCCTCATGGTTTAGCTACTAAACGTTCCTGAATGTGAAGATTTAGTTGAAAAATTTATTATTTCAGTGTCCATTTTGGCCAAAAATTGTAAACCACTATTGTGGGATCACCCTGACCTTTGCAGCCAATCCTAGCATGAGGCTGCCATTGGACAAGAGAGGAATATTTGATCTACGTTTTCCTCCACTTGCTTGCATAGTATGCATCTGGATGGGCCAACGATACCAATTCTCTTCAGTCTTTCACCTGCTAAGCATCATTGTTGCAGTGCCCCCCAAAGAAATGCCTCTGCCTTGGGCAACACCTCCCGCTTCCAGCATAGCCTCGCCATCCAGGTCTTATCCTTAATTTGTGCAGTTTGAAGTCGATAGCCCAGTTTGGCTGAGTATTCTCCAAATGTGACACCACACCAAACTATGGAATCCTACCAATTACACAAATACACTGATCTATTGTTTAGTTCCCAAGCCACTGTAACCACCAAATCCTGTGGTAGTGGCAACGATTCGAAATTAATCCATTTGCAATGGCCTTCCAAGGAATCATTTTCCATTTGAATGTAATCTGCCACCTTGGAGCCAAATTCTTCCTGTAACCATTCCATGTGCTGGCGCAAATCAAAAAGCTCAGTTAGACTTTTGTGGACATTCCATGAGTCCATCTAGAATAGAGTCTTCCTCCCATTCCCAATCCTCCATGAGGGATGACAAGTAATTAGGTGTCTACAATTTTATAGATATCTCCAAGCCACTGATCCACCATCGAGGTTGGCTATAATTAAGATTCTTGAGGGATACACATTGTCTAGATACTTATTTTGAATGATCTGGCACGACAACTTATCAAGACTCTTATACATCTTCCAGATGAGCTTGGCTCCTAAAGCATTGTTTTGCAATCTAATCTTGCATAGCTCAACCCCACCATCTTATTTTGGTTTGCATGTTGTGTCCCAACCTATTAGTGGAATTTCTTTATCATTCATCGATCCTTCCCATAAAAAATTCTTCATAACTTTGTCCATATCATTCTCCGATTTCACCGAGACTTCATATCAAGACATCGTGTAAATTAGGATTGTAGACAAGACAACTTTTTCCGTTGTAATTTTTCTCGCCAACGTGAGCCAATTGTTTTTCCAAGGCTTTGCCTTGTTTCTACATCTTTCCACCACCTTCCCCCCAGTGTGTCACTTTGCATGCCTCTTTGAAAATTTGCATGCCAAGGAATTTAGACGGGAGCTTCCCTGCTTTGACTCCTAGTATTGCAGTTATGACCTGTTGCAGAGGTGGGGTCTTGTGTTGAAAAAATAAACGCACGATTTTTCCTTGTTCATTTGCTGGCCCAATTACATTTCATATTCCATGAGCACTCTATAAATGCATCTGGCTTCCATTGAACTCGCTTCCCCAAGTAGGGTGGTGTGATCAACGAATTGGGAATGAGTGATGGGGTCAATATTTGGTGCCACTCGTACCCCAAGTCATTCTAGTCGCTAGCTCTTGCGTCTAATTGCACAACTTAGCAATTCAACCATGATTATGAAAAGGAATAGTGATATGGGATCACCTTTCTTGAGGCCATTGGTAACTTGGAAGAAGCCATGGAGTAATCTGTTGACCAAAACTGAAAACCAAACCAAAGAGATACATTGGAAAATGAGATCACACTAGTGGCTATCGAATCCCAATCTTTTCATTACTTCCAAGAGGAATGTACAACACACCTTATCATATGCCTTGCTTACATCCAATTTTATGATCATCCTCAACATCTTGCTCGACTTGAGAGTGTGGACGACCTTCGTAATGAGTAGTATATTGTCTATTATCTCTCGGCCAGGGACAAAGCCATTATTTTCAATAGATATAATCTTCCCTAGTAACAATTTGAGTCTGTTGGTCAGGACTTTAACAACCACCTTCTAGATAGTATCAACGAAATGGGCCTATAATCATTAAAGGAGGAACATTCAGCCTTCTTTGGAATCAGAGAAATGACCGAATTATCCAAATCCTTGGTGAATCACTTGGTCTTACGAAAGTCTTCAACCAGCTTCCATAGATTGTCTCCAAGAAAACCCCAACAATTTTGGAAGAACCTGGCCGAGAAGCCATCAGGCCTCGGTGCTTTATCCAGATGCATTTGAAAGAGCATTGTCCGAACCTCTTCTTTTGAAATCTTCTCACACAACACCTTGTTGTCTACTTCACTAACCTTATTTCTTATCGAGTCGAGAAAGCCATCACAACACTCTTGTGGAAATTATCCCCCAAGAAGGTGAGAAAAAAATTTACAGCAACCTTGCCTATCTTAGACCCATTGTGCACAAAATGTCCATCGCAAGTTCAAATTTCTTCTATCTTATGGGCCGCTCTCTTTGCCAAAACTGAGGCATGAAAAAACTTGGAATTTGCATCACCTTCACTTAGCCATACCTCTCGAGATTTTTCCCTCCAAAATATGTCCTCCCTCTTCAGAAGTTCAACAAGCTTTTCCTTCAACTCTTTCTCTCCAAGAAAATCTTCGTTCTTCATGCCATTTTTGGGTATGTACAGGATCATCATGGAAAAAACATTCCCTTAAGTGGCAATGAAAATTCAGAAAATCAGAGTTAGGCAACTTGACGCAAAAATTTGAATAAGTTATCTATATTATTTCAAAAATATGTAAGAATAGAATCTGTAGCAAATTGAATGTAGTTTCTAAACTACTAAGTTTATTTAGAAAGAAAAAAAATCTATGTGGTGAAAATTTGAAATTTCAATGTAGTAGTACTTAAATTTCAGGGAAAAAAGAAGAAGTAAGTGTCTATTTGACCACCCTAACCACAATAAAATAATAATATTTTTTAATAATATTTTAGATATAAGTAAAGGACTCGTGTCTCGATGTGATGCATATTTTTTTGTAATTTTTTCCAAGTAAATAATTAATTATGATTTTTTTATTATGACTTTTAAAAAATATAAAAACTCGTATGTCTGACCACCTTAACTTGGTCAAAACTTCATGAAATTCAATTTTTATTTTTTTAATACTATAGTATGTGAAGTATAGAATGTGATGCATGTTTCCGATTCAAAAAATGTGATACCATTTGAAAGTTATAGATGTTTTTCATTCAGCCTATCAATCAGGACTTTAGTCATAATTCAAATAGAAAATGAACAATAATTATTTATTAAATTCAAAGTAAAGCATAATTTATATTGATGGAAAGTTGAGAATATCCTTCAAAAACCATTTTCGTCTCATCAATTTTGGGTAAAAAAATTGTTGTCAGCCACATGGGCCATCGTATCATTTACATATCACCACTTTTTAGCCCATCATGATCCTGCACATACCCTTTTGATCACATATTCATTGAGGGTGTCCAGCTCAACTTCCACGCTGGATTTTTCAACAAATATGCTTTTAAACTTCACCCTATTCCATTCTTTGAGATTTTTCCTGGTTATCTACAATTTCTTAACCAATTTGAAGCTCATAGACCTTTGCTTCCTTCCACCAGCACTCTAGTAGATACAATAGACTTGGATCCTGCTACCATATGTTTTGAAATTTGAAGCATGTTTTCAACATTATACTCCCACCAATTATTGATAATTCCATTGGGAAATGATCTGAGATTGAAATCGGCAGAATGCTGGCAGATGCTTGTAGTGCAAATTTAAACTAGAGAGGAGGAACCAAGAATCTATCTAGTCTCTTAGCAATAGTAGTGAAATCTTTATGCTGATTGGTCCATGTGAAAATCCTATTCCCTGTGGATCAATCTGTCAATCCAACTTCGACCATGAAGCTTCTAAAATCCAAAATAGTCTATGACAAACTTCTCATCCCCTATTCTTTTTTGTCTACTCTAGTATGGAATTGAAGTCCCCCTATGACGAATTCATCCTTAGGGAGAGGACGAACGAACTCCAATATCAAGCTCTAGAGAAATGCCTTATCCTCTGTTTTTGTTGGCCCATATATATTGATGATTATGAGGTGATGATTCAAGTGTAAGTCATAAACATCTTCTGACATCGAGTTTGTAGAGGAGTAAATGACCTTCATAGAGACAACAACCACCTTCCATAGCATACCTAAACCCTCCGCAGAGCCCCAAGAGTCTTAAAAATGCCCATCTCAATTTAACAACAATATTTTAAAAACTTTGACTCATCATCTCCTGACAACTTTTTTTCCTGTAGTAAAATGATACTACTTGCACTTTTTTGTAATTGACACGTAACTAGGCATCATTTGTTAGGGGCCCTTAGGCCCCTGGCATTCCAAGTTGTGATCTTTATTGCTTCCCAAGGGAGGGGCTTCCTCTCTTGGTACTCAAAAACTTGGTGATGCTAGTGAACTTATTAGCCGCAACCTCCTCTTCCCTCAGTTGTTTAAAGGATTTCCTTCCTCAAGAATTTGCAGATGTGTTGATTTTTCCAAGAACCAGATGTTTAATCACTGATTGGGAGATGCATCTATCTTCAATTATGTCCAGCTCATTATCTGGATCCGTGTTTGAATCCAAGTCCTCACTTGCCATGGAAGCAACCTCAGCCCCTTCGCTTTCCTTAACTTTATGGTCTTCCTTATGTGGTGAGGAAAATGACTTGGTCATCTCCACTCCCTTTTCTTCAGGTATAGCCTTGTGGGAGGAAATTGTGTCCGCCAATGCCTCGCTGCAAATTAGAGTGTCGCCTGCTTGTGCCAACTTCTCATTGCAAGTTTCTAGATTGGGTTGGGGAACAGATGGATGGCTAGTTTCCTATGGTGACCTTCTCCAACATTTCTTCAATCCTTTGTTGCAATCCATGGTCCACTGGTCCCGCGAGCTACAATCGATAAAGAAATTTCTTGAATCTTCTACCTCAATTTCCTATGACCATCGTTCCCCATTAACCACTAGATAAACATTGGAGGGTATGGTGTCAATTGCCACGATGTTTAGCTTGGTATATTTATAGATATTTCCATCTAGGATGCTCGTGTTGATCTCTAAAAGGGTTCCCAAAGAGTGTCCAATTTTCTCCAAACAATCACCCGTCTAGTATTCCACTAGAAGATTGTAGAGCCTCACACATACCAGCTAGTTGCATGGCTGCATCTTAACTGGGTTAAAGTTTTGATTCCAGGGTTGCATATATAGGGGCTTTCCATCCTTGAACCACAAATCTCCCTCTGTAACCCACATTTTTGGTTGCTCATCTGCAAAAACCACTACAAAAAAGCCTTTTGGCAAAAATATTATCAGGACCTTCGTCTTCCAATTCTCTTGAATCCAAAGTTTAATCGAGGAACGATTAGGTGTTCCTCCAATGAAATGAAAAATGAAAGAAAATTCCCTAAGAATCACAACATCAACCTTGATTTCCTCAGAGACATCGATCTCAATGGTTTCTTCTTTGGTGTTCAAGTTGGAATTAACCTTCTCCTCCACATGTTGATCCCCATCAAGCCTCTGAGCCATTCATTTGCTTCTTTCCCTTCACCAATTGCTCGATCTACTGTGCGCTGGTATCTCCACCCAATCTTCCCACCTTCTAAACAATTTTTTCCTTGGTGGTTATGCCTATCATGACTAGGGTTTCCATTTTTCCAAGGGAGTTTCAGGAGTATCATGACATTTTCTTGCTATTTTGCTTTCTTCCTCTAATGGTGCATCTTGCCTTCGATAAAATGGATGGCACTGGTGCACCCATTTCCCATTAGAAAATACCCACTGAGGGGTGTGATCCAGTGTCCCTTCCCCAACGCCATCCTTGATCACTTCATCCCCCCAGTGCACCTTTACAGATGCAGATCCATCCTTTGTTGATTCTCCCTTCTTCACCTCCATGTTGCACTACGAACTTGCTCTGCACTATGCCATTTTCCATAAAGGTGTTTACGTATGTATAATAATTTGAGATAATAACTATAATTAAATTAGTTATTAATTTAGCATTTAAATATTAAATATTTTATAAATTTCTGAAATTAGAATTTAGTTTACTATTAGAATAAAATTTAAGTTTTAGAAATATTATAATGATTTGATTATTTATTTACTTTATGATTGATTATTCAAATTTGTAAACAATACTACCTAATTTTAAGTGTTTATTCACTTTAGTGCAAATTAAAAAAAGTAGAAATATTGCTTATATACATCTTATTTTATTCTAAATTATAATTAGTAATTGTAGAATTATTTTAAAAATAATATGTAGTTTTAAAAAAATAATTATTTGTATTAGATAATTAGTATAATTTAACTAATTATTTTCAAAATTAGAAAATAAATACTTTATAAATTCTAGAAATTAAAATTTAGTTTAATTTTAGAATTCTAATCTTCAAAAATGATATATTATTTTAATGATTTTTTTATATATAATTCTTAATTACGCCGAAAGGCATTATACATGAAAGCATTGTATAAACATTTTTAAACTGAATTTAAAATGACAGCCAAGTGGCAGTATGTGTTGTATGTGCTTTTTGAACCTGCATTGAAAATGACAGGCAAGTGGAAGTATGTGCTACATTGAAATTTTTTTTTTTTTCAACTTCGTATATAATTTTTATAAATAATAATATAATATGTAATATTGCTGGCTGTCGTTAGTGCTGACAGTTATAGTAAAATGTAGGATAATCACATTAGGGTTCCTTGGAGACCATTATTGTTGTGTCCTCTCGATATAACCGTTATTCTAACTGTCTCTGACTGGATTGTATTTACTCAACTCAACGCATTCGATTTATTCTAACTGTCTGTGGCTGAGTTCTTTTTTGTGTTCTCTCCCGCATTTGATTTACTCCACTCAATGCAAGGAAATTGAAGCATGTTGCAGAACATTGAGGAATTGAGATAAGAAGATACTGGCCACATGCGATTCAGATAAATTGGTTTCGGTCATATAAGGTTTTGATAAATGGATACCAAAAATTTTATGGTTCAGACTATTCGGCGTTGGCCATTTTTCCTTTCAGATAAATGGCTATGGGTATAGGCCATTGTATTGCTTTCTTGTTCTTCATTTTATTTTTCATTCTTCTATAAATTTGATGGTCTTTTTCTTTTTCATTCTTCTCTAAATCTAATGACTGGTAATGGTTGGCCTTGCAATGCAAGTGGACTTGACAGAAGGATATTATTATGCAGGGGACAATGTTAAGTTTGGATTTCCAATGGCTTTCACAACAACAATGTTGTCATGGAGTGTTTTGGAGTTTGGTGGATTCATGGGCAATGAGCTCTCCAATGCAAGGACTACTATCCGCTGGGCCACAGGTTATCTTCTCAAGGCTACTGCTCACCTGGGCACCATATATGTTTAGGTATAATATGTGCTTGATAACAGAGTAACTTGAGTTCTGATGCTTTATCTCTTGAGTTTATAGATTATTAAGGCTTGTCTGAAATTTAATGCAGGCTGGGGACCCTAACAATGACCACAAATGCTAGGAGAGGCCATAAGACATGGACACTACCAAAACTGCATACAAAATCGATAGCCAAAACCCTGGCTCAGATGTTATTTCCAAAACTGCTGCAGCCCTTGCAGTTGCATCCCTAGTGTTTCGTAAATCAGACCCTTCCTATGCCAAGACACTCATTCATGCTTCCATGAGGGTAATTTTTTTTGAACTACAGTAATATCAACAACTTCAAAGCTTTTAATAAATTCTATTTCTTGTTCAATAGCTCATAAAACTCTCTCTTTTAGGTCTTTGATTTCGCTGATAAGCATAGAGGACCTTACAGTAACTCCCTTAAGTTTGCAGTTTGTCCATTATAGATTATATTATCTATAATGTTGATTTTGGTAAGTCAAAAGTTAGAAGCATATAAAAAATTTAAATTTGTATTGTGAAAAGTGTTAAGAAACCATGACTACAGGGAAATGTTTTGGCTCAGTTGAGACCCTTGGTGGTATTGGGAAAGACCCTCAACTCAATCTATAAAATGAGTGAAGCTGGGAAGAATTGCGGTATTTAGTGCAATCTTTGGCTGGAGTGGGATGGTGAGCATATCAACGGAGTTGAAATAAATATTGATAATTTTCTAGATTTTAATTGTGTATGACAGACGAGTTTATGTACTGATTAATGAAGCCTTGATAAAATTTCAATGCCCTTTTTTGGAGTTTATATTCCACATTCAGGAATCTATATTCCACATTCAGGAATCTATAATGTATTGTCACAAACAATTTAACAAAACCCAAAAATAAAAGTATTTTTTATATTTTTGATACATTATGTTAAATGATATGTTTTGATGATTAAACAACTATTGAGGCCTAACCCCATGGTAGTATCTACTAAGTTGCTTGCAAGGAGGAAACTGTTTGCCATAGATAAACAATTTAACATGCTTGCTGCCTCCTGGATTCAGTTCATGGTTCATGACTGGGTCGATCATGTGGAAGACACCAAATAGATACGATACACATTGTTTCTCATATTTCTTGTGTTTGTTCTTAGCCAGTGAATATTTCTCTCACAAAGTTCTTTTTGCAGGGAAAATTAATTGCCCCACAAGCAGTTGCACAACAATGCCCACTAAAGGCCTTCAAATTTATGGAATCTAAGGAAGTTCCCATTGGTTTCTATGACATAAAAAAGGGATACCTTAATAGGAGAACTGCTTGGTGGTAAGAATAAAGTATTCAATTATATTGAATTCAATGTTTAAATTATACATAATCTCTTATTTCAATAGAATTCAAGTACTAAATTAGACAAATGAATTTCTTAGAGTGAATTCAAATAATGATTTAGACATAATTATTCGTTATTATGTAATATGAGTACATTTACACGGATGGGAGTGAAGTTTATGGAAACAATGTTCAGCAATCAACAAAGTTGAAAACATCAAAGATGGAAAATTAAAACTGGGCAAAGATGGCCTCTTACTCCACTCGAATAATGGAGTTGTTGTCTTTGGAGAGGTGGGGTTGTCAGTGCTCTAAGCCTTATTCATCAAAGAACACAATGATATCTACGGCATGCTCAAGGCAATTCGTTAAATTATCAGCCTAATTTCAAAGATGATCTTTTTTTAAATATTCCCCTTTAGTTTTTTTAGTAGTTATATTTATTCAATACCATTGACCTGTGTGTCAATACATTTGTTTCTTTCTATTAAAAAAATGGAATTGGATAATTCAATTGCACAATAAAAGTATTGGAGCATTTATAAATAAATGTAGGATAATTTATCCTCCCATGTCTTAGCATTTTTATAAAAAGAATATGGTTGTTTTTCTAAATATCTCCTTTTAAATTGATTTTAATTAAATCATTCTTTATAATTTAATCTTATAAATTTATATATATATTTTTTAAATATGACTTAAACAAATGAAATTTTACATATATAAAAATATAAATCTAATATATTTCATATAAATATGTTTAACATAAATCAATTTAAAAAAATAAAAATTTCATTCAAAATCTACTATATTAAAATAAGTTCTCTTATTTTTGAAAAAATTATCTATTTCAAAAATAATTAATTTAAGTTATGTGAAACAAGTTTATTTTCAAATTAAACTCAGTCATTCATTTGAAATTTTTGTATACCTTTGTCATTTTTAATTTAGTTTAGTGTATATTTCTAAATCAAGATTATATTCAATATTCTAAATGAATTATGTTGAGAGACATGATATAATTGTATTTGGGTGTTAGGGTTCAGGTTAATATTAAGTTTTTTGTTTTGATTTTTTTTTATCAATTTATATCTTAAAGGTCAATTTAATATAGTTGAAATATTTTATTCATTAAGAATTATTTTAAAATTTTATTCATTAAGGTTTATTTTAAAAATTATTTATTAAGATGAGATATTAAAAAATATGCGAAATTATAGAGATATAATAAGAAGTTTCTAAAATTTAAATTAAAAATTTAAGGATGAAAGAACTTAAAAAAAGAAATAAGTTTCTATAATTTAGTTTGTGCTTATTTTTAAATGAGATTATATTCAATATTCTAAATGAATTATGTTGAGAGACATGATATAATTGTATATGGCTGTTAGGGACATGAATATTTGGATCACCATGACATTTTCTTCTTTGCTGCTTCAAAAGTACTTGATGAACTAAGATGATATTGTACATAGTATTGCATAAGAAAATAGGTTTGAAATCCTCATGTTTTCTAGAAGCGGTCTTTTTGGGAATGAGTGCTACAAAAGTAGCAATGATTGCCTTGAAGACAAAGCATGATTCTTTCAATCCCTGAATCACTTCATAGAGCTCCTCATCCATTACATTCCAAATTTTTTGGAAAAAGAAGGTACACAAACAATTTGGGCCTGGGACTTTAACACCTTCAATTCCAAAAGTAGATGTCTTAACTTCTTCCATGACGACATCGTTAGCTACATTCTTCCTTAATGACATCTTTAGCTACTTTATTAGAATTTAGAATCATCATCCAAGGTCGGGATATGATCCAAGAAGAGATCCTTCTTTTCTTCTCTTTTATGTCTTCATTTTCCTCCATGAGCATTTTTTCCCAAGAGGAAACCACGGAAGCCTTGATGGTGTTAGGATCATTAGAATTTTATCCATAAGCATCTTCAATCTTTAGATTATGATTCTTTGCCTTCTCATTTTACATGTTAAATGAAAAAACTTGGTTTTACACCTTATTTAAGTCATTTAATCCTTGATTTTTCTCTCCAATAGATTTTTTCAAAACTGTAGACACCATTCAATTGAACTATGAGATTCCTCTCTTCTTCTATTAGGATGTAAGAAAAATCATTTGAGAGGTCTTTTTTGATCTTAGCCATTCTACTTTCAAGGAGATCCTTTCTCTGAAAAGGTTACTAAAGACTTGGATATTCCACTTTTTTAGTTTGGGTTTTATGAAATTTTACTTTTTGTTGAACATGCACATCTGAGTGCGATGATCAACTATTTGGGTGAGTGAGGAGTTAGTGACAACCATTTCAAAGTTTGGGTTTTCCGTCTACACTTTTTCAAACCTGAAAGACACTCTTCTAGGAATTTTTTTCTTGTATATGAGCCAGTAATCCGAATCAGCTTCAAATAGGGTTACAATTAGGGTTCAAATAGCTTTATGCTTAGGGTTAACCTTCAATTTGGGTTAAGGTTCAATTGATTAAAAATAGGCACCTTGAGAAGGATATCTCTCGATGTACTTTACATATATTTTTAAAATATAGGTATGCTAGTTTATTCTACAATTATAGTTAGTAATTGTTGAATTAACATTTGTAGTAAGAATTATTCAATAAAATAATAAATTATAAATAAATATATAATCTTTATTATACTTTTATAAAAAACAAAACAAAATAAAACATAGAATAGTAAAAATATAATAAAAAAAAAAAAGTTGTTATGTAATATGAAGTGTTTTTCCTACTCTTTACTAAAATATTTTTAAATCTAAAATAAGATAATATAATACATTTGAAAACTAAAAAAAATAGAGTTAATAAATTTTACATTTTTGAAAAGAGTTTATAAGATCAAAAAAGTTTAAAAAAATGTTTTATATTTAAAATTTAAGAAGAATAGCATTAACTAAAGAAAATATATTAATTATTAAAAAAATGAAATTCATATTTTTTTAAAATTTAATATTTATTTTTACAAAATTTAGATAAATGAAATCATATATATTACTTTTGAAATTAATGTAAGAATTTTTCCTCAAGTCAATAGACGCCTCCATAGTGATAACTTTCAGTGTTTTATATATATATTATTAATTAATATAGGTATGTTAGTTTAATTTATTTGTATTAGATAATCAGTATAATTTAACTATTATTTTTAAAAATGGATAATAAATATTTTAGAAAATTTAGAAATTAAAATTTAGTTTAATTTCATAATTAATTCTAAACTTTACAAATATTGTGATGATTTGATTAATTATTTTTTATATGATTAATAATTGTAACCTAATAAGACTTTATTTCACATATAAAAAGAATTCTAGATTAAAATACTTATTTTTGTTTGTAAAATTTGTCAAATGCAAATTTATAAACTAATATTAAGACATTAATACTTCGTTTTTTTCAATCTTCTTCTTTTTCTTTATATTATTTTTATTAATAAATAAAATTATTTTGTACTTCAAATATTTTATGATTTTTTAAAATTAAGATTTAGCTTAATTTTATATTATAAAATAATTTGCATGTAAAAATGTAAAAGGTAGCTTATTTATATATTTAAATTTTAGTCTTTGATTGTTGAATTATTTTCAAATGAATATTTAATTTTATTTATTTCATCCATATGAGATAATCACTATAATTTAATTAATTATTAATTTAGCAATTAAATAATAAATATTTTATAAATTTCAGAAATTAGAATTTAGTTTAATTTTAGAATAAATCTAGGTGTTACAAATATTATGATGATTTGATTATTTATTTACATTATGATTGTTTATTCAAATTTGAAGACAATACTACATAATTTTAAGAGTTTATTTACTTTATCCTGAACAAAAAAGGAACAAAAAGGTTATTTATATACATCTTAATTTATTCTAAAATTATAGTTAGTAATTTAAATGAATTATTTTAAAAATAATACTTTTATTTATTTATTTATTTATTTCCATAAAAGTGGCTAAGCCACTAAACTTTATTTATTTTAAACAAAAAGTAATACATAGATATGAGTTTTTTCTCAATCCCAACTTGGAAGAGCCAACCCGATTACAAAGAGGAAATTGCATACTATGAAACCCAACCAAAAGAGAACTAAAACCCAAGAGAGAAATATGTACCACCCACCATCCCCCAATCTAGCCCAGCTAGATGAGTATGTAAAGCACTGTAACCAAAAATGATGAAGGGATCAATTTAATGGTCCTGCTCCTTAGAAGATGTATTGGCCTCATAGTGAGAGATAGGCAATGGATTGTATGTTGCAGACCATTTTCCTTTCTTTTCAATAGGGTGGGGACCTTTGTGTCAATTCTATCCCTGGCAGCAATATCAAATATGAGCTGAAGAGCAATATTTAAGTCAACCCCTGCTGCAAGAGTTTCAGGAGACTTTATCATGGAGATCATTGCAATCCAAGACCATTCTTGCAAAATCATCAGTTGTGATACCTAACCTGAGAATGGACAACAAGTCTCCACAGAAAGCATTGGATTTCAAATCTTCGTGAGAGATAAAACCCCCTAAGGGGAAAAGACCATAATTGAAATCATAAGAATCCAAATTAAGATGAAAATCTGAGTCAAAAAGCAAACTAGATTGTGCAAATTTTTTCTGCAATGACCATGACCAATTGAGAGTCCTATAAAATATCCATGCAAATAGTAAAGAAATGAGATAGAACTTCATATGGGGAAGCATTGCAGTTATCCCACAACCAATTAACACCCACCACCTTTTTACAAGCCATGTAAGAATCTGCATCCACGAGACAAAAATTTCTGCCTAGTTTCTCATGATCAAAAGGATAAGGATCAAAGAACTCTTTCACTTTTGGCAGAAGAATAATTCTATACTAGTCCACACTATAATGTAGCGACAAAATAAATAGAGAAAATTACCATAAAGAAGAACAATGCTTACATATTGGTAAGCATGAGCAAGTATATATAACAATCTAAGAACTAGATTTTTCGTCGGCTCACAATTCCAACATAATGACCTTATATTACCTGATGCAATAACCATCGTGTGGCAAGATCTCCAAAGAAGGAAATCGCATTCAAATATTTTTCCAGTCGGTTGTAGCCAATTAAGATGTAATTGGAGCTTAATTAAACCTCGCTTCATTGACATCTTGTGTCATAAAAAGATAAGAAGAGATGTCCATAACCTCACGGGCTTTAATTAGTTATTCAGCATAAACCAAGAAACATAGATGAAACATGATTATGCCAAACGCGAGACATCAAAGCACATAGAAGCCAGCTCACAAACCGAGCTATCCAAAGAATAGCATACCAAGAAATGATGAAGGATAAACACAGACAGGGCAAGCAAGGATTACATGACACAAACCAAGAGAGGAAATAAGGACATCTAATCATTATGAGATGCCGCCACCAAAGGGAATAACCACTTTAGCAAAGAGGAAAAAGAACACCATGCAACATGCATGTGCAACATTGAAAGGCCAATCAAACGAAGACAAGGAGGAGCGATCAAACCAAGATTAAAAACTTACATGCAAGGAAGAGAGGTAGGTGGAAACACAACAAGTGAAGGGATTTCATTTTCAGATAATTCCATATAAGACAACTGATTATCAATTGCCTTATTGCTTAAAAAATCCACCTTGAAGTTTACTTCCCTATATCAGTGTGAAATACAATAGTTTGAAAAGAGATCAAGTTGGCTTAGAACTTTATCCAAAAGGTATTGCAACTGCGAAATACTCAAGTTTTTGTGGATAATTGTGTTTAGAATTACCATTGGGTCCCCTTCAATTCTATGTCTTTAATACCCTTTGAAAAAGCCAATTCAAGACCAAAACTGAGAGCCTCCAATTTAGTTTTGTTATTTGAACCAGGTGGAATTATTTTAAAGGCCGCCTTCTGAAGGATGGAGCCTGAATTAAAGATGGTAATCCCAATACCTGATTGACCAAGGTTTCCACGTGAAGCACCATCAAAATTAAGTTTAAACTTATTTGGAGGCAGAGGTAACCAATAAGCTTCTACTCTTGCCTTAAGTTTATCTATTTTATTAGTAATGGAACCATGAAATGGCAAGGATTTAAAAGCAGGCCAGGAAGAAATGATAAAACTGTCCCATTTAGAAAACGTTTTCAAGATGTTTATTTGCTTGAAGACACGGGCTTGCACAGATTTAGAAATGGATTTCTTAGTTTTGGCTAAAACTGTTTCCAAAGATGCAGAGGTGCCTCTTAAAATTATTTTATTCCTCTCAAGCCAGATGTTCCAGATGAGTACAGAAGGTGCAACCAACCAAAGGCACACAAAGAAGGAAGAACGAAAATGAAGCGACCAAGAAATAAATTGAGCATAAAGTGAAGGACCAATTGCATAGGACCAATCAAGTTTCCCAAATAACCACTACCAACAGCGAGAAGCAAAGGGGTAGTGCAAGAAGAGGTGATCAACTGATTCCAGAAAGTAACCACATAAAACACAAGGGAAGGCAACAATAATTCCTAGCCTATCCAATCTTGCACCAGTTAGGACTCTATCTTAGAAAGCAAGCCAAGAAAATACCCCAACCTTCAGGAGGTAGGCAACATTCCAGAAGAGACTAGAAGGAAGATGCAAGTGATTTACCATGGGTAAAAGAGAGTTATACCCTTCTTTTACATTATAATTGGGTATGTGCAGGATCATGATGGGCCAAAAAGTGGCGATATGTCAGCCATATGATGGCCCATGTGGTTGACGACCTTTTTTTTAACCCAAAATTGATGCAACAAAAAGGGTTTTTAGAGGAGATTCTCAACTTTCCATCAATATAAATTATGCTTTACTTTGAATTTAATAAGTAATTATTATTCATTTTCTATTAGAATTATGAATAAAGTCCCGATTGATAAGTTGATTGAAAAACATCTATAACTTTCAAACGGTATCACATTTTTTGAATCCGAAACATGCTTCACATTCTATGTTTTGCATAATATAGGATTAAAAAAAATAAAATTTAATTTCATGAATTTTTGACTAAGTTAAGGTGGTTAGAAAGATGAGCTTTTATATTTTTTAAAAGTTGTAATAAAAAATTCATAATTAATAATTTACTTAAAAAAAAATTATAAAAAAATATGCATCACATCAGGACATGAGTCCTCTACTTATATATAAAATATTATAAAAAAATATTATCATTTTATTGTGGTTAGGATGGTCAGACAGACATCTACTTCTTATTTTTACCCTGAAAATTAAATACTACTGCATTGAAATTTCAAATTTTCACCAAATAGATTTGTTTTTTTAAAATAAAGGTCTAGTAGTTTAGAAACTACATTCAATTTTCTACAAATTCTATTTTTACATTTTTTTGAAATAATATAGATAAATGATTCAAATTTTTACGTCAAGTTGTCAAACTCTGAATTTTTGTCTTTTTATTGCCACTTAAGGGCCTGTTTTTTCTATGATGATCCTGCACATACCCAATAACCTAATTTTGATTTTATCCATATTAGTATATCATATTTATTTGAAAAAATTAAATATCTTTTACTAAGTTCCTCAAAATAAGCTTTTTTAAGATCAGTGGGGAAGGGTAAAGCATCAATTGATTTCTAGGATACTTTTGGTAGCTCTTGAGTGAAGTCGATAAAAAAGTAATCAGCCACCTTGGAACCCCACTGGTTTTTGAGGAAAGGTATCAGAGGACCCCAATCTCTTGATTGGGAAAGAGCAAGAAAGCCATTCCAGACATCCTCCTAGAATTTAGCTTTCAAACCATTATGCACTAACCAAGAAAGATGGGGAAGAATAACTCACCTGCAAGAAGAGATAAAGTTCCAGATTGCAGAGCCCTTTGGAATAGTGGTATCCGTGAAGATGGTTTCCTGAGGAAGAGCATTTAGATACTTTGGGAAGAATATTTTCCCCAGACAAGAATTGGGAGTTTGATACAACCTCCATACAATTTTTGCACCTAATGCCAAATTTTGAAGTTTGAGCTCCCTAATACTAGCCCCACCTAGTCCTTTCGGAAGGAAGACTTTATCCCAAGCCAAAAGGGCTAGCCTTTCTTTCTAGCCCACATTATCACTCCAGAGAAAGACCGAAGGATAGATTTAAGATGATTCAGAGTGACCACAAGAGCATTTAAAACAAACATGAGATAAATGGGAATCACATTAAGAACAACCTTTAACATCTGGATTTTCCTTGGGAAAGAAAGCCACTTATGTTTCGAGGCAAGAATTCTACCAGAAATTGTAGAAATGGCTTTTTCCTAGAAGGAGGGTAGCCCTTTATCAGTGAGAAATAGAATTCCAAGGTAGGAACAAGGAAGGTTACCTTTAGAAAAGCCCAAAAAAATCTACAATTTATGAGCTATGAAAGGAGGCACATTAAGAAAAAACAATTTTGACTTGGAAGGATTGATTATTTGGCCCGAGGAGGCAACAAAATCAGTTAAGAGATTTTTTATTACTTTTTCATGAGGAATTGACGCCTGACCAAAAATCAAGGTGTCATCTCCAAAGAGGCCATGAGTTTGAGGCTCACTAATGTTAGGAATATGTATCCCTTTCCAAATCCCAAGATGGTTAGCAATTTAATCGCTCTACTCAAACCTTCTAACATGAGGATGAAAATAAAAGGAGATAATGGATCACCTTGTCTCAGTCCTCTAGAAGAGGAAAAGAAACCACAAGGGGATCCATTAATTAAAATCGAGAATCTTGTTGTATAAATACAAGAATAAATCCATTTGATCCATTTTTCTGCAAAACCAAATTTTCGTAAAACTACAACTAAAAAACTCCAATTTACTCGATCATAGACCTTCTTCATATCCAGTTTGAGGATCATAGAGGAAGATTATGCTGCATTATAGAATGCATAATTTTATGAGCAACAATAGCTCCATCTGGAGTTTCCCTTCCAGGAACAAAACCCCCTTCTTCCTCAGAGATTATATTAGCAATCAATTTTGAAAAGCAAGAAGCAATAGGTTTAGTAAAAAAATTATAAAGAGAATTGCAAAGAGCTATTGGTCTGGAATCTATGAAGGAAGAGGGGGGGTTGACTTTCAAAATCAACACAAAGAAAGTATAATTTAACTCCTTTAAGATAGTCCTATTGCATCCAGATTCTTCTAGAGCTAATAAAATGTCTTTCCCCAATATGTGCCAACATTTTTGAAAGAAGAGAATCGCAAAACCATCAGGGCCAGGTGATTTCTCGGGAGA
Source organism: Sequoiadendron giganteum (assembly GCA_007115665.2). Lineage (NCBI taxonomy): Eukaryota > Viridiplantae > Streptophyta > Pinopsida > Cupressales > Cupressaceae > Sequoiadendron > Sequoiadendron giganteum. The sequence continues at coordinate 664,208,881 of CM021102.1, forward strand.
CATTTCAAAAATAACCTATCTTAATTCCTCTAAGGAAAATGGGGACAAGAGAAAATCATTATCCACCTTAGAGATCAAGTTTGGGATTGAATCTAGGATTGAAACATGAAAGGTTACATGGTCAACAGTTAGGAGAGTTTTAAAATAGGAACAGACTTCCAAACCAATAGATTTTTCATTTTCCAATAGTAGACTAGAACTATCCTTAATTGAAGAGATTTTGTTCTTTTGCCTTTTAATTTTTGCAAAGGCATGAATAAAATTTGTATTTTTGTCCCCTTTAGCCAACCATAAATCTCTCGATTTTTGTCTCCAATAACATTCCTTCTGGAGAATCACCTCCTCTAAATCAGAGGAGAGAGATTTTGGGAGCTCAAAAGTGGAAGGGTTTAAACCAAGTTGAATTATTTGATCATTTAAACACTCTAGTTCAGCTTGAATCCTTCATTTTTATTCAAAGATATTTTTGAAGTGGGACTTATTCCAAACTTTTATGTTCTCTTTTTAAAATTGTAATTTTTTGACAAGCTGATACATGCGAGAACCATCAAAAAAGGGGGATTTTTCCCACCAAAATTGGATCATTGGTACGAAGGTGGTATCCCTTATCCACATTGGTTCAAACTTAAAGGGAAGCTTATTTGGCATTCTGTCCTCCAATAAATTTAATAGAATTGGAAAGTGATCTGACCCTAGATAGCCCAAGATTGAGGAAAAATAATCAATTTATGTGTTCAACCAGTTTGATGATACCAAAAAATGATCAAGATGTTCAGCAATTTGGCAGAAGTCCTTTCTTTTATTTGTCCAGGTAAATGAACCATTGGAAGGTTTGCAATCAAGAAAATGGTTGTACTTTATAAAAAGTTTGAAGTCTTCCAGCACCCGCTTGTTGGGAGTAATACAACCCATTTTTTCAGAATCACATGACAAAGCATTAAAATCCACCCCAGGATGAGAAGCCTACTTTATAGAACTCGAGCTAATAAAGACAGAAGGTCCCATAGTTTCCATTTTTCAGAAACGTTGACTGGACCATAGTCATTGAACAACCAAAAGGTGGCCTAGGAAAGATTACTCCTTACTATAGCCAATGACCAATGGGAAGAGGAATAAATTACTTTTAAGGATACTGTGTTGGCTTTCCATAAGAAGGAAAGACCAGTCGAGGCCCCAACTAAAGGAGAACATGAAAACTACAAGGATGACTACTTTGAGAAGAGGAATTTAGCTAAAACTAAGTTTAATTTAGTCTCTTGGAGAATAATAATGTATGCATCTACAATTTCTAATTGACGCTTAATAATCATCGCTTGTTAGGGGCATTCAAGCCCCTAACATTCCAAGATAGGATCCTCACTCTCCTTGAGGGGAGGAGACCTCTCCCCTCTTCCCATGAGATTTTGGTTGGGATATCTTCTCAGCAGTGATCTCTAACTGCAAGCTTCGTTTAGTCATCCTAGCTCTTGTCAGAGGGGGGCTAAAAGTTCTTTTCTTTTTTGATGGAGAAAGCAGAGCAAATTGAATTCCTGCCGTAATTTCTTGTTGAACTTTTTGATTTTTCGGTTTACAACCCACTTTTTAGGGGTGGAAAGGGGAGAGATTAAATTTTTAGGTAACAAAGATTGGGAAACAGGGAGGAAACTCTTAGCCATAGGGCTTACTATGTCAATAAGCTCCATATCCTTGAGCTTATCCAAAGATAAGGCATCAAAGGGGTTTTTCGAAAGAGGAATTTCCAGTCCCTTCTCAATTTGGAATAAATCTGCATTGATTTCCATCAAGAAACGGTCTTGTGTTTCCAAATTGAACTCAATGTCTATTTTATTTATGATTTTCTGCACTTTAGCAATTAGCTGTTGATCTATAGAGAAGAGATTAGTGTCAACTTCTTTTGGCTTAGGGGAATCCTTTTCAGGGTTAGGAGAGCAAGGAACAAAAGGAATCCCCAAGGACATTAGCTTAACCGAAGCAACAGGAGGTGACCTTTTAGTGGAAGACGGGATAGGGAAAGGGGGCGAGACATGGTTGAAAGAAAAAGAGGTTGAAGGCGGGGGCAAAGAATGATTTTTACCAATAGGAAAGGCCGAAAGGGTTTCAGAGTTCAACCTTTGGGAAGATGGGCACCCCACCTTCGGTGACAACACAAAATTACCCAGAGAATCCACATCTTGAGGAGCAGGAGGGCCAGAGGAAGGAATACCAGTTGGATCACCATGACTAAGATTATCCGAGATCTTAGAGACAAAAGATTTGAGTTTTGAGAACAAAGGAGCATCAAAATTAATGGTTGCAAGGCTAAAAGGGGCGTTATCTTTCACGATGTCTTGCCTCCAGATCTTGTCCAAATAGTTTAAGTTATAAACCCTTAGGATAGCTGACTCAGGAGAAATTTGAACACAGATCTTAACACATAAGGAACCCTCAACCACAAAACAGTCAGAAAGTAGGAAATTTCCAAAGGAATTGCCAATTTCTTTGAAGATATCAGGGTCAGTGAATTCCAAGGGAATATTCGAGAGAAAAAACCAAATAGGGGTGGAAAATCCAAGGGGCATTGACGACCGAAAGAAGGGTTTCCATGGAAAAATGAAGACTAGAGTTTTACCAAACCAAAAGAACTTGCTTTCAAGAACTTTGTTTTTAGCTTCCTCAGAATCCATTACTAACACAAATGTATTGGAAGATAAAACTTGGAAGTAGAGAGTGACATACCAGTGAGAATGTATGCACTTGTGACGCTTAGAGAGAGGCATACTTTCACCCCATACTTGAAGAAGGATAGCGAAACCGTGCAAATCAAAGGTTTTTTCATTGAGAGGAGCTTTATCCGCCATAATGTAGGGAACTGGGATCCAAATTTTCCCTTTAGAAGAAGCATGTTCTGCTATTCCCAAACCGTCAAACCCCTTGACACAACCCACTATAGGGTTTTCTTCCCCGAACCCCTCATTCCTTGCATCGAAAATACCATCCCTCGACTTATCATGAGAGGTTGAAACCCTTTGCAGAGAATGGTTTTTACGCTTGTGTTGGGGAGGAGCCCAAGCCTTTGACCATCTACCCCATGCAACAGGGTTTGGAGGAACCCTAGTCACTTCCAAATCTTTGAAACCCTTGAAATATTCAGAGTGAGTAGCCCCCCGAGGGCCTTTTTAAGAGATATCTACTGAGTTCAAATGCGGAGCCTTGTCAACCCATTGACCATTCTGAAAGACCCTTTGTAGAACATGAACTAGAGAATTTGCACCCTGGTCCTGAATGGTTGTTGCAACCTCATCTCCCCATCGCAAATCACCTTTACCCTGTTTCTCTGGTTGGTCGCTTTCGTGCGCCATAATAATAATTTTTTATAATATTTAATTTTTTAAATTTATTTGTATTAGATAATTAGTTTAATTTAACTATTATTTTCAAAACTAGATGATAAATATTTTTAAAAAAATAGAAATTAAAATTTAATTTAATTTTAGAATTAATTCCAAACTTTACAAATATTGTGGTGGTTTGATTAATTATTTTTAATATGATTAATAATTTTAATCTTAATAAGACTTCATCTCACATACAAAATGAATTCTAGATTAAAACACTTATTTTTATTTGTAAACTAATATTAAGACATTAATACTTCTAACCCTAATAACATTTTTTTTGACATACAAATAAAAATTTATACTAATTTTTAAACTTAAAATATTTATCATTAATGTTAAATTTATAAACTAATATAAGGGTAGCTAAGAAGTTGGGTCCACAAAACGTGAAGTGTTTTTCTTATTTTTTAGATTTGTCACTATTGGACTTAAAATTGGAAGCACTTGCATATTTAATCTTAAAAAAAAATCAGTAATATGAAATTTAGTATTTTCATTCTATTTTTCAAATATGGAATTTATTCTAATATTCATATGACACAAAATGAACTTTAATATACATGTATAAAAGCCACTTTTTAAAAGTCACTTTTTTAGGAGCATATATGCACGTGTATTATAATGAAGATTGACGAGGATATTAAAATATATATATACTTTTAATTTCTTCTCGCAAAAAATGTGTATTATAATGAAGATTGATGAGGATATTTGTTTATAATTTTTTTAATATTTTTTATTTATTAATTTTTCATTGGCCCCAATTGTCAGTTTCTATTCGGACACCATAATTGACCTAAAATTATCATCTTTTGAATTTTTATTTTTTCATTGTATAAAGAATTGTTTATAGCGTGATGTTATATAATTTTTTTAACAGAAAAATAAAAAATTAAAAGTTGTTAAATTTTTTGAAAACTTAACATTTTAAGTTTATGGATAAGTTTAATCATAGATTAATTAAAAAATAGAAAAAATAGTCCAATCATAAAAATATTATATATTTTTAAACTAGACATTATCATCTATAATGGGTTTTAATTTCATAAAATAATTTTGAAAAAAACCTCATCAACTATATTTTCAAAGTTAGTTTTCTCTCTTGAAATTACCATGACAATGTACTTGTAGGTCCAAGGCTAAGTGTTGGGTTTCCATTCGTTTTACGAGCCTAAATCCAAATGGAAACCATGTTATATGAGTTTCAAACTTTTTCGAACAAGATCCACTTTAAAATGGATACCTATTCTAAAAAAAAGAATGGGTAACTATTTTAAATCCTGATAGCAATATCATAACTATTTTAAAGCTTAAAAAATGACACTTCTCATGAATGTGGACCCAACTTCTTGCACTTACCCATAATGAAGTAAATAACCCTAACCCAAATATTTATTCTAGTTCAACCTAATTGAACCCTAAATTTAGCCCTAATAATAGGTTTTGGTTAGAGTTAGGGTTAGGGTTAGAGCAAGGATTTAATTATGGTTAGCATTAGGATTAGGGTTCAATTATGATTATGATTGGGGTAAACATTATAAACTAATATCAAGACATTGAAAAATATAACCCTAACCCAACCTTAATCTTCATCTTACAACTCTAATTGAACCCTAATTTAACCCTAACAATAAGGATCAATTAGAGTTAGGGTTAGGGTTCAATTAGGATAATGGTTAGAATTAGAGTTCACTGAGGGTTAGGGTTAACATTCAATTATTAGTGTTACCATTAGGGTCAAGTTCAGGTTAACATTAGTTTTCAATTCAGCTTACTATGATTAAGCTTAAAATTAGGGTTTAATCAATGTTAGCTTTATGGTTCAATTAGTGTTAGGGTAAGGGCTCATTTAGATTAAGGTTTAAATAGGATTCAATTACAATTCAATTAGGGTTAAAATTGTAGGATGGTGAAATCTTATACATGGATTGTATAGATTTAGCCATTCTCATAGAATAACATAGTTCATTTACTCCAAACAAAATGCTAAAGCTAAACCAAACATGTAATAGAGCAAGTGAAATACAACCTATTCTATGGTGGATTGGTGCCCTCCATGAAGATGTGAGAGAGCCCTTTCCCAATCCCTTTCTAAGCCAAATGAGATAGACAATGAGTTGCTATGAGCTCAAGTTGCCTATAGTTTAGATGCCTTCCAAGTGTGTTGTAGAAATGAGAGAAGATGGCTTGCATTTATAGGAAAAGTTGATAGAAGAGAGACCAAAATTAGGCAATGTGGGACTAAATCCCATCCAATAGGATAGAGACACTTGTCATAATGGAATTGGTCAAAGCTTGTGCAAGTTTTGGCCAATGTGCCCATTCAAATTTGAAAAATGTCAATAAATGCATGTTGTTGATGAGAGTTATTGAAGGAAAATAAGCCTTTTAATAAATCAATAAATTGATTTATTGATGCAAGTGGGTGGGTTAGTTAGGAGTTTAGATTTGACTCTAGTTGAGTCAAAAGCAAGAGAATGATGATCATGATTAGAAGTTAATTAATTTAGATTAATTAACTTAGGGGATTTTAGGGATTTGACATTTGATTACATCAGTTTGATTTATTAAATCAAATGAGAAGAACATTAGGAACTTAATTAAATAATTTGATTTATTTAATTAAGCTTGATGAACCTTATGAAATTAATCAATAAATTGCCTTAATTGATTAATAGCAGAATTTGATGTTAGTTAGAGCGAGATATATGATGTCAGTTTTGCATGTCTACATTTTGCCCCTCTTTGAAGCAATGTACTCATTGCATTGGTTCAAAGAATGATGTTGCCGACATCGAAATTAAAAATTCTTTGGTTTTTTCGGATGCCCCAGTGGAAAATAAGTACGTTAGTACATTGCCCCCTCGAGAGATCGAGCGAAAAGATACAATTTGAGGTGGATCTCGCGACAAAGAGGTTCAAAATGGATGTATAGATGGTTAGACTATATGATAATGATGATGTAAATGAGATGTTCGAAAGATGCTTAGAATAACAAATCTATATTATTTTAAGCATGTTAAATGATTATGCAATGCATGTGAGATGGATGAGATGGATGATGTTTTCCTGATATGATGGTATGACATGATTATGCAAAATGAGAATACGGATGCAAGATGGATGCATTGTTAGCGTGAAAGAAGATAGAAGAATGAGAGGGATGAACCCTTAAATTCAAGAAGATGAAGAAGTCCAACAAGTCCCTTAGTCATCAAGACTTTATTGGATATGACGATGAATGATGATGATGTGTTGCTTATCCAGGGATGGGAGAGAGCGTACCTTTCTTTATGTTTGATAACACACGTAGGTGCGATGCATCAAGGTATTAAGAACTAGGATGGCGTTGCGCCTAGTGTGATGGACTTTGACTCGACAACTAGATAGAAGTAATCTTGTTCACACTTGACAAACATAACCTTATTCAGAATGCAGTTCAGATATTCTAGACATCTCGGGCCAAAACATAAAAAGGCAAGCCTTCTTATGTGGTCAACAAGATACCTAAAACATCCTTCCTACAAACAAAACAAAGTATGCGTGACAAAGTTATTTTACAAGAATATCCAACAAGCACAGCAGATAAAAAGATAATGATCATTGCCCCATTCCTTTCTCTCTAAACCTGTTTTGTTTAGGCATCATTGAGAGGTCCTTGGAATGAGCGCAAAATAAGATAAGTCAAAAAGACCAAAATAAAGTAAACAAACAAGCTAATGTTCTTCGTATCGCTAGCCAAGGCTAAACTACTGTGGGGTACCTGATGCTTATGTCCATCGTAGGAAAGCTTCATCCTAGGACATGTAGTGATCAGGGTTTTGGTAGAGACTGATTGGGTGATAAGCTATTGATACTCCGAGTTGACCAACTTGCTGACTTACTGACTTAGGCTTGAGACTCTGACGATAAGGCGTTTACTTTAGAACCTGCTAAACTTGCTTCTGACTAACTCACCAAAGGGTGAAAGCGACGATGATTTATTATGAGTGATGACAATCATGGGTGAAAGCGAGATGAAATGGATGCACCATTTTGGTTTTTTCAAATGTTTTGAGGCTGTTTTTGGAATTTTCGAGATGTTTTATGAATGTTTTTGGTATTTTCAAGATTTTACAATGAACAAACTAACTTAAAGACCTATCCTAGGGGTCTCGGGAGCTGATCCATAGATTAGCCTTGCCTACGTTATATACGCAGAGACCACGTAGTTCGACTGGTGGTGGACTGACTTGATGATAATATGGACAAATGGATTGCCATTTTATTGCCTAAAGGACTGACTTAAGATGCAGACTAGATGGGCAAACGGATTGCCAATGCGACGGACGCCTAAAGGACTGACCCAACCGTCTCGGGGGATGATCAAAGATCAGCCTTGCCTATGTTCAAGCTCAGAGACGACGTAGTTGACAAGGTGAAAGACTGACAAGACTAAATGATGAATTTTTGAAGATTTTTTGATATTTCGACATGTTTTTGGATTTTTGATGATTTTTCTAGATGTTTTTGAAATTTTTGATGGATTTTTTGATGTTTTTTGAATGAGTTTTTGAATGTTTTTGGAATTTTTGATGAATTTTGAAAAAGATCACGAGAATATACACGAATCTGATCTGATGTTGCGAGAACGTGCCCCCAGTGTGGTGCGATAGACTACTTCGATAAAGGCGGGACGACTGACCTTTGAAATGCCAAGTAGTTCCAATGGTGGAATATAGTACAGATACCAACGCAGGCTATGGTATGGATGCGAGCGGATAAGTGGAATGTGATGGAGTGGATGAGTTGTGCAGATCCTGATAGATGGGGAAGGTGCTTTATTTACACTTGACGCCTGTTTGCCAGGTTTTCACCAAGGTATTTGCCCAAAGCGCCACCGAAGTGGTTTTCACTAGAGGACGATTTTTTCTCTTTACTATTTTTCAATCCTTTTCTGATTTTTTTTGGATTTTTTGATCTTTTGATTTTTTTTTTGTTGTCACCAAGATGCCTGTTTGCCAGGTTTTCATCGAGGTAACCATTTTTTCAGGACTTTTTCTGATTGTTTTTGTATTTTCTGGTTCTATACCTTGCAAGGTTTAGGCATAAAACTTTTTGAGGTGAGAGCTATTCAGAGGCTCCTGTAGAGGCTCGCCTTCTGGTGTTGCTAGTTGATATGCCCCTGATGTGTAACTTGCAGTGATGACAAAAGGTCCCAGCCAGTTGGGCTCAAACTTTCCTTTGTATCTAGATTTGGCACGTTCTTTTGGTTTTCTTTCAGCACGAGGTCACCAACTTGGAAAGTGCGTTGTCTGATCTTCTTGTTGTAGCTCCTTTTTAGGCGATTCTGGTACACTTGTAGATGATTAAGGGCATCCATGTGCCTTTCATCTAGTAATTCCAGCTCATTGAGTCTTGTGACCCTGTATTCCTCATCTGTGATAAGGTTTTGCAGTGATATCCTTAGTGATGGGAGCTCGATCTCAATGGGGAGTATGGCCTCTGATCCGTAGACCAGAGAGAATGGGGTGGCGCCTGTTGGCATGCGGATGCTGGTGCGGTAGGCCCATAAGGCAGGATTTAACTACAGATGCCAATCATGACCAGAGTCATTGACTGTTTTCTTGAGGATTTTCAAAATGGTTTTATTGGTGGCTTCTGCTTGGCCATTGCCTTGTGGATAATATGGAGTGGAAAAGCGATGCTTGATTTTGAATTTTTCACACAAGTCATGGACATCCTGATTCTTAAAAGGTGTCCCATTATCAGAGATAATGGATTGGGGGACACCATACCGACAAATGAGGTAATTCAGGATAAACTTGGATATCTGCTTTCTGGTGATGTAGGTCATGGGAATTGCTTCGACCCACTTCATGAAGTATTCGGTGGCGGTGATAATGAATTTATGGCCGTTGGATGAGGTGGGTGATATTTTTCCTATGAGATCGAGCCCCCATTGTGAAAAGGGCCAAGGTGTAACAATAGGATGCAGTTCTTGAGCTGGTGCATGAATAAGATCTCCATGTTGTTGGCATTGCAAGCATTTTCTGACAAAATTCTGTGCCTCTTTTTCCATCGTCGGCCAGTAGTACCCTGTTCTTAACAAATTTTTAGCCAAGGTCATACCACTTGAGTGTGACCCACACGTGCCATTGTGTACCTCAATTAGAGTAGTCAGGGCTTCCTCGGGTTTTAAACAACATAACAGGGTTCCATCGGTACTCCTACGGAAGAGGGTTTCTCCTAGGATGACGAATCGTGAAGTCCTTTTGATGAAAGTGCATTTTAGGTTCGGGGTGATGTCAGTGGGGAGGATTCCTAACTTTAGGTAGGTGTATATATCATGATACCAAAGATCACCAGGACCAACAAGTTCACATGCGTATTCTGACTCTGGTACCTCGAATGTGGGTACGAGAAGCTGCTCTACGAGGAATTCATGTTTTGAAACATTACGAGGGATGTCGAGTAAGGATCCAATTGTTGCCATTGCATCAGCTGCTCTGTTGTTTGTCCTTGGTATCTGCTCAAAGGTAATGTCAATGAAAGATTCCTTGAGGCTTTCTACCACCTTCTTGTATGGTGTGAGCTTATCATCCTTAGTTTGGTATTCGCCATTGACTTGGTTGATGATAAGTTGTGAGTCGCCATAGACTTTTAGTGCCATGATTCACCATTGTGCTGCAATCTTGAGTCCTATGGTCAAAGCTTCATATTCTGCTATATTGTTAGTACAAGGGAATGCCAACTTGTATGATCTAGGTATGCAGTCTCCTTGCGGCGTGATGAAAAAAACACCAGCTCCTGACCCATGTTTTGTGTGAGAGCCATCAAAGTATAACTTCCAGTGGTTTGCTGCACCAAGGTTAAAAAGGGACTCATCTGGGAATTCTGATATGAGTGGGTTATCTGTGTAGAGGGGAGCTTCTGCCAGCTGATCCGCAATGACTTGTCCTTTTATGGCTTTTCGTTCTACATACTCGATATCATGTTCAGATAATATCATTACCCACTTAGCCATTCTACCTGTAAGCGCTGCTTTTGACAATAGGTACTTTAGAGGGTCTATTTTGGCAATCAACTTGATTTGGTGCGCTAGCATGTAGTGTCTGAATTTTTGAGCTGCAAATACCAGTGCTAGGCAAGCTTTTTCTATTGACATGTAATTCAGCTCATTTCCCACCATTGTTCTGCTGATGTAGTAGATAGCCCGCTCGGTTCCCTTTTCATCATGCTGGGCTAAAAGGGCCCCCAGGGCGGCTGTTGTTGTAGAGATATATAGGATTAGTGATTTCCCCACAATTGGTGGTATCAACACAGGTGGTGTAAGTAGATATTCTTTTATTTTGCTGAATGCTTGCTCGCATTTGTCATCCCATCTGAAAGCTACTCCCTTGTGAAGTAGGTGTGAATAGGCAATCTGTTTATCTGCCAATTGTGCTATGAATCTTCGGATGGACTGGAGTCTTCCTTGCAATCCTCTTAGTTGTTTTAACATTCTTGGTGCTTTCATTTCGAGGATTGCTTTTACCTTTACAGGGTCTACCTCTATCCCTCTCATTGAAACTATGTATCCTAGCAGCTTCCCTGATTGCACCCCAAAGACACACTTCTTCAGGTTGAGTCTAACCTTATATTGTTTGAGCTTGTCAAAGATAGCACTTAGAGTTGCTATATGGTCTTGTCTCTTCTTTGATTTAGCAAGTATGTCATCTACAGAATCTTCGACTGTTTTGTGGATCATGTCGTGGAAGATTAATGTCATGGCTCTTTGGTAGGTAGCTCCTGCATTCTTCAACCCAAATGGCATTACATTCCAGCAGTAGGTGCCCCATGGACATGTGAATGTTGTCTTGTATTGGTCTTCTTTTGCGATCAATATCTGATTGTACCCCAAGAAACCATCCATTAGGGAAAGCATCTCATGTCCGGCCGTCATATCCACTATCATGTCAATGTTGGGTAGTGGAAAGTCATCCTTAGGACATGCTTTGTTTAGGTCTTTGAAATCAGTGCAGATGCGGATGCCCCCTTTTGGTTTTGAGACTAGTATGAGGTTAGATACCCATTTTGGATAGTCGATCGGGCGTATGAAGCCAACATCCAGAAGTTTCTGTAGCTCAATCTTTACAAGCAAGGCTATTTGTGGGTGCATCTTCCTTAGCTTTTGTCTGACTGGTTTTGCTTCGGTGTGAATAGCCAAATGATGCACTACTACTTCAGGGTCCAAGCCTAGCATGTCTGCATAGGTCCACGCAAAATTTACCTTTCTCTCCTTTAGGAAAGCTGCCAATAGTTTTTGTTCTTCTTCTAGGAGGGATTTTGCATAGAAGGTAATTTGTGGTTCTGATTCTATTCCTAAGTTGATCGGGTTGCACTGTTCTGCCAATACTGTTGACTTCTCCTGGTGTAGAGCAGTAGGGGGAAGACTGAATCCTTCATCCTCTGGTGCCTCAGAGAGGTTTTCGCCATTGGATGCGTCCTTTATTTTTACTATTTTATGGTTAGAGAGTGCCACAGTGTGGTTTTCGCTCAATAACTCTGAGCTTATTCTCGATCTTTTTCTTTTGCGACTGAAGGACTCAATCGTCTCCCCATAGTATGCTCATGTGTCTAGAGTGATATCAAATACTGCCTTGTGATCTCCACATGTTACAATATCCCTTAGTCCCATGAATTCCGAGAGAGCCTCATCATTTTCGAACGAGTCTAGAATCGGCGGTCCCTATTGGTCGTGATCGATGAGTTGGGGGTACACTAAGTGGATTTGGTGGGTTTGTTGGATTGGCTCAGTAGGTGAGACACTAATCATCAGTAAGGTGGAATCTTTAAAGAGCCTAGGTAAGCCACCTATGGTGTCATCGTCGTCACTGCTACTACAAATATTAGTTATGTCAAATGTGAAGTTATCGAGAGGTAGGCCTGTGGACACAGGTAATCTAAGGTTAGTTGCCGAGACCTGAGGAGAGGACCTGACTGCCCTATTAGGAACACTTCTGCCACGCATAGTTATACTCAGAGGGGTATAGCCAAGGCCAAGGTTCTGCGTTCTTCTTTCTACAATGATGGGCTCCAACCGTCCATCACTGTTTCTTCCTAGGCTTTCATTCCTATTATAGCCCATGCCGAACATCATTTGTAACCCTCTGTTTGTTTCCTCCATAGGTAGGGTGGGAGTGGGTCTTTCATCTTGGTACAAAGTGTTTGTGACGTCCTCCTCATCCACATTTTCCTGATTGAGATCCCCCCAACTATGGAATCCAGAGGGTTCTGTTCTAGTGCAGACAGGTGTTTGAGTCAATTGTGGTTGCCCATGTGATCTAGGAGATTGTGGTAACTCTCCTACAACAAAAGCATTTCTCTTCATTCTATAATCACCACATCCATTGTCCTATATCATGTTCTTGATCTTAGATATGTCAGTGATGGCGGGTGTCTCTGTCGCAGAAGTGGAGGCGAGATTAGCTGTGTCTATGTATGAAGTGGATGGTCCTTCATCATTTTTCGATACTTGAGGGATCTTGTAAAACTTGGCTTCCAAGTTTTTGCAATAGGCGAAAGGTTTAGGATCCCAATATATGGTAACCTCCTCATTTTGATATGAGAACTTAATGCACTGATGATAGGTTGAGGCCACTGCCTTCATTTTGTGTATCCATGGGCGTCCTAGGAGAATGTTGTATGGAAAATCAAGGTTAAGAACTTGACAAGTTGTTTCCATGGTTGCTGGCCCCACTTGGATGGGGATCTTGATAGTGCCCTGAGACACTCTTTCCTGGTCATCATATGCTCTTATGGTGATACTTTTGTTCTTATTGATGGAATCCTCGGCAAATCCCAATTTCTTTATAAGTTTCAAGGAACAAATATTAAGACCTGCACCACCATCTACCAGGACTCGCTTGAATTTCTTTTTATGAACTAGGATTTGGAGGTGAAGTGCCCGGTTATGAGATGGCTACGGGGGGAAATCTTGGTCTGAAAATGTGATGAGATTCGGGGTAGCGATGTTACCTACCATAGCCTGAAATTGCTCTGTGTCAAGGGTGGCAGCAACGGTAGAGGTAGCTAGTGCTTCATCCCGGATCTATCGATGAGCGGCAAAGATTTTTAGTAATTCCATGATGGATATTTGTGCGGGTGTTCTCTTCAGTTGGTCAATTACACTGTAATCATAGGGGATGGCCTTTGTGTTGGTAATGGGGGTCTTAGCAGGTGCCCCAACAATGGTAACTTTTCTGCCTCATGTGGTGACTCCACAGTCATTGTTGGTTCCCTTGATATTTATGACAGTGACCAACTCATCAACACATCCGACTATCTCCTCGTATACTAGATTGGCACTGGCATACTTTTGTTTACCCTTATTATTCCCTTGGTTATTTCCCTGATTATGATTCGACATCGGATTCATGTAGATTTTTAGGTCTTGGTTTCCGGTCGGCTGCTCAATGTTGATGACCATATCCTCGATGAGGTCTTGGATGATATTCTTGAGTCTCATGCAGTTGGCGGTGGTGTGTCCTTTAACTTTGTGGAAGTCACACAGGAGATTCTCATTGTACCATGGCAGTTTGGTCATGGGCTCTGTGTATTGTTCGGAGTTAAAAATTTTGATTAGGTTTTCTTTGACCAATTTCTTCATGACAGACTCAATTGATTCGCCAAGGGCTGTGAACTTCCTCTTGGGGGAAAACTTGTTCCGGGGAGGTGGTCCTCCTTGATTACCCACATTGTTGACTTGGCTGGTGGAAGGTGGTTGTGACTGTGCTACTACCGCATTAGCCTACACATTGTTGTGGTTATGAGTTTGCGGATGATGATGATTTTGGGTATTTTGCTTAGGAGCACTGATGACTACCTTAGCATCGACCACGCCGTCGTTCGTGATATTTTTGTTTGTCGACCATGTTCGAGGTTTATCATTGTAGTTGTTGGACGGGCGGTTATCCCGTGGTGGAGTGAATGTAGGTGCGCCTCCTCGCGTAGTAAGGGCTCTTTCGATGTTGAGCGCCTTTGGAATTAGTTGATCATAAGATGTGATGCACTGCATTTTTAGGTAGAACGCCAGGTTTTCATCTAAGTTGGCTATGATGGTGCAAACTTGTTGTTCCACTGGCATGGCCCACTTGCTCTGATTGGCCTTGGATCGCCATCTTTGCAAGAAGGATGTAAATAACTATCCTCTTCTTTGTTTGAGTGCAGATAGTTCTTCTAAACTGACATCCGCACCCATATTAAAAGCGTAATTTTTAAGGAAAGCCTCCACAATTTCCTCGAATGTTTTAATGCTCGTGGGTAAGCGAGAAAACCATTCCATAGCTGGACTAGTCAAGCTTTGGGGGAAGAGCCGCATTAGATACGTGTCATCATATGTGACTTCCATGCAGTGCACCTGAAATTCCGTGACGTGGTTTTCAGGGTTGCCCGTTCCATTATACTTATCAAATTTGGGGATCTCGAATCCCTTTGGAAACAGTACCATGGTGAGACTTCTATCGAATGGATAAGGGCACAAGTTGCCTGGTGTCCTTGTGGTTTTTCCTGCTTGCAAGTCCAACACTTGCTACGAAAGCAATTTGATCTGTGTTGCGACATCCTTGCTTGGGTCGGGGGGTGGGATGAATGAGTGGTGAGGTGTTGGAGGTGTTTGATGGGTGGGGAGCGTACTGGTCGGCATTTTCTGTGAGCTCGGCTCTACGTTTAGGGCTTGTTGGTAAGCTTGCATTTGTGCCAATAGCGCTTGTTGTTGATCTTGCAATTGTTGTTCCAATAGCGCTTGTTGTTGGTCCATCTGCCGTTATTCCCATGAAGCCTGCTGTTGGTCAAGTTGTTGTTGAGCTAGTAACACTTGTTGTTGGTCTCGCTACTGTTTTTCCAACAGTGCTTGTTGTTGGTCGAGCTGCTATTGTGCCAAGAAAGCTTTTTGTTTAGCTTGGTGTTGTGCCTGAAAGTCTTGCAGGGCTTGGTGGTAGGCTTGCAGGTGGATTGCTTGCAATTGCGCTTGGTATTGAGCTTGTGTCTTTTGTTGGGCTTGAGCTTGAGCTTGGGCTTGAGCTTGTGCTTGGGCTTGAGCTTGGGCTTGAGCTTGGGCTTGAGCTTGAGCTTGTGCTTGCACTTGTGCAGCTTGTGCTTAAGCTTGCACTGCTTGTGCTTGAGCTTGGGCTTGAGCTTGTGCTTGCGCTTGTGCGGCGTGTGCTTGTGTGGCTTGTTGTTTTTGGAGTTCCTTTTGGCGGGCAGCTTGTTGTGCATTTTGCAACATGATGGAGAATGAATTGGTCGTGTTGTGCTTTGGCGGTGGGATTGGTGGTGGAGCAGGAATCATGCCAACTGTCATGGCGAGTGGAGGGATTGTGGTTGTGACTGTGATTTGGGTTGTGGGCGGGGTGGTTGAGACAATTGGTCCTTGATGAGGCATGCTTTGGGAGACTTGAGGACCAATAGATGCATTAACCGTGGTGACAGGAATGGTTGCGATTTGTTGTGAGGATATGGGCAAAAGAAGCGGGTTCAAAGTGGTGGTCGGATTGCTTGGATTAGCAAAATTTTTGATGGTTAAAGGTGGAAGACCTATTCCAGGAGGCGATGTAGATGTGAAAGGAAGCGGGGGAAGGGATGACGCACCACTTTGGAAAGAGAAAGGATTGATAGCTTCTATCGTTCCAAGCAAACCAACTTCCTCATGCAGTGGGGGAGTTGGTATGTTCAATTGATAAGCTGGTGTGGTGTGAAATGAGGATGAACCAGCGGGATTATGAAATGTGAGTGGGATGTAAGGGTGAAATGAGTTTTTTGAAATAAATGTAGGGGGGATGATTGCTTCTTCATTAGCCACAAGGCGGTGTTCTTGCAATTCTTGGAACATGGCACTCCCCTTGTTCACAATCGGGGAGGTTGGTGTGATGATTGAGGTGATGCAAGGTACTTCTTGATTGATGTTTGACAACGGGGATGCAACTGCACTAGTGCTTGTGTTAAGGTTGGGAGGGGGCATGTCCCCTCCTCTTTCTATTGAATTTATGCATTTGAACATAGCACTAACAATTTTATGGTTCTTAGGATTTTGAATCATTTCCATGATTTCCTTTGGTGTCATCCCTATGTCTTCATTTATGTCGTCCTCTTGATGACTCTCCTCTTGAAGATTTTGTGATGATAAGGGAGAGTTGCTTGGGGGATTGCTTGATCCTGCTAGGTTCACTTCGATATTTAGATGACTCATGTCCATAGAAGTTGATATGTCTCTAATATTCTCCATGTCCTTCTTGTGTTGAGATCTTGTTTGGACCATAAAAATAGGGATTTGTTCGATCCTAATCCTTTAAGTCCAAAAAGAGAAGAACTAGGGTAGCTAAAAGATCAAAGATGGTGATGATGGTGATGGGCTAAAATGGATGAGATGAGTGAATGAAACCTTTGGAAAACTTTTTGAATGTATGTGCTAAACTTTGAAAAGGCTTTTGATTTTATTTGAATGTGATAATTTGACTAGATGCGTTAAGTCAAACAAGATTGGTTGTAAAGTTGTTTTCCCTAGGAAGTTGTGTTATCCTAAGGGAACTTGCACAAAAATGGATGAATTGACAGAGTGTGTTATGCCAATGTTTTGGAGAACTAATAGACTTTAAGAAGTTGTGTTATCTCAAATAAAATTTGTTCAATGATTTGAGACTATGTTGGCTAAGTGTGTTAAGCCAAGATATGATGATGTTGATTTAGCCCTCTAAGTTTAGCGTGATGTTTGATTCTAGAGTTCTCAAAAAGGTTTGATGATGAAATGAGACTTTGATTTGATGGATGAATGAATGGGAATGACAACTTTGATCTTGAACCTTAACCTAGATGTGACTCTCTCTTTACAAAACCTAGGTGTTGAAGAACATGCTTGACTTCTTATGGGAGAAATGCAAACCTTTGAAACAATTCGGGATTTTGTTGACAATAAAATGCATATAATGCTGGATTGTTCCTTGAGGCTTTTTTGTAAAAATTATAAACCAATATTTCCCTGAATTCGAAAAGTCTCTCAAGACATTCCTCACGAGCTTTTAGACTAAGCTTCTTGAACTTTGGCTTTGGGATTTTGATCTTGCGGGAAATCATGTTAGAAAACACATGTGTAATCCAATTTGTCTCTTTATCTTGGTTAAATGAGGTTCTTTTTATCCAAGACACTTGCTTGCTTAGGTTTTCAAACTATATGTCTAGTGTCCCATTCTCTTTCTCATCCCACAATGTCCTTTGTGTGGAAATCGAGGAAAATAGGGCAAAAGTTCCTTATGTTTATCCTTATTGGAAACAAATGATGATAGAATTTTCACACTTAGAAACCTCTAGGAATGTGATTCCTAGGGAAAGCAAGAGTGGGCAAGTTCGTCAATAGGTATTTGTTCCCCACAAGGTGTTTGAAATTTCAAGGTTTTTGTGTATGTTTGTTTTCCAAATGTTTTCAAGATCAAGCAATGTGTTTTTTCCAAGCACTTTCACACTCCTAGGTTGATGAGACAATACCTTGTTGGGTTCCCACTTGGATAAATCCAGCTACGCATATCTTGTGCGAATGGCTAAATGCTTGACCACACTGGCTCCCCTCCACGACACTCACTTATTTGGGTTAGCCAAGCATTAGTACCATGAATCTCCCATGGCATACTTTCCATTTCCACAACAAGACCGCATGTTATGTGGGGCGGCTTCAAAGGACATGACTTTTTGCACCAACAAGATAGATAAGGTTTTGGCGAATTTCTAAACAAGGGGTTCTAATTTGGGCATTCCGTTCGTGGGGGATTATCCAATGTCGGAGAGAGTCCATTGCTATCCATTTCGTCAGAATAATCCTCGTGATATTGGCCTTTGTTCCAATATCCACACTTATATCCCGGGTGGAAGTCGCTTGGCTTTAGCGTGTTCTCGGTTGGGTCATTTCCTTGGGTGATTACTTTTTCCCACAAGGCAGGCCCTCTAAGATAACAATAGCGAGCTAACATATTCCGTCATTCACACAACCCTCGTTGAAAAACAAAGGGGAGAACCTATGCAATATATCGTGCTCACACTCGCATGTTTTATTCAATTTTAAAATGCCCAAATTGAAGTGTGGAGGCAATATTTTATGCAACTTAGGGTCATCAAAAAGACTTTTGATTCTCAAGATCGCCGTGAAGCATGAGAGAAGCGCATACGCCCTTTTAAATGACACTACTTTGCAAAAAACTTTACAAAACACAAAGTACACATGTTCAATTTTAAATTCCTCAAAGCAATGATGAGTTCGTTTTAAAAGCACCAATTGAAATGTGAAGTTGCCTTGTTCAATTTTAATCCCAAATTGAAATCTAGTAAGTGTCTAAGGTTCAATTTTAACCAAATTTGAAAAGATCAAGCCATTGATTGATTTTAAGCCCAAATTGAAAAGTGAGTTAGCTAAAAACAGAAAAAAAGGGTAGTAAATGGAAGCTCCAAGATTCTTAAAACAAGCTAATAGGATTCTTATGGTTCAATTAGTGTTAGGGTAAGGGCTCATTTAGATTAAGGTTTAAATAGGATTCAATTACAATTCAATTAGGGTTACAATTGTAGGATGGTGAAATCTTATACATGGATTGTATAGATTCAGCCATTCTCATAGAATAACATAGTTCATTTACTCCAAACAAAATGCTAAAGCTAAACCAAACATGTAATAGAGCAAATGAAATACAACCTATTCTATGGTGGATTGGTGCCCTTCATGAAGATGTGAGAGAGCCCTTTCTAAGCCAAATGAGATAGACAATGAGTTGCTATGAGCTCAAGTTGCCTATAGTTTAGATGCCTTCCAAGTGTGTTGTAGAAATGAGAGAAGATGGCTTGCATTTATAGGAAAAGTTGATAGAAGAGAGGCCAAAATTAGGCAATGTGGGACTAAATCCCATCCAATAGGATAGAGACACTTGTCATAATGGGATTGGTCAAAGCTTGTGCAAGTTTTGGCCAATGTGCCCATTCAAATTTGAAAAATGTCAATAAATGCATGTTGTTGAGGGTTTTGGGGGGAATAATCTTTGTCCAAAAAAGTCAAAGATGAGAGTTATTGAAGGAAAATAAGCCTTTTAATAAATCAATAAATTGATTTATTGATGCAAGTGGGTGGGTTAGTTAGGAGTTTAGATTTGACTCTAGTTGAGTCAAAAGCTAGAGAATGATGATCATGATTAGAAGTTAATTAATTTAGATTAATTAACTTAGGGGATTTTAGGGATTTGACATTTGATTACATCAGTTTGATTTATTAAATCAAATGAGAAGAACATTAGGAACTTAATTAAATAATTTGATTTATTTAATTAAGCTTGATGAACCTTATGAAATTAATCAATAAATTGCCTTAATTGATTAATAGCAAAATTTGATGTTAGTTAGAGCGAGATATATGATGTCAGTTTTGCATGTCTACAACAATTACTATTCAATTAGGGTTCAGGTTAATGTTAGGTTATGATTAGAATTATTAATCTTGGATAAAGCTTAGGGTTAAGGTTAGGATTCAGTTAAGGGTAGGGTAAAATTAGGGTTAGAGTTAATATTCAATCACAGTTAGGATTCAATTAGGGTAATGGTTCAATTAAGGTTAGATATCAACTAAGGTTAAGGTTATGGTTTAACTAGGATTCACTTAAGATTCTTTTAGAATTAGATTCTAATTAGAGTTAAGGTTAAACTAGGGTCCAATTAGGGTCCAATTAGGGTTAGGATGCAATTGGATTTATGGTTAAGTTTAGGATTAGGATAAGGTTTTAATTAGAGTAAGGATTAAATAACACCAAAAATCTTAAAACCTAAACCCTCAACCTAAACCTAATTCATTTAGTTTTATCTCTAACTATAACACCACCTTAATAGTAATTTTATCCCTAAGTATATCTCTAACCCGAAACCTACTTTTATCTTTAATCATAATGCTAACTCTAATATTAACCCAAAACTTAACCCTAAATTTAACTCTAATTCTACCACTAATCATAACCCTAATTATTTTTCTATCACTAACCATAACACTAATCCTAAACCTAAAACTAAATTTAACCCTAACTCTATCCCCAAATAATTCTAATTCTAACCCTAATTCCAATGGTAACCCTAACCCTACTCCTCTCCCTAGTCCCCAAACCTAACTCTAATTATAACCCTAGGTTAGAAGGTAACCCTAACCCTAATCCTATCCATAATCCTAACTTTAACCTTAACCCTAACCCTTAAATTAAATTAGTTTTTTAACTTCAAATTTCTTCTATACCTTTTACCTCACTATATGCTCTCATCTTCCCATTAAAGGGATCTTGATGATCAAAAAGTGTTCGATAATAAGGTAATATAATTTAATTAATTTTTAAACTTTAAATTTCTTCTATGGGGGATCCCACAATGTTGGTTTACAATGTCTAGGAGATTTTGATTTTTGCTAAAGTCGTATATTTTTAGAAAATATAATGATTTAAACCTTAAAACGTTCCATTTGAATGATTCCAATTGAAGAAGGTTTGATCAAGCCACCTTAGATCAAACCCCCTTGGATAGAACCCTGCTAGTTCTAAACCATACCTATAATGGACTCTCCTTTACACCTATCAAAATGCTAATAAAAAAAAACTTTTGATTACCTTTTGGAGGATCAAATGAATTCATTTTTTTTAAGTATGTAGTCCTTATTATAAGCTTCCCAAAAAGTATAATTTTAAATAACTTTAATTTTATTATTATATTTATTTTTTATTTCTTGTGAATGTAGGTTTTTCATTGAAAATCAAGCTATTTGTTCTACACATGTGAAAAAATAGAAGATTATAAAAAAAAATTGAAACACATGAGTGCACCAGATATTTAATTCCTTGATCCAACAAAAAAAATTGAATTTCGACATATACAAAAACAATTATGTGTTATACAGTCCGCCTATGTCTGAATTGTAATTGATTTGACTTCAAAAATTGATTATGGAGAAAATATTAAATAAAACAGTAGGAAACCAATTGGAAACACTAGATATCATAGTTACAAATCTAAATTAAAAAAAAATTAGAATTTTATTCGTTATGGAAAAAAAATTATGTGTTATATGGTGATCATTACTCCTTAAAAATGGTGTTTACTGAAAAAACTAGTTTTCAAAGGAGATAGAAAAATAAGTGCATTTTGATTCCAAAAAAATGAAAAATAAATATTTAGAATCTAAAAAATTTTTTTCACAAATCACTAGTTTGCATCATCTTCAAATTCCTCGTAGTTTAGCCCCTATAGGTGTCCAAAAGTGAATATTTAGTTAGAAAAATTTAGTTCAGTGTCCAGTTTGGCAAAAAATTGTAAACTAGTATTGTGGGATCACCCCTATACCTTACTAATTACATGCTAATTATATTTCTTAAAAGATAGTCATGTAAAAGTGTATTCTATTTTGAAACTTTCTTTTCCATTATTCTTCAATGTGAAATCCAATTCATATAAAATAAAAGTAGCTTTGATATTCAACAAATATAATTTTTCAAATCCAAGCTTTTCAATTACTACAATTTTACAAGAATATATTAATTATTTTATATATATAATTCTATTTCTAGCTATGGTGAGATTGAGATTCAATTTAGAATCAGAGGAGAAAAGAAGAGAATACCAAAGACAATGACACGAACAAATGACAGATAGTCAAAAGGAAGAACAAAGAAGAAGACAAAATGAAGCTGAAAGATAACAATATGCTAGATGTAGGGTAGAAGTAACAATACAAGAATTAGAATTACAAAATAGACAAGAAACAAATATAATTACAAATAGTCATCAAAGAAAACTTGAACAACTCCCTCATTCTCAAAGGGAAGAATGAGAACAACTTGACCCCCAATCAAGTGTGAGGCACAACCAATTATTTGGTGGAAATATTGAAGTGAATCTTCAAAAATGAAAATTCAGTTTCAATAGAATGTGTAGAAGAAATACCTCATCATGGAGTTGAAGTTGAGATGAATTTACGTGTACAAGGAAACACAAAAAACATAGAAAACCCAAATGGAATGCTTTGCATTAACTTCAAAAGTTTTCAAATATAATTTTGACGTCAATTAGATAGCTTGAAAAAACCAAAAAATGTATTATGTTTGTCAAGAATGCTACCTAGGAATGAAAATATCTCATAGCTCTGAAGCTCCTCTGTACAATAGATGTCGATGAGAGAGATGAACTAATAGGTTTTTTTCTTCAATTAATATGGATCCTAGGCCACAATTAGAGGATCTTGCAAATTTGACCTAGGTTGAAGAAATGTTGATTGCACATGTCAACCCAATAATACAAGTTACACATGTAATAGGTGGTTAGGATAAATACAATGGACACACAATAATTTTTCCCCAAAATGTGGAACATGTTTCAAAAGTTATACCACATTTCAAATAAAAAAATTCCAATCATTATTATTCGAGGAAGGGATAAACATGGAAAAAATTATAACTTAACAATCAATATAGATCATGTGTATAAGAAATTAAAAAATAAATTAGAGAATGACAAGTTTTATTTAGATTTCAAAATTGATGAAAATGTTCTCAATGATCTGTCGATAAATTCAGATAAAAGTATTTTCAAAAGATTACAGACAGTGCATATGGAGTTTGATTCTGATACAAATGAAATCATATTTATTCTTCTAGTCATGTAGAAACATATCAAGGTAATATAATTGAGCACACAAAATCAATAGCTTCTATAACACCTAATGCTCATAGAGAAATGGAATTGATCTATGCATGGGTTAATAACCTTGATGCAAATTTGATAAAATTGATGGCTTAGCTAGGAATAGGTGCATCTCCTATATATCAATATGTCACTCCAAGATTACTTGATATGACATTCCCAACATTATTCCCTAATGGTAGCTGTGATCAATTGTTTAGAACCACGAATAAGGTGAGTACATTTGCATGAATTTGTCAAGCACCTATTACAGTACATGGATCATCACTTTGGTCATCGTCCAAGGTTTAGATATTTCATGATGATCACGATAATGAGACATTATGCACAAAATTCATCTGTTGTATTTTTAAAAAATAAGTTTTTGAGACATGCCAATCACCATCAATGAATTGCATGAGCATATAAAAAACATGCCACACTCCCATCTACTTAGAGATTGATCATGTGTAATTCTCTTTGATATATACTTCAAGAGCCCCATTGCACATAGAATTGATCCCATCACTCCTCCTGATGAATGCCTTCTTGTCTACATATGTACTAAATCTTCTAATTTTTGTAAGTCTTTAATTAAAAATGGCGTGAAAACCACTAATTAAATATCCTAATATTTGTAAAGTGAAAGTAGAGTTGCTAAAATGAAGAATATTTATAAGCTTAGAAATAGGATATAAAATTGTAGAAAATTACAAACAAAAAAGGGAAAAAACAAGAAATCAAAGCACAAACAAAGTATTGAACATAATAGAGAAGAACTCACTTATCGTATTATTCATCAACAACATTACACATTTATAGCTACCCAATGATTAAACCACTTCCTACAAACCTGGGACATACGATGATAAGAGGTTGGAGTGCATGAGAAACTAACTAAGTTTATTGATAGCAAACTATGTGACTAAACCGAATAACCAGAATGAATGGACAAATCAAAGAGTTTTTTGTAGACTCCTAATTAAACTCTTCTACATGCATAATTGCATTATTGAATTATTCTAACAATCCTCAAGGAATAACGGAATTCTACTAGACTCCTAACATATATGATACAAACTTTATCTTGCACAATGGCTTAGTAAATACATGAACCATATTATCATTTGTGTTACAATATTGCAGCTGTATCTCTTGAGAATAAATCTTCTCTCTTACAAAATATGTTGAGTTTCAATGTGCTTTGATCTTGCATGATAAATTGGATTGTTTTCTAGCTTAATTGTACTTTAATTGTCACACTTGATTGGGGTTGGTCCTTTTTTCTTTTGTCCCATATCTTCAAGAATCTGCCTTAGCCAAATAGCTTCACAAGTAGCACTACAGAATGCTTTGTATTCAAATTTAGTAGATGATAAATAAACAGTTGATTCCTTCTTACTGCTCCAAGAAACAACACCTGATCCAAATTTGAATGCATAAACAATTGTTGATTTATGATCATCTAGATCACCTGCCCAATCAAAATCTAAATATCCTCTCAACTCAACATTCAAATGGTTAGTATATTCAATTCCATAAACTATGGTACCCTATGGGTATCAAATGACTCTCTTTGTTGCTTTCAAATGAGGCTCAAGCGGCATAGTGATGAATTGACTAAGTATGTTGACTGAATATGCAATATCAGGCCTTATAGTGGTCAAGTAGCTCAAAATTCCCATCATCTACCTATACAAAGTCCCGTTGACTTTTGTAGCATCATTATCAACAGAAAGCTTAACATTTTGTTCTAATGGATTAGACACTGCTTTACAATCTTGCATATTGAACATTTGAAGCAATTTCTTTGCATACTTTATTTTAGTAATCAAAGTCTTACCATCTTATCTCCATACTTTAATTCCCAAGAAATAATGCATTTAATCAAGGACATTCATTTCAAAAGCATGTGATAATTCTATTTCAATTTCATCACTCAACTTATAACACTTCTTATTATGATTAAGTCACCCGCATACAATGAAATCTAAACAACATTTTCACATTCATCTCTCTTTATGTACAAATTTGGATTGATCATTTTTACTCTTAACATACCCTTGCTGAAAGAAGAATTCGGTAATTTTCTCCAACCATGACCTTGGCACTTGTTTGAGACCATACAATGATTTCTTTAATTTTCATACAAATTATTCTTTTCCCTTCTTGACAAATCCTTTAGGTTGAACTGTAAGATATATTTCTTCTTTTAAATAACCATTCAAAAATTGTGACTTAACATCCATTTGATGTAACTCCCAATTAAACTTAGTAGCAAGTGCAATCATGATCCTAATAGTATTCATTTTAGCAACAAGTGAAAAATTATCCTCATAATCTATTCCCTATTATTTTTTATATCCTTTTGCAACCAATCTAGCTTTGAATTTATCAATAGTATCATCAACATTAAATTGGTCTTAAACAATCATCTAGAGCCTATAGGAATTCTATTTGCAGGTAATTCAGTTAATTCTCAAGTGCCATTATCCATAATTGAATCACATTCTTCTTACATTCAATTCATCCATTTATTATGATCCTTAGCTTCTTCATAATTATAAGGTTTATCTATACTCATTACTTGAGCCATAAGAGCATAGTCATCATACTTGATTGGTGCCTTGATTTTCCTTGTTGATCTTCTTAATGCTTCATTTCTGGATGGAGTGTCTTTGAAACTTACCTTGTTTCATTCCCACCTTGATCATGAGTTTATTGATATACAATATCTAAAGTTTCCTCACTATCTTCTTCAAGGAGTTTCCATTAAGTAGTGTTATCCTCCTTGCCTTCCTCTTATACATCATTTGCAAATTCATGAAATATGACACCTCTACTAGAAAACACTCTATGAGAAGTAGGATTATACATTATGTAAGCCTTATTTTCTACACACTAACCAATGGATATACATTTGACTAACTTAGCAAGTTTCCTCCTATTTTATTTAGGAATATGAAAAATGCCCTTCTAAAAATTCTAAAATGACTAACAATAGGTTTCGTACCTATGAAAGCCTCATAAGGAGTTTCTTTTCTAGATATTTAGTTAGTTTTCAATTCAACAAGTAAATACCTGTACTAACTACTTCAACACACAAGTAATTAGGGAGATTATTTTCTTTGAGCATACTCCTAGCACACTCAACTATTGTTCTATTTTTCCTTTGAGCCACACCATTTTGTTCTAAACTATGAGGAACTGCATATTGCTAGATAATACCATTATCATTACAATATTTCACAAAGTTATCTGAAGTATATTCCCCCTGTATCTGATCTAAGAATTTTAATATTGTGAGTTGTTTTTTTTTCCACCATAAGTTTAAAAACTCTTTGAAACATTCAAAAAGTTCACTCTTATTTCTTAAAAAATAGACCCAAGTATATCTAGTGAAATAATCAATAAATATATAAGAAAATAAGAAGCTCCTCCAAGTGACTTAGATTGCCTAGGACCACACACATCTATATGTACTAATTAAAGAATTTTTCTTTTCCTTTGATTTGAATTTATTTGAAATTTATTTCTATGATTTTTACCTAAGGCACAATCATCACAACTAATATTTTCATTCTTGAAGGTTGGAAGACCTTGCACCATATCTTTTCTTTATAGAGAAATAAGATCTTGAAGATTTAGATGACCATACCTATTGTGTCATAGTTCTTCATTTGATACACATACATAGAAGCAAAATTTCTTGATGAATTTCTACTTTAACATCAAGTTTATACAAACCTCCTATTCTAATGCCTTCAACAATCACATTATAGTGATATTTCATATCCTTTACTTGAGAACCTATCTTCATGAATTCAACCTTTAAAACTTGATCAGTAATAGCTGAAACTGATATTATATTTTTCTTAATCCTTGGCACATACATTACATTTTCAAGTTGCTTTGCATTTCCATTAGGCAATTGCACACTTATATCACCATATCCTTTTATGTCATGAGACCTATCATCTCCTAAATAGATCTTACTACCATCATTTTTCTCATAAATATTTCTAAACCAACTTCTATGACATGACATATGGATTGATGCCCCTGAATATATGAACCAATTATTACAATCATCCACATTAGCTGATAGAGTAGTATTAGAAATAAATAACTTTAAATTATGAAGGTTATCACTTTGTTCATCCTCACCATTCACAAAATTAATTTCATATTTGTTGTTTTTAGACTCATTATACTTGTTTTTCCTACATTCATAAGAATAATGTCCAAATTTTCCACAGTAATTACAATTTCCCTTTTACTTTATATTTGATTTGGATGATGCTTTATCTTGATAACTTTTTTCATCTTTATACCTGTTACCTATTTTTTGGCTACAACTCAAAATAGGTAGAGCTGAATTGCATTCATCATTAAAGGTACACAAGTGGTTACAAAATTTTCTACTAAGTATTCAGTGCTGAAACAAATCTGATTACTCTTGAATTTTCAGTATTATTATGCAACTAGTTGTAACATAAAAATCATGAAATTGCATAATGTTTGTTGTTTTATTCATATTGTACAAACCAAACTCCCACACAAGCCGTGGGAGTAGCTTAATTTGATTTTCATAATCAAATAATGAATATATAAATGAAATGTGTACAACATAAATGAAGTTAATATAGGTATAAGAGAGAAGGTGATTCATCATTGCTTGGAATGATGAATCGTCACTACACTTGAGGTCTTCAGTTGTCGTGTCTCCAAGTTGCAACAACCCCAAGCTCTGAATGCATCTGCAAGATTGTAAAAAGGTGGTGTTAGAGCAATGATGAATCACATCCTACCTCAGGCCTACATTACCAACATAGATGTAATACACATTCAATTAGGCATTCATCAAAAGACTAAATCAAGCAAGAGGCATATGATCAGAAGGCACAAATTTCAATGGAAGCCTTCAACTTGAACTATTTTTGCTAACATATTTGTTCATTGTGCAGGAATAGGTTCATTATGTTCATGTTCAATTTTATTAGATATGTGGAGAAAAATGTGCTCCCATGAGGGTTGAGCCGAACATATTAGAAGGACACTCTCTCATCAATACATGAGAGTCATTAATATTCATAAAGCAGTCTTTAATTCAACATGATGAAAATAAATTGATAAAAGTATCTTGTTGCTCATCATAAAGAAGAACAATAAAAAAAAACATGTTAAGAGAGCATCAATTGTATTTGTCATTTTTGTTTTAGGTCTACCTTGCATTCACATTTGCATTTCAATGAGGTATTGATCCCCTTTATACTAAAGGGGGAACAGGGCATCAGGTCATCAAAATTGTTTCTAACAACTTTAAAGTACATACATAGTCTATAAGAGAAGACTCAAAAGGAATAGTGAAATTTCAACATCATAATCAAAGAGATAGTCCATATGACTATAAGAAAGAGAAACCACCTTTCATAAGTAATATTGTCACATAATAAAAGCCATATCAAATATCACAACCTTGCAAGGTAAAGGTTTAACTATAACCACTAAGGGCAAAGTAGAAAGCACAAAGGTCTCCGACTTCCAAGAAAGGTATAGTCATGAATATCAAGAGGTGGCTTTTGAAAACAAATAGTGATAACCAAGGAACACTAAGAAAAGATCGTAATAGGATACACAAGGAATGAACACAGTCCATTAAGTTATATCTTCAAATGAACATAAATATGCAAACAAACAATGCTCATACATGCAATCCAAGACCAGTTTTGAAAGTCTCACCTCTGTCACACCAAGTTAAGAGAAACATAAATATAGTGCTTTGTATGTATACATTTTTCCTTATTCCGATGTTTGAAAACAATGGGCATAGATCTGAAATAGTGGGAAGAGTAAAAAAAAAGGTACAGTGATCAAGACAATAGTCATGTGTGTCAGTCATATATCAAAATTTACAATCTGGGTTTTTGAGATTTTTATACAAAAATTAGAAAAAAATAATGTAAAAAAACACTTTTAATTGTTCATTGACCTAGTTTGTAGTTTTTGGGAAAATTTCACTAGTCCTAAGGCAATATTTTCATTTCCATTTGAATAGAAGAAGCAGTTACAATTTGCAAGTAGCTGTTTATTTCACTATATAAATGTAGAGGGAAAAGACAGTAGGTTTCTTCCAAGATAGTGGTCTTAGTGACAAATATGAAGGACAAATTATATGCATAATATACAGTATAACTTGGGATAGAGTGAAAACATGTTGCAAGGCAATTCATTCTTCATAGCCTTGTGAAAGATTGATTATGCATAAATGTGAGAGGGCAACCTTATGATTGTCATAGATGCAAAAGATAGTTTACACCATGTCACCAATGAGTGAGCAAAGATAAAAACAATGAGAGAAATGGATGCTTGGTAAATGTAAAGTCATTCTTAAAATAAATAGAAGGTTACAACCATCAAGATACAAAAATAATAACAAGCTTACTATATTGTAAATGAAAGAAAGGAGTTTTTCTTATTTCTTCATAGAATAAATAAAAGCTATAGTTTGCAGTTAAGAAAAATGTCAAAAAAAAGGTAAAATCACGACTAATATATGACTGAAAACCCTCATGCATGGTGGAGATAGTATGCTGAGAATTCAAGAGTTTCTTTCTTTTTTACAAAAATTGTGGAGTCAATCAATATTTTTACAGAGGAAAGCTAATATTTTTCATTATCTTACCCTCAATGAGCTCAAATCGAGCTTTTATCAATAGAAAATGGCAAGCATGAGATACAAAAATGTTGGAGAGCTTACCCGAGTTTGCAGAGGAGAAAACATATTTTAGAGATTGTTGTAAAATCTCCAAAGAACTCTTCAATGGCGGCCTTGAATTGATTAAAAATATAAACAAAGAAAATACATCAGAAGTTCTAGCATAGCCGTGGCTATGAGGTCAAATAAATTTTTCATAAAAAAAAAATTTAATGAAGAGATTTTGCATATTTGTAGAAGAGACAATCACCTGCCAGTGTTCCTATGAGAAAAACCATAGAAGCTCTTTCAGAAAGCTTGAGGAATCAAACCCTAGCTTAGTAGTGGCGGCGCAACATCAAAGTTCTCTGGGAAATTACAAAATACAAAATGAAGAGATAGGGTTTGATGCTTTTAGTCAAAGCCCTAATCCAATGATGAGTGATTTTTTTAATTTTATGTTTAAACATTAAATCATTTCATTTCAATTATTCGATGGCCTTAACTTAAGGTCAATCAACCCCATGAGTTCATGGAGGAGCATTACCTTATGATTTGCATGTGTTGAAAGATTAATCAAACTTTTATATTAAATATTAAGGGAAGTATTTTATAATTACCTTAATATTTAATATATGATGCAGAAATTAAATATTAAAATAATTATAAATTGATTATCTTTCATATTTAAATCCTACTAGTTATCTTTTTCAAAAAGATTATGCAAAAGGTGATAACTAAAGTGATGCTTTGGCCAGATCATGCAAAATAGAGCAAATGGTGGAGTTTTCTTTTAGTTTCACATTAAGAGGAGAAGTTTGTAATGTTTAGAGTGTAGTTTACATGGATTTTGACTCCTCTTTTTGAGGGTTTTTATATTTTCTTTTAAGGAGGATATTATTACTTTCAGTTCATTTTCAGTGTCGCCTCCTTGCACTCAGGAGCCTTTTTGAGTTACCATTTAGTTATATACAATGTGACAAGGAGTTTTGATCTATTTAAGCTCAGTTTGCAGCAATGGCAAACCCTCTTTTTCCACAGTTTCTTTTTTGCTCGTGAGAGGACACTTTGGGATATTTTTCACTTCTAGTTCACATTCAGTTCCACCTTTTGGTTGCTTTATGTATGTGTTTATTGTATATATTGGAAAAAGTGTTTCTTTTTCCTTTAGTTCTTGTATTTTAGTCTTTGTATTCTACAAAGAGAAATATCTTGTAACTTAATTTTCATTTTTAGATTAATATATTCAGCAGGTTTTATAGGTTATCTTAGAGTATCAATTACAAAGTGTTCCTTCTTTCATTATTGCATTTTAGTATTAGCCTTCTCAGATTCAAGAGTTTTGTATTTGTTGAATGTTTTAGATGCGAATTTAATGTGTTTAATTTCAAAACCTTTAAATTCTTGTCACATGCATGAATGCATGTACATGAAAAAATAAATTTTAGTTATAGGTCATAAGTTGTGTTGTTAATTTATCCTCTCCTTTATGTTGTGAAACATTATTTTCCTTCATAAAGAATGGATTGCTAGGCCTTCTGATGAAACAATTATGTGATTAAATTGCCCAATTTGAGTTGTGAAGATAGATTTCATAATAATTAGTTGTGAATCAATTTTCTCATCGAGTATTTATTAGGTGCATCACCCATATTTAAGGTTAGCTTATGCATTTATTTCAAGCTTTCTTCCCTTTTCCCAACCAGTTTTGTTAAATTATCAAAAAATCAGAAAGAAGTTGGCCTATAATCTAGAGGTTTACTTTCAAATAGGGTAGCCACAACTTGAAAGTACTCCCATGTTACATGATATTGTAGATTTTTATAGATTTGCATGCGGTTGCAGATCCCTGTGAGAACAATACCTTTGGTTGTCAAATTTTCCTCCTCCTTTATAATTTTTCCATTACTTTCCTTTGGATGGCTTCTTGTCTTTGGCCATCAAAGTTGAATCTGCACTTTGAATTTTGTTGTCCATATGCTTCTTCCTTTCTTCTTCTTGTATAAGGATACATATCAAATTTTCAAAAGACGGTGCATTTTCTCTTGTAGCCAAACTAGTAATGAACACTTGATAATCAATTTCCATTCCATTTAAATTAACAATAACTAAATCACTACTTGAAATTGATTCAACAATATCAGCTAATTTATCCCTTAATTCCTTAACTCTGGATAAATAGTCACTAATACTTCCGTTGGCTTCCATTCTGATTGAGAGTAATTTTTTGTTTAAAAACAAATATTTGTTTGTGTTTTTTATCTCATACAAACCTTTCAATTGTGTCCATGTACGAATATAAGTAGTGATATCATGAATATGAGGGATGATGAAATATTTTATGGACATCCTTAAGAGAATCTTGGCTTTGCATTCTCTTTTCTCTAAATCTTGAACAACAACTTGAGGTGCAGTAGGTTTGACCTTGGAACCATTAACAATGGTCCAAACATTGTATCCCTCCATCAGGGTCTGCATCTTGACTTCCAATTATTAAAATTTTAGCCATCTAACTTATTTGATTCTATTAGATATGATTCATATAAAAATTTCATTTTGAAGAAACCAAAAAAAGTAATGAAATTTATCAATCACCTAATTGTAGATAACTGTAATTTCCTTGCTTCATATCTAGCTAGACTTCCTTGCAAGAGGATTTCACATGGAAAATTTTCCAACAATAGCTACTTACAACAAGAGAAGGCTTCTTCACAACTTCAATGGGCTTCTCACCATCAGGGTTCTCTAAATCAGTTTTCTTCCTTTCGAAAGCAACAATGACTTCTCTACTCAACAAAAGCCTTTGTGCTAGCATTTTTCCATGCATAGTGCACCAAAATTCCCTTTTTCTCCCTCTTATTCTACAAGATATATTTGGTTACTCTCACTAAAACAATTCTTATTAATCTCTTTTCCAAACAGGGGTAGCTCCTATCACTATTCAGTGATTTTCTATTTTCCTATTGGTTGGCTCTAATACCAAAATAGGAAAAGGGAAACAACAAGAAAAAAAAGCACAAATAGAGTATTGAATAGAATAGATAAGAACTCACTTATCATATTACTCATCAACAACATTACATATTTATAGATACCCAATGATTCAACCACTTCCTAGAAACCTAGGACATACGATGACAATAGGCTAGAGTGCATGAACAACTAAGTTTATTGATAGAAAACTATGTGACTAAACCAAATAACTTGAATGAATGGAAATATCAAATAGTTTTTTGTAGAATCCTACTTAAAATATTAGCACTTAATCTACAAAAATATTTAAATATTATTCCTGATCATGCCCAATATCACACACCTTAATCTGCAGAAATCATAATAGCATATATACTAGCACTTGCACCTAAAGGAGGTTCAAGGATTACATTGATATTTATATGTATGTTAATATGTTAGAGAGTATTTGTTTGTTTGTAGATGTGTATGGATTCTATATACTGAAAATTATAGCTTTGTGGCTAGATTGAATAATTAATAATAAGTGCTAAATAATGAATAAAATAAATCTGACAAATCTAGATGTTTTCCTTCAAGAAATTAAGTATTATCTAAATTTCAAATATTTGTGTAAAGAATTAAACCTACTTCTACTTGTGCAGGTAGGTAGGATAAGTTGTTTTCTAAATCAAAAAGATCATTTCCTAATAAATAAATCAATAAAAGATGGAGTTGAAATTCATATATTCACAAACACATATACACATGGATCAATTCCTACCAAATATCTCTAAAAAAGTAAGATTGAATTCAAAATAATTACAAGAACTCAATACATTTAAAAAAATAAAAAATGTTAAGCTAGATTTAAAATCTAAATGAAATTGGAATAATGAATATGGTTCATTCTTGAAAACTCAATTCTTATAAAATAAATCTATAAAAATAACATTAAATTCAACTGCTTAGCACTAATTATATTCATTGACCTAATTTTTTTGATAAATTTCCACATTGCTGAGTGTTGGATATGAGCACTTGAGCTGGTCTATTTCCTCATTGAATACAAAGCACCCTTAGTAGGAACTGGCAAAAACCCATCTCCCTTGTCACTACTAACTAAAGGAAAAAATCATGAGCATAGCAATATACTAAATAATGTAATTCTCGAGAAATGATTGTTATGTATCCCATTTTTGAACACTAAATCCAAACAAGTAATCACATACCATATTACCTGCCCAGATTCGAAAAAAAATAAAATTTTCTAAAACTCAAGACAATAGAAGGGTAGACATCATTACAATTACAATTAGGGTCCAATTAGGGTTTGGATGTTTATATTTAGTATAAGGGTTTAATTAGAGTAAGGGTTAAATAACATCACAAACCCTAAACCCTAAACCTAATTCATTTAGTTTTATCTCTAACTATAAGACCACCTTAATAGTAATTGTAACCCTATCTATATATCTAACCCTAAACCTACTTCTATGTTTAATCATAACCCTAACCCTAACCCTAATATTTTCCCTAACCTTAACCCTAACTTTAACTCTAATTCTACCACTAAGCATAACCCTATTTCTTTCTCTATCACTAACTATAACACTAATCCTAGAGCTAAACCTAAATTTAACCCTAACTCTATCCCCAAATAATTCTAATTCTAACCCTAATTCCAATGGTAACCCTAACCGTACGCCTCTCCCTAATCACCAAACCTAACACTAATTATAACCCTAGGTTAGATGGTAACCCTAACCCTAATCCTATCCATAATAATAAATTTTACCTTAATACTAACCCTTAAATTTAATTAGTTTTTAACTTCAAATTTCTTCTATACCTTTTATCTACCACTATATGCTCTCATCTTCCCCTTCGAGGGATCTTGATGAGCAGAAAGTGTTAGATAATAAGGGAATACAATTTAATTAGTTTTTTAACTTTAAATTTCTTCTATACCTTACTAATTACATTCCAATTATATCTCTTAGAAGATAGTCATGTAAAAATGTATTCTATTTTGAATATTTATTTTCAATTATTCTTCAATGTGAAATGCAATTGATATAATGTAAAAGTAGCTTTGATATTCAACAAATTTAATTTGTCAAATCCAAGCTTCTCAATTACTACAATGTTCCATAAACATATTAATTAATTTTTATATATAATTTTATTTCTAGCTATAGTGTGATCGAGATTCAATTTAGAATGAGAGGAGAAAAGAAGACAACAAAGAGAATATAAAAGAGAATATGGAGAGAATAGCGAAGACGATGACATGAAAAAATGATAGATAGTCAAAGGGAAGAATAAATAAGAAGACAAAATGAAGCTCAAAGAGAAAGATATGCTAGATATAGGGAAGAATTAACAATACAAGAATTAGAATTACAAAATAGAGAAGAAACAAATGTAATTACAAACAATCATTAAAGAACACTTGAACAACTCCCTCATTCTCAAAGAGAAGAAAGAGAACAACTTGATCCCCAATCAAGTGAGAGGAACAATCAATTATCTAGTTTAAATATTGTAGTGAATCTTCAAAATGAAAATCTAGTTTCAGTAGAATGTGTAGTAGAAACACCTCAACATCAATCTGAAGTTGAGATGAATTTAGGTGTACAAGGAAACACACAAAACATAGAAAATCCAAATGGAATGCATCGCATTGACTTCAAAAGTTTTCAAATGCAATTTTGACATCAATTAGATAGCTTGAGAAAACCGAAAATGTGTTATGTTTGCCAAGAATGTTACCTAGGAATGAAAGTATCTCACACCTCTGAAGGTCCTGTGTGCAATAGATGTCAACAAGAGAGAGGAACTAATAGATTTTTTGCTTCAAATAATATGGATCCTGGGCCACAATCAAAGGAGCTTGCAAATTTGACCTAGGTTGAAGAAATGTTGATTGCATGTGTCAACACAATAATACAAGTTACACATGCAATAGGTGGTTAGTATAAATATAAAGGACACAAAATAAGTTTTCCCAAAAATGTGGAACATGTTTCAAAATTTTTACCACATTCTTGATACAAAATTTACTAATCATTATTGCTCAAAGTATGGATAAACATGGAAAAAATTATAATATGGATAAACACAGAAAAAATGATAACTTTATAGACAATAGAGATCATGTGTACAAGGAACTAAAATATAAAGTAGACCATGAATTTTTTTATTTAGATGTCATAATTGATGAAAATTCTCTCAATGATATGTCAACAAATTCAAATGAAAATATTTTCAATAGAGTACAAATAATGCATATGGAATTTGATTCTGACACAATTGAAATCACATTTGTTGGTCTAATCATGGAAAAATATTGAGGTAATATAATTGATCACACAACATCAATGGCTTCTAGACCACCTAATGCTAGAAGAGAAATAGAATTGATTCATGCATGGGTTAATAACCCTATTGCAAATTCGACAACATTGATGGATTGGCTAGTAATAGGTGCATCTGCTATAAATAAATATGTCACTCCAAGATTAATTGATATGAAATTCCAAAAATTATTCCTTGATGGTAGATGTGACTGGTTAGAACCATGAATAAGGTGAGTGCATCTGCATGAATTTTTCAAACAACTATTGTAGCATAGGGATAATTGCTTTGGTTGTCATCCAAGGTTTAGATATTTCATGATGAACGTGATAATGAGACATTGTGCACAAAATTCATTTATTTTATTTGTAAAAATAACTTTTCAAGACATGCCAATCACCATCAATGGCTTGCGTGAGCATATCAAAACCATGCCACACTTCCATAAAATTAGAGATCACGTGTAATTTTCTTCAATATATACTTCAAGAGCCCCATTGTACATAGAATTGATCTTGTCACTCCTCCTGTTGAATTCCTTGTTCTCTTCATAGGTCCTAAATATCCTGATATTTGTAAGTATTTAATCAAAACTAGTTTTAAAACCATTAATTAAATCTCCTAATATTTGTAAAGTGAAGGAAAAGTCGTTTAAATGAAGCATATTACTAGGCTTAGAAGTAGGATATAAAATTGTAGAAAATTACAAACAAAAAAAGGGAAACAACAAGAAAATAGAGCACAAAGAGAGTATTGGATTGAATAGAGAACAACTCACTTATCATATTACTCATCAAAAACATTACATATTTATAGATACCCAATGATTTAGCCACTTCCTAAAAGCCTGGGACATACGATGACAACAGGCTAGAGTGCATGAACAACTAACTAAGTTTATTAACAACAAACTATGTGACTAAACCAAATAAGTAGAATGAATGGACAAATCAAACTTTTTTTTTTGACTCCTACTCAAATTCTTCTGCATGCATAATTGCACTATTGACTTATTCCAACACTCCCCCTTAAGGAATAATGGAGTTTTTATGGACTCGTAACATATTATTATATGATATAAACTTTATCTTACCCAATGGTTTAGTAAATACATAATCCAAATTGTCATTTGTGTAATAATATTGCAACTCTATCTCTTGACACAAAATATTCTCTCTTACAAAATGATGTCAAGTTTCAATGTGCTTTGATCTTGTATGATAAATTGGATTGTTTGCTAGCTTGATTATACTTTGATTGTGTCACTTGATTAGGGTTGGTATTTCTTTATTTTGTCCCATATCTTCAAGAATCTGTTGTAGCCAAACAACTTCACAAGTAGCACTACACAATTATTTTTATTCAACTTTAGTAGATGATAAAGAAATAGTTGATTTCTTCTTGTTGCTCCAAGAAATAATTCCTGATCCAAAATTGAATGCATAACTAGTTGTTTATGTATGATGATCTGGACCACCTACCCAATTAGAATATGAATAACCTTTCAAATCAACATTCAAATGGTTAGTATATTTCATGTCATAATCTGTGGTACCCTGTAGGTATCGAATGACTCTCTTTGTTGCTTTTCAATGAGGCTTAAGAGGCTTAGCCATGAATTGACTAAGTATGTTGACTGAATATGAAAAATCAGGCTTGGTAGTGGTCAATTAGTTCAAACTTCCCACCATTTTTCTATACAAATTCCCATTGAATTTTGTAGACTCATTATCACTAGAAATCTTAACATTTTATTCTAATGGAGTAGACTTTGCTTTACAATATTGCATATTGAACCTTTGAAGCAATTTATTTGCATATTTTCTTTGATTAATCAAAGTCTTACCATTTTGTCTCCATACTTCAATTCCTAAATAATAATACATTTTACCAAGGTCCTTCATTTCAAATGCATGTGATAATTCTATTTTGATTTCATCAATCAGCTCTATAGCACTTCCTATTATGATTAAGTCACCACATACAATGAAATCAAATTTTTTTTTCCATATTAATCTTTCTTTATATATAAATTTGGATAATTTTTACTCTTGACATACCCTTGCTGAAAGAAGAATTTTTCAATTTCTCACACCATGACCTCGGTGCGTGTTTGAGACCATATAATGCTTTCTTTAATTTTCATACCAATTTTTCTTTTCCCGTCTTTACAAATCCTTCAGGTTGAACAAGATATAATTCTTCTTTTAAATCACCATCCAAAAATATTGACTTAACATCCATTTGATGTAAATCCCAATTAAACTTAGTAGCAAGTGCAATCATGATGCTAATGGTATACCTTTTAGCAATAGGTGCAAAAGTATCCTCGTAATCTATTCCTTCTTTTTGTGAATATCCTTTTGCAATGAATCTAGCTTTGAATTTATCAATAGTATCATCAACATTAAACTTGGTCTTAAACAACCATCTAGAGCCTATAGGAATTTTATTTGTGGGTAATTCAGTTAATTTCCAAGTGCCATTATCCATAATTGAATCATATTATTCTTGCATTGCATTCATCCATTCCTTATGATCCTTAGCTTCTTCATAATTATACGGTTTATCTATACTCATTACTTGATCCATAAGAGCATAGTCATTATATCTGATTGGTGTTTTGATTTTCCTTGTTGAACTTCTTAATGATTCATTGTTAGATGGAGTGGCTTCAACTTTACTTGTTTCATGCCCACCTTAATCATGTATTTTTTGACCTACAATATCTGAAGTTTCCTCAGTGTCTTCTTCAAGGAGTTTCCATTAAGTCATGTTATCCTCCTTGCCTTCCTCTTGTACATCATCTACAAGTTCATTAAATATGACATCTCTACTAGAAAACACTCTATGAGTAGTAGGATTATACATTTTGTAAGCCTTATGATTTGCATAATAACCGATGAATATACATTTGATTAACTTAGCATCAAGTTTCCTCCTATTCTCTTTTGGAATATGAAAAAATGGCCTACTTCCAAAAGTTCTCAAATGACTAACAATAGGTTTCGTACCTATAAAAGCATCATAAAGGGTCATCCTTTCTATATATTTGGTTGGTCTTCGATTCAACAAGTAAACAACTGTACTAATTGCTTCTACCCATAAATTAATAGGGAAATTCTTTTCTTTGAGCATACTCCTAACACACTCAACTATTGTTCTATTTTTCCTTTCAGCCACAACATTTTGTTTTGGACTATGAGGAATTGTATATTGCTCGATAATACCATTATCCTTACAATATTTCACAAAGTTATCAGAAATATATTCCCCCCTTGATATGATATGTGAACCCTTATCCTATTCCTGTATAGACATGACAAAAAAACACCTTAGTTAATTCATATGCAAGTTAGAAGAAGGATTCCCCATGAAATCCATTTACAATACTTAAAATAGGAAAATGAAGAACAAAACATGTAAATATAGATGAAATCCTAATTAAGCATGCAAACTATTGATCCCATGGGGGAATTGGTGCCAATTGGTGTGTCGAAATTGGCCCTTTCCAAACTCCTTTATAAGCTTGATGATTTGATGGAGATTGATCCACTTTGTTGATGAAGAACAAGATGAGTTCTTGAGAAAACCTGCAATAACCTAGCTATGAATTTGATGAAATGGATGAAACTAGATATGCTCGAGGATGAAGTTGAGTATAGTAAGTTTACTCAAGTTGTGGATGATAGAATGAGAGGAAGAGTCGCTCATTTATAGATTTCCAAAATGGAAGAGAGAGTGGAATTGAGCAATGTGGGATCATTCAACACCCAATGGCCAAGTGCCACTTGTCAAAATGTGAATGGTTGATGGTTGTGCACATTTTGGTCCATGTGCCTGATAAATGCTATGAGATTCAAATTTGAAATTTGAATGTGACATGTTTGAGGGAGAATGAAATGGAGTTAAGGTCACTTGGCTCAATGCATAAGGACATGTAAGAGGAGTGAATGCCTTGTTGGAAGTACCCATCCACTTGGATTTTGAATTCAAATTTGAAAGAATATTCCTCCTTTATTCCATGTTGAGATAAAATAGGCAATTTAATAAATCGAAGTAATTGATTTATTGTGCAAGTTGCATTATCTATAGGATTTTAGTGATTGAGATTGAATTAATCAAGATTTGATCAATTTAATGAGAGATTAGATTATTTCACCATTTTGATTCAAATTTATGAGTTGATTTAAATCAAGAATTGAGAAGAAAGATTAATTAAATAAATGTTTTTGATTTATTTAACTAAAAGGGGTAATGCTAGATTAAATCAAATTTTATTTAATTTAATGAGAAGACTTTAGAGACTTGATTTAAATAAAATGAATTATTTAAATAAACAGAGATAGAAGGTTAATTAAGTTAAATTGATTAATTTAACCAATAGAGGAGAAAGACCTAATCAAATAAATAATGATTTATTTAATTAAGAGACAGAAGGTGATGATAAGCTGAGAGTGTGGTTTAGGAAGAAATGTCATT
Source organism: Sequoiadendron giganteum (assembly GCA_007115665.2). Classification (NCBI taxonomy): domain Eukaryota; kingdom Viridiplantae; phylum Streptophyta; class Pinopsida; order Cupressales; family Cupressaceae; genus Sequoiadendron; species Sequoiadendron giganteum. The sequence continues at coordinate 664,249,441 of CM021102.1, forward strand.
AGTAGTCAGGATCAAGTGTGCCGAATCAAATTTGTACATTTTCCATGTCTACACGATCTAAGAATTTTAATATTGTGAGCTCTTTGGTTTTCCACCATAACTTTAAACTCTTTGAAACATTCAAACAGTTCACTCTTATTTCTTAAAAAATAGACCAAGTATATCTAGTGCAATCATCAATAAATATAAGAAAATAAGAAGCTCCTCCAAGTGACTTAGATTGCATAGGACCACAGACATCAGTTTGTACTAATTCAACAATACTTATTTTCCTTTGATTTGAATTTATTGGAAATTCACTTCTATAATGTTTATCTAAGGCACAACCATCACAACTAATATTTTCATTCCTTAAAGTTGGAAGACATTGAACCATATCTTTTCTTTGTAGATAAATAGGATCCTAAAGATTTAGATGACCATACGACCATACCTCTTGTGCCATAGTTATTCAATTGATACACATGTAGAAGAAATTGCTTGATGACTTTCTACTTTAACATCAAGTTTATACAAACCTCCTATTTTGATTCATTCAACAATCACATTATAGTGATCTTTCATATCCTTTACTTGACAACCCGTCTTCATGAATTCAACCTTTAAACCTTGATCAGTAATAGATGAAACTGATATTAAAATTTTCTCAATCCCTGGCACATACATTACATTTGAAAGTTGCTTTGCATTTCCATTAGGCAATTTCACACTTATATCACCATATCCTTTTATTTCATGAGGCCTATCATCTCCTAAATAGATCTTACTACCATCATTTTTCTCATAAATTTTTTAAACAACTTCAATGACATGACATATGGATTGATTCCCCTGAATCTATGAACCAATTATTACAATCATCCACATCAGCTGATAGAGCAGCATCGGAAATAAACAACTTTAAACTATGAAGGTTATCACTTTGTTCATCTCACCATTCATAAAATTACCTTCATATTTGTTGTTTTTGCACTCATTATACATCTTTTTCCTACATTCATAAGCATAATGTCTAAATTTTCTACAGTAATTACAATTTCCCTTTTTCTTTACATTTGATTTGGATGATGCCTCATCTTGATACCTTTTTTCATGTTTATACCTTTGGTTGTCAAATTTTCCTCCTCCTTTCTTCTTTGTCAATTGCTTTCCTTTGGATGGATTCTTTTCTGTCCACTAAAGCTAAATCTGCACTCTGAATTTTGTTGTCCATATGCTTCTTCCTTTCTTCTTCTTGAAGAAGGATACCTACCAAATTCTCAAAAGATGGTGCATTTTCTCTTGCAGCCAAACTGGTAATGAACACTTGATAATCATTTTCCATTCCATTCAAAGTAACAGTAACTAAATCATTAATTGAAACTGATTCGTCAATATTAGCTAATTTATTAATTGAAACTGATTCGTCAATATTAGCTAATTTATCCCTTAATTTCTTAACTCTAGATAAATAATCACTAATACTTTCATTGGCTTGCATTCTGATTGAAAGTAATTCTATCTTTAAAATAAAAATTTATTTATGTTTCTAATCTCATACAAACCTTTCAATGATGGCCATCTAACTTATTTGATTTTGTTAGATATGATTCAGATAAACTTTTCATTTTGAAGAAACCAAAAAAATAATGAAATTTATCAATTACCTAATTGTAAATAACTGCAATTTGCTTGCATCACAGCTAGCTATACTTCTTTGCAAGAGGCTTTCACTTGGCAAATTTTCCAACAACAAATTGCAATAGCAACAGGCTTCTTCATAACTTAAATGGGCTTCTCACCATCAGGGTTCTCTGAATACGTTTGCTTCCTTTCTAAAGCAACAATGACTTCTCTACTCAACAAAAACCTCTCTACTAGCCTTTTTCCATGCACATTGCACAAAACTTCCCTTCTGCTCCCTCTTATTCTACAGGAGAGATTTGGCCGCTCACACTAAAACAACGCTTATTAATCTCTTTTCCAAATAGTGGCAACTCCTACCACTATTCAGTGATTTTTTATTTTCTTGTTGATTGGCTTTGATACCAAAACAAAAAAAGGGAAAGAACAAGAAAATAGAGCACAAACAAAGTACTGAACAAAATAGAGAAGAACTCACTTATCGTATTAGTCATCAACAACATTGCATATTTATAGATACCCAATGATTCAACCACTTCCTACAAACCTGGGACATATGATGACAGCAGGTTGAAGTGCATGAATAGCTAACTAATTTTATTGACAACAAACTATATGACTAAACCAAATAATTGGAGTGAATAGACAGATCAAACATTTTTTTTAGACTCCTACTCAAACTCTTCTACATGCATAATTGCTTTATTGACTTATTCCAATAATTACAAGAGATAATTGATGTAAGAAAGATCGGTAGAACCTGCAAGCACACATATAGTTTCCCTAGCAATGTTTGAAAGAAAATAGAACAAAAAAATGAGTTCAATGGACCATACACTCCTTTTGAAGATTTTGAAAGAATAAATTCACAATCGAAGTCACTAAAAGTTTGAGTGAGCTTAAGAATGGTCAGGATTTCCTGTCTAAAGAAGCAGTCTCGTGAGGCTCCTCCGACGACTCCAACTTCTTACTGAAATCTTCTTACTACCGAAATTTCCACTATTAGTGTTGGCTACTACGCAGGTTTAAATTTTTTAAACATTCTATGTATCAAACAAAAACTCTAGGAACCAAAAATATATTTTGTTCAAAATTATTGCTGCTCAGAAATTGTAATGAATTTTAGATGCCTTATTTAGCAAATGTTATAATATTCTCGTGTTTGCATGCAAGAAACCTTTAAATACTATTCCTGGTCGTGCCCAATATCACACACTTTAAACTGTAGAAATCATAATAGCATTTATACTAGCACTTGCACTTAAAGGAGGTTCAAGGATTACTGATAGTTATATGTATGTTAATATTTTAGAGAGTATTTGTTTGTTCGTAGATGTGCATGGATGCTATATGCTACAAATTCTAGCTATGTGACTAGATTAAACAATTATTAATAAGTGCTAAATAATGAATAAAATTAGCGTGACAAATCTAGATTTTTTCCTTAAAGAAATTAACTATTATCTGATTTTGAAATATTTGCATAAAGATTTAAACCCACTTCTACTTGTGCAGGAAGATAGGATAAGTTATTTTCTAAATTAAAATTATCACTTCCTACTGAATAATTCTATAAAAAATGGAGTTGAAATTCATATATTCACAAACACATATACACATGGATCAATTCCTATCAAATATCTCTAAAAAAATAAGATTGAATTCAAAAGCATTACAAGAACTCAATACATTTTAAAAAATAAAAAAATATTAAACTAAATTTAAAATCTAAATGAAATTGGAATAATGAATATGGTTCATTCTTGAAAACTCAATTCTTATAAAATGAATGTATAAAGAATAACATTAAATTTAAAATTTAAATGAAATTGACAACTAAACATGCTATTAAACTACAACCACCTAGCACTAAGTATATTGATTGACCTAAGTTTTTCGAGAAATATCCACGTTGCTGAGTGCTGGCTATGAGCACTTGAGGTGGTCTATTTCCTCATTGAATAAGAAGCACCCTCGATAGGAACTGGCAAAAACCCATCTCCCCTTTCACTACTGACTAAAGGAAAAATTCTTGAACATAGCAATATACTAAACAAAGCAACTCTCGGGAACTGACTGTTATGTATCCCATTTTTTAAGACTAAATCTAAACAAGTAATCACAGACCATTTATTAGGTTGTTTGGTATCTATATGTATTTTCATTTTAGCTTAGGGTTCTGTTCTTCGAAGTGTTAAATCTGTTCCCATAACTTAGCAGTTTACAATTCATAGATAATCATAAGAAGTTTTTCATAAGACAAAGGATTATAGTGTTCTTCTTAAGTCCTAAATCTATTCCCATAGCTTATTAGCAGTTTACAATTCACATATAATCATAAGCAGTTTGACCTTGGCTTGTACTGTGCATGGTAGTTCTTTCCTTGATTGAAAGGTTGAGGTCAGCGCTTCATGAACAAGTATGATTTATTAATGATGTAAGAGGTTCCCTAAAATATTTCAACTTTCAGCATTCATGTGCATAAAATAATCACAAGTAAATAAAAGCTTCAGTTTTCTTTTATTTTTAATTTTTTGAACAAAAGCTTCAGCTAATTTAGAGAGTTGAATATTTATTAGGTTTTATATGCTGCATGCAGAAACACAGAAGTGAAAAACTATAATTATAAGCACTACTATTACCATAAGAAAGTAAAATCGTAACACAAGCATATGGCTGGGGTGAAACAGTAAGTTTAAATAGATAAGAAACATAAATAAAATATATATGGCTGGGGTGAAACAGTAAGCTTAAAATAAACAAGAAAGATAAATAAAATATTCAACAAAACATACTGTTGATGTTCTTCTCCAATACGTTGGCTGCTGCAAGGTTGTACAATATGTTTTCCAATACGTTGGCCGTTGCAAGGTTGTAATTTTTCTGTTCACATTATGTTTTTCCTACTTATTGATAAGGAAAGGCGGTGTAAAAAAGACAATGTAAAAACTAAAAACCCTAGGTATAAGTCTTTTGCCGGTGAGACAGAGTAATAGCCATCTAAGCAGTTGCCAGCTGGGAAACGTGAATGGTTGTCGATGACCTCTCCATAGGAATGCCAGCCATGTAAACTTTGAAGTTGCGCGTCAACCTTTGTAGTTGCCACCATCCGCTATGCCAGGTAATTGCTAATATTGCCCGAGAGTGCCTGCAGTAGCGGTCAAAACAGCGGTCAAGACTGTTTGACGGCAGGTTTACACTGATCTCAAGGCTGTTTGACGGCGGGTATGAGGCGGTTTCTGGGTGCGTGAGACAGGTTTGCAGGCGGATTGTGGTGGCGGGTATGAGGCCGTTTGTGAGACAGGTTTGCAGACGGATTGTGGACTGGCAAGTCCAAAAGTAAAGCCGATCGGCTAATTATTCAGACGTCTTAATTATTCAGTATTTAAATCATGCATATATTATTTGGATGCTTTAATATGATTTCTTTGGGAAATAGTATATAAAAATATGACGCCTTAAGTTACACATTAGTCCTCATCAGATGCCTTAACGTACTGATGGTGATTAACATAAATTTATTTAATATTGTGTGTTACACCATTGCCAACACAACAGACCACCACCGTACAGGCAGAAGAACACCATTTTAAATGACAGACGCTCTTTCCGCCCTTATGCGACTGTAGAATGCCTCCCAGCCTAAAAAATTAATATTTTATAATTAACAATAAAAAATCATTTAAATTATAATCAATTTTAAATATTAAATATAATTTTTTTAAATATTAAATCTGTCAATCAAAATACAACAGAAAGACCATAGATTATAGTGATACATTCACTACCACAATAATAACAAATTGAAATAGTCATTGTCCTAATTTAAACATTCGGAAATAGTCATGTCATCCCTCATTTTCCCATTTTTTTAAAGAACTGATAAAGGTTGAGCTTCCGTTCGAATGACATCAGCGTTGGTATAAAGTATATTTTACAGGGAGGCAGGCATTGTCAAAAGCCTTCCTTTAAATTATATGCGAACACATATACACTTTCACGTCCAAATAAACTGCTGAAGCACAGGTAATCTCCTACACAAACACACTCCCAAAACCACCAACAACGTGTATGAAGATATTCAGGAAGATTCTTTGGAGGCATTCTTGCAAATTCTTTCCACTTCCAAAGCAACTTATCTTCTTCGTCCTGAAACAACTCTCAGATGATAATACCCGCCCGATATGACTCTGGCCTGCAATGAAAGGTCTCCATCACTAGAACGGATGAACCATATGCAAACATAGAATGAACAACTTCAAGGGTTAACGGATATACTCTAACAGGATTAACGATACTAGCAGCAACTCTCCCCTCAAGAAAAGAACGCCATTGCACTCAACCATTTCATGCCCTAACATCTTAGAACCCTTCTCCCGTGCAAACTAAAACTTAATCCTCCATGAATCTTGAAAATAGTGGTAGATTTGGAAGGAAAAGTTTTAAGAGTTCGAGCACACTACCAAATAGAGCTCTCCTTTTGCTCCCTTTACAAGATGGATAAATTTGGTAGTCACATCGATTTCTATCTCTACATAAGATCTTGTAAGGGGATTGCAAACACATAATTGTGGCGTGGGGGTTTGTCGAAAGAGTAGTAAACCCTGCGCTGCTCCTAATAAATCTCTCGTATTGCCTACCTCTTGATTTGGGAGAAAAGAGAGAGAGAGATTGTCCTCTATTTTTGGGTGGAAAAGCAGTACGCCATACAGTACCAATTTTCATCCTCTTTTTGACCGCAGATTATAAGCCATGGATTTTCGGCGGGCAATGAAGACAGAAACCTTTGTGAGGACAGTATAGAATTCCATTCCTTACAGACTATGCGAGAGCCGGAGATTAGTTGAATTGAAAGCTTTGCAAATATCAGTTCCTTTATATTCAGAGGAAGCTTCGGTATACCACGCTGATCTCCATCTCCTTCAACTGCTGCAATCGATTCTCTCTCCATTTCTTTCCCCGACTAATGACTTGTATTATTCGAACCCTGGATTTGAAGGATTTGAAAGATTGAAAATTAAACACTAACACTATACTGTAAAGTAAAACTGAAAATCACATAATATAAATCAATGAAAGAAAGCTTAGAAATTCTGCTCGAAGACTGAGCGAACAGCAGACTGAAAATAATGATATTCAGCTGCATTGTATTTCTTTGTGTTTAAAACTGTTGCATCAATCTCTATATAAAAGTGTTTTAAAAAAAACAGCGATGAGGCTGTTGTAAGAAATAAAGCAAAGAAAGCTCCAGTTCCTTGTTTCTCAATAATTTAACTCACCGTCAGACTGCAGCTCACTGTAACATCGTAAATTTACATAAATGAAAATGGGTTAGAGCAACAACTGCACACCATAACGAGTTAGGGTTATGGTCACTAGAAACCCATATAAAAGGGCGAACACCAAATTTGGTTGCGTCGACCTTAAGAGGCATCTCTCTTTGTGGCAGGTTTGGGTGATCTTGATTAGGTATTTTAAATTTAGGCATCAAGAATTTTCCTTGCTAGGCACGTTATCACTCCCTCCAAAAATGTCTTGAGGTTTTCCTTGCGAGGCACGTTATCACTCCCTCCAAAACTGTCTTTAAGGTTTTTCTTTTCTTTTTTCGACAAAGAAGATCGTGGATCTTCTCTATGGCCTGCTAAAAATGCTCAGATTTTCACATAAGAGATGAGTCATTCACATGGCATCAATCCTTATGGTCTAGAGGGTAATGGTAGTTTGTTTGAAAGTAGGTGATATTGTCTAATTAGATTCTGAGTTTAGTTGAATTATATAAGTGTAAACTTTTAGCAAGATCACTAGTTGAAAAGTGGCAGTAAGAAAATTAAATTGGGTCTATGCATATAGATATATATGATTTATTAATAATATATAAAATATGTTGAGAGATATTCTTTTTGAGGCATCTATTTTATAATGAATTAGTCACATAAAAGTGCAATAGACACCTCAAATAAGATATCTCTCGACGTATTTTATATACATTATTAATAAATAAATATATATATTAGTGAGGGAGTCACACAAAAACCCTAGTATCATAACATGCAATCATTTTGATAAGCATCACGTTAATAAATGGTATTTCCTTTGTCAGCTTGTGTGTGATGTTAGGTTTTTCTAATCAAATTTAAAGATGCAGTTTGAATATAACTATTTGAGTGGATTTTATAATTGATTTTAGGGAAAAAGGATTTAAAAGCTGATCGAGTGTGTATGCATGGAAATTGAGAATCAACTACAGGGAGAGGGAGGAGAACTTAATGGGAGTGAGGATCTTGAAGGAGGAAGGCATTCAAAAAGAGAAGCTTACGAAAATTACATTGAAGAATTGAAGAAAGCATTCATAGGTATGCTTAGTACATCCATTTTGATCTTAGCAACATATATATATTTTTTTCCAACTAAAATAATGATGTCTGACTTTTAGAATCTAAATGTATCTTCACAGACTCATTGGTAAATTATATAAAGATTATTTCAATTAGTTGTTCAAGTCATTCTATTCTTTCAGGCATCTCAATCTGGTTTAGGAGTTTTCCATCCAAGTCTTAGTGTGCTCAGACCCCAGATTATAACCACTCTTCACGTAGGTTTTGGATATTGTTCTCGAGCATTGATCTTGCATATCAATTCAATTTCCTATTTAAATGTACATAAAGGCAATTCATTCACTGTGAAAATTTTATTTTCTTCTCTTCTTTGCATTCTCATACCAAAGAAATAATATAAAGATGGTGCTAGTTAATGATAATTAAGCAACATGATCCGAAGACATGCATTGACTATAGATTATGCACAGTCTTCATTTGTATTGGAAAAAGTAGTCGAACCATTTACTCTAGCCATTACAATTGCATGAAAAATAGTTGGTTGTGTCGTTAGAATTGCTATTGTAGGTTGTGTCATGTCTAAGCAAAGGTCATGCTCTAACAACACTGATGCCTCTTTGCTAATGTTTCTTCTTGCTAGTCATGAGTCCTCTACCTCAAACACCACCCTACTGTGTGTATTTATTTCATCTATTAAGAACACCATGCAAATGTACCAGTCAACACAACAACACAATAGCCTTCACCCAAGACATCAATTTTAATTTGCCTAGTTTTTTTGACACAGGTTGTTTAGTTTCATTAATATGCCTCTCGACATAATAGATTAATAAGCAGTAACTGTTATTACAAATACATAATTTTGGATCCTTATTGTTCTAAATATATTAGAAAAATACATATATATTTATAATATATAACATAAATTTATACATATAATACATCTATATAATTAACTAAACTTGTATATAAAAGGTGTATATTAGTTGATGGGTGTTTGAAGTTTTATTTTAATAAAGCTCTTATATTTATCAAGGACTCAAATAGTCATAAGAGTTAGAATTTTCTAATAAATCCCTTGCACAATTTTAAGAATATTAGAAAAAATGAATTATGGCACCAAATAAAGTTAAGTTGTGAATTAAAATCATGTGGGACACATTCAGTAGTGAATCAATAGAAGTCAATAGAAGTTAACAACATCTTATTAATTTAGAGAATCCCCAAAAAGGTGGAATTGAGTTAATCTCTCTCACTAATGCATGTCCAAAGATTGCATGATTGTGGAAATTAAATCAATCTTTGTAGCAATCCTTAAAATAAAACTTCAAGTATGGTCATTACAAGAGAAGTGAACATAAATATTATCAAAACCATGTAATAATGTAACTAATTAATTATCAAAATAAAAAGAATCACTATTAATTTTAAATAAATAAATAATCTAAAAAATTGATTGTTACGTATTAAAACTACAAATAACTAGAATATATATAATTTATTAATAATATATATAAAAAAACCAACTAGCATATACATATATATATTATTTATTAATAATATATATAAAAACATCAGAGATATCCTTCTCGAGGCATCTACTGCACTTTTATCTAAGTACAATTGATTAAAAAATAGACACCTCAAGAAGGATGGATATCTCTTAGTGTTTTTATATATATTATTAATAAATAATATATATATGCTAGTAGCATTCACATCACAATATATGGAAGCCAAAATTATTAGGGTTAGGGTTACAATTACAGTTATGATTAAGGTTTGGGTTAGGGTTAATTTTAGGATTAAGGTTATAATTAGTATCAAGGTTAGGGTTATAATTAGAGATAAAATTAGGGTTAGGGTTAGGTTATGATAAGGGTTAGGGTTAGGTTAGGATTGGGATTAGGGTTATGGTTAGGGTTAGGGTTAGAGTTAGGATTAGAGTGAGGGTTAGGGTTATAGATATTGTTATGGTTAAGTTTAGGTTTAAGGCTATAACTAGTATCAAGGTTAAGGTTAGGGTTATGATTAGAGATAAAATGAAGGTTAGGTTTATGATTATGGTTATGCTAGGTTTAGTATTAGGTTCAAAGTTAGAATTGGGATTAGGGATACAATTGGAGATAGAATTAGGGTTCAAACTATGGTTAGTGTTAATGGTATGGTTGTAATTAAGGTTAGGGTTAGAGTTAGGATTAAGGTTAGGTTTAGGTTTAGGGTTAAGGTTAGAGTTAACGTTAAGATTAGTGTGAGGATTATGATTAGAGATAGAATTAGGGTTCCCATTAGCATTAGGGTTAGAACTAGATTTTTTGATAAAAGGCTAAAATGGGTTTTACAGGGACCCGAAACCACAAAGTTTACAAAATAGCAAAAAGAACACCAAAGTTCCACCAAAAGAAACAACTGCCCGAGAAAAAACCAGCAGCAACCAAACTAAAAGGACCAGAAGGGTCAAGAAAGAAGGGAGAGCAAAGAAAGCACACAGGAAGCCCCAACCATTAGTTCAGAGACCTAAGAACAGTCTCTATCTCCGCCTCCATATCCTGCATATCTTTAACCCCCTTTTTACAGGTTTGAACCATTTTTGGAGTAAGAGGGGTCTTGCACTTCAAGTTGGCATGGGTTCTTTTGGAAATGCCAGCTTCCATGTCCTAGCTTTTATCTTTAGTATCTTCCAGATCAACCACCAGAGATCCCTGCTAGGCTTTGTCAAGCTTTTCAGTCATCGCATTAATAATTATAGCGTTATGTCTTGCTATATGGTTGTTTTGTTCAGTGACGGTTCTGATGGTATTCCTTAAGCTCTCAGCTTCGATGTCAATGTTCTTGTTACTATGAACCGCTTCTTTCTTATCCATCTCAGCAATATTAGCACCCATTTCATCGATCTTACTTTGCAGGGCCTAGTTTTTAATTTTCAACTCATTAATTTCAAAGAAGGTCCAATCCAAGAGCTTGGAATGGGACTCAAAATTGGTTTTTGTAAGGTTGAGATAATCAAGAGAGGGCTCTTTTCCAATGTTAATAGGGGAATTATCTACAATGTGTTTGTCCGGCAAAGGGTCAACATAGCACTCAGAAATGTTGGTATCAGATTCCTCCGACTCGGAGGATTCTTCGGAATAAGAATCAAGGCTTTTAGCCTAGGTTTTCTTGCCAATAGAGTTGATATTAGGAGGAGGACAGTCAGGCACAGGCTCAATACGGGTTTTACCCGAATCCCTGGAAGGGCTAGCATGCAAACTAGGGGCTTTTCTAATCGGGCTATGGTTAGGAAAATACTCTGAGCCACTGGGCTCAGTATCATCACTCTCAGAATCTGGGTTGGTTTACAAAATAGCAGGAGCGGGCACATGAAGATGTTTAACAATCAGCCTAATTAACCCAGTGTGAAGAATGGGGAATCTTTTAGGGTTTTTCTTATTGTCCTCCAAGCTTTTCTTTAAGGAGCAGAAAAGATAATAGGGGATAGAGACCCTTACCTTGTGTCAGAAATGGTTGAGAAGAGCAAAGTGGTAGCCATAGACTTTAGTGAAACACCTGTCCACCGTAATGTACTCCATGATGACCTGAAAAACCTTTCTCCATATAGTTTTTATAGAGTCAACATCGAAGTAACTGTTAGCAATTTTGACCAAGCTTTGCTTTTCCTTGTCCTTTTTGGGAAATCTGATAACAGCTTCATCAGAAAAAGCCCTGTCCCTAAAAAAATTCTTCCCATCAGTGGGTAATCCCGTAACATCGGCAATAAGATTTTTGTTGAGCTCCACATTCCTACCAAACAGGGTCAAATTACCATCATGCCAATTTTTGGCGAAGAGATCTATAGCCCCCTAGTCAGAGCCATGAAGCTTCTCCAGGAAATGAATTAACCCTCCACTTTTAATCTTGTTCTAGACCTTGGCATTTTTCATGTGAGTTTCGTAGCTGTCTGGCTCAGTTCGCTTTCTGTCTCCTCCCATATCAGCCGACACAGTGGGGTAGGTCCAAACACAAGCCTTTCTAAAATTGGCCTCGCCAAATCTTAGAACTCACAAAGCATGTGCAGTTATCTTGTATATTACTCCGCTAGGCTCGGTCCCATGCAATCTAATGATTATGATGTGATAGATCCAACCTGTCCTCATTAAAGGGATAACACGTTGCCTTACCATGTGATTTATCATAATTTAATAGGGCAGAGACATTAAGATTTAGATCGCTATTATTTAGCCAAGTACACACTTCTTTACTCTTAACTCCTTCATTAGCTAAAAAGTCCGCAACAACATTGGCTTCTCTATAGGCGTGTGATATTTTAACTTTCTCAAACTTTTCCAAATTCAATTTGGCTTCATCAATCCATGAATTGATGGTCCACAATGGAGGAGACTTGCCACAGAGGCAGTCAATTATGTTTTTGGAGTCTCCTTCAAGCCATAAATTTTTAATGTTAAGACTTTGGGCTAAATTTATGATATGGTAAGCGCCAGCCGCCTCTGCCAGCTGATTAGTTTGAGAGCCAAAAGGTGAGGCAATTGCACCAATGAAGTTTCCATTGGAATCCCTTATAACTCCTCCATAGCCCGCCACCCCCGGATTGCCTTTAGCTGCACCATCAAAGTTAGCTTTGATCCACCCGTTAGGTGGAAAAGTCCAGCAAACTCCCTCTCTGTCCTTTTTGGCCTCCATAATAGAACTAGACAAATTAGGATTTATGTTCCATTCCTTAGCAACAAATAGATCATAGTTCAAATACTCCACATTCATGGTCTCCCTATCCTTCTGGGCCATGAAATTAAAGTTTTCCTTCAGGGATCTGACAATTTGATCAAAGACATAATCCACAGAGGCGTCTTTGCCCCTAAAATTTTTGTTGTTGCATTCTTTCCAAAGGCCCCAAGCAATATGAGGGAAGGATAAATCCCAAAAAGACCTAAGTAAAGGATTCCTTGTCGGGGCTTTCCATTGAGAAAAGAGATCTTCAATGGACAATGGGAAAACCCAAGGAAGGTTCCATAACCTGATAAAAATTTCCCAAAGAGAAACAGCAAAAGAGCAATGAAGGAATAAATGACTCACATATTCAACATCCATCTTACAAAGACAACATCTATTAGGGATTTGAAATCCATGTTTACACAGGTTGTCAATCGTAAGCAACTTATTTTGGAGCAAGATCCAAAAGAAGATATTAATTTTAGGTATCAAATGTTTGCACCAAGCTTTAGACCAAAAGGGAGGATGATCCAGACAAGAAGTGATCTTAGCAAAAGCATATGACACAAAAAAATTACCAGAGGGATCATCAATCCAGACCGCGTGGTCCTCCAGCTGCTCAAAACTAAGTCTAATAGTCAGCAGCATAGTCTGGATGGGGACCAAAGCCTGACTAACTCTGTCCAAGTCCACCTAATTACCATTCACTTTGTAATCTTTAACATAAGTTCCAAACCTAGCCTTGCAATTCTCAACCCAATCTCTTAAGGAATTGATTTTTATCAAGGGTTCCTTAAAAAGCCATCTGTCTTCCCAAAATCTGGTACAATTACCATTTATCACTTGCCAACCAATGCCTTCCTCCACAATCTTTTTTCCAATAATTAAATTGTTCCAGCATATAGATCCTCTTGGAAAAAGGTGGGGGTCCTTCTTAATAATGGAAGAGCAGTTGTTTTCTAAATATTTGCTAGCCAGAATATTGACCCACTCCCCAGAGGAAGAGAAGATTCTCCAGATTTTCTTAGCCAAGGGGATTTTATTAACAATTTTGATTCTTCTTAACCCAAGTCCGCCATTCTTTTTAGGTCTATAAACCAGATTCCAGTCAATTAAGGGAACTCTTTTATTTTCCTCAACACTCAACCAAAGAAATCTTTTTTGAATTTTTTCAATTGTATCAGAAAATTTAGCTGGAATCTTAAAGAGGCTCAGGGCGTAGATAGGAAGATTCTGGAGAGAGGCTTCGAGGAGCTGAAGCTTACTAGCTTGACTAAGTAGAGCACCTTTCCAACCCGCAAGCTTCTTACTGAATCTATCCACCAATGATATCCAGAAAGAATCAGGAGGTTTCAAACCTAAAGGAAGACCCAGGTAGGTTGTAGGAAGGGAATCCACCTTACAATCTAGAATTCTGGCAAGTTTGGTTTGTCGATGAGCCGGAGTATTGAAAAAGAACAGCGAACTTTTTTGATTGTTGATCAGCTGTCCAGAAGCTCTCCCATACTTGTCAAGCAGTTGTTTTATAGATTTGCCTTCAGACATAGAAGCTTGACCCATGAGCATAGTGTCATCAACGAATTGTTGATGAGAGCACACCAAGTTGCTCAAGGAAGGTCTGAGCCCAGAGATAAATTTAAAGTCTACCAGATTTTTTAGGTTCCTGCCTAAACTTTCAGCCATAATAGTGAATAAAATAGGAGATATAGGATCACCCTGCCTTAGACCTCTGGTACTCTGAAAAAAGGAGGTCTGGGATCCATTAACCATAATCGATATGGAAGATGTGGACACAAGTTGTTCCACCATTTGAACAACCCTATTATTAAAGCCAAAGGCCTTCAGAATTTTAAATAAAAAAATCCAATCAACTCTGTCATAGGCTTTTGAGATGTCAAGCTTTAAGAGGAAACTTTCTATCTTCGAATCAACAAGGGAGTGAATGTTCTCATGAACTGTAACTATAGAATCAAGGATTTTTCTGCTAGGAACTAATCCATTATGTTGAGGAGAAATCAAGGAAGGTAGAAAAATTAAGAATCTAGAGGTTAAGACCTTAGAGATGATCTTGTATAAAGAATTATAGAGATTGATAGGCCTAAAAGCCTCAAAGCTATTAGCTCCAGATTTCTTGGGAACGAGAACCAAGAAAGTAGCATTTAATTCTTTTAAAAGACATCTGGCTCCAAAAAATTCCTTAACAGCATTAACCACATCTTCTTCAACAATCTCCTAGAGCCATTGGAAGAAAACAAAGGGAAACCATTAGGACCCAGGGCTTTATTCCCATCAAAGGAAAAGACAGCCCGCTTGAATTCCTCATTGGTGGGGATAGCTGTCATAAAAGAGTTGTTTTCTTGGTTAATAATTCTCGGTATAGCTTCCACTAGCCGATCTTGCTCATTCTGGTTTATTTCAGTACTTGTCGAGAGAAGAAGTTTAAAGAAGGAGCCCGCCTGCATCCTAATATCCTCTTCCTCATCAAATTTGGTTCCAGTCACATCTATTTGAGATATTCAGTTTACAGCTCTGTGTTTAGAAGCCAAAAGGTGGAAGTACATGGTGTTTCTATCTCCAATAGATAGCCAGAGGGCTCTTGATCTTTGTTTCCAAAACTCCTCCTCCTTCCCAATTATGTCATGCATCTTAATAAGGAGCTCATTCTCTTTTTCCTTAGTATCATTCAAGTAACCCTCCTTCTGTATTTTGAATTGAATTGCTCCCAGATCCATCTAAAGTTCGAACTTGATCTAAAGATGTTCCCAAACAATTCATTTTTCCATTTTTTAAGATTACATTTCACTTCCCTTAAGTTTTTAACAATTTTGAACATTGAAGTTCCTTGAAGACTTATATTCCACCATTTCTTTATTTCCTCTTTAAGAGCAGGATGAGAGGCCCACATTTTTTCAAATCTGAAAGGAGTATTCTTCTTCTTTTTTATAGAATCCGCAGTGAAACTAATAGGGGAATGATCAGAACCTATTCTAGTGAGGGCTTTAAGGGAACAATAGTAATCAAAATACCAATGATTGGAAATCAGAGATCTATCTAATCTGACCTGTATGAGGTCCATCCCCTTTCTGCGATTAGAGTTAGGGTTAAATAAGATTAGGATTAGAGGTAGGGTTAGTGTTAGAGATAGAATTAGGGTTAGAATTAGGGTTAGATTTAGGGTTAAGATTAGAATTAGAATTAGAGTTAGAATCAGGGTTAGGGTTAGGGTTGCAATTAAAATTAGTGTTAGTGTTAATGTTAGTGTTAGGGTTAAGATTAGAGTTAGAGTAAGTTAGAGTTAGGGTTAGGGTTATAATTAGAATTAGGGTTAGGTATAGGGTTTAATTCCAATCCCTACCCTAATTATAATACTAACACATATCCTATAGTTTCTAATGTTAACCCTACTATAACCCTAATTATAATTCTAAATCTAACCACAATTCAAATCGTATTCATAATTATAATTCTAATAGAAACCTTAATTTAAAATGTAACCCTAATTAACCCTAAACCTAACCCTGACCTAACTTTAACCCTAATTTTAATTAGATTCGAATCCTAACTCTAGTTGAATCTTAACCCTAATTAAATATAAATCCTAATCATAATGTTAATTAAATCCTAATTGAAACTTAAGGGCTTACCACTATTATAACCCTAACCCTAATTGTAGTTGAATTCTAACCCAAACCATAACTCTAACTATTACTCTAGCACTAATCCTAATATCAACTTGTAACTCCTAACCCAAACCTTAATTGAACCATAACCATAACCCTAACCCTATTGTTGACTCAAAGACTTATTTTTGAAGCCTAGCCCTAACCCCAACCTTCACCCTAGTTCTAATGCCAATATTTATTATAGAATCTTAATTGAACCTTATCCCTAATTAATTATAATCCTAAACTTAAATCTAACCCTAACCGTAAATATAACCTCGTTCTAATTGTACTTCTGACTCAATTCATATTTTTTAATTCTAACACTAACCCTAATTCTAATGACAACCCTTTCTAACTATAATACTAATTGAGCCCTAACCTAACCCTAATTAAAACCTAACCTTTGTTGAACAATTACCCTAATCTAACATTAACCTTAACCCTAAGTATAATTGTGTTGAACCCTAATTGAATTGTAACCCTAACCCTACTTGAGCCCTAACCTTAATTAAACCTAATCATAACCTTAACCATTGTTAAATTGTAACCCTAATTAAAGCAAACCCATAACTCAAACCCTAATTCAACCTGTTTTGCCAAAAAGTGTATACCTTGGCACTTTTTCACTCATTTGGCCTTTTTCATTGGATTTTGGCCTTGTTTACCTTGATTTAGTCTTGTAAGCTTGCAATTCAACAATAACCTAACGATGTTTTACTAAGGTGTTGTGAAGTGTTGTAACACATTTCCTCACTTTTCTAAGACCCTCTCAACATAATTCACCTAAACGACACCTTCTTACACCTTTCTAAGCCTTATGACAAAGTGTTGTGAAGTGATGCATATTCACACTTATCTAGGCTTATCACCCCTAAATTAACCCTTTTTCTATGTTAATTTGTCCCCTTTATGTACTTTTAGTCCCGACCTAAGTGTGTTTTGGGAGGAAAAGCTAATTAACTTCATTAAACACAAATTAATTCCTGACCACCACTTAAATTTTCCCAAGTGGACTAGCTCGCCACTTTGGGCGACCTAGTCCCTTTAGGCATAAATTTCAAATTTGAAATAAAATTCAATGGGAATCTTTCCTCTTAAACCCTAAGTGTTGGCCTATTAGGTTGCATTTTAGGAAAATTGGGTTTTTACATGTACAAATAAGGGTTTTCACCTTCAATTTTCTCTCTCCTTAGCTTATTTTCACTCTTATTCTCTTAGACTCTCTCAAGCTTATCATAAGCACTCTTGCACTCCTATCTTCCAAAGCATGCAATCAAGCATTAGGGTTTCACCAACAACCTCCATTGGAGTTTCTCTTGCATGTTGCAAACCATTAACAACAAAGGTTTGATAAGCATTTCCATTAAGTTCATCATTCAATCTTACATTCCTTTGATTTCATCTCATTTGGGTTTAATCACCTACAAAGGGGTTTGACTTAGGCAAACCCCTGTTTCTTAACCCCAACATTCTCTTGGTCTTTGCATGTGTTTGCAGGTTTTTATGTAGGTTTGGTGAAGTAAAAAGTGTTGAAGGAAGTACAAACAATCTCCTCAAGTCACATCCAAGCCTCAAACCCTAGAAGGAGCAAGAAGATAAGCTACATGTCACTTTCAAGAGTTTTTGTCACAGAGTGCTGTAGAAAAGGGAAACATAAACCGGGACCCAGAAAATCAATCCCTAATTCCTTGGGAATCCACAAGAGGACTACATCACCCCTATTGGTGACCTTGTCCTTGTGCTAAGCCTAGAAAAGGGTTTCTGTATTTTTAGGGACCCATTTCCTCGAAACCTATTTTGGCAAAGTTTCCTGGTTGGAGGACTAGGTTGCCCCAATTGGCATAAGTGTCCTTCTGCTATTTTTAGAAATTTTCTAGAGGACTCCAGGACCATTCATCTGCAACATCACTTTTCCAGGTACACATCTTCTGTCCCCCTCTATTATTCTCCAAAATATACACATTTAGGTCATTTTAGAGTAGCTTTGCATTACTTTAGTTTAGTTTTATTTACATTTGCATACATTTAGATTAGCATCATTTTATTTGAGTTTCAACCACACATTACACACAACTATCACAACCTTCTTCAACCAGCCTTCCCCTTTTGAATGCAACTGCCAAAAACCCTTGTATGCACCTAGAGGCAATAGTGTCATTCTCTCACCAAGTGCTCCTAGGGTGAAAAATACCTAAGGGCCTAGTAAGGGGAATCATTTTGCCCTAGGTCAGAGAGATACATTTTTGGTGGTTCATTTTGGTGAACCCGACCATAGACCATTAGCTAGCTTTCTGATTTTTGCATTTCATCTTAGAGATAGCTTGCATTGCATTGAAAAACTTGCATTGTTTGCATCCTAGGGTTAGTGAAAAAAGTTCTTTTAGTAAAAATTCATGATAGAATTTCCCATTACATTACATTTTTAGTAAGAAAATACAAAAAAAATTGCATTTCTAGTTTCTATTTGCATTTAAATATTAGAAAAGGTATTTAAATTAGGTAAAAATACATAAATTTTTCAAAAACAACACTATTGGGACTAAGTTGCCACACTAGGTGACCTAGTCATCTTGCACAATTTACATGACAATTTCGATCATTTTTAGCACATTCTCTGCATTCTTGGTTTTTGTAATTGTGGACATCAAAATCCGCAAATGGTTAAAAAATGCTAAAATACATACACACTGTTAGCATGACCAACATTCTAAAACCAAGCATATCTCCAATATCCTCATGAAATAATACCTCATGCTCCAAAATGAAAACACATGAAAAACTTAATGAAAGCATGAAAATTACATGAAGTATACCTATTCCATGATGGTTTGGTGCTGTCCTTTGTGTAGAAGATATCCCATTCCCAATCCTTGCCAAGAAAATGAGATGATAGACAATGAGATGCAAAGTGAACTCAAGTTGCCTATAATGAGGATGCTCCAAATTGTAGATGATCAATTGTGTTGAAATGGCATTGAATTTATAGGAGAGACTGAGAAATGTGGGACTAAAACCCAACAAATAGGAGAGAGCCACTTGTCACAATGTGATTGGCCCATGCTTGTGCAAGTTTTGGCCAATTTTCCCATTTCAAATTTTGAAAATGGCAATAAATGCATGTAGTTCAAGGATTTGGGGGGAAATGTCTTTGGACAAAAAAGTCAAACTAGGGAGTTAATGAGGGAATATTCCTTGGGAATATGCCTTGTGAGGAAAATAGGTGTTTTAATAAATCAAATTAAATGATTTATTGTGCAAGTGGATGGGACATGGGTTACTCTTAGCATTAATTAGGGATTTGACTAATTAAGCTAGTGATTAGGTAGTGTGACATTTGATTTGCATGAGAGGAAAATGAATATTGACCATTTAATTAAATACATTGGATTTAACTAAATGAAGAGACTTTAGGAAGTTAATTAATTAATTTGACTTAATTAATTAAGAAGAAAATGATCAAATATGATGTTAATCGATAATTTTGATTTTGCGTGTCTACATTTTCCCCCTCTTTGAAGCAATGTACTCATTGTATTGGTTCAAAGAATGATGCCGTTGACATCGAAATTAATTTTTTTTCTGATTTTTTCAGATGCCCCAGTGAAAAGAAGTGCGTTAGTACATTTCCCCCTTGAGAGATGGAGTGAAAATATTTGATTTGAGGTCTATATCGTGATAAAGAGGTTCAAAATGGATGTATGGATGGTTAGACTATATGATCTATATGATAACGATGATGTAAATGAGATGTTTGGAAGATGCTCAGAATAACAAATCTATATTATCTTAAACAACTTAAATGATTATGCAATGCATGTGAGGTAGATGAGATGGATGATGTTGTCCTATGATGATATGATGTGAATATGTAGGATGCAAGATGTATGCATTGTTAGCGTGAAAGAGGATAGAAGAATGAGAGGGATCAACCCTTGAATCCAAGAAAATGTAGAAGTCCAACAAGTCCACTAGTCATCAACACTTTATTAGATATGATGATGATTGATGATGATGTATTGCTTATCAAGGGATGGGAGAGATAAAGATTATAACCTTCTTTATGTTTGATAATACACATAGGTACGATGCATCAAGGTATTAAGAACCCGGATGGCGTTGCGTCTATTGTGATGGAATTTGACTCGTCAAATAGATAGGAGTACTCTTGTTCACACTTGACAAATGAAACCTTATTCAGAATGTAGTTCAGATATTCTAAACATCTCGGGCCAAAACATAAAAAGGCAAGCCTTCTTATGTGGTCAACAAGACACCTAAAAAATCCTTCCTTCAAACAAAACAAAGTACGCATGACGAATTTATTTTACAAGAATATCCAACAAGCACAACAGGTAAAAAGATAATGATCATTGCCCCATTCCTTTCTCTCTAAACCTATTTTGTTTAGGCATCATCGAGAGGTCCTTGGAATGAGCACAAAATAAGATAAGTCTAAACAAGACCAAGATAAAGTAAATAAACAAGCTAATGTTCTTCGTACCGCTAGCCAAAGACAAAACTACGGTGATACCTGATGTTGATGTCTATCGCAGGAAGGTCACATTCCTAGGACATGTTGTGATCAGGGTTTTGGTGAAACTGATTAGATGATAAGCTATTGATACTCTGAGTTGATCAACATGCTTGTTTACTGACCTAGACTTGAGACTTTGAAAATTAGGTGTTCATTTTTGAACCTGCTAGAATCGCTTCTGATCGTTTCACCAAAGGATGAAGGCGACGATTGATTTATTATGAGCGGTGATTATTGTGGGTGAAAGCGAGATGAAACAGGTGCACCCTTTTGGTTTTATTTTTCATATGTTTTGAGGCTGTTTTGATTTTTTGGATTGTTTTACAAATGTTTTTGTATTTTCAAGATTTTATGAATGTTTTTGGATTTTGTGTCTCAGGGGCCAATAAAGGATGGCCTTGCCTACGTTTACATTTAGAGACGATGTAGTTCAACTGGAAATTTACTTGACTGCTGATGAGATAGATGGACAAATGAATTGCCATTGCGACAAACGCCTAAAATCCTAAAATGTAAACTAGATGGGAAAACAGATTGGCAATGCGATGGATGCCTAAAGGACTGACCTAAATGTCCCGGGCGATCATCAAAGATCAACCTTGCCTACGTTCAAGCTTAGAGATGACATAGTTTGGACAAGGTGGAAGATTGACAAGACTCAATCATGAGTTTTTTTTTTTGAAGATTTTTTGAGATTTTCCACATGTTTTAGATTTTGAATGATTTGGATGTTTTTTATATTTGATTTTTCTGATGTTTTTGAATTTTTTGATGGATTTTTTGAATTTTTTTTGAGTTTTTGATGAATTTTTTGAATGTTTTGGTTTTTCTGATGATTTTGACAATTTGGATATGGATACGTGATGATATCATTGCTTTATTTTGGGGTTTTATTGAAAACAAGCTTAATGTTGATCGAGTGGATTGATGGATTGATTAGTTTGACTAAGTGTGTTAAGTCAAACAAAAGTCATAATGCACTTGTAAACTTTAGGAAGTTGTGTTATCGTAGAGTAAACTCATACACGAGGGTAGTTTGACTAAGTGTGTCAAGTCAAACAAGGTGGTTTTGGATTTGATAATTTGACTAAGTGTGTTAAGTCAAATAATATGATAATGCATTTGTAAACTCTAGGAAGTTGTGTTATCTTAGAGTAAATTCGTACACAAGAGGGTGGTTTGACTAAGTGTGTTAAGTCAAAGAAGATGATAATTGATTGGATTCGATTGTTCAAGATTGATGAAGCTTGATTTGGAACAAAATTGTTTTGATGATTTGATGTGACACTGATGTGCACATTAGACGTGACTGATATGAATTGTTTGGATTAATGTTGGATTAAAGATAAAGCTTGATAAGGAGCATCATCTTGTCAAAATATGCCATGGGCTAGTGATTTGACTTGGTGCTCACAAATGTTTTAACCAATTTGATTTCATGTTTGCCAATGTTCGGATCACCACATAGGCTGGAGGATATATATCAAGATTTATTCTCGAAGCAAGATGCAAATATCTGCCCCTAGTGTCTAGCAATGTTTGAACGGCCATGGGTGGATTGTTAAATAGGTGTATGGATAGATATGGTAAGCATGCAAAGGATGCCAAGGATTATCTTGTGATAAGATAAGGTGTTTGAATAGAGGATGCTCATTTGGATAATTCATCAAGGCTTAGATACTGTTGGGTAGGATGGGATCAATGAAAATGACCCATGTCAAGATGTTTACCATAAGCAAGTATAAAGTGTGCACCAAACTTTATCAAAATCAAGATAAGGTAGATAGATGGTAGTGGGTTGGATAAATGGTTCGTGGATGAACATATGATATGGATGGAATGTTGGCTTTGTTATTTATGTGATAAGATGCTTTCTCCTAAAATGACGCACATAGATTCTCGATTCTATACATGATGCCTGTTTGCCAGGTTTTCATCATGGTACCTATCCAAAGTGCCATTGAAGTGGTTTTCACTAGAGGATGATTTTTTTCTTTTCTGTTTTCAATCCTTTTTCTTATTTTTTTTGGATTTTTATATTTTTTATAATTTTTTGTATTTCTGAGAGATTTTAAGCTCATGCTAAACCACCTGGTGGTGTAGATGTTGATGTTTCTGTCATAATGTACCATCGATATCCTCCTTGAAGAAGATGCCTAGACAAGATACATGCACTTGAAAGAAACTTTAGAGATTCCTGATCTGCTTTATTGACACCGGAGTTAACTTTGTCTTTGTGCGCACATCGTGATAGAGTGCCTTCTGAATCCTTATGATGAAGGGTCGTTGCCAACACATGGTCAATGTGAGAATTGTGTATCATGCGTGGAGGCATGGATGGGGTGTGTTTAGGGTTAAAATATGGATTGGTTGACAGTTTGGAACCTTTAACTCTCCAAACTTGGGAAGATGAGCAATGATGGGTGGATATGCAAGTGTGTGTGGAATTAGGATCAACTACTTGATACACTTTGTATGTCGCTTGAGAAGCTTTCTTTTTCCTTTTTGGACATCTTTGATGGATAATTTTCCCTTTTTTATTTTGCCCCATAGTTTCTTTGACTAATGGAGTATGATAGGGATAATATTTCTTTGTATTTTTTGGTATCCACTTGTATTTGATTTGTCCAATATGCTTCTTAGCTTCTTTCTATTTGATAATGTTCTTCATGCTTTGATTCAAGTCTTTATTTTGATGTTGGTCCCAATTTGTGGATGGGGTGATGGGTGGATGCAGATTCATGACGTGGCGGGTCATAGTATTGACATTAGTTTCATCATAAGGATTCTTCATGCTCCCTATGTTAACGCTTGCTTGAGACAAATTTGCCCCTAGTTTATAGAGGTATTATCGATTTGTTTATATCCCTTGATTGTTGAATAGCCAAGGCCTTGAGGCTTAAGATTGCCAACAATCTGCATTGGTTCTAGGATACCCTATTCATGTAGGCCTAATCCTCTACCTTGATAATTCATCTGCTGAAAAAAATTATCTGCAATAGGATATGATTTACCTTGGAAACAAGGTGCTAATCCTTCTTTGTTGTGTGGTGGATCTTCAAAAGTGGTAGTTTCTTTATTGATGAGGTAGCTTGCCCTAAGAAAAGTAAGTGATCCAAGTTTATAAGTGATAGGATCCTCCGCATGTGGAATGACTTCCTGATTGATATCTTTGGCTTGATCTTGTGAGATATCAGATTGTAATGCTTCATCAAGAAGTGTTGATGATTCATTATCCCCATAAAACTCTTCCTCATGATTCATTTCATGGGATGTTTCTAATTCATGACTTATGTAGAAACCTTCTTCATGACCTATTTTTGATATGTCTCCATAGGATGTTTTTGGTTTGCAAATTTTGCATAAACCTTCTGATATGTTTCCAAATGATGTCTCTGATTCACAACTTCTATAGAAACCTTCTTTATGATCCAGATTTTGTATGTCTCTAGAATTTTTTATACTTTGATCATGTGTATAAATGTTAAGAGTAGGAGACTCTTGTTCCTTGGTAATGATATCAAGAGTATGAGACTCTTGTTTTGAATGAAGATCATCTACATGTCCATCTAAAGAAAGCATCTCATGGGTAGATGGAGGGGTATGTGCTATATGGATACGATCCTTATTTGTGACATCTTTTATAGATAGGAGAGTTTCCATTACCTCATTGTAGTATCTTGGATATAAAAATTCTTGATCTTGGTTAATGTCAGAATTGTTTTCAACATGCTTTGGATCAAGTTCTTGACATGGGTCAATTTCAAATGATGGATTATCTACAAGGGATTCTTGGACATTGTTATTAGGGAGGATTCCTTCACTATCCACAATCATGAGGTCGAGGGATGTCAGTATGTCTTGGGAAGGACCATTGCTAAGCCTTGGTGATAGATGTTGATCATGCTTTGGAATAAATACTTGAGATAATTCCTCTAACTCGTTAGGTGATGTAGAGACATTGTGAACACGATCATTGGTGGATGGATCTTGGTTTATGTCAATAGGATCAAATAACATCAACACTCCTTGAAA
This sequence comes from Sequoiadendron giganteum, assembly GCA_007115665.2. Classification (NCBI taxonomy): domain Eukaryota; kingdom Viridiplantae; phylum Streptophyta; class Pinopsida; order Cupressales; family Cupressaceae; genus Sequoiadendron; species Sequoiadendron giganteum. The sequence goes on from CM021102.1 coordinate 664,274,337, forward strand.
TAGATCTTTATAGGAGGGGTCTTGATCACAGCTAAAAAATGGCTCTTGATGTATGTTGATTTGATCATCAAATTAGGTGGAAATACCTTCAAGGTGTTCATCGATGGATAGATCTTGATTATTGTTTTCGATAATTTTGGTCGAGAGATTGTCAATGTTTTCAACCATAGGATCAAATGATATTAACGTTTCTTGGATTGGATCATTGTTGGACATCGTTGGTGAGAGATGTTGATCATGCTTTGGAATAAGTTATTGAGATATGTCCTCTAACTTGTTAGGTGATGTAGAGACATTTTCAACATGATCATTGGTCAAAGGATCTTGATCATCATTTTCAATGATTGTGGTGGGAATATGTTGCAAGCTCTGTTGTGGGAGTAAGGCTTGTGCTTGCTGCTGAGCCAATAATGCTTGTTGTTGGTCGTGTTGTTGTTGAGCCAACAATTCTTTTTGTTGGGCTTGTTGTTGTGCTACTTGTTGATACACTTGTTCATGGATTGCTTGCAATAGTGCCCAAAATTGTAATTGCACCTGTTGAGCCTAGTGTTGGGCTTGAGCTTGAACCTATGATTGTTGGGCTACTTGAGCCACTTGTGATTGTTGAGCAGCTAGTTGTGCAACTTGTTGGTTTTGGAGTGCCTTTTCTCGGCGGTTTGTCAAGCGGCTTGCAACATAATAGAGAATGAATTAACCATGGCGTGTTTTGGCGGTGGTGGTGGTGGATTGGGAATGGTGTTGACCGTTGGGCTTGCTTGGATGTTTGCCATCTATTGTATCGATGGAAAAATGGGAGGATTTGATATGATGCTTTGATTTATGAAGGGGGTGTTGCTCGGATTTGGTTGGTTGAAGGTTGGTAAAGGGGAAGGCTCATGCCTTGATTGTTTGGTTGATAGATTTGTAAGTTTTTCCTTTGATTTAAATCTACCATAGGAAAAGATGTTCCAAAATTTAGATTGGGAAAACTCACATTTGTTGTACCATTGAGGTTTGTAGGAGATAATGATCCCATGTATGGATTGTACAAATGAAAGTTTAGAAAATCAATTGGAATTGTAAGACTTGGATAGTTTGGTTGAATTGGATTACTCATGATGTATGAGTCGAGTTTAAACTCTATGTTCCTCTTGTGTTTTGACCTTGTTACAAAAGTGAACCTCTAAGGTGTTTAGGACCAATGATGAGATGAGGGATGAAAGGGGTGAATGATATGGGTGTTTAAACTTTTAAGAAACTTTGGATCAATGCTAGACTTTAGGACTTGATTTGATTTGATTATGAGGATAGTTTGACTAGGTGTGTTAAGCCAAACAAGATGATAGTGAACTTGTAAACCCTAGGAAGTTATTTTATCATAGGGAAAAATTGCATAAGAGAATGAATTGGCTAAGTGTGTTGAGCCAATCAAAGTGATCATGAACTAGTAGACCTCAGGAAGTTGTGTTATCCTAGAGGAAAATTTGTTCAAGAGGATTGATAATTTGACTATGTGTGTTAAGTCAAACAAGGTGATGTAGATTTTTCCTAAAAGTCTAGCATAAGTGATGTTTTCAAAGTTTCCAAAAGTTTGTTAATGAGATGATGTTTGATTGATGTTCAGGGATGGATGAAGTGTTTGACTTGATCCTAGATGAACCTAAGAAGGACTTGTTTACAAGACCAAGGTTTTGAAGAACATGCTTTTCCCTAAGAGTAACTCAAACCAAAATAGCAATGTTTGCATGGAAAACCTTAAGATAGAATTTTGCAAGCACATGTGTGGTTGAATTGTCTGTTATCTTGCTTAGATTTGGTTCTTTTTACCACAAAACACTTTCTTGATTATGTTTTAAAATGCATGTCTAATGGCCCACTTTCTTTTCATCCCACAAGGTCCATTATGTGGAAATCAAGGAAATTAGGGAAAAAGTTTCCAAGGTTTAACCTTAGTGAAAACAAATTATGATAAAATCCAAGCACTTAGAAACCTCTAAGAATATGATCCCTAGGGAAAGAAAGAGTACTTAAATTCATCAAGGATATTTTTTTCTTCCAAGGGGTTTGAAATTTGGAGCTCTTTGTGAATGTTTGTTTTTCAATATTTTTGAGAACCAAGCAATGTAATTTTCATTTCCAAGCAGATGTACAACCCTAGGATGAAGAGACAAGATTTTGTTGGGATCCCACTTGGATGAATCTAGCTATGCATATTCTGTGCGGATGACTAGATGCTTGACCACACTAGCTCTCCTCCATGACACACACTTCTCGGGTCAGCCAAACATCATTACCCATGAATCTCCCATGGCATACTTTTCATCTCTACAAAAAAACCACATGTATAACGTGGGCTGGCTTCAAAGGACATGACCTTTTGCACCAACAAAATAGATAAGGATTTGGCCTTCTAAACAAGAGGTTTTAGTTCAGACTTTTCATTTGTGGAGGCTAACCCGTGCGGCAATAGACCATTGTTTCCCTTCTTGTCAGAGCCAACCGCGTGATACTGGCTTTTGTTCCAGTACCCACTTTTATATCCTGGCTAGAAATACACTTGGCTTTAGTGTGTTACTAGTTGGGTCATTCCCTTGGGTGAGTACTTTTTCCCACAAGGTAGGCCCTCTAAGATAAAAAAAAGCGAGTAAACATATTCGTATTTCGATCAACCTTCATTTAGAAACAAAGGGAGAACACTCACAATAATTTTACCCACACTCGCAAGATGTTTTGTTCAATTTTAAGTTCCCAAATCAAAGTGTGAAGGCAATCTTTTAAACAAACTAATATCACCAAAAGACTTTTGATTCTCAAGATTGTCGTGAAGCGTGAGAGAAGCGCATACGTCTTTTAAGTGATATTAATTTGTGAAAAAGATTGCAAAACATGAAAAATACTTATTCATTTTAATCCTCAAGCAATGATTTTGATTCGTTTTAAAGCACCAAAATGAGATGTGAAGTTTTCCTTGTCTAATTGTTAAATTTGAAAACCAACTCTAGTAAGTTTCTAAGTTCAATTTTAACCAAGTTGAAAAGATCAAGTTAAGTGGTCAATTTTAAACCCAGAAATGAAGTGAGTTGTCCTAAAATAGAAAATAAAAGTAGAAAATGCATGCCCTCAGCTATTACAATAAGCATTTAAAAATTATTTTTCCAGTCTAATGAGCAATTCTCCAACTCAAATGTGCTTGATATTTTCTAGATTTTCTTCACTTTCTTACTCTATTATCTTAATGATCCCAATGTGAGAGGATATCCCATTGTTTCTTTATGCAAACTTTGAATTTTGAGCGATATGCCGCCTTGCAATATAAATCAAATTGCATTCAAAAAGTAAGGAATAGATGGCATTCTTTCTAAGAAATTATCCAATCAAAACTAAAAGTTAGATCTATTTAGCAAAATACCAAGTGACAACGTTGAATCCTTGATATGTTTGTAGTCTGTAAAATCCCGAATAATAGTAATTAAATTCTGCAAGGATCATGTCAAAGTTTAGTCATATGTAGATATAAGTTAGATTGCATAAAGTAGAAATCATAAGCATTTGGTAGAATATCGAGCTTAAGATTCTCATAAAGCAGAATATTATTTAACTTTCATAAATCACAAAGAAAAATATTGAGCTAAAAGTTATGATAAAGTCACTTCTAATAAAACAGATTTTATAACCACAAACAGGCTACCAATCTCCCTGGTATTGATCTCACTCTTTGCCAGTTGGTTTCATAAATGCATTGCCTTTGTGAAGCTATCGAGCCTTGTGCCAATGTAAAGGTAGAGTGGAAAGCACTTTCCATGTGAGTGATGGTGGAGATTTTGAAGATACCATATTTATTTATGATCCGAACAGATCTAGAAAGGCATAGTAAAGGCATAGCATCAAATCAACGAATAAATAAATCAACCTACAGACACTGTCAAAATATTAAAGAATGAGCATTGTTGAAAATAATTTAGAAGTTTGTTTTTTTTTTTTTGTAAGCAAATACTATGAGTAGGTGTAAAACCGAATTATACAACTTTTGACAAACATCCCCTCTGTACGCTAAGAAATATTTTGTCAAATATTATAGGTGCTAAAGCTTGATTCTAAAAACAGAAAAGCCGCCCAAAGCTATTTCTGACAAACAATTGTGAGTCTCACGAAGATGTATTGTTCTTGTTTGAGAATGCCATATTTTGTACTGGTAAGGGAGATTGGGTTGTTGATACAAGGTGCTTCCACAATAATGGCTTACACATTTTAGGACATTCTGATTTTTGCTAAAATCACATATTTTTAGAAAATATAATTATTTAAGCCTCAAAAAAGGTTCCAATTAAAGGATTTTAATTGAATATGGTTTGATCAAGCCCACTTATATCAAACCACCTTGGATAGAGAACTGCTAGTTTTAAACCATACCTATAATGGAGTCTCCTCTACACCTATCAAAATGTTGATAAAAACCCACTTTTGATTTACCTTTTGGGGGATCGAACTAATTTATTTAAAATTTATCTTTTGTAAACATGTAGTCCTTATTATAAGCTTCCCAAAATGTACAATTTTAAAAATATTTAATTTTATTATTATATTTATTTTTTATTTCTTGTGAATGTAGGTTTTTTAATGAGCATCGAGGGCTTTGTTTCACACATACAGAAAAATAGGAAAAGAGAGAAAATAAATTTAAAAAAATACATGTACACTAGCTATTGATGTCCTTATTCCAACAAAAAAAAAAAAGTTAATTCAAATGCATACAAAAAAAGTTATGCAACTAAAAGTATAATATTTCCAAATTATAATTACTCAAACTTAGAAAATTAATTAAAAACATATATGCAACAAAAAATTATGAAAAAATATCCATCCACTAGATATTGGTGTGAAAAAATTGTATTTAAAAAATTAGAATTGTATCCTTTCTATAAAAAAAGTTATGCAGCTGAAAGTAAACATCACTTTTTGAAAATATTGTTTAGTAGAAAAAATAAGTTAATAAAAATTACACAAAAGGATTCACAATTTTTTTTTAATTTAAAAAAAAAAATAGAATTAGAATCTAAACACAAAATCTCACAAATCACTAGTTTGCTTCATCTTCAAATTCTTAATGGTATAGCTTCTATAGGTGTATGAAAGTGAAGATCTTGTGAAAAATATTGATTTCAATCTCAAGTTTAGCCAAAAAGTTTAACCCATTATTGTGGGATCACCCTATAGTATTCAAAAACAATTTACTTGATGCATTCATGCATTCATGCACTTTCCTACTTTTGTTCATGTTGGAGAGTGTACTCTCGACCCATTAAGATACTATCATCAAACACTTTGACTCTATTAGAGGCAATGGTTGTCAAAAGAGGTGGAGTGGCCGTGAAAGAAACACAGATTCCTTAGCTCTAATTACTGTACACACAGAGGTTTAGCAATCAAATGAATCTATGAGAAAATGCACAAAGATTTTTTGTTAAGGTTTAAAAGCACAAAAGCCACGTGTTATAAAGCCTTGTTGATATTACATCGCACTCGTCACCCTCCATTTTTACTTGAAATAAAGTTAAGACAAAAGTGGGCACTGTCATTGGGGTCATGTGAATTCTTAAAAATGCAGATAGCCAGTCGTGGGTAGTCTCAATAGTCACCTCTGAATTCCTCCACCATGTTTTTCCTATTCTCTCTTCCCTCCAATATGGGGAGCTTTGTAGACTTTGTAATGGCACATGGGAGTTATCAGAAAAGATGCATGAATCGATTTTATTTTTTTTGGAAACAAAATCAAGTCATCAAGTCATTCCTATACAAATGCGATGTGAGAAGTTTAAAAATACTTATCTAAACTGAATCAATGTCTTGCACTACTTGGCATTCATGTATTTGGTACTTATCCAAAAAACCATTGGTTTGCAACAGTGGGTATAGAGCTGGTTAGCAAGCTGAAGACGCATATAGTAATGACAAAAAGCTAATCATAGTACTATAACCGATATAATAAATAATAAATACTAAAACTGTATAAAAAAACAATCAAATATCATGTCACCAAGCAAATCAACTTGCAGACAACAAAGATCGGGCCTCTCAGATGTTGCTGTCATATCTACCCTAGTAGACATGTTTGTAGAATGGGGCGCACAGACTAAGAACGCGAGTTGTTTGACTTGACTCCTCAACAAGGCATGTTATTGCTTGAAATGATGCCTCAGACAACATACATGGCAGGGGATTAAAGACAAAGGTTGGAGTCATTGTTAGACTTCATAATCTCAAAATAACCAGCTTGCTTAAAAATCGATACAATGACACAACAAGATTTAAAATTTATCTTAAAGAAATCCCAGTATGATATTATAGATGGAAAAGCGTAGACAACAAACATGTATGCAAGATGGGGAAGCATAGAATAGGCACGTGAACTGCTAGACAAAACACCTTTGCACATGGTTTCTCTCTAGTCCTGGTGTATCTTCCAAGCAATCTTTTGAAGACTTTCTATGTATCTTTCAGATTTCATTCATAAGAGATTTATGGAAGTTAGTTGGGTTACAAGAATATTTAGACAAAATTCACCCATTGGTTATCAAAGAATCCATATATTTTTTATGATAAAAACTCAACAACGGAAGCATCAATTTAGCTTGTAGCCTTTGTGAAGGACTGGGTACACCTATTACAATTCATCAGACAATGCTGCCTCTAATGTAAAATGTATTAAGCACCAGAGAAATGTGAACAAAATATCACGTGAAAAGTAGCTAACACAACTACCAGTGACAACATCCTAATTAAATTCGATTGAATCTTATGAATTTTAGTTAAGGACTTCAATAGATAAGCATGATTCAACACATATATGAAGGAGTTGCTTTTCCACTATGCTTATCCTATTGATTAATATCTATCAACAACTTCATAAGATTTTATCATACCAATAACAGAGCATTCTAAAAAAAAAGAAAGAGGTAGAAACTCTCTCATGGAGAAGACAATACCAGCACTAGTATCGCACCTCTAATCATAATGCTAATACAAAGACAATGAGAAAAAGAAAAAAAAGGTGATATTTGTTAACAGGGTTGAAGATCAATAGCACAACAGACTCTCAGGCAAAGTGATGGTTGCTTCATGTCATAATGGTGGTCGATGGATGTTCCCTCTATCTTTCCCTGTCCATCACCAAGTATTTAGGTAGTGTTTGGTTACCATTGAATGTCATAAAGAATGTGTGCTGCTCCTTCAATCGTGAATAAACTACAATATAAAGAGATACTTTGATTTGAAGCTATTATGCCTACAAAAATTGATTCGAAGCCCAAACAAGTCAACAAATATATAAAGACTATTGCTGAACACACTTGTAAACAGGTTACGTAGGCCACAATTGTCACTTGTGAAAAGATCAATATGTTTGTAAATATGTCTACTATACCCATGTAGGCTTTTATTCCAAGCACAGGGAAGTCACAAAAATAGCGAGTAACTAAATTTATACAATGTAGATAACCAATGAAATTTACTTAATATAGATACATGGATTTATCCAAAACTTTAGAAAACTAAGAATTTCAAGATTACTAATTTATCCACTTTTCCCTCCTTCTAGCACCATTTTGTGGACATGAAAATCTGCAAATGGTTAAAAAATGCTAAAATATATACATATTGTTAGCATGACCAACATTCTAAAACAAAGCATGGGTAAGTACACTAAGATGGTTCCCAAAAAGGGGACTTAAGTGGACAAATTTTTTCTTAAATCAGGAAATGCTGACCTTGGACGTGAAATTGAGGATACTAAGACTCAAAATTTTAAGATGGAACACAAAGAAGGATTCAAGTGCTCCGAGTCTACTTTCTAAAATACTAATTTATTTTTAAAATGGTTGAGATTAAGGGGTTCAACTGAGGGACGTACACAAATTGGTGTTGTTTTTGTCAGAAAAACATAACGTAGCAACTCTTGTACGACCCTCGTACGGTGAACTGTTTTTTAGTATTTTTAAAATAACAAAGGTCAGAAGTTAGCTAACAGTATGTAGTTGATGCACGATTTTTTTGATAATTTTTTAATGAATATTTGATTTTTTACTAATTTGCGAAGTGGACATATCCTAAAAATAGAATTTTGGTCGTGCTACCCCTACAAATTTTGGAAACTAATTGATTTATTTTTATTTTTACTTTTTAATTTTGTAGAATTGAGTCTAGTTTCTAAAAATGTAATTTATTTGAAAAATTGATGAATGGCTAATTTATAACGAAAAAAATACCAAACACTACTTTTTGGAAAAAAAAAGACATACAGATAAAAGAAATTATGGATGAAAGACTTGACATTTTTAGAAAGTGAAAAAAATTACATCGTTGGATAGCTAAGAGATAACCCAACATTACCCATGTGCTCAATTTTTTTGATATTGAACCACGTGCAATCTTGACGGTGAGCATGAACTTGATTATGAGAAATATGGTGGATTTTTTAAAAACATGTCTTTGGTTGTTGGGAATGCCCTCCAAGCCTTTGGGTTGGTATTCTAAGGCAAATACCAAGCCTAAGGCTCAGGAATTCCCAAAGCAAGATATAACGCGAGCGCGTTATAACGCGCTCACATTATATCTCACTTTTGACATGGTTTTTGCTTTTGCAGGGAACATGTCTACTAGCACATAATGCGAGCGCATTATAACACGCTCACGTTATGTCATACTTTATGTTAAATGCCAATATATTAATGTATGCTGATATATTTTTATGTACATGTATGTCATGTATGTATGTATTCTTGTATGGATGTAAGATTATATATACATATGTATTATACTTGTATGTATGCATTTATGTATGTCTTTAGATGAAGGGAGAATTTAGAGAGAGTCTAGAGAGATGGAGAGGGGGTCGAAGTGAGAGTTTAAGAGAGAGGGAGTGGGAGAGAAGGGGTTGGATTGAGGGGGACTTAGCTAGGTAGGGTGGGAGGGATAGAGGGAGGGAGAGAGAGAGGGGGGGGGAGAGAGAATTGAGGGAGAGGGAGAGAGAGAGAGGGGGGTGGGAGAGAGAGAATTGAGGGAGAGGGAGAGAGAGAGAGACAAAGAGAAAGAGAGGGTTATGTAGGTAGGGTGCAAAAGGGAGAGACTTGAGAGTGAGAGGGAGAGACTTGAGAGTGTGAGGGGGGTGAGAGGGAGAGACTTGAGAGATAGGTAGTGAGAGGGAGTGTGAGAGAGAGGGAGTGTGAGAGAGATGGAGTGGGAGAGAGAGGGAGTGTGAGTGAGAGACCTGAGAGAGGGAGAGGGTGTGAGAGGGAGTGACCTGATAGAGGTAGAGAAAGAGGGGGGTGGAGTGAGAGGGACTTATCTAGGTAGGGTTGGAGGGATAGATAGAGAGAGGGGAGAGAGACAAAGAGAGAGTTACCTAGGCAGGTTTCCAGAGGGAGAGACCTGAGAGAGAGAGGGGGTGGGAGGGACAGACATGAGAGAGAGGGAGAGAGAGGTAGTGGGAGAGAGTGGGATGGAGTGGGAGGGACATAAAGAGAGATGGATGGAGGGAGCAAGAGAGGGTGGTAGGGATTGATTGAACGAGAGGTATGTAGAAAGAGGGAGATGGTAGATAGAGACAATTAGAGAGGATAGGAGGGAGGGAAGGAGGGAGAGGTGAGATGTACAAATACAGAGAAAGTGATAGGGGTTGAGGGTATAGGGTTGAGGGATTAGGGTGGAGGACCTATAGGGTTGATGGTTTCTAGGTTATTAGGGTTTAAGGTTTGAGGGTTAAGGGAATAAGGTCGATGGTAGAGGGTATTTGGTTAAGGGTATGGGTAGATGGTTTAAGGGTTTAGGGTTGAAGGGTTTGGGGTTAAGGGTTTAGGGTTAAGGGTTTACTTGGTTAAGGGTAGAGGGTTTAGGGTTGAAGGGTTTGGGGTTAAGGGTTTAGGGTTAAGGGTTTACTTGGTTGAGGGAAGAGGGTTTAGGGTATATGTTTGAGGGTATATGGTTGAAGGATTAGGTTCAGGGTCCAATGTAAGGGGTAGAGGGTTTAGGGTTTAAGGATTGAGGGTTGAGGGTTGAGAATTGAGGGTAGAGGGTAGAGGGTTTAAGGGTTAAGGGTTGAAGATTGAGGGTTTAAGGTATAGGGTCGAGGGATTAGTGTTGAGGGTCCAATATATAGGGTAGAGGTTATAGCGGTTGAGAGATTAAGTTTTGAGGGATTAGGGTTGATGGATTAGGGTTTAGGGTAGAGAGTAGAGGGTAGAGGGTTTAACAGTTTAGGGTTTAAGAGTTGAGGATTGAGGGTTGAGGGTTGAGGGTCGAGGTTTTAGGGTTGAGTGTTTAAGGGTTTAAGGGTTGAGGGTTTAAGAGTCAAGAGGGTTGATGGATTAGGGTAGATAGTTTACTAAGTTGGTTTAAGGGTTGGGGGATTAGGGTTGAGGGTAGAGGGTAGAGGGTAGAGGGTTTACGGGTTAGGGTAGAGAGTTTACTAAGTGGTTTTAAGGGTTGGGGGATTAGGGTTGAGGGTAGAGGGTAGAGGATTGATGGTAGAGGATAGAGGGTTTACAGGTTAGGGTAGATATTTTACTAAGTGGGTTTAAGGTTTGGGGGATTAGGGTTGAGGGTAGAGGGTAGAGGATTGACGGTAGAGGGTTTAAGGGTTTAGGGTTGAGGGTTGAGGGAATAATAGGTTATAGGATAGAGAGTATAGGGGTTGAGGGTTGAGGGTTGAGGGATTCAAAGAGTATAGGGGTTGAGGGATTAAGAGAGTATAGGGGTTGAGGGATTAGGGTTTAAGGGTTGAGGGTTGAGGGTTCAAGGATTAAGAGGGTATAGGGGTAGAGGGATTAGGGTTGGAGGGTTGAAGGTTGAGTGTTGAGGATTGAGGGTTGAGGGATTAATAGGGTATAGGGGTAGAGGGATTAGGGTTGAAGGGTTGAGGGTTGAGGGATTAAGAGGGTATAGGAGTTCAAGGATTAGGGTTTAAGGGTTGAGGGTTGATGGATTAAGAGGGTTTAGGGGTTGAGAGATTAAGGGTTGATGTTTTAGGGATTAAGGTAGAGATTTTTCTTGGATTTTATGGTATAAGGGTTGAGGGATTATGGTTGAGGGATTAGGGTTTAGGGAAGAGAGTATTGGGTTGAGGGTAGAGGGTAGAGGATAGAGGATTTAACAATTTAGGGTTTAAGGGTTGAGGGTTGAGGGTTTAGGGTTGAGTGTTTAAGGGTTTAAGGGTTGAGCGTTTAAGGGTCAAGAGGGTTTATGGGTTAGGGTAGAAATTTTACTAAGTTGGTTTAAGGGTTGGGGGATTAGGGTTGAGGGTAGAGGGTAGAGGATTGATGGTACATGGTAGAGGGTTTACAGGTTAGGGTAGAGACTTTACTAAGTGGGTTTAAGGGTTCGGGGTTTAGGGTTGAGGGTAGAGGGTAGAGGATTGATGGTAGAGGGTAGAGGTTTTACGAGTTAGGGTTTAAGGGTTAGGGTTTAAGGGTTTAGGGTTTAGGGTTAAGGGATTAATATATTATAGGGTAGAGGGTATAAGGGTTGAGGGATTAGGGTATAAGGGTTGAGGGTTGAGGGTTGAGGGATTAAGTGGGTATAGGGGTTGAGGGATTAGGGTTTAAGGGTTGAGGGTTGAGGGTTCAAGGATTAAGAGGGTATAGGGGTATAGGGATTAGGGTTGAAGGGTTGAGGGTTGAGCGTTGAGGGTTGAGGGATTAATAAGGTATAGAGGTATAGGGATTAGGGTTGAAGGGTTGAGGGTTGAGCATTGAGGGTTGAGGGATTAAGAGGGTATAGGGGTTCAGGGATTAGGGTTTAAGGGTTGAGGGTTGAGGGTTGAGGGATTAAGAGGGTATAGGGGTTGAGAGATTAAGGGTTGAGGGTTTAGGGATTAGGGTAGAGATTTTTCTTGGATTTCACGGTATAAGGGTTGAGGGTTGAGGGATTAAGAGGGTATAGGGGTTGAGAGATTAAGGGTTGAGGGTTTAGGGATTAGGATAGAGAGTTTTCTTGGATTTCACGATATAAGGGTTAAGGGATTAGGGTTGAGGGATGAGGGTTTAAGGTAGAGAGGATTGGGTTGAGGGTAGAGGGTAGAGGGTAGAGGGTTTAATAGTTTAGGATTTAAGGGTTGAGGGTTGAGGGTTGAGGGTTGAGGGTTTAGGGTTGAGTGTTTAAGGGTTTAAGGGTTGAGGGTTGAGGGTTGAGGGACTAAGAGGGTATAGGGGTTGAGGGATTAGGGTTTTAAGGGTTGAGGGATTAGGTTAGAAAGTTTTCTTGGATTTCATGGTATAAGGGTTGAGGGATTAGGGTTGAGGGATTAACTCTATCTTTCTCCCACACTCCCCCTCTCTCACTCCCTCTCTATCCCCCACTCTCCCCCTCTCTCCCTCCCACTCTCTCTTTCTCCCACTCTCCCCTTCTCCCACTCTCCCAATATCTCCCACTCTATCTCTCTCCCACTCTCTCTTTCTCCCACTCTATCTCTCTCCCTCCCTCTCTATCTCCCTCTCCCCCTCTCTCCCTCCCACTCTCTCTTTCTCCCACTCTCCCACTCTCCCACTCTCCCACTCTCTCTTACTCCCCTCTCCCACTCTCTCTTTCTCCCACTCCCCCCCTCTCTCCCTCCCCTCTCTATCTCACACTCTCCTGTCTCTCCTTCCTGCTCTCTCTTTCTCCCACTCTTCCACTCCTCTCCCTCTATCTCTCCCATGCTCTCTCCCTCTATCTCTCTCCACTCCTCTCTATCTCCCTCTCCCCTCTCTCCCACACTCTCCTCTCTCCCACTCACTCTCCCACTCTCTCTCCCCTCTATCTATCTCCTCCCTCTATCTCCCACTCCTCCCCCTCTCCTAACACTCTCTTCTCCCAATCTCTTCTCCCACTCTCCCACTATCTCACTCTGTCTCTCTCCACTCTCTCTCCCCTCTCCCACTCTCCTCCCTCTCTATCTCCTCTCCCCCTCTCTCCCCCACTCTCTTTCTCCCACTCTCCTCTCCTCCTCTCTCCCACTCTCTCCTCTCTCTTTCTCCTCTCCCTCCTCCCTCCTCTCTCCTCTCCTCCTCTCTCCCCACTCTCTTTCTCCCCTTCTCTCTCTCCCTCCCTCTCTACCTCTTTCTCTCCCACTCCCTCTCCCTCCCTCTCTCTCCATCTTTCTCTCCCACTCTCCCTCTACCTCTCTCTCTCTCTCACACACACACACACACTCACCTCTATCTCCTCTACTATAAGGGTGCAGGGGACAAATATACAATTAGAATAGAGGGTATAGAGAAAGAGGGAGAAAAGAAATATATTAAGGAAACCATATTTCACATAACGCGCTCGTGTTATAACATGAGCACGTGTTTTACTCCACTAAAAATGGTAAAAAAACTCTATATACCCGTTATTTAAAGGCCCACAGTTTGCATATTCCGCTGGTTCTGCGCGTGGTCCGACAAAAAGTAGCTTTTTGATGATGTTGTGAAGTGTGCAAGCATGTTTTTCACATTTTATCACCTTTTCGATGATCTTTCTACCACCTTTGCATGAAATAGCAGAGTTTCCACGTTGAAAGACATATATTATCAATTGAAGTTTGAATTCCATTGAAAACTTATATACAATTGAAGTTTCGAGGGGAACAAGCTTTTGAACAAGTCAAATTGTTGTGGAGTTTGAAGAAAGAAGAAGCTAAGGCTACATAATTGGGTTGAAATCTTCCATTTTAAAGTTTGGTTTTTTAGCTATGTGAAGTCTTTACACATTTTATTTCATTCTGTTATGGATTTCTTTCATTTTTGTTTGTCATTATAACCTTACGTTGTCAATGCACATTTTAAATTACCATTATATACACAATTATATACACTTGCCAATTACCATTTTAAACTTGATGTAGAGCATCTACCAGGATCCACAAATCATCAAGGGTACTTCTAACCCTAACTTTAATTGAAGAATATCAACAAACAAACTTAATCATCTTTTCATCAAAACATTAGAACTTGGTTTCAACTATATTTTTAGACTCAAAAAAATAGATTAACCATCATAAATTGATTGTAACATAGCATAAAGCTGATTAGAAACTCATAGCCATTCAATTTGTTCATGACACACTAATTCAAGAACTCAATGCTGCAACTTAAATGGAAAAATAACAACAAATCATGTGGAAGGTAACTACCAACCTTTATCTAGACATCCAAGTCACTATAATCAACATGTTATTGATTGAAATAAACCAAATACACATTCCAAATATCTCACCAAAATTCATCCTTTAAGACAACTCCAAGCCTCTCCCATTCCTCCAAAGGGTCCAAACACCTTCCAATACCTCTGCACAAATAGATGTAGTACAAAGGAAGAAATCAACACCTTTCTTGAAACACTTATTCAACTATATTTCCCTTCACAAAACATTTGATTCATATACTCAAATTAGCATTAAGAGTTCCCAATTCCTTAAGGACCTTCAAAACACCTTGAAAATCTTGAAAATAACTAATTACAATCAACTAGGTTCCTCAAAACATCAAACAATTATTGTTTAATTCATAAGTTGTCTTAAATATTCCATAATGGCACCATTGTTTACAAACACAAACCATAATTCTGAAGGCACAACCAAACCATTATTTGCTTAAGAAATATTTGTTTGAGTTAGTACAACAAAAATGAAACCTTTCAAAAGTCTTCCCTTACACACAAACTTAGTTCCTATGTTCATTTTCCATATTACTAGTAGCCAAGCATCTACAAACTGTCACATGTATCTCCCAAACCATGCACACACTTCAGACTGTGATACTCATTGTTGATGCAGAGTTAGAGGACCCAAAACCATTCAATATGTCAACTTTCCTTCAAGAGGCATCTAACCAGATTACAAAGGCCTAATGGACCAATCCCAACACTCCTCCAAGTTGTACAACAAACAAAAACACTATTTCCCACATTTCACCCTTGGAATCTAGTTACTGTGCAAAACCAATTTTGGGCCCTTAACTCCAAAATTTTCCAAAACACCAAGAAAATAAAAGAATGATTCTAGCACCCATTTCAGAGTTTTAATTCATACCTTAACCCATCACATGAATCCTTCAGGACAACTTTAAGAAAACTGACCTTTCCACTATTTTAGGCCTCCAAGTAAGCAAATTTTATAAAGGAACTACCCTTAGATCCTCACACCAGACTTCCAAACCCAAAAAAATCTTTAATTAGGTCTCAAAACAAGATATTTTCTAGGTCTTAGGACCTTACCCACTCAACTAGCCTTCCAATACAAAAAACCCCCATTTTTCAATGCAAAGAGGGAGGGTTTATAAAAACTCCTATACCCAGGCCTTCCAAGACCATTCCAAAGCATCAAAAATATTCAAAATACCCCGCAAAATGTCAAAAGTTCATTACATAGACCACTCCTTCAACACTTTTTCAAAATCACTCCTTGGTTCCTCAAATTCTTATGGAAAAGTGCTTGTTTCAGCCTAAAAACCCCATCCTATTGTCATTAGTTTCATCACAAGGCATGTTAAACAATAAAAGACCCTACTCTAACAATGTACATGAAATCCCACCAAGAAACAAATCATAACAGTAGGTGGGATGAGAAGTTTCAGAAAATTGTCAAGTGGTCCCTTCAAACGTACTATTAAGCCCTCAAAACTGATGCATTAGAGAGTTAAGACATGTTCCTACAATATTATATTAGTTTTATATCAAGGAGAGGCTATACAGATCCGTACAAGTGAAGTGCAAAAAAACCAGTAAATTTTTGGAAAACAACATTTTTTTATCATAAAAATGGATTTCAAAATGAACAATACTCCTCCCTTCAAGCCAATAGAGGTTGTTTAAACCTTTTTGAAATGAAAACCAACTCCCCCCAATTCCTATAACTAATAAACAACTAACTTTGAAATCATATAAAAACTTTGTCTATGCTTCCATAGTTTGTACACATTTGTCTATGGTAGGTTAACTTTTGTACATGATGATTGTAAGTATATTATTTAAATGAATCCTTCAATGAAATATACTTTTCAATTAACTTGAATGGATACATTTTTTAGGAACTAATATTCATCTCATTACCATGGTACAGATAAAATTATCCACCATGCTGAAGAAAAAGACAAAGAGGAAACTAACAGACAAAGAGATTGAAACCTTCAAAGAAAATGAGAGAGTTCGGGTGGCGGCATATCGTGAAAAAAAGAAATTGAAAATGATTGATGAAAACAATCCGATTGTAGAGGAACCTCAACCATCAAAAAGAGAATGGGAATTGGCAGCACAATAGGCATGAATGCGAAAGCATCGTCATAAGACAGATTCAGATACCGTAGTTGGAGACACACCCTCAACGACAAGTGAATATGAAGGGACACCATTAAGCACAAGCGAATATGGAGGGACACCATCTAGCACAAGTGAATATGGATGGACACCATGTACCGCGAGTGGATATTGTTGGACACCATCCAACACATCTCAAGTTGAGAGTACATCATCACTCGGAATTGACGAAGAAGGTATTCCATCATCCCCATGTGAAACTCAAGGTATGTCTTCTTCTCCAACCTCGATCGAAGGTACACAATCTAGCCCACCTTAATTAAATATTGATGAAATTCCTAATGTTGAGATGTATGTACCTAGGAGAACACCACCTTGAATTTTGTGTAGAAAGCCAAAGTATTTGATTAATATTGATGATGAGATTTTGTAGCACATGGAAGGTAAGATTTCAACACGCACTTGTAGAAGATATGCTGATAAGATTTGGGAATGATTCTTTGAAAGGATAAATGAGACTGCAAGATGTCAAATATTTTTTGAAATGATGCGGGGTGTAAAGTATAGGAACATCATGAAGACTCTTGGGTGGAGAACATTGAATGCATTGAGTGAAGACAGTATTGTGAAGAGTTTAATGAATTATTATGAGAGTGTGGGTAAAACCTCACACTCAAAGGATAGTACTGTCACCCGACATGTCATTACATCAACTTTGGTATGCTGTCAAACAAAGGGAGCTCATCTAATTAAAAACACTAGTGAACATACGTGAATTAGTAGAAAAAGTTTATCAAGAGCCATTCAAAGGCAGCAAAGAATTGAGGGCAATGATTCAAATGAATTATGGGCATTCTCGGGGAGACTGTCATGAAAAGATAAAGAAGTTGTCAAAGCCTTGAGAACACTAATTGAAGAGTATTGGAAGAATAACACAAGGCCATCTTTGAATCAAAGGGATGTGGTAAGAATGAGAATCAGTAGTCGGAATCATGAGCCACATCCAAAGAATTTTTGGATATGACTCAAACCCAATTTTTTCAAAAATTTGAAAATAATTATCCTCAAATTAGTATTTCTCAAAGATTTTTTGAAACGCTTAAACCTTTTTATGTCAAGATAAATCACACATGCACTACTTGGTGTTGTAGACTACACATTGAATTTTCTAACCATTATGATTTTTATTGTTCTATATGTTTAGATTTGCATACTAACAATGTTTTGCAGGATTGTGGCATACAAAACCCACCAAAATCTTCAAGAGAGTTCTTATAAATTTTTTTATGTGAAATAGAGGATGGCCAGATATTCTATAGGACAACATGCTTGGATGGTTCATGCGAGCATTGTGGTGTCTTCTAGCGTATGTTAGTATGTCAACATATGGAAAGAACATATGAGGTGGGACAAAAACTAGTAGAGTTTGGGAAGTATAAAAAAATGGCATATGCTACAAAAGATGGGTCTCAAGCAAAAAGGTGTGAGTTGGTTATTGAGAAGATTCTAGTGTACCAATTTATGACCACATTTTGTGACAATATACTATCTGAGTATGCAATGCATACCCATAGAGCCCGATGGTTGGACATGCAATTTAAGCTATGCAAGGACACCTTTCTAGTTGGAAGCATAGTATCTATGGCTGACTTTGCGAAGAACTACACTCTACAGCCACAACATGAGGTGTAGTCACAGTATTATAACCCCACACAAGTTTCAATATTTATGCACATAGCATTCATTCATGCATCTGATAGTGCAGATGAGCAAAGGAAGTTATTAAGGGAGTACCACTTTTAAATTAGTGATGATCACACACATTTTCCAATGTTCGTGCAAGGTTGCTTCCAGATGTTCTATAGTGGTTTGGCTCATAGGGGCATAGAATACAATCGACATATAATATGGTCTGATAACTGTGCAATATAGTTCAAGAACTCGCGCATGTTCTACTGGTTGTGCAGGATGCATGTCATTACAGGTGTTCAACATATGTGGAACTTTTGTGAGGCTGGAAATGGAAAGGGGGAGCATACGTGAAAAGAGCATTAGCATGAGAAGAGTTAAAGTATAAAGACAATGCAAAGTTGATAGATGCAAAATGAATTGTTGAGTGGTGTAATGCCTTGATGGGTCTAGGTAATGAAGGTACATCTTCAGTTCGTAGATTTTTTTGGTTGATGGATGATACTAACATTGCACCATATGAAGACTATGTACACTAACAGGATCGAGTGATTTACACTCTTTCCTTAGCTCAAATGTAGGTTCATGGAGTATCGATACACAAAAGATGGAATGCTTTTGTTCTTCATGTACAATGCAAGCTTGGAATGATTGTGAGTCAGGGGAGTGGGTTTTAAAATGGTTCACAAGTTATCTTAGCCTACTTCACACATATCACCCTCTGACAGCATTGGAACTGACATAGATGGAAGCATCGGTTGACTTTGACCATGTATCATATCTAGTTCAACCAGGTGATATATCTACTTGCTTAGTTGTTGAGATTCCATATCGTTATCTTACTTTGTACTATATTCATAATGTTGACAAATTTCAAGAGATTTTCTGCACATATCAATGCAGGGCATGTTTATGTAGTTATTACAGATAAAGACAATGAAGAGGGACCAAACTATTACTTGTGTCATTTTGTTGAGGCCAAAAAGAAATTGGAGGCCCCAGTTATAGATAGAGAAAACATTGAATACCCTACAGGCTTAGTTGTGGTTACTAGAACATGGCTTAGAAGGTACCCACATTCAAGTGTTAAACATTGGCTATTTCAAGACTTTGACATGCATCATAAGATTCTTCATTACTCAAACCTTTGAAAAAATATGGGGGTAGACCTTTGAACAAGACCTTGTGGAAGGTTCGGGAGTCTGACCATGAGGCTATACTTGACACAATAAAGAGTAGAGTAGACCACGATGGTTCGTTGGATTAATTTATAAGTATATGCACATTGGTTCATATTAATTTATACTTGTATGCACATTAATTTTTTTGATTCCAATGCTATCATCATCTTTTACAGTGATTGGTGTCCCCTTGCAGAAAATGCAGATATATGAGCCATCCAAGAGAATGTCAGCCAAAAAAGCAATGCAACATCCTTATTTTGATGATTTTGACAAATCTCAATGAAGATTTTAAGCCATTAGAAAAGTGTGTGCAAAGCTTGGTGAGGGAATTTCAATTTATTCATTTGAAGTTAACCTTATCATGATCTGCTATGATGTAGACATTATAAGAGCATATGAAATTTCAACTTACTCTATTCATGACAGGTGTTGTGTGCAATAGGTATGTTGGAATTCCCAGTGAAGATGTATGACCAGGAGTGACTAAGTTGTGAAACCTGCATGCCTATCTATAAGTGCCTTCCATCTATTTTTATTTAATTTCCATTTTGGATGCTCTTTCCTTTTCTCTTTTACTTTGTGTATTTGTAAGTAAACTACTAAAAATTGATTGATCTCTCATTGCAGAAAATGCTGATTTAAGAGCCATCAAAGAGAATCTTAGCCAAAAAAGCAATGCAACATCCTTATTTTAATGATCTTGACAAATCTCAATTTTGATTTCAAGCCATTATAAAAGAGCGTGTGAAGCTTAGCGAGTGAATGCAAAGTTACTCAATTGAAGTTAACCTCATAATGAGCACCTATGATGCAAAAATTTAAAGATAATCTCGAATATATGAGTGAAATTGTAAAAGATCTGTGAGAATGAAGTGCCTGAGGCATTGTAATAAGATTTACTTACATAATGACAAACTCTCAGATCCGCAATTGTAATAAGATTTACTTACATAATGACAAACTTTGAGGCATTGTAATAAGATTTTCTTACATAATGCATTGTTGGGGCAGCAATTATCGTGTATCCAAACCCTCAAATCCACAATTTGTCTCAAGAAAAACTCTTTCCACCATGCCAAACCAAAATCCTTGTTTTATGCAATATTTTATCAAACCCTAGGGTGAAACCTCATTTTTCATGCCCTTTTCCATCAAAATGTATAGGGGCAGCAACATAAACCCCATAAAACTTATTCCCTTTCACTTAGATATTTCTTTTTTAATCCTATAGGATCGCGTTGGGCCCCTCTAGAAAAACTCTCCCGGTTTTTCTTATCTCAGAGTGGTTTTCTCGTGGCGGAGGATTTTCACTTGATGAAAAAAGTGTTAAAATCAAGTTGTGCAGAGTTGCAAAGTGGTGCAAATTTTGTTCTGCAACTTTTGTGACCAAGAGAACTATTCGAACATGTCCGAATAGGTATTTTTATCCATGGTATGGTCCTCTTTTACACCGAAACATGTGAAATTGCTCTGAGCTATGTTCCACCGGATCGATCCCTTAAGGGTCAAAAGTGCAAAATGGCTACAAATTTCAACATGCTATTACTCGGATACCATGATGATTTGAAACTTCTCATTTGATCTTACAAGATCATGTTGGGCCCCTCTACAAAAACCACTCTTGTTTTTGGCTATCTCAGAGTGGTTTTCCCGTGGCGGTGGATTTTCACTTGATGGAAAAAACATAAAATATAAGCAGCGCAAAGTTGCAAAGTGGTGCAACTTTCATTCTACAACTTGTGTGACCAAGAAAATTATTCCAAAATTTTCGAATAGGTATTTTTATGCTAGGCATGGTCCTCTTTCGCACCGAAACACGTGAAATCGCTCTGAGCTATGTTCCACTGGATTGATCCCTTGAGAGTCCAAAGTGCAAAATGGCTGCAAACTTCATCATGCTATTAGTTGGATACCGTGATGCTTAAAAACTTCTCATCTAATCCTATATGATTGCATTGGTCCCCTCTACAAAAACTCTCTCAGTTTTGGCTATCTTAGAGTGGTTTTCCTATGGCGGCAGATTTTCACTTCATGGAAAAAACATCAAATGCAAGCAGTTCAAAGTTGCAAAGTGGTGCAACATTCGTTATACAACTTGTGTGACCAAGCGGACTATTCCAACATGTATGAATAGGTATTTTTACACTAGGCATGGTCCTCTTTCACACCGAAACATGTGGAATCGCTTTGAGCTATGTTCCACCGGATCGATCCCTTAAGGGCACAAAGTGCAAAATGGCTTTAAACTTCAACATGCTATTACTTGGATACCATGACACTTAGAAACTTCTCATCTAATCCTACAAGATCACATTGGGACTCTCTACAAAAACCTCTCTCATTTTTCGCTATCTTAGAGTGGTTTTCCCATGGCGGCGGATTTTCACTTGAAGGAAAAAGCATCAAATGCAAGCAATGCAAAGTTCCAAAGTGGTGCAACTTTCGTTATGCAACTTGTGTGACCAAGTGGACTCTTCCAACATGTCTGAATAGGTATGTTTATGCTAGGCATGGTCCTCTTTCACAATGAAACACGTGGAATCATTTCGAGCTATGTTCCACCGGATCGATCCCTTAAGGGTCCAAAGTGCAAAATGGATTTAAACTTCGGCATGCTATTACTTGGATACCGTGACACTTATAAACTTCTTGTCTAATCCTATAGAATCGCATGGGGCTTCTCTACAAAAACATCTCTCGGTTTTGGCTATCTGAGAGTGGTTTTCCCATGGTGGCGGATTTTCACTTGATGAAAAAAGCAGCAAATGCAAGCTGTGCAAAGTTGCAAAGTGGTGCAACTTTTGTGACCAAGCGGACTATTCCAACACGTATGAATAGGTATGTTTACGCTAGAAATGGTTCTCTTTCACATCGAAACACGTGGAATTAGTCTGAACTGTGTTCCACTGGATCGATCCCTTAGGTTGGAGGAGTTGAAAGTTACAAATTTGAAATGCAACGGTTACTTGTTTTTAATGTTGGTTTTTAGTTAGTTGAGGGCATGGATCAGTTAGAGAAGGGTGTAAAACACTATGTAAATCCTTCAGAGGCTCAAATGGAGGTTGTTGGTGAACTTTTGGAGAAGATCTAATAAGAATTTTTCACACTGTTCTCTATTTTTTAGATTTTTTATACAAACTTGTTGATCCCGTACTTGGGATGACCTCCATCTTCCTGTATAGTCCCAATGCTGACATGGATTGAAAGAGGGCTGAGTTCACAAGAACCCATCTCTCATGATAATGAATGGCCCACTTAGCACTCATTGCATCTAGGTGATGGTCACAGAGGTGAGGCACTAGGCCTTCTCGGGAAGTCACCCTTCCCAGTACTACTCCAGCTCAAGCGCTTAACCACAAAGTTTTTTCCCCAAGGTTAAGCCCACTTAGCTTGCAACCCCATTTTCAAAACCTTCAGCAAGTGTTGTGCCTTATGAAACATTCATTATAGAGCCCCTTTAGCTCATCAATTAATAAGTAGGAGGTATTTTCTACAATGTGTCAAATTGTGATATTGCTATCAGGATTCAATTGTGTGGTTTTCATGTATAAAAGAGAATAAGAAGGGAAGATTAGGGTAATCAATTTACAGACTTATTTTTATTGTTGAAATACATTTGCAAAAATCGGGACAAGTAACCTTCTTGTGGAATTAGGGTTGCAAGATTTGATCTACAACATGTTCCACCATTTCTTCAGTAGGATCAAGAACACACATAATGAAGGTGTGTTTGCAACCATGAAGATTATGGTTCAAACTATCCAGAAGAGTGATGTTTTATCTCGACCAACCATATCTATACTATGGTTTGTTTAGAAACAAGGATGGGTTCTCTCTTCATCGACATATACATTTTCCTCAATGTGTTCACACCAGTGTTACAAGACTTGGACTCACCTTGGACTTGACAAGCTAATTTTTTACTTGGACTCGGGCTCGGAGCCCAGACTCGACAAATACAAAAACCTAAGAAATTCAAAGATTTTTAAGGATTTAAAACTTGTTTCATGCACCCTTTAATAAATAAACCTTAAAGACAAAATAGCATTATCAAATAGAAATTACTATGATCCCATAAACAAACATACATCAATCACATAAGTATAAGCGCAAATTTTAGCTGAAGGAAATAACACATTTAGATATATAAATATTTTGATATTGCTATCAGGATTCAATTGTGTAGTTTTACAAGTCAAACTCATTGACCCATGATTCATGAGTAGTGGTTCAAAAGAACCCATCTCTCATGATAATGAATGGTTCATAAGGAGGAAGATAAATCTTCATACATTTCTTCTATCACAAATGAGATAAGTGCTTGGTTTCATGAAGGTCATGAGGCAATCAATAATGGGGAGTGGATACATGAAGAACCGACGGAGAATGATAATGGCTTCAAAACTGCTATAAAGGATAACTTTTTTCGTTTCAACGATGCAAGAGGTTTTTGGTTTGACTACCAAAACGAGCCTATGAAGAATGCATGTGAAACACCTTTGGACCTTGAGGGTGTTCTTACTCCATCTCAAGGATCATGCATTGAGGATGACATAGATCAATGCTAGGGCTAACCAATTAATAATTACACACATGAATAAGTCAAGCATGTACATGTCAATAAGGGAAGTACAAGTACTCAAAAAACATGTAAGCCTCAAAAAGTATACACAAGAATACATAGTATACACAAATTATAAACACGTAAGCCACAAAGTATACATTCGAACGCACGTAAGTCACAAAGTATACATGTAAGTTGTAAAGTATACACTTGAATACACGTCACTCATATCTATTGAAGCATCAATTTAGAATGCAAATATGGACAAGCATCGATAAAAGATATTTGTATTAACCAAATAGCCATGTAGGCATACATCAATATATGTCGATATAAGTATGAAATATATGTAAAAAATAGCCATATAGGCTTACGAGAATGTCATATAGGCATACAATGTAAAATATGTCCAATAAAAAATATGTACAAAACTGCCATGTAGGCATACGACAAAGGGCTTTGGAATCAAAAGTCATTTCTCTCCATGCTTTGGAAATAAAATCTTTCCCTTTCCTTTTCGATCAGATGGCGATAGGTCTATCACTTGTTTTTGCTATGCTAGAGGGGTGCTCCTACTACTCATCCTAGGGTTTAGTTCATTGTGAAGTTTTAACTATTACAATAAGAAGTAAAGACATGAATATATAGAAGTTAGAGTATAAAAAATGATATATTTGACAAAATAATCACTTACCGCCATCTCACGATCTCTCTCCACAAGGTAATTATTCTCATGCCCATGCTCAGGCATGCTCAAGCCCTGTATTAACCATACAGATAGAAATTAAACTACGTGAATAAATAATGGTTTAATTTTTCACTAACTAACATCTATAACATCAAATGTAAATTGAAATTTACTAATATTCCTCATACCTCTCCTGTCAGAGCCATCGAGGATTGTATAGAAGATGTCACACCAATATCCATTGCCCTTGTCACATTCAAAGGTTTATTGTCATGCAACATCTAAAAATAAAACAAAAAATTATACAATGTAATCAACGATGTGAATATAAAATACACAAATCTATTAAGTACTTGATTCGTTAGCTAAACTCTTTATTCCATTACCTCTGTGTAGGTTTGAGTAAATCCACCGCCACTTGGAAGTGCTCCATCAAAACCTCCAATATTAGTCTGTTCAACATCCAAAATCGCATATTAAATTACCATTCGTAAAACAATGCTATTAACATGCAATAAATTTATAATTGTTTACTAGTTACATACCCTCGCAATAGGTGTACTGGAAAAATGAGTTGGTGGGGGGCTAGTGTATCTAGTCTCAATACTGTGACCCTACAATTTTATTAAAATCATAAAACATTTTTAGTTAATCTTGCATTTCAAAATTGAAATTTAATAATTTCAATTCAATGAACATGCACTAAATTTTACCTGACTATCAATGCCATATGCCTGATGGAAAATGTTAGCTGCCCTCTCCATCTCCATAGCTGCAGATGAATCCTGAGTACTAGTCTTCTGAGTGTCGGTGGGGTCATATGAACAAGTAGCCCCACAAGATTGACACACATGTTTTTGAAGGCCACCACTCGAAGACTCCCTTGGATGGCACTATAGAATAGGGATAGTATGATGGATGACACTCTGGGTCAAAGTGTTGATCGCCTGCAATATCTCTACGTCAACACTTTCCTTCACGATGAAAGGCCTAACAACATGCTCATGAGGTGGCCTAGCGAGAGCTCATCTACCTTGCCATGTAGGATCCGACTATGCACCAGGTCTATCCTGAGCTGACCCCCCACCTCTCCGGCCCTAGAAATCCCTCATATCAAAATAATTTGGGATCTTGTTCAATATGAACTCACTATATAGTTTCCTAAGGAAATATTGCAGGACCTCGCAATTGTTGCACGATGGGTAATCAAAGACCATGTACCACCTATCATAAAATTGGTCCCTAATCTGTTGGTGGTGGCACCAATGGATATGAAACCTCTTCACATTGAGGGTAATATTTTGATTTGTGTGTGGGTTGGTGAATAATGAGCACAAATCACCTTTTTTAATTTTTAAATCCTCTACATCCTTGTATGATAGTTTATTTGCATAATAATCCCTAGCCGCCTGCCTCCTATCTTGCCATCCAGTTAATTGTTTGTTAATTGAATTTTTTCACATATCTTTTAATGAATTTGCCAGGGTCATTCTTTCTATGGTTGAACCATTTGGATCACTCAACCTACTGATCAAATCCTCAATTTTCTTTTTGTTGTTCTCAATTTCACTCATTAAATTTTGTTGAGTACGAGGAGGGGGTTGAGTCATTGGTGGAGGAGGTTGATGTTGTGGTTGATTTTGATCTTGAGGATTTGGTTGGTCTTCCTGTTGAGGATTTGGTTGGTCCTCCTATTGAGGATTTTGAGGGTTTGCAGGTTGATTTGCATCTCCTAAAAATTCAAAACAAATACATATCAAATTCAACCTAAAACTAGCAAATTCAACCTAAAACTTACAAATTGAAAATAAAAACCATAGAATCCTTACCTCTCATACCTCCGCGTCGTTGTGGAACCATCATTGCTAAGAAATATCAATTGTTGGTGAAGAAATTTATTGAATTCCTCCTCGTAGAATGCGAGCACGAAATTGTGGGAGTTTTGGCCACGGCTGCAAAAAAAAAATAGTCGAAATGCTAATGACAGATTTGCATTTCTTTTTTTCTTTTAACAGTCAATAACGTGAGTGCATTATAATGCACTCGCATTATAGGTTTGTAGATGTTGAGCCTCAGGCTCGGCATAATGAGCCATAACACAAGCGCGTTATTAATTTACAATTTTTTTTTTGGAGGGTATCCGCGAAATCGCTACCCATTTCCATGCACCCACCCGTATGCCTTACTAAACATAGAAAAGGGGTTGGTGCTCCTTGAGTTGGTGCCGAGAAATTAGCCTATAAGGCAATGTTAAAAGTTGTTATAAAATAAAAACCTAGAAATGCAGTAGTTTAAGAGTGGTTTTTCTACCCCAGGAGGGTTTTCCACTTGGCATATCTTGTGTCATTTTTCTTATTTGTGGTTCATCTGATTCATTGCATGAATTCTTTAATATGCTATGTTTCACTATCATACTTCTCATTTCAGCTATATGTGATTGCATTCAATACATGAATGAGTTTATCATTAATAAATGAGAGCATAAATCTGTTTTATTTCAGTTTTAGTAAAAAAATTCAAACAATTAATGACACTAATTCAGCCCCCCCCATCTTAGTGTCTTTTTCACTCCAACATAAAGAACATGTTCATTTTAATTTCCAAAGGAAAAATTGAGTTCTTTTTAAAGCCCCAAAATTGAAATGTGAGAGTTGTTTGTCAAATTTTTAGAACCCAAAT
The DNA here is from genome assembly GCA_007115665.2 of Sequoiadendron giganteum. Classification (NCBI taxonomy): domain Eukaryota; kingdom Viridiplantae; phylum Streptophyta; class Pinopsida; order Cupressales; family Cupressaceae; genus Sequoiadendron; species Sequoiadendron giganteum. Next base: position 664,301,383 of record CM021102.1, read on the forward strand.
TGAAATTTAGTAAGTTTCTAAGGTTCAATTTTAATCCAACTTTGAAAAGATCAAATCAGTTATTGATTTTAAATTCAAATTGAAAAGTGATTTGGTTTAAAACAAAAAACGAAAGCAGGAATTGAAGCCTCAGATTATAACACCAAGCATTAAGAAATGCTTTATTAAAATCTTTCTTTCAATGTTTAAGGATTAATCTTCCTCAATTTCACTCCACTTTTCTTTTGTTCAAACTCCAATTCTTCATTCCAATGGCAACCTATAAACAACATAGAGTTAGCATAAATAATATTTATGAACCTCCTGCAAAACTATAGAAGCATGCATTAAAAAGACAAGGTTATAAAAAATGAGGCTTAATCATTGGTTAATATGATAAATAAACAAGGCTGACATGCCTTAAATAGAGGTCTATGGATACATTCACTCTTTACTCGGTGATCTCCATAAATGAGTGCCTACTTCAAAAACTATTTGTAGAGCAATGTGATGTCAAAAATAACTTAAGCAATTTTTTAATAAATCCATCCTCAGCCATTTCAAATCCAATTTTACAAAACAATTACAAATAAAATTTATTTCAAAGATTTTATGGCTATTACAAAACTAGCACTAGAAATCAGATTATATGCTCCCCTAAAAATAAGATTTGATGTAAATAATAAGGTATGCATCCCTTTGAAGGCACATTAGAAAGATGATTTAGAAATTCCAATGCAAATCATCAATGAACAATTTTCCATGAACAAGTTACCATAAACAAGTGTTCGATGATTTATAGCCTTCATAGAAACCATAGATTTTGTATCAAATCTATATTTAATGCTTCAGATTTGTATTAAATCAATCCCCTGCACATTGATCATCAATAAAAACAATAGGCGCAAAGGACGCGCCCCCAGGTGTAAAGGACGTGCCCCCAACACCACTAAGAAAAAAAAAACTTTCAAAGTAACGCAATTGACAAGTGTAAAGCCAACAACCATAAATAAGATTCTTTCAAGCTAACACATTTATAAAAGACAACCAACCATTAAAAAGAAATTCCAAATTAATGTCATTTATAGGTGAAGATTAAAGAAAAAATTGCGCCCAAAGCTATTAAACAATTTTTCAAACTAATGCACCTAGGATGCATAAGGAAAAAATCCTCGACCTTAAAAAAAACCAGCGAATAAAAATAGCGAATAAACCAACCAAAGAATAAACCAGTCCATTAAAATTGACGAATAAAGGCATTCAATTTTTTTGAAGTTACTACAATCGGTGGGTGAAAAACTGATATGAAAAGCATTTTCAAGTTAATGCAATTGCAGGTGCAAAGTCCAATTCAGTAGCCCTTATCAGAATGTAATTATTGCAAGACATAAAAATGTGTTTCAAGATGTGGGAACATAAAGAAGCCACATGAAATGTTTTACAGGACACCTCCAAGATGTGGTCCTTATGGATTGTGTGGCCATCAGATTTATCTAACATAAAGTCTTCATCCACTATATCTCACGCTGGCAATAGGGGAACCCAATAATGGTTGGTGGCTCTAAACTGTTGTGACCCAAGCAAGAGAATATAATCTCATAATCTAAAGCATCTTTCTTTAATGATCCCACAAAATACAACATAGAGAGGCTTGATATATATAATGATAACTCGTACTCCTTCAGACATCGTATAACATGGATCTTTCTTGGAAATCATGGATTGGTATCCTTTCTCTTATGTAGGACAAACTCATATCAAACGTGAATAACACATCTTTCTCATCACATACGCAAGACAAAATCATATCAAATTTGAAGAACATACCCCCAATCATTCTTGGACATTAACAACAGAAAAGATAAATATATAAACACATAGTTATCAAGGTTAGTACATACACAGAAGAGCTAGATCTAAGTATATAACAATGTGTTTTGATAATAAAAGAAGAACAAGCTCAAATGTTATAATGTCATAGATCTATTGGGGCATATTAACAATCTTGATTGTGGCTACTTGCTAGACACAAAAGATGAAAGTATGCATTTACATTCCTATCACGATACAAATCAATGTCTCTTTTTTTTTTTCTAATAGAAAATAGTTAGCTTTCATTCATCAACCAAATTAAACAATCACAAAAGTAGCTCAATCTTCAATCAGAAAAGTAATAAAAAAAATTGGATCTTTCCAATGTGAATGTCTAAATCAATGCTCTCCTTCTAGCACCATTTGTAAGCACCATAAATCTGAAAATATCTATAAACTCCAACACTCGTTAGCATGGTTAGTTCAAACTATTGCAAACATAATAATGCTCCTATGAAATAATCCATCATTCTTGATAAACAAAATAGCAAACTAAACTAATTGAAAGCATAAAAAACATGATTGATACCTATTATACATTGGATTGGTGCACCCTTGACACGTAAAGGAGCCCTTTCCCAATCCTTGACAAGCTCAATGATAAAAATTTCTTGAAGATGCTATCCTATGAAGTGGATAAAATTAGCTCTCAATGTAAAGAGAGTAACTTTGCTCAAATTGTGGATGAAAATGATGAAGGAAAGCCTTGGATTTATAGGTGAGCTTGAGAGAAGAAGAGGAAAAGTGGAGGAATGTGGGACTAATCCTCAACCAATAGGAAGAATCCACTTGTCATCATGTGAATGGGCAAAGGATGTGCATGTTTTGATGAATATGCCCATAAATGCCATTATTTGAAATTTGAAAGTAGTGAAATGACAAGGTGGAGGGAGAGTCAAATGGAGTTATAGCCACTTGGCTCAAGGTAAAAGGACTTGTAAGATGAAATAAATTCTTTTTTAGGAAATATCTTATTTGGAGGGAGATTTTAAATGGGGGAATATTCCACTTTTATGCTTTGTTGAGAGAAAATGAAGATTCAATAAATCAAAATAAATGATTTATTGTGCAATTGGGAAAAGCTAGAGGATAGGACATGGATTAGAGTTAGCATTAATCAGGGATTTGATTAATTAAGATGAATATTAGTTGATTGTGACATTTTGACTTAGACTTTTGGATTAAAATAAATCAAAATGAAAGGAAATGATGGATATTAGCCATTTAATTAAATAAATTTGATTTAATTAAATGAAGAAACTTTAGGAGATTGATTAAATAAACTTGATTCACTTAATTGATGGTTAAATATGAAAATATGAGGAATGCATGATGTAAATTTTGCATGTCTACAATACTAACTGTGTGTATGTTTCTCACCTTCTTTGGGAAAACTTAACCTGCGGATCACCTGATGTTCTGTGGCCCCAGTGTGAGCGCATCTCTTTCACCCTTTCATTCTTCTCTTTATTTCAGTACTTTTCATTGTATGATCATGCATGTCATTTTTCTTGTAATGGATTCACCCTTGAATGTGTCTTTTGCATTGATATCGAGTTGAGTTAGTCTCAAAACCTTAGGGGCTTAACTACCTCCTTTATCTTTCTCATTCTTCTTCTTTGGAGTTCTTCACCATCTCCATTGGGCTACTTTAGTGTGATTTTGAAGCAAGTTCATACTCTCACTAAAATGGGGGCTAAATGTGTCACCAAAAAGTGTAGACGTTGACACTTTTCACTCATTTGGACCTTTGCTTATGGATTTTCGACCATTTTCAGCCTCTTTTTATCCCTTTCCAACCCTTGTGCCAAAGTGTTGTAATTTTTTTTTATGCTTTCCTAGGATTGTCACCACTTAATCAACCCTTTCTTATGCTATAATGACCGCTTAATATACATATAAGTCTGATCTTAGTGTGTTTTCAAAAGACAATCCTGACAAGCAACAATAATCACCTTTTAATTCCTAACAACTAATGAAATTTTCCCAGGTGGACTAGGTCACCACCTTGGGCAACCTAGTCCCATGTGGCTTAAAATTTACATTTAACTTAACATTCTTCTGGGATTTTGTCTCTAAAACCCTAAGGTCAACCTGTATGGTGTTATTTCTGGAAAATTAGAGCATAACTTGTATAAATAAATATAGAAACTCTAATTTCTCATTATATGCATCACTCAACTTGACACTTTCCTCTCAATATCTCATCATATCTTCTTCTCAAGAAAGCTAGGGTTTGAGTAGTCTAAGCCAACAAGAGGTCTCTCAAGAAGCATTCAAGGGCTAAATCTCCATTGTTGCAACTCAAGATCAATCATCAAAGCAAGGTAAACTCCATCACTCTCCTTTTTCCATTATTCATTATTGTATTTCATCTTCTTGGTTTAATTACTCAAAAGGGGTTTGACTAAGGCAAGCGGCCATACCCTAACATCCAACATTTATTTATCTCTTTGTGTGATTTGCAGGTCCTGTAGGTAGATTTGGCAAAGAACCAAGGTGGAAGATCATTCAATAACTTTTCCAAGCTCTCTAAGGTTGAAGAAAGGTTAGTTGAAGCTTGGAAGACACCTACATATTAGAATCTTCACTTTTGGGACCAAACACCTAGAGGAACAAAAAACATAGATGAAGGGCTCCAGATTCTATCCTATGATATTTAGAAATTTAGAAGAGGACTAGGTCGCCACTTTGGGTGACCTAGTCCCACTGAACCTATTTTTTCAGGTATTTTGGTAGATCTGGATACCCTTTTGGCCGAAACAAACCCCAAAGCAGTTTTCTAGAATTTTCCCTCAAAAGGACTAGGTCACCTAGCTTGGTGTAAATGGCCCTGTGAAGATTTCAGATAGATTCTAGAACATTCCAAAGCTCCTCATCCTCAAATTCCGATACCCAGTTGCATCACTTCTTTCATTTCCAGGGTATGTGTAGGATCATGATGGGCCAAAAAGTGGTGATATGTAAGTGATGACCCATGTGGCTGACGACATTATTTTTACCCAAAATTGATGAAAGGAAAAGGGTTTTTAAAGGATATTCTCAGCTTTCCACCCATATAAATTATGTTTTACTTTTAATTTAATAAATAATTATTATTCACTTTCTATTTGAATTACAAAAAAAGTTCTGATTGATAGGCTGATTGAAAAAAATCTGTAACTTTCAAATGGTATCATATTTTTTAAATCCAAAATATGTGTCACATTCTATGCTTCACATACTATAGGATTAAAAAAAAAATTGAATTTCATGAATTTTTGACCAAGTTAAGGTGGTTAGATGGACATGTTTTTATATGTTTTAAAAGTTGTAATAAAAAAATCATAATTAATTATTTACTTGGAAACAAATTATAAAAATATGCATCACATAGGGACATGTGTCCTCTACTTATATTTAAATCTTATAAAAAAATATTATCATTTTATTGTGGTTAGGGTGGTCAGACAGACACCTACTTCTTATTTTTACCTTGAAATTTAAGTACTACTGCATTGAAATTTCAAATTTTGACCAAATAGATTTTTTTTTTAAAAATAAAGGTGTAGTAGTTTAGAAACTACATTCAACTTGCTACAGATTCTATTTTTACATTTTTTTGAAATAATATAGATAACTTATTCAAATTTCTACGTCAAGTTGCCTAACTCTGATTTTTCGAGTTTTCATTGCCACATAAGGGCCTATTTTTTCCATGATGATCCTGCACATACCCTCTAGTTTCTTTCTATTTTGCAAGCATTTAAGCCATTTAGTTTTCATTTCATGTAGTTTAGATTTACATTAATTTACATTCCATAATTAGCTTAGTTTCATTCTATTTAAGAATTTAGGGCATCCCACACACCTTATTCCAAGCCCTATCCTTTGAATTAACTCACCCAAAAACACCAAACCATTAGTGTGAAAGAGAGCCATTCTTCCAAAGTTAGCTTCTAGGTGAAAAACCCTAGGAGCTCATTGGCGAATCCTCTTTCCCTATTTGTGCATATTTTTGGCGGTTCACTAACATTAACCCTAACCCCAACCCTAACTATATTGAACCTTAATTGAACTATATCCCTAACCTTACTTGATTCCTTACCCTAACCCTAACCCTAGCCCTAAGATTTACCCCAATCCTTATCATATCACCAAAATCTTAACCCTAATCCTAATTGAACCATGTCCTATCCCTAACCATAATTGAACTATAACCCTAATTAAACACAAACTATAATTCAAACCCTGATTGAACTGTAACCCTAATATTTATCCCAAGATTTATTTTAAAATTGTAGTTCCCTAATTTAACCCTAACCCTAACACCAGCCTTCAACCTAATATTGACCCCAAGATTTTTCTTAGAACCCTAATTGAACCCCAACTCTAATTGAATCATAAATCTAGTTGGCATTTAATCTTAGCCTTCAGTCTAACCCTTATTCTAATTCTAACCATAGCCTTAATTTTAACTCTATTCATGATTATAATTTTTATTTCAACCTTAATTCTAATGATGAACCTAAATCTAACTATAATAATAATTGAACCCTAAACCTAACCCTTATTAGAACCCAACTCTTATTGAAACCTTACCATATCCTAAAATTAATCCTATACCTAAGCCTAATTTTGTGTAACCCTAATTGAAACCTAACTCTAACTCTAGTTGTGTCTTGTGTTGGAAGAATTAATAAGATCATACTTTGTGTTGTCATTGATGTCACCATGTCGGTTAAGTTTTTAGTTTGGTTAGGTACTCTGAACCAATATGAAGAAATAGTTTACATCCTTCAGTGTTTTTTGTCTGGAATTTTAGTTTGTAATCCCCATCTGGTGGTCATCATTGCTCATGGTTTTGGGAAAAGGTTTTTGGATGTTGGAAGCCTGCATGTTCAATATCTCATGTGTATAGGTATTCATATGGTGAGATAGCACCATTCTATTGATTGCCTTTTGTTATTAGGTCTGTCCCTAACCGACCTAATGAATAGCTGATATTTTAATGAATTAAATTTTGTATTGCGGATATATGTGCGAATCCAAGCAAACATGACATAGAATGTTACACGGTTGAGTTATTCTTTTGGAGAAGTTTTGTACTAACTTGAAGCTAAAAGTTAGTATTTTTGGTAAATAAAGATTGCATCTAATTAGGTTGACCTAATTGATGCTTGCAAATGAGTTAGATATATATATTGGACAGTTTTGAGATTGGAAAGTGGTGGTGTTCTTGTACATAATGTGAAGTCTGATTTGAATGTAAAGTATGGTGAAATTGTGAAGCCAAGTGTGTGAAATTGATGAAGTGTGTCAAGTCTGTTTATTGAGCATCAAAGGAATTGAATTGGCATTTGTTAGGTGCACTCTTACCAGTTCATGTTTTGGTTGTAAGCCATTTTGTTAGTTTAATCCTTTTGTAGGTAGTGAGCCTCCTTGTCTAGACAATGAGTCCTACTTGTAAGTACTGAGCTTTTGTATCTCGCAGTGAGCCTCTTTTGTATCTAATTTTTAAACTATACTATATAGTGAGTTAATCCTCACCATGGTTGTTCCATCATTGGGTTTTCCACATAAAATTTTGGTGTTCATGTGTTGTGTAGTTTCATGTTCTATTAATATTGTTTCTCATCTTTACTATTATCTACATTGGAATAATTGAATGGTGTTTGTTCAATAATTTTAAGAAGATATTGATTCACCCCACCTCTTAGTATCTTGAACATTCAACAATTGGTATCAGAGCTTTGGTTCCTCTAAAGAAGCCTAACAACTTAAGGAAGATCTTGTAGATTGAAAAAATGGATAAAGAAGAGCTCTTGACTGCTCTTGAAGATCTTGAAAAGGTTGGAAATGAAAATAGAGATCTGAAAGAAAATCTTGATAAAGCAAATAAATGCATCTAGAAATTGAAAGACCAATTGAATAAATTTAAAGAAAAAAATAGAGAAGTGAGTGTGCTATTAAAACAAGAAAATGAAGAGATTACTAGATTGAAGGTACAAATGGAATACAAAAAGAGAATTGAAGAGTGTCTAAATACAGTGGTGCAAAGAAAGCCTGATGTATGCTCAAGGCTTGAACAAGAAGTGGTGAGCCTGAAAGAAAATCTAGAGAAAGAAAGTCTTTGTGAAGATAATTTCAAGACAAGCTCCACCAAGCTTGATGAATTGATTGCAAGACAAAGACCTTCTAAATACAAAGGTGGTTTGGGAAGTGAAACCAGTGAAAACTCTAGGAATGTGCAGAACTCAAATCCAATGGAAAATAAAATGACTTAGGATAAAGGGAAGTACAAAAGAAATCCAAGAAGATACCACCTATCAGATAGAAAAATGCTCAAAGGCATCCATCCTTCAATGGTGTTAGTTTTTCATGCAATAATTTTTTTCCTAGGGCGATTGAGTGCAAAAGTAAGATGAATTAGTTTTATGGTTCGTTTTCCAAACAATGTTTTGCATGCAAGAAAATTGGACATAGAGCTAATGAATGCATAACTCAGATGTTGAATTAGTTTAGTGGAGGTAAAATGAATCAATATTTTGTTGGCTACTACTATACTTGTAATAATTTTGGGAAAAAAGAAAATCATTGCAGATTAGTGGTTAATGAAGGTCAAAAAAATAAGAGAAATGTTGTCTACTACAATTACAACAAATGGTGACATATTTCAAGAGTTTACAAAAGTTAGAAGGGAAAGCAGTCTGCTTCAGTAAATAAGAATGAACTAGTGAAGAAGGTTGAGAAGAATGAGGTTAAGAAAGAAATGAACAAGATATGGAGGAACAAAGAAGAGCCAAAACTGACTGATGTGTTTGTCCCCTCATCCAGTATAGACAATTCCTCTGGGAATTAGACCTAGCATGGTCTTAGGGGGAGTATTAGCATAAAATTGTTTGAACCCCCTAGATTTTGGGTATCTTAGTCTGTGACATGAGGACATGTTGTAATAAATGATTAGGTAGATATTATGCAAAAGAAACTAGAAGAAAAAGTACAAGCATGTTTATTTGCAGAGTAAATTAGTGTTTCTTAGTGCACTGATGAAATGATTTTATTAAGTTTTTGAATCCTATCACATTTAATGTAAATTAGGGTAGTGCAATTGTGTATAAAGTGAAATTCATAAGTCATATATTATCACTTATGCATTTGAAGAATTCGAAGAACTACTTGGAGCAATCTTGAAGAGATCCTGAAGCGATTTGGAGCAATTCTGAAGTAATCTAGAGAAATCATTGTGAACAATTAAGAACAAAAATGGAAGTTTTCAAAATTATCTCCCAGTCTATAAAAAGGAAGGTAAAAGAAGAAGTTTTGTTGTGCAATAAAGAGTTTGAGGAAGATAAGCACAATAGTGGAATTTATTAACAGATTATCAAGCTGTAATATTCCACTAAGGCTGAAGGGAGTTGAATTGGAAGAATTTGATCTTCGAAAAATGAAGGAAATGGAACTTGGGTTAAAGACAAAAGAATTACAGAACATAAAAACCCTAGGTATGGATTTATGGGGAGAGTTTCTTTGTTTTGTAGATAAAGAATCCATCTTGTCCCTATTAAGTAAATTCAAGGATGAAAACATTATTTGGGACAAACCCTACTCGATCACAAAGGAGGAAATTGAAGATATTACTAGGTTATGTAGTGTTGGTGGCCTTCTTGGAAAGAAAATAGTGAAATACAAAAATGTGGAGGAACTCACGAGTATCGACAAAGACCCTCGAGGCTCCAAGGATAACTTTAAGAAACCCTCCCTTTAGGGAAGGTGTAAAATCCTAGCAAATATTTCCTTTTATTTGAAAATATTATTAATTTTCATGTTGAATCTTTTGTTTTATTTGAAAAAAAAAAAAAAATTCTTGGCGAATCTATGCACATTATTAAAAAAATTATAAAATCATGGAAAATCTCAATGAATAACTGGTAAACATAATAATAATAGTGGTGAATCCTTGAACAATCACTAAAAATATTGATTACAATGGTGAATCTCTCCTTTAAAAATTTGCATAGTTGGTCAATGCAGTTCCCCCATATTTTTTTTTGTTTTTTGTAATATTGAAATAGGGGCTCGGGGGCAATAGCCACCATCATAGTCAAGGGGCAGAAGGCCTTGTGGGGGTCAAGGGGTAGTGCCCCTTATGGGGGTCAAGGGGGCAGATCCCCCTTGTGGGGTTCAAGGGGGCAACGACCCCTTGTGGGGTCTGGGGACAACAGCCTCGTCGTGCTCCTATCACGATACAAGCGAGGTTGAGGGGAAAAGCCCTCACCACCAAGTATAAATTCACTATAAAAAATGCATTGGAGCACACACAGATTAACTATTTTTCTCAAATATCACTTAAAAGAAAGACTAAATGAAAATTGAAAATGTTACCATCGATTATCTTTTTAATTGGATGGTTGTAGGTTGATTTTGTGACCTAATAATGCATGTGCCTTTTAAAAGGATTGTTTGAGGCTTGATTTTTTTTTTAGGCCACATGATTACAAAAAAAATTTCACGCCTCAACAAGCCTTCTAAAAGGCACATGCGTATTAGGTCACATAATCAACTTGCAACCATTCGATTAAAAATTTAATCGATGATTTGATGGAAATAAATAAAGGCCCTATTCAAGGCTATAATATCCATGAAATTAAATGGTAATTTATTATTGTGGCGATATTACCCCAAAATTAATGGTAGGAATATAATATTACTCGCGAATATAATTAATATTTGTAATTATAGTATAAACTACTGGCGAATCGGCTCCAATGACACATCATTTACATGGTGAATCAAATACAATTTATTAGTTTAAAAAATAATGCATAGGTGAATTAATCAAGATGAAATTATTTTGTTGGAAAAGCTTGGCGATTCAGTCTCCTTTTTAGTTTTTACTATTCTTCATTTCTGGAGGTCCCGATTTCTATTATTCACTAATTGGTGAAGATTCACCATTAAATTTTTCCCTGCCTTGAGCCCTGCTAATAAATACTATTGTTGACCCTACGGTAAGGTTTCTTGCTTATGACATTAATTTCAAAATCTAATTCAGAAATCGTGAAGGTTCCACTTCGGCTATTGTTGTATATCTTGCACATAAAATGGTGAAGGAAAACAAGCAATTTGATCTCTGTAGCCTAATTTTGAAAAACCTAACTGAGAATGTATGAATTTCTTTGGTTGAGTGTTATCCTTTCTAGTTTGGGTCCTTTCTTATATGTTTGATATTTTATTTTTTAAATTTACTATAAGGAAAAGAGAATTTTAAGTAGGATTCCGGCATCCCTATTGGAAAACAAGTTTACATGTATTTGCAAGGTATGGAGGATAAAGCAAGTGCTTGCAAAATATTTTTCTTATCCTTGCAGAAGGATCTATGTTGTGGTATGCCAATTTCTAGATGGTTTGAGGAGGGTTCATCCTCTGGTATAAAAGAATTGGAAGTTTTTATTGGTGATTCCCCTCCAGAATCTAAAAGGAGGAAATTTGTCATAGAAGATATCATCACCATTCCAGAAGAAAAGGAGAATGAAGAAGAGTCCTTTCCTGGATCTAAACCTATTGATCTAGATAATATTTGGACAATTTTAGATAAAGGCGATATGAAGAATATTGGTGAGGTATGGAGTGCCTACCCTCTGGTGGATAGGCTTAAAATCAGTGATGCTTTTGTTAAGAATTTTCTCAAGAAGGGTATTGATATTTTAAATGTTTTTGATTCATTACCAGATAATCTAGTAGAATTTTTTGAAGAGAGAATGTTGTTGGAAGGACTTTAAGGACATAAGTTTGAAGATATGGTTGAGAAAATATGTTTCAAAGCTAAACAAAAGTTATCCAAACACATTAGTGAGACAAGAAAATGCATTAAAGAGATGTTTGGCATCTACAAGTATTATCTCTAGTGGCCTACAACAGTTAATAATTTTAGAAGGAAAATTGAATCCATTAAATCCAAGTTGAATAGTATTGGAAAGAGTTTTGATTTCTTTAAAGAAACATAGGGAAAATAGAGAATAAGAGTTGGAGAATTGCAAGAAGAGTTATTGACTATTCAGAGACAGAGCAAAGATGTGGTTCCAACCTTCTGGCATGTTCAAGAAATTTTTGAGGTCCGGTTGGATCATCTCTCCTGAATTCTTCATGATGCAAAAGATTGTGAACAACAACTCTTGTCTGCAGATTGGTCATCCTCATTTATGCTATTGACCTTGTTGGATAACATGTGTACCATAATGGATTTTGTAGTGTTAGCTTGGAAGAGGATTCTTCCAACTCTAAGAGAGATACAAGAATTTATTTTGTGAAAAGTGTTATTTTTACTTGAGTTTCTGAATATTCATACTTTTTTTTTGGGGCTCTTTCCTTTGATGACAAAGGGAGAGAAAATTGAAAAGAAAAATAAAAACAAGAAGAGAAATTGAATTATTGAACAAAGGGGGAGTTTTGGAAGTCTTGGAATTTTTGAGAGTTTTGGAGTTTTGGAGTTAGAATTTCTTTGCACATACAATGCCACCATGTACATACATTTACATCCTATTTTAGTTTCCCTTTACCATTGATGTCAAAGGAGGAGAGATTTGGAGAAATTTTCATGTAGAAAGGGAAGCATGAAGTGAAAGATTATACATTCTTTTGGAACATGTTGCCATCAATGACAAAGAGGGAGACTGTTAGAAGAATGAAGAAGATCAAACTTTGTGTTGTCATTGATGTCACCATGTCGATTAAGTTGTTAGTTTGGTCTAGTACTCTAAACTGGAATGAAAAACTAGTTTACATCCTCCAGTATTTTTGGTCTGGTATTTTATTCCGCAATCCCCCTCAAGTGGTCATTGTTGGTTGTAGTTTTGGGAAAAGGTTTTCGGATGTTGGAATCCTACATGTTCAGGATCTCATGTGTACAAGTGCTAATATGGGAAGATAACACCATTATATTGATTGAATTTTGTTATTAGGTCTGTCCCTAGCTGACCTAATAAATAGTTCAAATTGTAATGAATTAAATTTTGTATTGCAGATGTATGTCTGAATCCAAGCCGACATGACATAGCATGTTACAGGGTTGAATTATTCTTTTGGAGAAGTTTTTTACTAACTTGAAGCCGACAATTAGTCTTTTTGGTGAATAAAGATTGCATCTAATTAGGTCAACCTAATTGATGCTTGCAAATAAGTTGGATATATATACTGGATAGTTTTGAGATTGGAAAGTGGTGGGGTTGTTGTACAGAATGTGAAGTGTGATTCGAATGTAAAGTATGGTGTGAATGTGAAGCGAAGTGTGTGAAATTGATAAATTATGTCAAGTCTGTTTATTAAGCATCAAAGGAATTGAATCAACACTTTTTAGGTGCACTCTTATCAGTTCATGTTCTAGTTGTAAGACATTTTTTTATTGTAATCCTTTTGTAGGCAGTGAGCCTCCTTGTCAAGATAGTGAGTCCTACTTGTGAGCACCGAGCTTTTGTATCTGGAAATGAGCCTCTTTTGTATCTAGTTTTGGAACTATACTATATAGTGAGTTAATCTTCATTTTGGTTTTTCCCTCATTGGGTTTTCCACATAAAATTTTGTTGTTCATGTGTTGTGTGGTTTCATGTTTTGTTCATACTATTGCTCATCTTTATTGTTATTTGCATTAGAATAATTGAATGGTGTTTCTTCAATAAGTTTAAGAAGATATTGATTCACCCCCCTCTCTTAGTATCTTGGATATTCAACATCCTAACCCTAAACCCAACCTTAATCCTAATATTTATCGAAAGCTTTATCCTATACCCCTAACTTAATCTTAATTGAATTCTAATCCTAATTGAACCTTTTGAACCCTAACCCTAATTGAATTATATTATTTAAGTTAGGTGTAAATGTAATTCTTAATTACATTATTACTTTAAAGATAGATATGCTAATTTTAAATATATTACTTAAAAAAATTATTTTATGTGTAATAATAAATTTATTATATTTTCTTTGTATTTAATTTTTTAATTTTAAATTGATTCTAGATGTTCATTTATTACGAAAAAAATTATCTATTTAATTTGTTATATTTTTTTACAATAAAACTTATAGTAAAACCTTAAAATTTTAGTATTTCTTTACATATATATGTTAATTGTTTTTTTTTTTTTTTAAACGGTGGCACGACATGCCCTCTTGTACCATGCAGGTGGGGGAGACTAGACCTCATGACCAACCTCCTGCAATAGGAAATATTTAGCCAACCGAGCTAGGGCCCCAACCCATATATATGTTAATTTTGAATCAAATAGAATATTAGTGATTTTTCCTTTTTGAAATGTTCTTAATTTTTCAAAAATTATTGAAGATTTATACTCTTCATGTAGTGTTAATTCATGTGTATTTTAAGCAATCATTATTATAGTTGAAGATTATTTTGAGTTTATGACTCAATTTTCCTTTTTGAAATGTTCTCAATTTTTCAAATAATATTAAATTTTTTTTTATGTTTTTAATAAATTAATTTAGAAACATATTTTTATGTGTAATAGTAAATTTAGGAATTTTTAAAATTTAATTTTCTTATTTTTAATTTTAAATATATTAATTTAGAATTTAAAAATTATTATTATTTTCCATTCCTCAATCAATTTTTTTTTTTTTTATTGTTAGAAAATCCATTTTATAATGACATCAAAAAATATTTTTCATTTTTAAATATTTTTTAATTTTAATTATATTAATTTAGAATCTTACTTTTATATTCAATAGTTAACTTAAGAAATTCCTTTCGTACTGAATTTTGAAAGTTTTAGAAAGTTTTCTTATGTGTAGTAACTTAACATATAATTTTATATGTTGTCTTTAAACAATTATTATTCTTGATTGGAAAAGGTTACTTAAATAAATCTATATAAAAAATCTTTCAAAAAAATCATGAATATTTTTTAATTTTGAGTATATTAATTTATAAACTTACTTTTATATGAAATATTAAATTTAGAATATTTCTTTAATACTTAATTTTAAAAATTTTAGAAGCTTCCTTTTATATATGATAGTTTAAATATTTGTTTTATACTTTAATTTTTTTAATATGTTTATGATGTTGAAATCCTAACCCTAATCCTAATCCTAATCCCAATCCTAACCCTAATCCTAACTTTGATCCGAACCCTAATCCTAATCCCTACTCTAATATTTTGGATTACTCAAACCCTAATCCCAACCTTAACCCTATTTGTATTTGAAGCTCAAACCAAACCCTAATTCCATATTTAAGTTCACTAAATGAATTGTAACTATAACCTTAATTGTTACTATAATTAAACCCTGATCTTAGTTAAATTATAACCTTAATTGAATCATAACACCAATTGAAGTCTACCTTAACTTTAACCTTAATCTTAATAGTAACCATAATTGAACCCTAATCCTTATTAAATTATAAACCTAATTGAATCATATCTCTAACCCTAGCTCTAATTTAACCTTGATTTAACCTCAACCTAATCGAAGTCTACCCCTAATCTTAATAATAAGCTTTACCCTAACCCTAACCCAATTCAAATCTAACCCTAACCTAATTAAAATCCAACCTTAACCCTGTAAGCTAATTGAATTGTAACTGTAATTAAACCTTAAACTTAATTAAACACTAACCTAAACGCTAAGTTCTAACACCCATATACAAGTACATAATTTTTCTTCAAATAATTAGTTTAGAGGATTACTATAATTTCATTAAGACAAAATGTTTGTTGACATAAATAATTTAGATGATTGAATATAATTGCATCATCTAGAGAGAGTAGATTTAAAAATAAGAATTAAACTATAAAACTGGCAAAGGCATACACATTTCACCATTACATTTATATTAAGAAATTTAAAGCAATGCCTTATTTTAATTTTAAAGAAATTCAATAGTAAAATAACTTAAATTAATCACATGTTTAAAATTGATTTTTTATAATATTCATATACAAGTACAAAATGTTTCTTGGCATAATTATTTTAGAGGATTGAATATAATGTATTTGTAGAGATAGAGAAGGATATAAAAACAAGAGCTGTGGGAGCTGTGAAGTTCCTACCAATTTTTTTTAGAATATATATGTTTTAAATTGATGTGTGTGTTATGTTTTAGTAACAATGTAGATAAGATTATAACTTTATAATCATTTTGAAATTTTGTCAATTTTTTGGTTTATTTTATTAACCTTGGAAAATCATTTGAGAAATAAACCAAGGAAAAATAAAATGTATTGTATTAACTCAACCATTCACTATAGAAAAATATATTTGTTGCTTGTACTTAACTATAGTCTATGTGCAATTATTTATAGACACATCACTATAAGAAACTGCTAAGCAGTATTACAATACAATTAGTATAAAATTATGGACCAAAAAAAGCCTAAAAGGGATGTAAAACTTGCGAAGTATATAACACATATCCAACATAAATTGTTGAATTTGTATTTCCTTTTCTAGATTGAAAGCTTAGCATTTAATTTAACATGTTAATCTTCTAATTGGTGCTACACTTGGTGTTAGAATGTTCTTTTGGCATCCTAGGAGGTAGTACTAATTTTATATCTTAAGTCATTCATGGCATCATACAAAACCTTCTTCTCAACACCTTTAGGCAAATCATGAAAAGTGTAAACTACATGATAGATAGTTAAGCAACTAAATTACCAAAATAAACAACAGAACTAATCATGCCAATCATTGCAATTTGTAATTGCATGGTTTAAAAATTAACCATTTTGTATATTACTATTTCTATATTTTATCAATTATCCAGGTCATGCAAGGCTTACTTTTAGAATTGAAGGTTGAGAGAGGCATGGAAGAAATACATTGTTTATGAATGTATAGTGGAAGCGGACAAAGGTATTCTATGTAGGTAAATTGAGAGTAGAAGAGGTTTGATTGAATTTTCAATATATCAATTAGTAGTTATATATTTAAAAATACATATAGATAAAGAATAACAGTATTTCAATGAGATTTGGATAATGTATACAACCATTATTTATGACCCAAATTCTTAAACTATCTACATCATTAAGCACAATGTGTGGATATTGAAATCTGCAAATGGTGGTAAAACTCTAACACACACACATTGTTAACATGATTAGCATTTTAGAACCAAGCACACATCCAATATCCTCATGAAATAATACCTCATGCTTCAAAATGCAAACAAATAAAAAAACTAACCAAAGTATACAAAAAAAAGATATGAAGTATACCTATTCCATGGTGGATTGGTGCTACTCTTTGTGTATAAGGTATCCCTTTCCCAACCCTTTGAAAAGCTAAATGGTGAAAATATAATGCTATGATAATGAACAAAATCAGCTCTCAATATGAAGAGAGTAACCTTGCATGAGGTTGTGGATGGATTTGAAGAAGAGAAGCCTTGAATTTATAGGTGAGATTGAAGAGAGAAGAGGAAAATTTGAAGAATGTGGGACTAATCTCAACCAATAGGTTCATGCCACTTGTCAAAATGTGAGAGGAGAAAGCTTGAGAACATTTTGGTCAATGTGCCAAAGAGGGGGAGATTTGAAATTTGAAAAATAGAATTAAATGTATATGGTTGAGAGATTTGGGGGGAATTTGTTTGGAAAAAAAATTCAAACAAACGGAGTTAATGAGGGCATATTCCTTGGGAATATGCTTTGTGAGGAAAACAGACCTTTTAATAAATCAAAATAAATGATTTATTGTGCAAGTGGGAAAAGCTAGAGGATGGGACATGGGTTTAGATTAAATTAATCATGATTGGATTAAGTTAATGATGAATTAGGTGATTGTGACATTTTGACTTAGACTTGTGGGTTAAGATAAATAAAAAAGAGATGAGATAATGATTATTAGTCATTTAATTAAATAAATTTGATTTAACTAAATGAAGAGACTTTAGGAGGTTAATTAATTAATTTGATTTAATTAATTAAGAAGAAAATGATCAAATATGATAATAAATAATGTTAATTTTTCATGTCTACATTTTGCCCCTCTTTGAAGCAATGTACTTGTTGGATTGGTTCAAAGAATGATGCCGTCGACATCAAAATTAAAAAATTTCTGATTTTTTCGGATGCCCCAGCAGAAATAAGTATGTTAGTACATTGCCCCCTCAAGAGATCGAGTGAAAGATTTGTTTTGAGGTTGATCTCACGACAAAGAGGTTCAAAATGGATGTATGGATGACTATGACTAACTGATCTATATGATAATGATGATGTAAATAAGATGTTTTTAAGATGCTTAGAGTAACAAATCTCTATTATCCTAAATAACTTAGATGATTATAAAAATGAGATGTTTCTAAGATGCTTAGAATAACAAATCTATATTATTCTAAACAACTTAGATGATTATGCAGTGCATGTGAGATAGATGAGATGGATGATGTTGTCCTATGATGATATGACGTGATTATGCAAGATGAAAGTGCGGATGCAAGATGGATGCATTGTTAGCATGAAAGAGGATAGAAGAATGAGAGGGATCAACCCTTAAATCTAAGCAGATGTAGAAGTCCAACAAGTCCATTAGTCATTGAGACTTTATTGGATATGATGATGAATGATGATGATGTATTTCTTATCCAAGGATGGGAGAGATAAATAGCATACCCTTTTTTATGTTTGATAACACACACATGTGTGATGCATCAAGGTATTAAGAACCAGGATGTTGTGGCGCCTAGTGTGATGGAATTTGACTCGTCAAACAGATAGGAGTACTCTTGTTAACACTTAGCATACAAAACCTTATTCAGGATGGACTTCAAATCTTCTAAATATCTCGAACCAAAACATAGAAAATCAAGCCTTCCTATGTGGTCAACAAGATACCTAAAACACCCTCCCTACACATCGAAAAAAGAACACATGACTAAGTTATTTTACAAAAATATCCAGCAAGCACAATAGATAAATAGATAATGATCATTGCTCCATTCCTTTCTCTCTAAATCTTTTTGTTTAGACATCATCGAGAGGTCCTTGGAATGAGCACAAAAAGATAAATCCAAATAAAAGATAAAGTAAACAAACAAGCTACTGTTCTTCGTACCACTAGCCAAGACTAAACTACAGTGATACCTAATGTTGATGTCCATCATAAGAAGGTTGCATTCCTAGGACATGTTGTGATCAAGGTTTTGATGAGATTGATTGGATGATAAGCTATTGATACACTGAGTTGATCAACTTGCTGACTTACTAACCGAGACTTGAGACTTTGATGATTAGGCATTCACTTTTGAACCTAATAGAATTTCTTTTGATTTCCTTACCAAAGGATGAAGCCGAAGATGCCTTATTATGAGTGATGATTGTTGCGAGTGAAAGCAAGATGAGACAAATGCACCATTTTGGGTTTTTCAAATGTTTTGGGGCTATCTTTTTGGTATTTTGAGATATGTTTTACAAATGTTTTAGTATTTTTTGAGATTTATGACCAAGAGACTAACTTAAAGACCTATCCTATGGGTATCGAGATTTGATCCATAGATTATCCTTCCCTACGTTATACACGCAAAGACCGCGTAGTTTGACTAACGACATACTTGACTCAATGATAAGATAGATGGGCAAACGGGTTTCCATTGTGACAAACACCTAAAGGACTGACCTAAACTGTCTCAGGGGATGATCAAATATCAACCTTGCCTACGTTCAAGCTTAGAGATGACGTAGTTTGGTTAAAATGTTTTTGGCTTTTTCTGAATTTTTGATATGTTTTAGATTTTTTGAATGTTTTTGGTTTTTTGATGGATTTTTTGAATGTTTTTGGTTTTTTTTTTTTAGGAAGATCACAATAATATACACAAATCTGATCCGATATAGGGATAGGAACATGGCCCCAGCATGATACGATAGACTACTTCAATGAAGGTAGGACAAACTGACCTTAGGAATATGCCAAGTAGTACTATGGTGGAATATGATACGAGCACAAGATCAGGCTATGGTATAGATGCGAACGGATGATGGATGGATAAATGGAATTTAATGGATAAGTGAGTGCACATAATAGGTTGTAAAGATCCTGGTGGATGGAGAGTGCTTTATTTACGCTTCGCGCTTGTTTGTCAGGTTTTCACCAATGTACTTGTCCAGAGTGCCATCGAAGTGGTTTTCACTAGAGGATGATTTTTTCTTTACTATTGTCAATAATTTTTTTGATTTGATTTTTTTGGATTTTTGTATTTTTGTATTTCTTGTTGTCACCCAGATGCATGTTTGCTAGGTTTTCATTAGGGTGAAAAAAAATTTCAAGACATTTTCTATTTTTTTTGTATTTTTTGGTTCTATACCTTGCAAGATTTTAGGCTTAAATTTTTTTGAGATGAAAACTATTTAGGGGCTCTTGTAGAGGCTTACCTTCTAGTGTTGACAGTTAATATGCCCCTAATTTATAGCTTGTTGTGATGATGAAAGGTCCCAACTAGTTGGGCTCAATTTTCCTTTTCTTTCTAGATTTGTCACATTCTTTTGGTTTTCTTTTAGCACAAGTTTTCCGACTTGGAAGGTGCGTCTCCTGATCTTCTTGTTGTAGTTGTGTTTCAGATGATTCTAATAGACTTGTAGATGGTTGAGGGAATTCATGCACTGCTCGTCTAGTAACTCTAGTTCATTTAACCTTGAAACCTGGTATTCCTCATCTGTAATGAGGTTTTGCAGTGATATCCTTAATGATGGGAGCTCAATCTCGATTGGGAGGATGGATTTTGATCTGTAGACCAGGGAGAATGGGGTGGCACCTATTGGCATGTAGATGCTAGTGTGGTAGGCCCATAAGGTGAGATTTAGCTACATATTCCAGTCACGACAAGAGTCATTGACTATTTTCTTAAGGATTTTGAAGATGGTGTTTTTGGTAGCTTCTGCTTGGCCATTGCCTTGGGGATAGTATGGAGTGGAAAAGTGATGTTGAATATTGAATTTGTGGAAAAGGCCATGCACATCCTAATTCTTGAAAGGTGTCCCATTATCAGAGATAATGAATTGGGGGACACCATATCGGCAAATGAGATAGTTCAGGATGAACTTGGATATCTACTTTCTGGTGATGTAAGTCATGGTAATTGCTTTGACCCACTTTGTGATATACTCTGTGGCGGTGATGATGAATTTGTGGTTGTTGGATGAGGTGGGTGTGATTTTTTCGATGACATCAAGTCCCCACTGTGAAATGGGCCAAGGTGTAACAATAGGATGAAGTTCTTGAGCTGGTGCATGAATAAGGTCTCCATGATGTTGGCATTGTAAACACTTTTTGACAAAGTCATGTGCCTCTCTTTCCATTGTTGGCCAGTAATACTGGTCCTCAAAAACTTCTTAGCCAAGGTCATACCACTCGAGTATGAACCAAAAATACCATTTTGTACCTCAGTCATAGTAGTTAGGGCCTCCTCAAGGTTTAAGCAACATAACAAGGTTCCTTCAATGCTCCTACGATAAAGGGTTTCTCCTAGGATGACAAAACGGGTGGATTTTTTTATGAAGGCTCATTTGAGGTTTTAGGTTATGTTAACTGGGAGGACTTCTATTCTCAATTAGGTGTAGATGTCATGATACCAGGGATCACTGAGACCAAAGATTTTTCACAAATTCTGACTCTAGTACCTCGAATGTGGGTATGAGAAGTTGCTCTACCAAGAATTTATGTTTTGAGACATTGCGAGGGATATCTAGTAAGGATCCAATCATTGTCATGGCGTCAGGTGCTCTATTGTTAGCCCTTGGTATTTGTTCAAAGGTGATATCAATGAATGATTCTTTGACGTTTTCTACTAACTTCTTGTATAGTGTCAACTTGTCATCCTTAGTTTGGTACTCACCATTGACTTGGTTGATGATAAGTTGTATATCTATGTAAGCCTTTAGTGTCATGATCCACCACTGTGCTGCAATTTTGAGACCTATGGTTAAAGCCTCATACTCCGCAATGTTGTTAGTGTAGGGGAATGCCAATTTGTAGGATCTAGGAATGCAATCTCCTTGTGGGGTGATGAAGAAAACATCGGCTCTTGATCCATGTTGTGTGTATGATCCATCGAAGTAGAGTTTCCAGTGATCTTCTATGTTGAGATTAAAGATGGATTCTTCTGGAAACTCCGATATGAGTGGATTATTTGAATAGATTGGAGCCTCTGCCAGTTGGTCTGCAATGACTTTTCCTTTGATTTCTTTTCAATCCACATATTAAATGTCATATTCTAAAAGTATCATGACCTACTTAGCCATCCTTCTTGTGAGCATTTCCTTTGATAGTAGATACTTTAGGGGATCGATCTTGGCGATGAGTTTGATTTTGTGTGCCAACATGTAATGTCAAAAAATTTGTGAAGCAAACACTACTCCTAGATAGGATTTTTAAATGAATGAGTAGTTTAACTCATGGCTGACCATTTTTATGCTGATATAATAGATGGCCCTCTTTGTCCCATTTTCATCGTGTTGAGCTAAAAGAGCACAGAGAGCTGCTCCTATTGCTGATATGTATAAACTCAGTGGTTCTCCTAAAATGGGTGGCATTAACACTAGTGGCATAGGTAGATATTCTTTGATTTTATGAAATGCCTGATCACACTTGTCGTCCCACTTGTATGTTAATCCCTTGTGGAGTAGATGTGAATATGGGATATGTTTATCCACCAACTGTGATATGAATCTGCAGATGGATTAGAGTCTGCCTTGTAGGCCTCTCAATTTTTTTAGTTTCCTTGATGCTTCCATGTCGAGGATCGCCTTGACTTTGGCGGGATCCACTTCTATTCCTCTCATTGATACTATGTATCCTAGGAGTTTTCCTGATTGCACCCCAAAGACACATTTCTTGGGGTTAAGTCTAACCTTATATTTCTCCAATCTATAAAAGATGGCACTTAGAGTTGCTATGTGATCCTATCTTTTCCTTGGCTTGGCCAATATATCATCCACATAGTCTTCCATAGTTTTGTGAATCATGTCATGAAAAATTAGTGTCATGGCCCTTTGATATGTCACTCCCATATTCTTCAGCCCAAATGGCATCATGTTCCAGTAGTAGGTGCCCCATGGACATGTAAACGTTGTTTTATGTTGGTCTTCCTTTGCGATCATAATTTGGTTGTACCCTAAGAAGCCATCCATCAATGATAGTATCTCATGTCTGACCATCATGTCCACTATCATGTCAATGTTGGGTAGTGGAAATTCATCCTTAGGACACAGTTTGTTTAGGTCTCTAAAGTTGGTGCAGATACAGATGCCCTATTTGGCTTTGAAATTGGAACAAGATTTGACACCCATTCTAGATAATTAATTGGGCATATAAATCTGACATCCAAGAGGTTCAATAATTCCACCTTGAATAGAAAGGCTATTTGAGGATGCATCTTTCTCAACTTTTGTTTGACTAGTTTTGCCCCTGGGTAGATAGCTAACTGATGAACCACAACTTCTAAATCGAGACCCGGCATGTCGGCATAGGTCCATGCGAAGTTAAACCTTTCTTTCTCTTAGAAATGTAGCCAATAGTTCTTGTTCTTCTGTCGAAATTGATTCAACATAAGAGGTGATGTGTGGCATTGCTTTTTTTCCCAGATTGATGGGATTGCCCTGTTCTGCTAAGACTGTCGATTTCTATTGATGAAGCGCAGTAGGGGGAGATTAAATCCTCCATCCTCCAACACCTCAGAGAGTTTTCACTGTTGAATGTGTGCTTTATTTTTACTATTCTATGGTTAGAGAGTGTCACAATGTGGTTTTCACTCAATGACCCTGAGCTTATTCTCATTATTTTTATTTTATGACTTAAGGACTCAATCGTCTCCCCATATTATGCTTGTCTATCCAATGTGATCTTGAACCCAATCTTGTGATCTCCTAATGGTACTGTATCCCTTAGTCCTATGAATTCTAAGAGAGCTTCATCATTTTTGAATGTGTCTAGAGCTGGTGATCCTCATTGGTTGTAGTCGATGAGTTGGGGGTAAACTAGGTTTATTTTTTGAGTTTGGCAGTTTGATTCAATGGATGAGGTACTAATCATGAGTAAGGAGGAATATTCAAAAATAATGGGAAGGCTGGTTATGGTATCCTCTTCATCACTACTACTATAGAAATTAGCTATGTCAAAGGTGAAATTATCTAGGGGTAGACCTATGGATACGGGTAGTTGAAGAGTGGCTACCGATAATTGAGGGGGAGACCTGACTACTCTACTAGAGGTACCTCTACCATGTATGGTTATACTTGAAGGGATACATCTAGGGCCAATATTTATCATTCGTCTTTCTACATTGATGGGCTCCAATCGTCCATCGATGTTCCTTCCAAGGCTTTCATTTTTTGGTGTAGCACATACCAAGCATCATTTGTAGTCCTCTACTAGCTTCATCCATAGGTAGGGTGGGTGTGGGCCTTTCATCTTGGTATAATGAGCTTGCAATATCTCTTTCATCCACTTTTTTGCGACTAAGATCCTCCAAACGACAAAATCTTGAAGGGTCTTCCCTAAAAGTGTGGACAAGTGTTTCAACCAGTTGAGGTCACCCATGTGACCTAGGAGATTGTGGTAACTCTCCTACAACAAAAGAATTTTAATTCATTCTGTAATCTCCACACCCATTGTCATGGATAATGAGCTTGATGTCAGATATGTTGGGGATGGAGGGTGTCTATGTCATAGACATGGAGGTGAGGTGAGATGGATCTATGTATGAAGTGGAGGGACCTTCATCATTTTTTAGGACTTTGGGAATTTTGTTAAACTTGGCTTCCAAGTTTTTGCAATAGGCGAATGGTTCCAGATCACCATGTATTGTGACCTCCTCATTTTGGTATAAGAATTTGACGCATTGGTGGAATGTTGAGGTGACCACCTTCATTCCATGGATCCATGGGCATCCTAGGGGGATGTTGTAGGGAAATTCAAGGTTGAGGACCTGACATGTGGTTTCCATAGTGGCTGGCCCTACTTGGATTGGGATCCTAATAGTGCCTTGAGACACTCTTCCCTGGTCATCATACGGTCTGATGGTAATGAATTTCTTTTTGTCAATGGAGTCTTCTAAAATTCCCAAGTTCTTTATGAGTTTAAGAAAAAAAATATTGAGGCTCGCGCCTCCATCCACCAAGACCCTTTTGACCTTTTCTTGTGACCCAACAATTGAAGGTGAAGTGCACGATTGTGAAATGGCTAGGTAGGGAAGTATTGATCAGAGATGGTGAGGAGATTTGGGGTGAAGATGTTACCAACCATAGCCTGGAATTGTTCTGTATCAAGGTTAGTGGAGAGAGTGGATGTAGCTAATGCTTCATCAAGGACTTTCCTATGGGCGGAAAAAAATTTCAATAACTCCATGATGGAGATTTGAGTGGGGGTTCTTTTTAGCTAGTCAATGACGTTATAATCATAGGGAACAACTTTCGAATTTGAGATGGGGGTCTTAGATGGTTGTGATGCCCCTGCAATAGTAACCTTTCTACTGTGTGTGGTGACTCCACAATCAGCGTTGGCTCCTCTAACGTTAATGACCATGACCATTTCATCTATGCATGCGACGATGTCTTTGTATAAAATTTTAGCACTAGCATACTTTTTTTTTCGTTTATTGTTCCCTTGGTTATTTCCTTTATTATTTCCCTTATTATGATAAGGCATCAGATTTTTGTATATTTTGAGATCTTGATTTCGAGCGGGTTGCTCGACATTTATGATTTTGTCCTCAATAAGGTCTTGGATGATGTTCTTCAACTTCATGCAGTTGGCAGTCGTGTGTCCCTTGAGTTTATCATAATCACATAGGACATTTTCATTGTACCAGGGTGGCTTCACCCAGGGTTCACTATAATTATCATGGGTGGGGACGTCGATGATGTTCTCATTGACCAAATTTTTCATGATGGACTCGATTGACTCCCCAAGGGTTGTGAATTTTCATTTGGGGGGAAACTTCTTTCACGGAGGTGGTCTTCCATGATTATTGAGATTATTGATCTGGATTTGGGGTGGTTGTTGGTTCATTGCATTTGTTTGTGTGTTATTTTGGTTGTTGTTTTGTGGTTGATGATGATGTGTTTGATTATTTTGCTTGGGAGCACTGATGACAAACATCACATCCACAACTCCATCGTTGGTGACATTTAGATTTTTCTCCCATGTGCAATATTTTTCATTGTAACTGGTGGATGGGCGACTGTCCTAATATTTAGGATAAGTAGGCATGCGCCATTTTTTGGATATCGAAATCTACAAATGGTGGTAAAAATCTAACACACACACATTATTAGCAAGATTAGCATTTTATAACCAAGCAGACCTCCAGTATCCTCATGAAATAATAGATCATGATTCAAAATACAAACAAATAAAAAAACTAATCAAAGTATACAAAAAAAAAGGTATGAAGTATACCTATTCCATGGTGGATTGGTGCTACTCTTTGTGTAGAAGGTAGCCCTTTCCCAACCCTTTCACAAGCTAAATGGTGAAAATATAATGCTATGATAATGGACAAAATCATATCTCAATATGAATAGAGTAACTTTACATAAGGTTGTTGATGGATTTGAAGGAGAGAAGCCTTGAATTTATAGGTGAGACTGAAGAGAGAAGAGGAAAATTTGAAGAATGTGGGACTAATCCTCAACCAATAGGTTCATGCCACTTGTCAAAATGTGAGAGGAGAAAGCTTGAGCACATTTTGGTCAATGTGCCAAAGAGGGGGAGATTTGAAATTTGAAAATAGCATTAAATGCATATGGTTGAGAGATTTGGGGGGAATTTGTTTGGACAAAAAAGTCAAAGAAAGGGATTTAATGAGGGCATAATCCTTGGGAATATTCTTTGTGAGGAAAATAGACCTTTTAATAAATCAAAATAAATGATTTATTGTGCAAGTGGGAAAAGCTAGAGGATGGGACATGGGTTTAGATTAAATTAATCATGATTGGATTAATTTAATGAGGAATTAGGTGATTGTGACATTTTGACTTAGAATTGGGGTTAAGATAAATCAAAATGAGATGAGATAATGATTATTAGTCATTTAATTAAATACATTTTATTTAACTAAATGAAGAGACTTTAGGAGGTTAATTAATTAATTAAGAAGAAAATGATCAAATATGATGTTAATCAATAATGTTAATTTTGCATGTCTACAAAATGCAATGAAGAATTGATATAATCTACCAAGCTTACATCACTAACAACTAGGTAGTGCATCCCAAAAAATTTCCTCACTAGTAGAACACAATGCAAAACTCCCTATTATCCATTGGAAAGCCAAGGGATGCCTCTATGACCCTCAACTATCTTGAGGATGGAAGCGAGTCCCCATGCCCCAAATAAAATACAACCAATTTAAAAAATGAACAAACCCTCACCCTCATGTACAAGGGAGACCCACCAAGGCCCACACCCCCAAAAATATGATTAATATGATAGCCCACTCTCAATTGAAAATGCCATCACAATTTGGAATTTGCATTGAGCAAGAGGAAGAGGTAAATTAAGTCTCATCCACTTCAATTGTCTTCATCAACCATCATTCATCAAAGTAAATTCAAAACTAAACTTCACACTCATCTTTCAAATTTGAATGTTTTTTTTTAATGTTTAGGATTGCAATATTCAGATAAACAAAATTTAATATAAATGAATAATTAGAGTAACCCCTTTTTTAATTTCACCATAATTAAATTCTCACTCTAACCCTAACTGTAATCAAATCTTATTGTTATGGTTGAATTAGGTTTAGGTTTAGGGTTCAATTAGAATTCTAGTATAAATCTTGGGGTTAAGGTTATTTATTTCTTGATATTAGTTTATAAATTTGACATTACTGATAAATATATTAAACAAAGAAAAGTTAGTATATATTTTTATTCATATGTGAAATTAAGTACTATTAGGGTTAGAATTATTAATGTCTTAACATTAGTTTATAAATTCCGCATTAATGAAAAATATTACAAACAAAAATAAGTATTTTAACCTAAAATTTTATTTGTATGTGAAATGAAGTATTATTAGACTTAGAATTATTAATCATAAAAAATAATTAATCAAATCACAACAATATTTGTAAAGCTTAGAATTAATTATATAAATAAAAATAAATTTTAATTTCTAAAATTTATATAGTATTTATTATCTAGTTTTGAAAATAATCATTTAAATTATAGTAATTATCTACTACAAATAAATTAAATTAAAGCTAAAATTTAAGTTTAAAATAATTCAACAATTATTAATATAATTTTAGAATAATTGTTTTTCTTCAACTATCTTCATCATTTATCCCAATGAAATGAAGAATTGATACAATATACCAAGCTTACATCACTAATAGCTATGTAGTGCATCCCAACAAATATCCTCCCTAGTATGTCACAATCCAAAATTCCTTATTATCCATGGGAAATCCAAGGGATGCCTCTATGACCCTCAACTATCTTGAGGATGGAAACAAGTCCCCATGCCCCAAATAAAATACAACCACTTTAAAAAATGAACAAACACTCACCCTCGTGTACAAGGGAGGCCCACCAATGCCCACACCCCAAAAATTATGATTAATATGATAGCCCACCCTCAATTGAAAATGTCGTCACAATTTGGCATTTGCATTGAGCAAGAGGAAGAGGTAAACGAAGTCTCATCCACTTCAATTGTCTTCATCAATCATCATTCATCAAAGTAAATTCAAAACTAAACTTCACACTCAAATATTTCAAGTTTGAATGTTTTTTTAATGTTTAGGATTGCAATATTTAGATAAAAAAAATTACATATAAATGAATAATTCAAGTACCCTTTTTTTAATTTCAAGGATTTTTAAATGGTGTAGTTGTTTCAAAGTTTTAAGTTATAAATGTTTCTTTTAGGGTTTTGAAATGTTATTTTTTGATTTTTCTTCTGAAATCGTTTTCCCTATAGTTTTAAGTTTATAAATGTTTTTTTTAAGGTTTTGAAATGTTGTTTTAAAAGGTTTATTTGTATGATGATAAAATAGATATCGAGTTTAACTTCTTTGTATCCTCTACTTTTGCACCTTGTGGAATCTGAAGTAAAAATAATAGACGTAAACTCCTCTTTTAGATTTAACTTATTTTTGTTTTTTAATGTTTTAATTTTTTGTTTTATTTTGTAACCAAACAAGTCAAATTAGGATTGGATCTTTTGGGCATCCTCTAATGTTTTACTTCAATTAATCTAAAGTAAGAAAAATAAAAGAGAAAGACCTATTTGAAGAACTAGTTGATTAATTTATGTATTTTTTATTTTACTATTAGCTAATCAATTATCAAATAAAACAATCAAGGTAAATAAAGAGTTAAAACCAATGTTAAAGGACATGCACACTGTACTTTGATGTGAAGGAGAAGAATATATAGAAATTCAAGTGTATGCTTATATAAAATAAAGCACAAAATGCAGAGATTCTTTTATTTTGTATATCCTGAGGCTTTTTTATTCTAAATATGCAGAGATAGCAAGGAAGGCGATATGATTGGAACACTTTAGTCTGAGATAAAATCAAGAATAAAATTGTGTATGATGATGTTGTTGAATTAAAATCACCTTTGAAGTATCACATGTGTGGTAGGACTAAAAAGATACCTGATAACTTCAAACTGGATCTTGAAAGTAGAAGGTTACTACTATATGTTAAGGCCTAAAAAGATCCAATACAAATGAAAAGGAAACACAAGGAATCAAAAATCTCAAGAGATCATTCGGATGGTGCTAAAATACTATTTGTAAATTTCAAGGCTGAATACATATTTCAACCACCATTAGAGAGAACCTAACTTGAATTAGAAAAATAAAATTTTAAGCTCAGTTAAACCAAAGTGAAGGAATCTCCAAAATAGATTCACGTACATGATGATATTGATCTAGAGTATAATTACCCATTTTAAACCATGCAAATAGCAAGTGAGGTATCAACTTCTGCCAAAGGGACTTCACAAGGTTTTTAAAATGTCTGTAAAGATCTACATCACAAGCAAGGACCAAACCTGTTGAAGGTAGGATAATAGTATGATTGCCTATGTTTAAACCATGTAAAGAGTGAAAGGAGGTCACAATAAAGGACTATGCTAAGGAAAAAACACCATACTAGGCACTACCAAAGAAAAAGAAGGCCATAATTACAAACTATGCTAAGATACAAACAAAACCAAGATATTCATAATTTCAACTACTCTTGCCAAAAACATCTATCCAAAAATGTCTTCCCAAAAAAAATTGATTTGACAACATTGATCCATCCAACCTACTCAAGATGCAGAAGAAACCCTAAAGGAAATATGTTCACAACACAATCCAATTTCAAATCCCACATCACATTGCATTTAGATTTCAAAATTTTTCAATTTCACTATCACACCACACTCTAATTACATGATGTCATGGCTCAATGAATCTATCAAGTTCTAGACTGAGATTGTTTGATCCAAACCTCCCCACATCCTTGACAATCAAATATCAAGAATGTACTTATGTTGTAGATATAATTTTTCAAAATGAACAACAACGAAAAGCGCCAATATTTATAGTGATGATGGAGAAGTAACTAGAAGAAAATGAACAAGCCACTTAAAGAAGAATATGAGAGACAAAAAAAAAATAGAATCAATTCCACAAAGAAATGAAAATAGAAGTAAAGAGTGGAGAAAGCTGAGTTTAGAAGAAAGAGTCAGAGAAAAAGAAAATGGGCAAAGCATGAACACCAACTAAAGGCACAAACAAGTAACTTGTTTCTAGAATAAATATCAAACCAATAAAACAAATCTAGAGGTGTTTTCCAATTTTCCATAAATTGAATGTAAATCAATGTCCTCCCAAAAATAGAAAGAAAAGAAGGTACCTACACAAAAATGTGAATCTTATCCCACATATGATTGCATAGACAATCACATTCACATGCAAAAGCTAAACAACTACAAAAAATTGGATGGTATGTTATTAGGGTAGGGCAGGGTGAGGGGGGTAAGGGGAGGGAAATGGAAAAATAATTGCATCATCTTCAGTGTGACAATAGTAGAAAGGGATCCTTTACTATCAATGTTGATCCCATACAAGAACACATAGAGCTCTAGATATCACTTTCAGAACCAACATCCTGCACTGATGAAGTAAAATAGATGCACAAGCCATTGAGAAGACATAACAGATCTATAAAATGTAAGAATTTTGATATATAGTAATCAAAAGGTTAAACAAATGGCAACCAAGTTTCTTATTGCAACAGAAAATGAGAAATTTTCAAAATGGATGATGAGTTAGCAGTTGGAAATAAAAATAGAAAATTAGAAGCAAAAAATTATAACCATCTAGAAGAAGTCATCTTGCATAAGAAGTTAGATGTTTTGCAATATTCAAACATGATCTTATTGTTATTTGAGAGGACTGAAAACATGGTATATAGACCAAGAAAGGATTCAACAGTTTTGTGAAGAAAACAAGAGAGATAAATGCACTTGGTCAACATTAGAAGTCATGGGATAAACTTCAAAATGAGCTTCAAAATCTTTAGTAGGCTTGTATATTATCCCCTACCATGCAAAAAACTAAACCAACCATAGAACTAAGGAGGGAAAAATAGGGGATTGAAAGTAAAAATACAACAAGAAAGAAAAATTTACGATTAGTATCCAGTCATAATGATGTTCAAAAAGATCGTTAGAATCTAGATTTAGGTCTTCACAATCGATTTGTTTCTGCTTACAAAAGAATCAACGCTCATGAGTTCAAATTACTAAGAAATAAAATACACTAGAATTTCAATATGAAGCTGAAAGAAATAAATTAAAGGAAAACCAAAACAATATGAATGGACATAAAAACAAACCATTTCAGGTTTCCCGTGCATGAAGAAAAAGTTGTTGGTTTCTTTTCTTTCAATTCCAAAGTGTCCAATTTGAATTATATATGTCTAAATTTCAATAACATTTATAACCGTACTCATTTTTCCAACCACGTTCAATCCATCAAGCGAGACTATCCTTTGCATCTGCCACTATTATAAGGACTACTATAATGGAAGTAATGGAAGCACATTAATTGCTCATTCGGGTGAAATTTTCAAATATGTTTTGTTATAGAATTAACATCTATAAATTGATAATAGATAAATATTTTTCAAATAGAAAAAATATTTCAGCTATCATTGGTTAAAGAGAGAATTATTAATAACTAGTTAAGAGAAACCCCTTGCCTATATTTTTAATAGTTGGATTGTTGACATATTCAAATAATTGTGATTTTGAATTTTTGAGACTGTAAGATCTTGCCTCGTATGTACTTAATACACCCATAAATATTCTATGTTTTTCCTGAATTAATAATTAAGTATATTATGGATAATAAATAAGGTGATATCTTGGCATTATTCTTCCATATCATTTTGATATTTTGTTCTATTGACACTAACATGAAGGTGGTTGCACTCCTATATCATGGACTACAAATTGAGATTTTAAGTGGATTATTATATAGTTAAAATTTAGAATGTCTGCAATGCCTCGCCACAAGACCCTAAAGGAAATTGCAACAAAATGCAAAAGCGTACAATTTTTTTCTTCTTAAAAGTGCATTATTAACAAAATATATGCACAACACTTCACAACAACCTCTAAGGAAATGTGACAAGATTACATCTATTACCAAACATACACATTACTTGCACATAAAACATTTCAATTAAAATATTAACCATAAATTTAAATTCACATGATTACAAAGCATTAAAGAGTCTAACACTAAGAATAGAATATAATAAGCTTTAGATTACATTAACTTAAAAGTAGATTACAATACTCATTCCCGAAATGAGGTAGATCAAACCTAACTATTATATTTACAAGATACCTCCTTGATTACATTTGAGGAGTGAATTAATTACAAATACCAACTAAAATACAACAAGATAATGGAATGAAACCATTGGCATCCACAAGCTCTCCAACTAGAAGACCTCACCACATGATCTAAAAATCAACAGGGGACCTAATGGTGTAGGGCACACGTTCCTCCCAACCAAGTGGTACCCAAAGTCCCACCCCCCGTGCTACGAGACGGTAATAAGGATACAAGGACAATCCCTACAACCTCTAGACTCGGGCCGACTCATATTAACTTGACCACATAAATGATTCTAACAAATAAAAGATCACACTGCATATAGTTAACGCAATCCATAACATAGCAACTCCCACATAAAGATGACCTAAGAGGAGTGTCACACAAGATACATGAGTTACCCGTCATATCTTACTAGATCTTGAACCCCATCGAGCTTCACTCTCCTATTGACCACACTTGGAGCAAGACCACTCCATCTAAAGGAGGACCAAACACCGCCGTTCATGGAAACCGGGTAACATACTAAAGACGAAAACACACTGCCCAAAGGAACTAAGACAACTAACTTCACAACGCGACAACCCCCATCTTCTATGACTCTCTGGAAGGCTTACCAATTAATGACACATTAATACCATTTCCCCAAACATGAACACAAAGGAAATAATTACAACAAGGCAATTACAAGGAATTAATCTACTTTTGGATATTCTAAATCCATTTCCCTTTCCTATTCTATTCACAATAAAAATAATAGTTGTCCTTTTAAAATAGTTGAATTAACTATTTAATTGTCTTTTTAATTACAAAGAAAGAAAGAAAAACTAGTTTTAATAAATAAATCAAATTCATTGAATACCTTTAAAAACAACATAAATCTCTCAACAAAATAATCAAATTGTTTTCCTCCAATTATGCATAAATACGCACCCATTTTAAAATAAAAATATTTAAAATAAATAAATATATACTTAATATATATACATAAAATATATACATAATTATATTTGAATATATAATTATATGTATACCATTATGATATACATTCATCAGATATATATTTAATGTTTAACTACCACATATAAACATATTATATATATATAATATATAAATAATTATATTTGAATATATAATTATATGTATACCATTATGATATATTCATCAAATATATATTTAATGTTTAACCACCACATATAAACATATATATATAAAATAATATATATACACATTATATATACATATATATATCCAATGTATATATATTTACAATATATATAATTTATATTAATTAAATTTATCGAATCACAAATACACAGTTATCAAGTAAAACGAACAAGTTTTATTTTTGTCACAAGAATCAAAGAAATACTGAAAGAAATTAAGGTTGGGGGTGCCGGCTATACTAAGTAAAGTCTGGCCACCCAAGTACTAAGGAGAGTAGTGCTGCCATGGGACAACGCGTCCCCCCAAGTGGTGGGTGCGCTGCCTCATGGCAGTTGCACCCCCCAAGAAAGGACTATGAGCGATGGGGGATATAACTACTCCCACAAACCACCATTTTAATACCTTTAAAAAAAACAATTCTTTTACTCACCACAGAATTTTGAAACTCAGGAAAAGAAAAATGTATTTCCAGAATATCTTTTTATAAAATTCATCGTACAGCGATTCCGAAAATTAAACAAAATAAAATATTTATATAAGTATATATACTATATATGTATGTATATATATAAAACAATTTCATCAAAGTAGATAAATTGGAGGAATTTTTCCAAAAACACACACTTACAGGTGAAATTATAAAATTCCCCAGAACACCCAAACTCACAAAGGAAAACAAAAATTTAAACTTTCTCAAATCTAACACTGGTAAGAAAACTACTAATTTCTTGCAAGGGTTTACATTCAAAATCTAATAGCCTTTGGATTTTGCCACCGCAAAATATACAAAGGATCTAAAGAAAATAACGTTTTTCTATAGAGGTTTCCTAAATGGATTCAACAAAACAATTCAATAAACTACACAATTCCTAATATAGATTATTAACAATAAAATAACACAAGAAGAGAACTTGAACCGAGAAGCTTCAGAAAAAATGAGCATTTGATGTTGAGCCTCCTCCAAAGCTTTCACAGCTTCTATCCAGCGATTCCAGTGATTCCAACCAAAACAGTATCCAATAATCATAGCAAGAACACAAGAATAATTCCAATTCAATCCTACAACCGAAAATTCTACAATCCTCTGTGTATCTTCAATTTCTTCTTCCAAAAAATATATGTATCAAAATATCCTCACACACCCATGAAGAAGCTTTCCTCTTTTTTCCCCTATTCCAAAATTCTCTTCGTGAATAAATTTTTAACAAACTCTTAATTATTTCAACTCTAACATGCTGGAAAAATTAAAATATCATCTAACAACCAAATCTAATTTCCATTTAATTTAATAATTCTAAAAAATAATTTAATTCCAAATTGAAATTAATTACCACCAAATAAATTAAATTCCAAAATGAAATCAAATTATTTTCTTTCATTTAATTTTCTCAATATAAAATTTAATTAATTAATTTCAATTATTTAATAAACAAATTCAACCCATTGGATTAAATTTAATTAATTAAATAAATTTAGTTTAATTAAGTAATTTAAATATAAATTTTTATCCACAATTTCAATTTTAATTAAATAAATATCAACATTAAAAAATGCAATAATTCTAAATATTTATTTCCATAATCAAGAATCCCTCAAAATAAAATAACATTAAAACATGGCAATCAATGACTCCACAACATGACTAATGACACACTATGGTTAGGGCATAGACTTGACACAGGTAACCTAACTACTATCTCCCAATCATCATATTGTTGGGTCAACACACTCAAACCTGTGAAGCCAGGTGGAGTCGATGGCATGTACCTACAAACCTGTATCCAAGGCGTCAATAGCACATGTAAATAAAATCATTATAAAAAACACCGTGAAGAGGAAATCACAGAAACGCAGGATGCTCGCAAGCGAGTGATGCAATCCTATCCCTTTTCACCAGTACAATATCACCAAACTGACACTTCCATCATTAATAAAACTTATAAGCAATAATCATGTCATAATAAACCAACGTTATTCTGAATCAAAGCATGTCAAGTATAACATCAAGGAAAGTACATCTCATAACACACATAGTTTGTATCGCTCTATAAGAAATGATAAAATAATAAATCATCTTAATCTAACATAAGAGCAAAACAAAGGGGTGTTACATTCTCCCCCCTAGGGTCAAGCTTACTCCTGGAAGCCTGCAAAAACCCCTAGTACAAATTTCACAAAAAACACATAATCCGTGGTTCCAACATTGAACCACTACTCATACCAACATAAAAATAATAGTATCCAGAGTTATAATCCTTAAAGCCAAATAAATTTTCAAACTAAAGAATCACATTGTCTCAAAACACATATCCTAATATATCAAGAATCAAAGTAGAGGAAACAACACTGAAGGCTCTTCCTCGGTCTCCTGTACCGCAAGATTTTCATGAGCTCCTAAATCAGGTGCTTGTCCACTTCCAGTAATCTCCACATCTATACCCTGACGCTCTATCCGATGATGATCAACCACTGCACTCATTCCACAAGTCCTTCCTGCAACATTCCTTGTTCGCTTTGTAACTACAGATCTCTGACTGGTTCCAGGTGTGTTCCTCTGAGAACACTGTCTCGCTAAGTGGCCCGTTGGCTGTAATTGTAACATCCTGTACCTTTACCCACTAAAACCTTCACACGTTGTGCTGACCTCTCCAAATGGAAGTGCTTACAACGCCTCCAGTTTTGGTTCTTTCTAATTCAGGAACCACTACCACCAGGTTGAGGTTGTGTCACCTTAGGCTTAGGTTCAGAGTGTTGTTGCATACCACACTCTTGTTTAGAGCCTAGCTCGGTAAGAAATTCCTCTAGCAAAGTACATAACCAAGGAACCAAACACTCCACACAATTTTGCTGGTGGGGACTCAGAGAATAAGAGCTCAGATGATCATCTCTATGATCACCTCTCCCATACATCCTATACACACAACCCAAGAAAGGAGTCACAGCCAAGGGGTTAAATTAACATACAAAAACTTAATAATAAAGCACCATACCCATGATTGAACATGCATAATACATATACATACCAAAAAACAACACCAGAAATCACAACATGAGGTCACACAAGGGTTCATCAGGACACCAGAAAATAGCATAGCAATCCATGATAGAAGAATCCATGAACCAAGAACATATAACCATCTCATATATATCAACATCACAATCAATGGTTTTATAGTGTTAGGCCCCACAAAAGGTGAGACCATCCAAAAAAGACCAAAATGACTTATCTCTTGTTGTGTAAGGGGATTAGCCTCCAAGAGATAGTCATCACACACAGGTGAGTAGTGGGTTCTAGCTACATAATAGCCTCACATACCCCCATCCTCTACGTTTCTTGCATCTACTTCCTCGTACACACTCACCAAGTTTCCCTTATACAACCTTGGAGAAGAATCACAATAAGACACATAGCCGACTTGGAAAACAACAAAGATAACTAGCTTAGCCACCAAGTTAATAAAGAAGAGCAAATTAAAGTTCCATTTCAACAATAAAGAAATAAATACACATAATTTCAACACTGAATCAAATATATAACCTCTAGGGCTATAAGAAAATAAGATCACAAACCGTGGCTAAACCTTCACAATCTAATATAAACAAAGTGTTGGTCCTCACAATCAACTAAAAAATCATCAATAACCAAAAGAGAGTTCACAATCTATAAAATTCCACTATACAACACTATGTGACTAAATACTAGCCACCAAAGAGGAAAGAGGAAACAACATTCGTCTAGAATGATAATAGCCCTCATGTGATGCAAAATTAGCACGCTATCCACATGACCCAGCGTGTATCCATGACTAACAAAATGTCACCACTCTACCTGGTCATACGTCAGCCGGAGAAGGCACGTACTGGTCATATGCCATGTGGTAGTGTGTCTGTGGGTCTGCGGTAGTAGGAACACGTAGAACTCACCCCACCCATGATACCTCATGGAGAAGACACATGTAGGAGCTCACTATAGCCAGAGGTATACATGGCTAGGATCTATTCATATGCTACTCGACCAACATGGTCAAGGAAACCATGAGGATCCCTCTACAAGTGTTCGAGGCCCCATAATGCTCATCACACAAGTAGGCTAACAAAGAAAATCTCATAATGCGCCTTCAGGTGTCTCAACACGTGGCATCGTGTAACACGACATCATCACCATCACTATGTCAGAACATGAGTGGGGTGTGGCAACGTATCTCTTGCATCATGTTGGAACACATGAAAATAGGGTACATATACATAATGCAATACGATAATATCACTATGGGGCTATCGAGCTTCACCTCTCATATGGATGAGGTTAACTCAATAATGCCATATCAACGCCTCTACGGACTTCTAGGCATAACTAACAAACCATGTTGATGTACTCAAATTTGTGGGGATTAGGCTAACACATATGGATCAGGTATCCTGATCCATCATAAGGGAAAGTAGTGGGTATGTTTCCTCGGGATTGGTTGAGTTGAGATGCTCTGCACCACAATATGTGTACGCTACACACTCAACCCAAGAAACTTGTGACAGCTACTATCCCTTCACGGATTGAGGATCTAGAGAACCAAAAGAAAAAGAGCTACTTTTGGTTACTCTTATATATAAGTTTCAACCACACCTAGGTTGGCCCTCAATCAGGTTACAAACATGCAAACACACATAATGGTATAGTTAATCCCACACCAAAATGCGACTTTTCCCCATGGATGGGCACCAAGTATCACCATCACATGAACACACAAAGCAAGTACGGGGTACTATTCACAACACTAAACAAGACAAAGTTACTAGTTTCTTACATTTACAAGGGGATACAACTACATACATAATCCCACAGGAATATCCAATTCCATAACCCATGGGATACATATCATAACTTTCCAAGCATAACCTTATATCAGGTTACTTACACGCTACTCTCTTTCACAGAGGACATCATGCTAACGTAAAAGCCATGAACACGTGCTCACTTAACAATTCCACTAACAAATTGACAAGGACAACCTAGTGGACACAAACGTACCCAGAGGATCTAGTATATGAACCTAGGGCTCTGATACCATGTGTAATGCCCCACCATAAGACCCTAAAGGAAATTGCAACACAATGCGGAAGCGTATAATTTTTTTTCTTAAAAGTGCATTATTAACAAAGAAGATGCACAACACTTTGCAACAACCTCTAAGGAAACATGACAAGATTACATCTATTAACAAACATACACATTACTTGCACATAAAACACTTCAATTAAAATATTAACCATACATTTAAATGCACACGATTACAAATCATTAAAGAGTCTAACACTAAGAATAGAATATAATAAGCTTCAAATTACATTAAATTAAAAGTAGATTACAATACTCATTCTCGAAATGAGGTAGATCACACCTAACTATTACATTTACAAGATACCTCCTTGAATACATTTAAGGAGTGAATTAATTACAAATACCAACTGAAATAAAATACAACAAGATAATGGAATGAAACCATTGGCATCCACAAGCTCTCCAACTAGAAGACCTCACCACATGATTTGCAAATCAAAGGGGGACCCAATAGCATAGGGCACACGTTCCTCCCAACCAAGTGGTACCCAAAGTCCCACCCCCCCGTTGTAGGAGACAATAACAAGGATACAAGGACAATCCCTACAACCTCCAGACTCAGGCCGACTCATACTGACTTGACCACACAAATGATTCTAACAAATAAAAGATCACACTGCATATAGTTAACATAATCCATAACATAGCAACTCCCATTAAAAGATGACCTAAGAGGAGTGTCACACAAGATACATGAGTTACCCGTCAGATCTTAATAGATCTTGGCCCCATTGAGCTTCACTCTCCCACTGACCACACTTGGAGCAACACCACTCCATCTAAAGGAGGACCAAACACCCTCGTTCATGGAAATTGGGTAACATACTGAAGACAAAAACACACTGCCCAAAGGAACTAAGACAACTAACTTCACAACACGACAAACCTCATCTTCTACAACTCTCTGGAAGGCTTACCAACTAATGGCACATTAAACCCATTTCCCCAAACATGAACACAAAGGAAATAATTACAACAAGGCAATTGCAAGGAATTAATCTACTTTTGGATATTCTAAATCCATTTCCCTTTCCTATTCTATTCACAGTAAAAATAATAGTTGCCCTTTCAAAATAGTTGAAATAACTATTTAATTGTCTTTTTAATTACAAAGAAAGAAAGAAAAACTAGTTTTAATAAATAAATCAAATCATTGAATACCTTTAAAAATAATATAAATCTCTCAACCAAATAATCAAATTGTTTTCCTCCAATTATGCATAAATATGCACCCATTTTAAAATAAAACTATTTAAAATAAATAAATATATACTTAATATATATACATAAAATATATACATAATTATATTTGAATATATAATTATATGTATACCATTATGATATATACTCATCAAGTATTTATTTAATGTTTAACCACCACATATAAACATATATATATAAAATATATACATAACTATATTTGAATATATAATTATATGTATACCATTATGATAAATATTCATCAAATATATATTTAATGTTTAACCACCACATATAAACATATATATATATATATAATAATATATATACACATTATATATACATATATATATATCCAAAATATATATACAATGTATATATATTTACAATATATATATTTTATATTAATTAAATTTATCGAATCATGAAATACACAATTATCAAGTAAAACAGATGAGTTTTATTTTTCATCACAAGAGTCAAAGAAATATTGAAAGCAATTAAGGTTGGGGGTGCCAGTTGTACTAAGTACAGGTCGGCCACCCACATACTAAGAAGGGCAGCGCTGCCATGGGACAACGCATCACACCAAGTGGTGGGCGCGCTGCCTCATGGCAGTCGCACCCCCCAGGAAAGGACTGTGGGTGGTGGGGGATATAACCGCCCCCACCAACCACCATTTTAATACCTTTAAAAAAAAAAAAATCTTTTATTGACCACAAAATTTTGAAACTCAGGAAAAGGAAAATGTATTTCCAGAATATCTTTTTATAAAATTTGCCGTACTATGATTCCAAAAAATTAAACAAAATAAAATATTTATATAAGTATATATACTATATATATATATATATATATATATATATAAATTTCATCAAAGCAGATAAATTGGAGGAATTTTTCCAAAACACACACCTACAAGTGAAATTATAAAATTCCCCAAAACACCCAAATTCACAGAGGAAAACAAAAATTTAAAATTTCTCAAATCTAACACTAGTAAGAAAACTACCAATTTCTTGCAAGGGTTTAGATTCAAAATCTAATATCCTCTGGATTTCTCCAGCGCAAAATATATAGAGGATCTAAAGAAAAATACTTTTTTCTACAAATGTTTCCTAAATGGATTTAACAAAATAATTCAATAAACTACACAATTCCTAATATAGATTATAAACAATAAAAAAACACAAAAAAAAACATGAACCAATAAGCTTCAGAAAAAATGAGTATTTGATGTTGAGCCTCCTCCAAAGCTTCCACAACTTCTATCCAGCAATTCCAGTTTTTCCAACCAAAACAGTATCCAATAATCACAGCAAGAACACAAGAATAATTCCAATTCAATCCTACAACCAAGAATTCTACAATCCTCTATGTATCTTCAATTTCTTCTTCCAAAAAATGTATGTATCAAAATATCCTCACGAAGCTTTCCTCTTTTTTCCCCAATTCCAAAATTCTCTCCGTGAATAAACTTTTAAGAAACTCTTAATTAATTCAACTGTATCATGCTGGAAAAATTAAAATATCTTCTAACAACCAAATCTAATTTCCATTTAATTTAATAATTCTAAAAATAATTAAATTCCAAAATGAAATCAAATTCGTTTCTTTCTTTTAATTTTCTCAACATAAAATTTAATTAATTAATTTTAATTATTTAATAAATTAATTCAACCCATTGGATTAAATTTGATTAATTAAATAAATTTAATTTAATTAAGTAATTTAAATATAAAATTCTATCCACAATTTCAATTTTAATTAAATAAATATCAACATTAAAAAATGCAATAATTCTAAATATTTATTTCCATAATCAAGAATCCCTCAGAATAAAATAACATTAAAACATGGCAATTAACGACTCAACAACATGGCTAATGACACACAATGGCTAGGGTGTAGACTTGACATAGGTAACCTAACTACTATCTCCCAATCATCATACCTTTGGGTCGACACGCTCAAACTTATGAAGCTAGGTGGAGT
Source organism: Sequoiadendron giganteum (assembly GCA_007115665.2). Classification (NCBI taxonomy): domain Eukaryota; kingdom Viridiplantae; phylum Streptophyta; class Pinopsida; order Cupressales; family Cupressaceae; genus Sequoiadendron; species Sequoiadendron giganteum. Next base: position 664,343,558 of record CM021102.1, read on the forward strand.
CAATGTCATGTACCTACAAACCTATATCCAAGGCATCAATAACACATTTATATAAAATCATTATAAAAAACACTGTGAAGAGGAAATCATAGAAATGCAGGGCGCTCGCAAGCGAGTGATGCAATCATGTCCCCTTCACCAATACAATATCACCAAACTGACACTGCCATCATTAATAAAACGTATAAGCAATAATCATGTCATAATAAACCAACATTATTCTTAATCAAAGCATGTCAAGTAGAACATCAAGGAAAGTACATCTCATAACACACATAGTTCGTATCGCTCTATAAGAAATGATAAAATAATAAATCATCTTAATCTAACATAAGAGAAAATTAAGGGGTGTTACAATGTCTCAGTAATAGATTTATGTGTTACACAATTGATACTTACGATCACATTGGTAATGTGTAGGAAAGCAATGGTGTTAGCATGAGAAGCCATAACCATCAATAGAAAATCAGAGGACTAATTCATGAGGATACATATTTGACCCCATTCGGGGCCTAAAAACAAGTGGAGTTAATATATTGGAGGAATAAGGTTGTGAGGGCATTTAGTTGGGATTCATGTGAGGTGTAAGTGGGTATTAGGTCTTGTAAACCCCTAGGCAAGTTTAAAACTCGGAAGGAACCTTGAGTGGGCTCCTAATGAGAGTTGTTGGTCAAAATTTTGGGTTAGGGTGCAAAATTAAACACCCTAGGGTCTACACCATAGTGGTAGGGACCAAGTGGGCACATAATAGTGCCCCAAGGACATGATTTGACCCCTAAAAAGTCGACATATTACAGAGTGACGAATTTTGATGGAGGATGGGGTGAAGAGATTGAGGGGTTGTCCAAATGCATGTTACCCTCTTGAATAGGAAAAATGCCCTCATTAATGGAAGGAGTTACACTTCACACCTCTCCATCCAAAAGGTTGCAAGTTGAAACTCCTATATATCTTGGAGAGGAAGGAAAAGTGGGGTGTTACCCACTTCTCCTTTTGGAGAACTCTAGTTGATATAGAATAAAGGAGAAGAGGAGTGAAGTCCTCCCTCTTTGGAGGTATTAGGATGAAGATGGCTTGGCAAGGAGAAGAAAAATGGATAAAGAGTTCAATCTCTTCATAAGAAAAAAAAAAGAGATAAGTTATTCCTATTTTCATGTACTTCATTTATTTGTGGTAAGAAATTGGCATGTTGTATGGATCATGATTAAGAGTAGAGAGAGTAGATATCCAAGATGCATGAAACTTTGTACTATGTTAATCTTATTTCTTTATTAGAACCTGAACAAAATCTCCATTCATCATTTTGGAGTTCAAATATTTTCTTGCTCGGGGGTATGGCTAGAGTCCATGAGGCTCGATGATGCCATTTGTGTGTCCCGCATTGGATTTCTTTAAATTTGTTTGAAATATGGAAAGCTAGTGTTTCATTGTAATAGAAAAGAGAATAGAGAAAAAATCTAGGCTAATTTATTTGGCAAGTAAATTCATTATTTCTTCTCTCAGTAATAATAGTAATGTTCTAAGTTTAAAGATATGAGTTTTGCATCTATTCAAATAGAGAATGAAAAAAAGAAGAAGATCCTATTCAATTTTAGGATATCCACTTCATCTTTAAGTATCAATTGTTATATGGAAAGTAAGTAAATAAATTATTCTTTTCTTTTTGTTGAAATTGTTTGTATAAAATACCTGAGTGGTCTTTGTGTGTAATATTATTGCAAAATGAGAATGATTTCATTAGTTTCTAGCATATTTAAGAAGAAAGAAAGGAAATATCTTATTCAGCTTTCTGTGTATGGGAAAGTGAATTTATTTAAAAAAAAAAAAACAATTGTAAATACATCATTATCCTATTATAGAAGAGTGTCTAGATGCCTCATGAAAATGCATAAGATATTAGTCTATTGAAAGGATGTGAAAATTTATAAGCCAACTGTATGGTCTAAGCATGGTATCTATGCTCTTATGTATTCACTTAACACAAATAATTATAATAAGATAGGTAAACAGGGACTCCTGATTTATGGTCTTTAGAGGAACAAATGAAATGAGGATTTGAAATCTGCGTTAACAAAGTATATCTGTATCTTAAGGAACCTTCTCGTATAAGCCTGCACGCATAATGAAATAATAGTAATAATAATAAAACTATAATCATCAATAACACAACATAAAATAAACTAAAACCTTCCTATTCAATTATGATTAGGTTCACCGCCTCATAAGCATATTAGAGCATTATTTAGCACAGGAATGGATTTAGCACAGGAATGGAGGATATTGATTACATTGTGGAATTCAGCTCTACACCTGCTAACTGCATCCAACCAGTGAAGTTTTCAGAACTCTTATAAAGAAATCTATTTTATACTACCCTGGGTCTATATCTTCCACGAGACATCTCTTTGAGCCATTTTTCCAAATAGATACCCTAGTGCACTCTAACTACCTCACACACATTTTATTTTTGTATGGATTTATACCAATGTTATCACAACTACAATACCTATCTGGCAACCTCCTTACATTGCTTATGCTCGATGGGTATGCATCGCTTAGGAGATGCAAATATTTAAAGCCAAGCTTTCTTTATCCATATTATATAAAATACTTCGCATACTTGGGTTAGGAATCCATGTTCCTGCATAATCCATCCCCATTAGTTGTAAATTTATATCAACTTTTAATGTCTATACCCAACAGTCATTGTATGCATGCCTATACTTCTTGGGTAGCTCACTAACAGTTCCTATGCCTGGATATACTTCCCATTTTGTAACCAGAAACCCCTTCCAACTATTTCCATAGTATAGGAATAGTAAACTACGAGAAAAATAAATAAATAACAGATGCATGAAGTAAACTCTCCCCGCTGTGTGACGCGTAAGAAGGTTGAAGCTAGACAAAAAAAAACAAAAAAACAAAACCAAGTCACTATACCCACGACCAGAAATTTACCTCATGGTAATCTCAAGCTGCACACTCCACATGCATGCATAGGAAGTCAACTATGTAACAATTATAGAAATAAATAATGCAGAAAAAAAAAAACTACAGGAAACCGTAACACATTTTATAAGTAGATCCAATGAATCGGGCTTCCGAAGCTATTCAATTTGATTTTAAGCCGGGTTAATCAAACTCCATTAAATTCTTATTAAACCCAAGTAGATCGATTGAACCATTCTAATTACTCTCAAGAAACACAAATATGACTCCTTCATGAAGCGATAAAGATGGGTAGGGAGTCACGGTAAAATCTGAAGTAAAATGACAAGATTGAAATGAAATAATGGTAATGTATATGTTGCCCCATCAATGGCGTTAGGTTTCTATACCTGCAGATCAACCAATGCATAATGAGTAATTATAAACTACTTAGCAAAGTGACGGCCTAGTTGTTGTCAGGCCAAAGTATTTAATTCATTGCAAGCAAAAATAAGTCAGATCCGACCCAGCTGCTGGAAATTAAGTTAAAATTTATGAGCTGTCCCATCTATAGTCCATGTGTTAGTAAATATCCTTGTAGAGTGTCAATTTTTCTGGATGTGACTTTAGCGTGTGAGAAACTGCATGAGTGAAGTCGTTGCCTTCGGCCTAGCTGTAATTGTGCCTGTTGCACAAACATTTATCTTAAATTCCGCATGAGTTGCAGCAAGGCATTGACCAGGTTAGTAAGTGATTGAGATTAGTGTAGTCTCCATTAATGGTGTTGCGTAAGTAACAAAATAGTCAGTATTGAATAAGCAATGATTTCATTGTTCACACAAATTAAAAGCTAATGATCTTACAATTTAAGGATAATAATTATGCCAATTGGCAAACGGTGATTAATTAGTATGTAAGTAGTAAAGATTGCATCGTTGAATTGATTAAATAGCATATTTATATTAATTATTAATATATGTAAAACACTTGGAGAGTTATCTTTATCGAGATGCTTTTTGTCTAGAGGAAAAAAGTTTACATTTTCATGAATAAGAATTTGAAAAGCAATCCATTTGATTTCATAATTGTTTTTGTCATTATTTATTTCAATCCCCATATATAAGGGTACACATTCAAATTTGAAATTATACCAACGTGTATATAACAACAATCAACAAAGAACAATAAATTTACAATCAAAAATTTTCATCAATCATTTCATTGAGTATTTACAGCATCAAAGAACAATATCACATCAAAATGACATTCACTAACTTAGATATATCCACTGTTTTTTTTTTAAATGTTTGAATACATTGTTAACATTATATACATTTAAAAAATAATAACTCCTTATAATGGCAGAACACGAGCGCAGACACGGGCAGGAGAAAAGGGATTTCAAAATTCAAAGCAATGGAAAAGGAAATGGAACAAGATCATAAAACCGACAGTCGAATCAGGAGCTGGAGTCAAGTCAGAAGCAAGGTAAGGATGACCAGGATGATGTGGACTCCGGAGACAAAATACAGGTGGAACTTGGGGGAAAGGAAAATCCGGAGATTATCCCTGTTGCATCCTCCACCAGTAAAAATGAGAAAGCTAAAGGGGGAGTGGGGACCACAGGCAGCATTGGAGGCAATCGCAAACCCTGGACCTCTCTATTCGAGGTAAAACCTAATGGAAAGTCAACTTTCACTCCAATGCAAAATATCTCATCCCTAGCTAGAGGTAAGTTTGCTATCTCTATTCCAAATCTGCTCATTGACCATAATATAGCCCTAATGGAATGAACTCTGGTTGGGAAGTTCATGGGCCCTAGACCAAATATTGAAGCGGTCAGGGAGTTTGTTAAAAATAAATGGAGAACTAGCGGGAAAGTCTCAGTTGTTGCTTTTCCAAAGGGTTTTTTCTCGTTTGAATTTACTTGTAGTGAGGATATCATGGCTGTTAGAAGTGGAGGTCCTTGGGTGATAGAGAAATCTTCCCTGGCTCTAAAGAAGTGGTCCTCCCACTTGGATCTATCGGACTCCATCTTTGAGAATGTCCCAGTCTGGGTTAGACTTCCAGGCCTGCCCCTGGAGTATTGGAGTGAATTATCTTTCATGGTATTGTGAGCTCCTTTGGTGAGCTCCTTTCGATTGACACAATGATAGCTGCTAGAAAGAGATTGGCTTTTGCAACGATATGTGTGGGAGTGTAACGCCCCGCCACGTAACCCTAGAGGAAGTTGCATTTAACTACTTAAACAAAATAATTTTTTTTTTTAAAGTATAATTAATAAGCAAGTTCGCTAACTAATGCCAACAACCTCTAAGGTTACGGGACCGAGGTTATAAAGAACCTAAACAAAAAACATGATTTAAACCATGTCACTTAATACTAAATAAATTAAGCACATACATTCCAATAAGATGAATTACTACAAGCATAAGATAACTTTCAATTTCAATAATTCATAATTAACAATAAGATTACAACACTCATTCCCCAAATGAGGTAAGTCCAATAACATAATGAGATTACAATTTACAACCTCCACCTCGATAACAACTAAGGGGTAAAAGATACAAGATTGATTGAAAAGAAGTAAAGCAAGAACTGATACTGAAACCAATGAGCTCTCCAACTAGAAGTCTTGTCCACATGAACATGAAGAAGGAACCCAACGGATTTAGGTGCATGCCACCCAACCAAGTGGAACCCAAAGGCCCACCCCCCGTGCTAGGAGATAGTAACTAGGAATCCTAGTCAAGACCATCTACCTCTAGACATAGGCTAACATAAACTGAACCAAACGAAACAACCAATCACAAGGACCTCCCAAGTACAACACCACAACACACAAATCAAATCCAGCATAAGTACAACATAAGATCAACTCAAATACCATGCAAGTACAATATCAGGACAACTCAACATGGTCACAATGCTTCCAGAAGTAAAGCAGAACAAGTATGTTACAAGAACCATACACCATAATAATCGAACACCAACCATGGCCACATCAAGTATGTTTCAGAAACCATACCCACAATAAACAAGAACCAACTGTTGTCCTAGATAGAGTGTCATCGCATAGCTCGTCATGGGTTATCCTTGGGAATCTTCCTAGGCTCCGGCCCCCCACAAGAAAAGGGTTATCTTGGTGACCTTTACCGAATCTCGGCCCCCATACTCACTCATGTGGAGCCAAATACCTTTCGGACAGACAAGATAGATGACCTTGCCATTACAAGCCTTCCCACTTCATCCCAAGTCTAAACGAGCACTTGAGTCCATGAGTGAGGTAAAATTATCTTGATTAGTGAGAAGTTAGTCCTAAGCTTCTAAGTATTGTTTTAGTTATCACTTGATTAAATAACTTACAACGAGCTATCCTGGCACCACTTCATGTGCTGGCCCCCGTTGCAAGCCACTCTTCTACGACGACACACACACACCATCCAAACAAACATCTATGGAACCAAGGTGCAACAAACAAGATAGCACGACCACTCCTTTCTCAGGAGTCAACAAAGATGAACCCATCTCCAGCCACTGGAGGAAACATCAATAACAAGACAGCTCCTGACCGCTCCTAACAAGGAGACATGGATCCCATAATCCGCTCCTAAACCAAGGAGGTACAAACATTAACAAAACTGCTCCTGACAAGGAGGCAAACATTACAGAATCCAACCCTCATAAACGACAGACCATTTGGAAGACTTACAAATTTATAACACATTTAACTCGATTCCCAAGATGATGACAGGAACAGTTCACAATCAAGGCAAGCAAGAATTAAATTCTACTTTGGGTTCACTAAACCCATTCCCCAAGGTGATAACATAAGAGATTACTTTTTAAACAAACAGTTTGATCAGAATTAACATTACTTTGGATTTCCTAAATCCACATCATTCATTTACATTCAGTACTTTATAGCCTTAAGAAAACTGAATTAGATTTCGTCTCTTAAAAACGAAAGATGAAATTCAAATCAAGTGTTTAATTTCACTAATCGTTTCAAAGGTGACATGTGATCCTTTATCTTTCTATGTTTCAGACTATAACAGTTTTAGAAATTATGATAGGTTTACTGCAAAATAAATTATTAAATAATCACGATGCTAACACATTAATTGCCAACTCTAAGTCTATCTTTTAAAAACAAAATAAATGCATTTAAAATTCCAATTGATAATTTGACTAACAGTTACATAATCTAATTTTCACATGCACATTTAAAACATAATCGTTGATTAACTCCATATTTTAACAATATGCTAAAGTGAAATAATCAAACCTATTTAATCCAATTACCAAACTACACATTTAATTATTTATTTATTAATACCTTAATATTATAAAATATAATATTAAATATTAATATATCAAATTAATAATTTAATATTCATATATTATAATATTACATATTAATATATTTATATTAACTAATATTATAATATTATACATTATAATAATAAATACTAATATTTAATATTATAATATACATATATTAAAATATTAAATAAAATATAAATAAAATAAATAATAATGATAAAAAAAATAAAAAAATAATTAAAAAAGAACAGAAAAAACAAAAAAAACAAAAAAAATAAAACGAGCCCTCCCACGCATTGGTCTGCATGCCATTGAATGGGCGTAGGCCATACACAGTGGGGCGGACTGTGGGATTACACAGTCGACCCCATTTACATGGGGCGACTATGTATTCACACAGCCCTTCCCCAACAACCTACGCAGTGGTGAGGGGAGTCGCGCTGGGCGCAACTCCCTCCCTATGCGCCTCCCATGGGGGTGCGGTGGGGAGGTGAGCCCCCAGCACCTCCCCCACAAAATTTTAATTTTTAATAAATTTTATGCAATAAAAAAAAAGGGCCGAACCCAAAAAAAAATTGCGGATTTCATTCCGATTTTGAAAAATAAAGACAGGTTTTGATTTTTTTAATTTATTTTTATTTCTCAATCTCTAGCATATGAAATATATATAAAGTATATATATATGTATATACATATGTTTTTATATTCACAAGGAGTTTGCATATTTAATTGAAAAAATAACATTTAAAACGCTATTTTCAGTTCAAGAACACTATTGATTTTCTTGAAGGAATATTTTTCCAAGGAAGATCTTTTTGCAAATAAATCCAAATTTCAACATGGGTTTTTCCATTGCAATTCACAACCAGAATATTGAAAACATTTTGCAACCAGATTTTCAACATCAACACATTTAAATTTAAATTTTCAAAAACAATAAAACAAAAGACAAGAACCTGGTAAATTTTGAGTTTGAAGATGACCAAATGATGATTAGTTTTCCCTCTTGCTTCCAACCCAATTCCTCAAGATTTTGCAACTCCAATCAAAAAACCCACAAATTTGAAAAATCCTCCTTTCACAAATTCCATCTTTTTTTCCCAAAAACTCCAAGATCCAAAAATTGAAAACCAAATTCAACCATAAGGATCCAAAAACCCTAAAAATTCCAACAACCCCCTCATAACTTCTTCAAAACAGAAAATAAGATAAATATCTCATTTCTTTAATTTTTGAATTCAAACTTCAATTTGACTTTTAACTTAATTTTCCTATTTTTCAATTTCAACAAATATGCAAAAATTTCCAAAATGAATTTGCTTAACTCAAATTAATTAATTTAATTAATTCAATAAAATAAATTTAATCCAAGATTAAATTATTTTATTAATCAAATTAAATTAACTTAATAACTTTAAATAACATTTTTCGACATAATAACCAATTAATTAAATCAACAACTTAAATACTAAAACCCATTTAATTCCTTTTTCCCAACTTGCAATTAAACAACGACGAGAGGGCACAAAATTCAAAGCAACACAACCTAATGCACACTGACGACATACAAGGACTAGGGTGATGACCTGGCATGGAAACCTAGCTACTATCTCCCAATCGAATACCATTGGGTATTGAACACGCTCTCACCTGTGAAACCAGGTGGAGTCGATGTCGTGTACCTGTCAACCTGCAAATCAAGTAAACAACAACATATAGTATAAACAATATAAAATACACACTGTGAAGAGGGAATCACGGGGTCGTAGGGCACTCGCGAGCGAGTGATACGATACCATCCCCTTCACTAATACACTGCAAATAACTGACAATCTAACATATTAGTACAATCCACAGCATAATCATCTTTAATTCAAATAATTGCTATGCTAATCCAAAGCATGGAATAAAGGTAACATTTGAATAACTAGAAGCCCATCACAGCAACATACCCACACAAGGACACACTGTCCAACCAGAAGGCAAAACAGAGGGGTATTACAGGGAGTTCCCCAAGATGCAGATCTACCATCATCGATTGAGATCCAATCTAAACTGGGTTTCTGGGAACATAATATAGAGTTTGAAACCATCTCAGTTGCCTATTTCAAGTGTAGGAAATCTGGTCACTGGGCAAAAAAATGCCCCTTAAATGCTACTTCAAAGAAAGAAAAACCAGCAGGACCTGGAAAAAAGGTGTGGAAAAAAAAAAGAATTACTCAGGAGAAGAAAGGAAGGAAAATAAAGAGCAGGAACTGGAAAACAAAGAGTTCGATATTCATAATAGTTCCCCAGAGATTGAAGTGGTCATGGAGTCTAAAGGTGAGATCCCTAATGATCCTCATTACATGAATCCTGTTAAAATGTCTTCATCAAAGGAAAGGGATTCTGATGAGGACACCTTAGTTGGAGAAGGAGATCGGAACCTTTCTACCTCCTTATCCCAAATGACAGTCCCTTCTGATAGAAATGAAGAGATCCTAGGTCTGGAGGATATTCCTAATGAGGGCTTATCCTTGGTTCTGAATATTCCTCTTCCCTCCTCATCTTCTAATAATCTTTCCCCTTAGGGAGTTGTGCACTTGACGGAGTCCAACTCCACAGATTGGGTAAAGGATTCCCTTGAAAATATGGATCACATAGTAAATCTTTCCAGTTATTTCTTGTCGTGTCAAGAGAATGGTAACATGGACACCTTACCTTGGGAACAAAGAATACCAACTAAAAAGGATTTGGAGTCCAGTAGAGAGACGGATAGCCAAGATGAGACTGATAAAGAGGGGAATGTATCAAAGAAGAAGATAGAAAAAAACAAATAATGGAAGACCCCAAGTGGCATTTCTACCAGATCAAAAGTCAAGGTAGATTGTGGAACAGTAAAGAACTCAAGAGGTAAAAAGTCTTTGAAAAAGAAAAGAGAGCTGAATAGTTTTCAAGATATTGTTGATGGATCTCAGAAAACCATCCTGGAATATTTTAACTCCCCTGGTATCTAATGAAGATTATGTCTTGGAATATCAGGGGACTCAATAGCCCCCACAAGCAGGATGTCATTCACAATTTTGATAGAGATCACAAGCCAGATATTCTTTTAATTCAGGAAACTAAAATGTCAAAGGAGAAAATTGAAAAGATGAAACTTTTCCAGTATACAGTAACCAGGGCAATAATTCGAATGGTGCTTCTAGAGGCATTGTGACTTTCTGGAATAGCCACACTATCAAAGGAGATCCGATATTGGAAGGTACGAATCATATAGCCACTAGATTTATACATATAAGAGATAACTTCAGTTGGATTCAAGGGAATATATATGCTCCTAATGGAAAAGGAATGAGAAAATATTTTTGGTTGGAATTAGTTGCCTTTAGGAGGATTTTTGATAAAGAAGCTTGGATTGTTATGGGGGATTTTAACACACCCCTAATTAACGGAGAAAAATTTGGGGGATCCCAAATCAATTTGGAGAGTAAATAGGATCTTCAGAATTTCATTGACAATCAAGGGCTGATTCATTTGGATCTACATGGAGCTTCCTTTACCTGGTCTAATCATAGAAAGCGGATGCATCTCATACAGGTCAGATTAGATATATCTTTGATCTCCAATCATTGGTATTTTGATTATTATTGCTCCCTTAAAGATTTTACTAGAATTGGTTCTGATCACTTTCCTATCAGTTTCACTACGGATCCACTAAAAAAGAAGAAGAACACTCCTTTTAGATTTGAAAAAATGTGGATCTCTAATCCTTCTCTTAAAGAGGAAATAAGGAAATGGTGGAATATAAGAATTCAAGGAACGCCTATGTTCAGAATTGCTAAAAAGTTAAGGGAAGTGAAATGTAATTTAAAAAAGTGGAAAAAGAAATATTTTGGGAACATCTTTAGGATTAAGTCTAATATACAGATGGATTTGGGAGAAGTTCAATTTAAAATATAGAAGGAGGGTTACTTGAATGACACTAAGGAAAAAGAGAATGAGCTCCTTACGAAGATGCATGACATAATTGGAAAGGAGGAGGAGTTCTGGAGACAAAGATCTAGAGCTCTTTGGCTGTCTAGAGGAGACATAAACAACAGGTACTTCCATTTATCGACATCAAAACACAGAGCTGTAAACAAAATATCTCAAATGGAAGTGAACGGAACCAGGTATGAGGAGGAGGAGGATATTAGAAAGCAGGCGAGCTCCTTCTTTAAACATCTTCTCTTGGCAAGTAATGAAATAAACCAAAATGAGCAGGATCAGTTAGTTGAAGCTATACCAAGAATTATCAACCAGGAAAACAACTCTTTTCTGAAAGCTATCCCCATCAACGAGGAAGTCAAGCGAGTTGTCTTTTCCTTTGACGGGAGTAAAGCTCCGAGTCCTGATGGTTTCCCTTTATTTTTCTTTCAATGGCTCTGGGAGATTGTTGAAGAAGACGTGGTCAATGCTGTTAAGTAATTTTTTGGATCTAGAAGTCTTCTAAAAGAATTAAATGCTACTTTCTTGGTTCTTATCCCCAAGAAACCTGGAGCTAATAATTTTGAGGCTTTTAGGCCTATAAGTCTCTGTAACTCTTTATACAAAATCATCTCTAAGGTCTTAACCTCAAGATTTTTAACTTTTTTGCCTTCCTTGATTTCTCCTCAACAGAATTGCTTTGTCCCTGGTAGACAAATTCTTGACTCTATTGTTACGGTACATGAGAATATTCACTCCTTAGTTGAGTTGAAGACTGAAGGCTTCTTATTAAAGCTTGATATCTCAAAATCCTATGATAGAGTTGACTGGATTTTCTTATTTAAAATCTTAAAGGCTTTTGGTTTTTGTAATAGGGTTATCCAATTGGTGGAATAACTTGTGTCCATGACTTCTATATCGATTATGGTCAACGGATCCCCCACCTCTTTTTTTCAGAGCACCAGAGGCCTAAGGCAGGGTGATCCTATATCTCCTATTTTATTCACTATTATGGCTAAAAGTTTAGGCAGGAATCTGAAAAATTTGGTCGACTTTAAATTGTTTTCTCGTCTCAAACCTTCCTCGGGCAATCTGGTGTGTTCCCATCAACAATTCATTGATGACACTATGCTAATGGGTCAAGCAATGGTGTCTGAAGGAAAAGCTATAAAATAGTTGCTTGACAATTACGGGAGAGCTTCAGGGCAGTTGATCAACAATCAAAAAAGTTCTTTGTTCTTCTTCAACAATTTGGATCATAGATAGGCCAAAATTGCCCAAATTCTGGCTTTCAGGGTGGATTCCTTTCCTGCCACCTACCTTGGTTTACCATTAAGCTTGAAACCCCCTGAGTCTTTCTGGATCTCGTTGGTTGAAAGATTCAGCAAGAAGCTTGCGGGCTGGAAAGGAGCCCTGTTAAGTCAAGCCGAGAAACATCAACTCCTCAAAGCCTCTCTCCAGAATCTGCCTATCTATGCCCTGAGCCTATTTAAGATTCCTATTAAATTTGCTGATGCCATTGAAAAAATTCAAAAAATATTTCCTTGGTCGAGTGTTGAGGAAAAAAAAAAAACTTCCCTTAATTGGCTGGAATCTGGTTTGTAGACCTAAAAAGGCCGGAGGACTTGGTTTAAGAAGAATCAGAACTGTCAATAAAATCCTCTTAGGTAAAAAAATATGGAGAATCTCCTCTTCTTCTGGGGAGTGGATTGATATTCTGGCTAGCAAATATTTAGAAAACAATTGCTCCTCCATTATAAAGAAGAACCCCCACCTTCTTCTCAGAGGGTCTACATGCTGGAATAATATAATCAATGGTAAAAAGATTGTGGATGATGGTATTGGATGGCAAGTGAGAAATGGTAATCACACCAGATTCTGGGAGGACAGATGGCTTTTTAAGGAGCCCATTATAAAAATCAATTCCTTCAGTGAATGGGCAGAGATTTGTAAGGAATGGTTTGGAACTTATGTGAAATATTATAGAGCGAATGGTAATTGGGTGGACTTGTGTAGTGTTAGTCAGGCTTTGGCTCCTATCCAGTCTTCTCTGATGGCTATTAGGCTTAGTTCTGAGCAGTTGGATGATCGTGCAGTTTGGATAGATGAACCCTCTAACAATTTTTCTGTGTCATCTGCTTTTGCCAGGATTGCATCTTCTCTGGACCATCCTCCCTTCTGGTCTAAAGCTTGGTTCAAACACCTGATACCTAAAATTAATATCTTCTTTTGGTTCCTTCTCCAAAACAAGGTGCTCACGATTGATAACCTGTGTAAATGCGGATTTCAAATTCCTAATAGATGCTTTCTTTGTAAGATGAAGGTTGAATCTGTGCATCATTTATTCCTTCATTGCTCATTTGCTGCTTCTATCTGGGAAAAAATCATTAGGTTATGCCACCTTCCTTGGGTTTTCCCTTCGTCCATTGAAGATTTCTTCACTCAATGGAAAGCCCTGACAAGAAATCCTATGCTCAGGCTTTTATGGGATTTATCCTTCCCCCATGTTGCTTGGGGCCTCTGGAAAGAACACAACAATAGAATTTATAGGGGCAAAGAAGCCTCTGTGGATATTGTCTTTCATAAAATTGTCAGATCCCTGAAAGAAAATTTCAATGCCTTGGCTCAGAAGGACAACATGCCCATGAAAGTGGAGCATTCGCTCTATGACTTAACTGTTGCTAAGGATTGGAACATAAGTCTAGATTTGTCTAGAACTATAATGAAGGCCAAGAAGGACAGAGAGGGTGTTTGCTGGTCTTTTCCGCCAAATGGATGGATCAAAGCTAACTTTGATGGTGTGGCTAAAGGGAATCCGGGGGTGGCAGGCTGTGGTGGAGTTATAAGGGATTCCTTTGGCAATTTCATTGGAGTGATTGCCTCTTCTCTTGGCTCTCAAACTAATCATCTGGTGGAGGCTACTGGTGCTTTTCACATCATAAATTTAGCCCAAAGTTTTATCATTAAAAATCTGTGGCTTGAAGGAGATTCCAAAAACATAATTGACTGCCTCTGTGGCAAGTCTCCCCCCTCATGGACCATTAAATCGTGGGTTGAGGATGCCATACTGACTTTGGCTAAATTTCAAAAAGTTAAAATATCACATGATTATAGAGAAGCCAATGTTGTTGCAGATTTTTTCGCTAACGAAGGAGTTAGGAGTAAAGATGTGTGTACCTGGCTTAATACTAGCAATCTAAACTCTAATGTTTGTACTCTATTAAATTATGATAAATCACATAGAAAAGCAACATGTTATCCCTTTAATGAGGACAGGTTGGACCTTTCACATCACAATCATTAGAGTGCATGGTACCGAGCCCAATAGCTTAATCTGCAAGAAAACTCCGCATGCTTTGTGGGTTCTTAGATTTGGCTGGGCCAATTTTAGTAAAGCTTTCGTTTGGGTCCACCCCACTGTGTCAGCTGAAATGGGAGGAGACAGAAAGCGAATTGAGCCAGACAGCTATGATACACACATGAAAAATGCCAAGGCTTGGAGTAAGGTTAAAAGCAGAGGGTTGCTTCCCTTCCTGGAGAAGTTTCATGGCTCTAACCAGGAGGCTACGGATCTCTTTGTTGAAAATTGGAATAATGGAAACTTCACCCTGTTTGGTAGGAATGTGGAGCTTAGCGAAAATCTTATTGCTGATTTCATGGGATTATCTATTGAAGGGAAGAAGTTCTTTAGGGACAGGGCTTTTTTCGATGAAGTTGTGATCAGATTTCCTAAAAAGGACAAAGAAAGGCTAAGTTTGGTTAAAATTGCAAACAACTACTTCGATGGTGACTACATAAAGGCTATCTGGAGAAAGTTTTTGTGGGTCATCATGGAGTACATTACGGTGGACGGACGCTTCACTAGAGTCTATGGCTACCACTTTGCTCTTCTCAATCACTTCCGATACAAGGTTAGGGTCTCTCTCCCCTATTATCTTTTCTATTCCTTGAAGAAAAGCTTGGAGGATAATAAGAAAAACCCTAAAAGATTCCCCATCCTACACACTAGGTTAATAAGGTTGATTGTGGAACATTTCTATATACCTGCTCCCGCTATTTTGGAAACTATCCCTGATTCTGAGAGTGATGACACTGAGCCCAGTGGTTTGGAGTATCTGCCTAACTCTAGTCCGGCTAGAAAAGTCCTAAGCTTACACGATGTCCCTTCTGGGAATTCTGGTAAAACCCACCTTGAGCTTGAGCCTAATAGCCCCTCCCTTAAGAATAGCTCTATTGACAAGAAACCCCATGCCAAAAGCCTTGTTTCCTATTTTAAAGAATCCTCTGAGTCGGAGGAGTCTGATGCCAACAAAATTGAGCTTTGTGCTGATCCTTTGTCAGATAAACACATTAATGATTACTCCCCTGTTATTCCTAACCCTGAGAAAACTTGTCCTAATACTGGAAAAGAGCCCTCTCTGGATATTCTGAACCTAGCCAAAACCAATTATGAGTCCCACTTCAAACTCTTCGAATGAACATTCACTAAAATTAATGAGTTGAAAATAAAAAATTGGGCCCTGCAAAGCAAGATTAAAGAGTTGGGTGCTAAGATTGTTGAGAATGAAAAGAAAGATATGGATCACAGTGTTGAGAACATAAGGAAAACCATCAATACCATTGCTAAGCAAAACAACCGTATAGCAAGACACAATGCCATTATCATTAACGCGATGACTGAAAAGCTAGATAAAGCCCAATAGGTTTCTCTGGTGGTGGATCTGGAGGAAACATAGGACAAAAGCCAGGAGATGGATGCAGGAATTTCCAGAAGAACCAGAGCCAATCTGAAGCGCAAGGCCCCCCCTACTTCGAATATGATTCAAACTTTTAAAAAGGGTGTCAATGATATGCAGAATCTGGAGGCAGAGACAGAGTCTTTCCTCAAGACTCTGAATTAACGGCTGGGGTTTTTTAGGTGCTTACTTTGCTGTTCCTTTCGACTTGACCTTTCTGGTCTTTTTCGTTTGGTTGCTGCTGATCTTTTCTTGAGCAGCTGGTCTTTTTGGTTGGAATTTGGTGTCCTCTTTTTTGTTTTGTAAACGTTGTGGTTTCGGGTCCCTGTAAAACTCGTTTTACCCTTTTATCAAAAACATTATA
>CM021102.1:664359962-664466847 GCA_007115665.2 Sequoiadendron giganteum
TTCTCTTAGCAAGTTGTCTCCCATTTTTCATTTTTTCATAACGGTCATATGTGAACAGTGGCATAATTCTTAAGCCTTCGAGGAATTTTACATGGGATATAGCTACAAATTTCAATCCTATTCTTTCTCTTGGTCCTATACCAATCTCTTGGTCCTATACCAATAGTAGCTTTTGATAGAGTCAAACCCTGTGATTTGTGAATTGGCAATGCCCAAACCAATCTCTTGGTTGTGCTTGATTACTCTTCATTAAACATTTTGTTCAACCTTTGCCTTCTACTGACATCAAAGAGTGCAAGCCCATTAGAAGAACCACTTGTTTCTTCGTAACGATCCATCACCAGCCACAGTTGCATGTTACTCTGCTCCCACAGATTGTGAAAGTGATCAGAACTAGAAATAATAGTTTTCCATGCAGAACAAATGATTTGAAATTGGAACAAAGTATGAAGAGGAAGTTTACAAAATATTATGTTCAAGATGTCCTCTGGAATATAACTTGAGCCATCCTCTCTCCATGGCTCAACTGCCCTGTTAATCCTATTCCAACTGAATCTCATTTTCTTAATACCATGGATGAACCTTGAATTGTCAGATTCACTCCTGGAAGCCATAATCTCTGTGAGGTGCCTCTAACAAACCCCTGTGGTTAAATAGAATTAAAACTTAGAACCTTGCATTGTTTGATGTCTTTTTTTTGAGTCACCCATTATTTTCAATCAAAATCTGTAACCCTTCACCGTCACATGACTAAGTGTAGAATAGGATAAAATCAAGGCATGTTAGGGAAAACAGAATAATTTCTCTCATCTGCATGTCGTAGTAGAGAATATTAGAAACAAAACAATAGTTTTTTTTAGTTAGATAGACATCAGTTTGCATGGAGTGGAAGCTAGGAAATAAGCTACAGTCTTCTTTATTTTAAGAAATAAACTCCACTCCAGACTCCCAATTGGAATTTGATGGTCTATTTGACCCCTTTTTTTATATTTTGGAATTGTATATTACAACTTTAAAATTTATTATTAAATCGTATATATATATACAAAATTGATGGAATATAATTCTTTCTAAATTTTAAAATATTTTTAAAAATAAATTTAATATTTTGATTTATTTTTAATATAAATGTAGAATTTTTTTGTAAAATAAATTCAAAATCTTTTCAAAATAGAATATAATTATTTTTTACCTTTAACATATTTTTAACAAGATTTATTTTTAATATGAATTTGAAAAGTAAATTACAAGATTTATTTTTAATATGAATTTAAAAAATAAATTATTTTTTTTTCAAAATAGAATATAATTGTTTTTTAACTTTTAACATATTTTTAATATGAATTTAAAAACTTCTTACTAAATTTATAATTTTTAGATTTATTACTATTATTCTTTTTTTAAAATTTTTACATTATTTTACTAATATATATAAGATATTTATATGACTAATAATATAACAAGATTTTTTTATTTTTTTCAAGATACAAAATTTGTGTGTTTTAGAGGTGGTTGGCTATCTTTGAATGGTGATGTTTTTGAATTATTCTATATTTTTTCTGCCTTTTATAAATGATTTAAAAAAAATAAATTATAATGACTATTTTCATTTAGATGTTGACAATCTCTTGTTGGGATTTTCAAGTATATGTTAAATAAAGTTTCTACACTTCTCCATGTGAGGAGTATGAATGAAAAAAAAGAAAGAAATATAAATAAAAGAACTAGTGTGAGAGAGATAGAGATGGTAGAGTATAAGAGCAAGCCAGAGCAAGCCATCGATTAATGGGAAAACAATTTATTGATTAAACAAATAAATGTCAAATTCTCTTTATGTATATGTCAATATACATATAACAAAAGAGAAGCTTTGCTGACAATAAAATTTTAATAATAAGAGAATATAAAGTAATATTAGAATTTTTTTATTTTTTTATTTTTAAAAAGGGAATGATTTATTATATTATGACAAGTTATCTATTAGAATTGAATGCACTGGTTCATTGAATTTATTTGAATAATAATTCACAACAGAAAAATAATAATTTTAAAGATAAGATAAAAAAAATGTAAAATTACTTGACATAAAAGAAATTTCTAAAATTTAAGAAATTAAGAATGAATCAACATATCTTTTGAGATTTATTTAAGTAATCCTATCTAATAAAAATATTATTTCTCATAAAAAAAACACATAAAAATAAGTTTATGAAATTTATAAGATTAAGAAAGAAATAACTTTCTTAAATTTAATATACTTAAAATTAAAAAAATATTAAAAAATAGTTGATATATATATATTCTTTGATTCAATGTAAAATATTTTTTTAATATTAGAATGGAAATAAGATTCTAAAGCAATGAAAAATAATTGTTAATTTTAAAAATTCTCAATAAATTAATTTATTTAAAATATCAAAACTGAAAATTAATTATAAAAAAATACACGTAAAGAAGTTTCTAAAATTTATAAGATTAAGTAATACATAACTTTCTTAAATTTACTACTACATATAAAACTAAGTTTCTATATTAATATATTTAAAATTAAAAAATATTGAAAAATCTTTAAAAAATTATATTCTTTGATTCAATGTAAAATATTTTTATAATATTAGAATGAAAATAAAATTATAAAAGAATGAAAAATAATTGTTAATTTTGAAAATCCTAAATAAATTAATGTATTTAAAATAAAAAAATGAAAATTAAAAAAAAATATATTCTAAATTTATTGTTACATATAAAAATATGTTTCATGTATGGATATAGCTATGTGTCTAATGTGGATGAAAAATATGTAGCTACTTTCGTATAGCATGGTGTATAAGGTGGTAGATAGGAGGGCCTAGATACAACTATCTCCATATGCAGTTTTGAACTCTAAATCTGTATACTTTTTGATATAATATAATGGGTGTTGGCCCTCCCCAACTATTAAATTATCAAAAAAAAAGTTTCTAAATAAATATATTTAAAACATAAAAAAATGCAATATTTCTAAAAAAATTGAAAATATTTCAAAACGAAAAAATCATTAATATTCAATTTTATTCAAGATTAAATATTATAAATGAAGGTTTAATTGTACAAAAATAGAGAAACTTAAATATATAGTCTAATGTAAGGCGTTTCATAATAAGATCGTGTCTAAAATCAATTTAAAACTAGCAATCACACTTTGGTGTGCAATGGATATGTCAAAGATGTGTGGAAGGTAAATTAGGAAAAAATTTGGTTCTATTTTTTGCATACATTTGTGTAGTAAGTCTAAGGTCAATTTGTAGTCCATTTAGAAAATGATGTTTGTGCAATAAAGGTCTCAAATTTCAATAGAAAAGTGAAAAATTCAAATCAAGTATGCATCCACTTAGAAGGATCTATACACAACTAATAAAACACATCTAAATCAAGAAGATAATCAAGATCTATTACCAATAGGCCCATGTTACGGTTCAAATAGGGAGAGAGGGAGAGAGAGGGAGAGATAGGGATCGAAAGCGAGAGATATATAGGGGGAAGAGAAAGAGAGAGACAAAGGGGTAAAGTGATAGAGATGGAGATGGAAATGGAAATGGAAATGGAGATAGAGATGGAGGAGAGCGATATGGAGAGGAGAGGAAGATAAATAGAGCGAGGATATAGAGGGATAGATAGAGATGGAAGACGTAAATATATAGAGATGGAAAGATAGGGAGAGATAGGGAGAGATAGGGAGAGAATGAGGGGGGATAAAAAGACAAAGATATAGAGAGTGATATATAAGAGGTAGAGATGGAAATGTATATGGGTAGAGAGACATGCAAAGATAATAAGATAGAGATAGAGGTATTGATGTGTGTCACCAAAAAATGTATACCCTTGAAGAAAGGGACAATTTTATGTGATTTTACCTCTTAATTACCCTTTACATCATCATTAATAGGACCCTATGACACCATATTGTGCATCTCAAGGCTTATTTTGATAAAAAGAACCCAATAAAATCAACATAAAAACTAAAATTCTTCACTCTCAAACAATCTAGAAGGAAAAACAGCCCCTGTGGGACCAAGTCACCCATCTGGGCAAATTAGTCCTGTCCAAATGGACTAAGTCTCCCAAGGTGGCGACTTACTCCCATTTGGGCTATTTTTGAGATTTGAGCGAGAAAAAATAGGTTTTAAGTTTTATTCTTCCTACATGTCGGCCTTAAGGATCAAAGTAACAGGTGTTTTAAGTGGATTGCCTATAAATATAAGCCTCTAAACCCTAACTCACATCTATCATTCATTATTCAATCTCTCATTCATCATTCTCCTCAAGCAAGCTAGGTTTCTTACATTCTAAGTAAGCAAGGCATCTCTCCAAAGCATTCAAGGGTTGAATCTTCATCTATTGATGTAGATATTCAATATCAATCATCATGAAAAGGTAATAACTCTATTATTTCATATTTCATGCTTCATTATCTTTTTTCTTCACTTGATTTAATTTTCTAAAAGGGGTTTGACTAAAGCATAACCCCCATGCCCTGATAATCAACATCTCTCTTTCTCTCTTTGTGTGTTTGCATATTTAGGTACATTGAAGGCTTGGAAATCATTTAAGAATGGATTGAAATCTTGCTAAAGACACCTCCTTGATGGCTAGGCCAAAAAATCCACTAAAATTAACTCACAGTGTCGAAGATCAGGGTTTTTGATCTCGATACTTGGAGGAGAAAAAAGTGCAGACTGAGGGCTTCCATTTCCACTTTCAGACTTTTAGAAAAGCCAAAGTGGACTATGTCACCATCAATGGAGAATTTTCCCATGATACATTTTTTTCAAAGTTTTATGTAGATTTGGATACCCATTTGGCCGAAACAGGCTCCAAAACAGTTTCCAGATCTAGGACTGAGTAACTCAGAATGGTGAATTAGTCCCAGTAGACCAGAATTCTAGCATTAGTAGCATTTCCTATCTCGATCTTAGTCTTCAAAAACTTTCTAGGTGCATGTTTTCTATTTTACTTCTCTGTTCTATTTTGTTTACATTCCTATTCATCTTTCTAGGTATTTTTACACACAACAATGTGTTTTGAAACATAGTTCATTTTATAGGTTTTTGCATTAGTATTTAATTTCCTTTATCCATTTCCAACATTTAGATCCTTCCATTTAGAAATATTTACATCATACTTGCATTAGTCTTGAATGTTAACATTACCATTTTGGTATCCCTCTCTCCTTTTAGGTGAAAAACCCTAGAAGTGTTAGAGAGCCTTGTGGTACCAAAACCTATGTTACATTTTGGTGAACCCACTTTTCAAACACCCTCTTCTCTGATTTGGAGTTCTTTATCATCCTAGGTTTGCATTGCATTTCATTTTGCATTGTTTAATTTGCATTCGTGAAAATCTCATATAGCTTGTATTTTTGCATTGCATTTCATTCAAAATCATCAAAATTCTACATTTTCATCTTAGGTCTACATCATACAAGATAGAAACCATCCAAAATCAATCCAAAAAATTTGCAAATTTTAAAAATCATCCCTAGCAGGACTAATTCACCACCTTGGCTGACTTAGTCCCTTTATGCCCCTAAAACTACCTTTTATAGAGCTGAAAACCCTATTTTTAAGCTTATGTTTTATGCCATTAACTATCTATATTGATTGGTTGTGTTTCTGTAACATGCATTTCATTAGATCTAGCATAAATTAGCTCATTTTATGCATTGCTTAAATTCAGTTTTGCTTTCACAACATTTCATTTTAAGATCATTGCATTGTATAATTATTCAATTACCTTGTTTGAAATATGAATAATTGCATTTCATCCTATCTTTACATTGAATTTTACGTTTTCATAGCTTTAATTACATTTAATAACATTCATGGCACTGGTGGATAGCATTAGAGTTTTTCAATTTTCAATTTTAGCATTAGTTCCTAGATCATTTAAAATCAGATTCATTAGAAAACAAAAACAAAAC
Source organism: Sequoiadendron giganteum (assembly GCA_007115665.2). NCBI lineage: Eukaryota > Viridiplantae > Streptophyta > Pinopsida > Cupressales > Cupressaceae > Sequoiadendron > Sequoiadendron giganteum. Next base: position 664,365,922 of record CM021102.1, read on the forward strand.
CAAAAAAACATCAAAAGAAACAAATTGAAAAAATGGTTCAATTTAGAAAAATAATATTGTCCAAGCCCTCTAGTAGTGATGAATTAGCCATGTTAGATGAAGCCCTTAAGGATTCCTCTCACTGAAATCATCCACTCAAGATGTAACACCAAAGGATGCAAGCATCGATAATCCTGATAATCATGATTTTTCTACTCCTGATATCTCTCCCAGTGGTGATGAAGGTATCTTGTGAAAAGAAGACACAATCATTGAAAATCATGAAAGTCTTGCTTGTATTCCTTCTTCTCCCCCTTGCACAAAAATTATGACACATGAATCTAAAATCATGGCCACTACCTTACCTAGTATCCATTCATTTTCCAACACATCCCCTACTTGTGAAAATGCTTCAGTGAATAAGAATAAAACTATGAATGATCTTGGAAAACACATTCGTGTGGAGGATATGTTGATAGTTGAGAGATATGATAATCCTACCTCTCCTAATCAAGAAGACGTTATTCTTTGAGCTAGGAGATAACGCCCCTTCTGTCCGAGTGCCCCCTTTGATGAAGAAAACAACTAAACGAAACTTAACTCCATAGTAGCAAATTGCCTTACGGGTTTTAGACCCCAGAACTCCACCTCTAGAATGCCCCTCCCTTTTTGTTGTTTTAAACAATGTTTCCATCTCGTCCGTATGGTCTTCGGAGCTCTCCCTATTGTGCATCGTCGGGCTACCAATTAAAATTGACACATCTTAGTGCCCTTTTGGTCCTGATTCACTGACCTTCATCCGTGGGCCGCTGTTGTTATTTCACCATTTTGAATGACCTTGGGAGAACTGCCTCCCAGCCCCCAGACTGCCTGGTGCTGCATGAACCAAAATGAGTTAAAATTATATAAATGCCAATTCTTTACCCTCACCAGGCCTTGACTACTGAACTTCTACCGTTGGGACTCCCTCCCATTTTGATCATCCAAAATAGAAAACTCAGACTATCCTTTCAGCCTCCAGACCTCGATGCTTCGATCTTTTTCGGCATTCAATGAATAAATCATAAGGAAAATCTCAAACTTGGGTCCAATCTGTCGGGTTGCTCCCACTAGACTTCCGTCTATAGCCCACCATTTCTCATGGCCATCCCCTAACAGCTTTCCATCCTTTATAGTCCAAGTACCCAAACAACTTAAGAATTTATAGGATTGACTAGACGTCCTTCACCCCAATGGGTTTCAGACTCCAGAACTTGCCTCCTGGAATATCGTTTCTCTAAAGTTGTTCCAAACGGCTAACACTAGACAACTTTCCCTCCTCGTGGCTCTAGGTGCCCTAATGATTATCCAAATTCCTTCTAATCTAGAAATGAACATTGACCCACATCCTTAAATTGGACCCTCTCCCACATGAACAGTTCAAATCATCTAAATTTAAGGTCGGGAGAAACCATTTCGATTACTCTATCGTGATTGCCCTTAAAAACAACATTTTAAGCAGGGAAGTTAGACCTTTGGGGCCCGGACCATCCAAACTCCCTCCAGTGAACTACTAATGATAATTTTGGCTAAGTGTTAGATTTTTGAATGATCAATTATCTAATCTAATGATGTTTTGGAGGGATTTGGCTAAAATTTGTGGCATCATGATTGATTATGCTCACCTTGCCTCTGTGTGCACGATATATGGAATTAGGTGTAGAAACCTTGGGGGCAGTCATAGAAAAAGACAAGGGAAAGAAAACATGCAAGGCCCTTCGTGGAAAGGAGGACAAAGATCAAATGATGTACCAATTCCAAGGGGAGCCTCTGCAATCTAGAGTGACCACAATGTGGAAGGAGGTTTTCAATACCAACATCGGACATGTGGACATAGATGACTTCACACAAAGGATCAGGGTCAACTCCAAAAAATAAAGTGAAAGATTAATCAGAAGCAATAGGATAGCTAAAGCTGCTAGTTTCCCTCCCACTTTGGTTGCCCCCGAACTAGTAATGGCTTAAGGAGAAGAGGGGGAGTTCTGCAAAGGTTCCATAGGAGCTCTTTTGCAGTGATTTCTTTGAGGAGTACCATGATATGGTAACCTTATTGAGCAGAGTAATGGGCCTCCCTACTATGGCCTATTTTTAGGAGTGGATATTCTACTTCGTCGAGAAGATTCTCCATGGAGAGGATACTACATTTTATTGGGGAGGGATAATCAATGATTGCTTCCATGAACAATTCATGAATGTTAAAAATACCTCCAAGTTCTATATAACTTCCTATCTGGTATATTCACTAGTCGAATGAAGGCACTACAATGGTTTATTCAGAGCTCCAAATGAAAAAAATAGTAGGGAGCTCAAGGCTTATGAAAAATACCCCTAGCTGCAATTTAGAAATTTCAAGAAAGACTACTACAAGGTGAAAGATGCATTCATTGGTTACATCATTAGGCTGCTCGGGGGTGCCTTTGAGAGAAGATTCTCCCATAGTGCTCGAGCCTTCCTCAAGCAATACACTTTTCTATTTATCCAATATCTGAAGTTTACATACATCCACGCCTAAGGATTTTCAAAAAGGCTGAACAAGTTGCCATGGTATCCTAATGACTGGATAATACTATTAGAACTTTCTCTGTAGCTGTGACACAATCATGCCCTCCTAAGTAGCAAGCATCTAGTAGGGATATCTTATCCCCTTACTCTAGGCCAAGGGATGTATGAGCTTTATACTTCCTACTGTGTTCAAAATTCAGAGGAGTTGGTTGAATATCATCTTAGGCTCCACATGACCAAGCCACGGATGGATCCTTACAACCACATCAAGAAATCACTTAGACAAGAGTATGCCCATCTTCATAATGTTGAATATTTCTGGGTGAATTGTAAAGATGACTTTGAAGTGTGAAGAAGACACTATATGCAGATGACCGCATACTTTGTAAAGAAGGTGAACCTGTTCCTAGTGCCAGATCAAATGGAAGAAGATGAGAGCACTGTGATTTACCCTAGATACAATTCCATTGCAAATATTCCATTGACATTGATTGATTGGGATGAGCAAGAGGTTGATGACCTCAACATTCTTACCAAGCCCATTGAGGCTTGAACAAAAACATGGATTGATGGGAAAATTGCCTGATTAAAGAAACAAGGGGTTGTCCTAACATATAAGGGGCTCGAAAGTGAGCCAAGTAGATTTGATGGTGGGACAATGACTACATCAATAGGAGAAAAAAAAAATTCCCCTCCATCCACTCGTTCAAGGAAGAGAAAAGAGATTGATGAGCAGAAATGTAATCCAAAGGTGTACGCTAGAAAGGCCTCAGAAGGTGAGCCTTCCAAGAAATATAAGAAATCAAGCAGTTTCATCAAAATTCTAGTAATTCAAGAAGATCCACTCCATGAGGGAGAGGAAATGGAGGTTGATCAGTCGTATTCTCCACCTATCTCATCTGTTGTTTCAACCATTGTTGTCATCACTACCACCCCACGTATCCCACACACAAAAGTTGCTACCTTTCTGCCGGTGGGGGGCATCATTGTCCACCTTGTCTCTACCTCTCCCATGGCACAGGTCATATCAGTTGATTCATCTTCCATCACGACCTCACCAATTTTCTCTTCCAACTGCCACCATGGCAATTGTAATGCCTTCCCTTACCCTTGCAGATTCCTTCGTAAAATATATGAAAAATGTAGCATCTAAACTCTCAAGGATGTTTGCAAACCCGATGGTGCAGGTTGCCATTTCCCAAGTGATAACCAATATCCTAGTTCCTCCTCCTACTGAGCCACCCACAATGGAAGCCACCATGAATATTTTTGAGGAGTTGGACAAACAACAACAAATGGAGGCATCTAAGAGCTTAGAAAAAGAAGTAGATGATTAGCATGAGCACCCCATTAATGAGAATTGAGTAATTGATGAAGTTTCCTATGAATCCTCTGGTGATGATGGCGAAGGTTTGGATACAAATATTATTGACATTTGATCCTGAGCTTGATGTGGAGTTGGTCAAGTAGCTCAAGGAAATTGAAGATAAGGAGGCTGAAAGATAGCCTATCATTGAAGAAAGGGTTGATGTCACATAAATAGAGGGTTATAAATCTCTAGTATAAGAGTGTGACCATGGCCTTGGATGTGATGAGGAAATTCTCCCTCATGATGAGAAAAAGGAAAAGGAAGAAGATAAGTTGGAAGAAGAGGTTGAAATTCATGAAAACCCAGAGATTGAGCAGCCTGAGGAACATGGGCATGATGAAGAAAAAGAAGAAAAGGATGTTGAAGGGGAATACACCCCCAAGGAATGCCTTCTCATCAAATTCCCCATCAAACACATGATGTTCCTCCATGATTCCGATGAAGAAAAGGAGGATACGAGGAAAAAGAAAGAGGATCTAAATAATAAAGAGATTGAAATCAAAGTAGATGAAAAGGAAGGTGTCCAAGAGTCACCTAAGGAAAAGTCCTTGATGCTTGACTGGTTGGAAAATAAATTGGAGAAGAAGGATCCTGCTCCTAAGGATCCAAAAACAAGGTTGAAGGGTATATTGGCCTGAGCCCAAATTAGCACTAAGAAGGAGAAGAAACCCAAAATCACATCAGAGGTAATGATGGATGCCTCATGATCTAGAATGGTACAAGTGGCTACACCGGTGGTGGGAGAACATGGAATAAGTTACAACATCTCCACCATTGACTTGGGAGCAGCCACCAGGGAACAAAAGGTAGATCACCTCTAGGAATCCATCACCATAGTGGTGCATCTGATTCAACAAGAAAAAATCTTGAAGGAAGAGCTCAAGGAACAAGTGGTTGATCTGATAGATTACATCCAGTAGTGGTCATCAATAGAAGAAAAACCTACCACATCCTTGAACCCACCACAATTTCTATCCAAGGAATATATAGACAAACTAGAGAGAATAAATAAATTGGATAAGACCACATAGAGCTAGTTCTGGCAGGTCTTGGACACTAGAAACATGCGCATCAATCACACGATTCAAACAAAAAAAAAGTTCCTAGATGTACAAAAGTCTCTTGAGGGTCCAAGGAAAATTTGTGTTGACTTCCCAAGGAAGTATGAGTCCACCTACCTGAAGATTGAGGCTATCCTTAAACTACCAAGCGAGATTTTGGAAAAGGAGTTTGGATTCAAGGAGCATGATCATTGACTGATGGATGTATAGAAGGGAGATTTTGAAAATCAGAAAGAAAGGTTGGAGTACGTATTTGAAAAGGTAAACCCAAACATCGATTGGGCCAAGGAGGTTTGGGTGGATTGTATCCAGTATTTGAAGCTAATGACAGTGTACGATGTGCCTGTTGCCAGGTTAATCCAAAGAAGATAAAGCCTCATTTCCAAAAGAGGATAAAAGATGGGATATCAAGTGAGGTCACTACTGATTTGATAATTTTTTTTGCTTGAACCTTCACTCAGTCTGAGTTGTTCAAGGACCACGCTACTAAGTATGATGAAGACTAGGAAAAGCTCATTTATAATTCAAAAGAATGGAGTTACCAAGTATTGTGATCCAACATCATAGAGGTTTATAATCTCCAACTGGTGATCCTAAAATTTATGGAGTATGTTGCTTTGAAGAAGCAGGAGGGTAACACTATTATTGATGAAGAGTTTCTAATAGAATATCTGTAGCAAAAGAGAAATTAGCAAGTAGAAAAAAAATTAAAGTGCTACCATTAAAAGACAAAATAGGGAAAATGACAAAATTGTATTTTAAAATGTAATATATTGTGGGGGTAGGTAGAACCCTACTTTACAGTAAATCTTGGCCACTCATTCTACTTTTGAGACACTATAAATAGGGGGTCTCCTCTCATTTTCAAGAGAGATTTGAGTTGTTGTAATGACATGCTATGGAAATTTTAAATGAAATGCATTGACTTTGGTGGATTTCTTAGTTTCTTTGCATGTTTCATGCTCATAGTTGGATTATTTCATTAGATTTACTTTGTTGTTCCATTTCCTTTCAATTAACTTTGGTAGATTTAGTATTTTGTTCTATGGTTGTGAAATTTTTTGTTGTGTAGATGCCTTCCTAGTCCATATTTTTGGTTGTTTGCTGCTAGTAGATGGCTATATAAAGTTATTCTGGACTTAAATTTGAAGTTGCCTTAAAAAATTTATCTTTTTTCATGCATTTACATGGTGAATGAATTGTAAAATATCTACAGTCCTTAGAAGATAAGACAAATTTCATGACACTGTGAAATTTTTGGTTAAGAGAAACTTTGTTTTAAGGAAGTTGTCCATAGTAGAGACCTCCATGATCACTATTCATTAGTAGTTTTAGGTCTAGGAACTTCTTCTCTTCCCTATCCTTTTTCCTTTTTTTTTTAATAAGTAGCCTATGCTAAGGTTCATTTCACATTGTGAAGCCAAATCCTAAGTTAGAAATGGATTTCAAGACTATTGTTAGAACCTACAACAAACATATAGTAACTTTCCCACCTTAAAACTCCATTTGCAGATCGAACTTCATTCTAGCCTTAATTCTGGTAAGTCTTCCATATGATTACCAACAAGATCACATCAAACATCAAATGAATGAACCCATGCAAGTCATGACTTGACACCTGAGAGACCTTTAGGTAATTTTCAGCAACTTGTGTTGGAGATTTCCTTTCAAGAGAGGTAATGCACCTATGCATCCCCTGTGTTGAGAAAGTGTTCCAAAACACCCATCAACACCCTCCATCTCCAAATTCAAAGAAAATCTTAGTGAAGAACAAAAAAATGGTTCTTTAGAAAGTAGAGACTTCCTTTAGTTGTGAATAGTGCATCCATGGTAATATAAGTTGGTATAAGGGGGCTTCTAGTACAAGTAGGAATGATCTCCAAATATGAAAAATGACAAAAGGAGGATAGATAGATGGTGTTGATGGGCGTCATGTTGCATGTGTTCTATATGATGAGAATCTTTGATATATACTTCAAGAGCTGCATTATACATGGAATTGATCCTGTCACTCATCCTGCCGAATGCCTTGTTCTCTTCATAGGTACTAAATATCCTAATATTTGTAAGTTTAATTAAAACTAGTGTGAAAAAAATTAATTAAATCTCCAAATATTTGTAAAATCAAAGAAAATTCACTAAAATGAAGCATATTTCTAGGCTTAGAAATAGGATATGAACCACCAAAAAGATGATATGCTAAAAGGGAAAGAGGATTCTCTAATTAAGCTCCTAGGGTTTCTCACCTAGGAGCTCTTGATTATGAAATGGATCTCTTTCTCCTAATGATATATTTTTTGGTTATTTCATTCAAAAGGGGGATTCAGGGTTTTTTATGTGTGTGTGAAATGTATCTAAGTGTTGGAAATAGAAAATAAAAACTATCGAGTAATATAATACCAAAGAAATGTAAGGTGATGGAAAACACACTATGATATGTAAAATGACCTAAGAAATGTAAAAAAATTGTAATAGAAATGAAAGGAAAGGAAGATATGCACCTGGAAGTTGAAGAGAAATGAGATGAGGGTCTAGAATCTTAAAGAATCTGATGTAGAAGCTGAGAAGGACACTTATGCCATTCCGCGTGACCTAGTTCTATACCTGTGAAAATCTATTGGAACCTGTTTTTGTCAAAAGGGTACTCATAACTACAGAAAACCAAAAAATGCATGTATGTTGGGACTAGGTCATCAGTAATGGTGACCTAGTCCCTTTCACCCTTTTGGGAAGTCTGAAAGTGGGATCTGGAGGCCTTGGTCTGCACTTTTTGCTTCTCCAAGTGTCTGGATCTAAAACTTTGTTTCTTAGATCTGAAAGTGACTTCCAATGGATGTTTTGACCTAACCAACAAGGAGGTGTCTCCAACAAGTCTTCAATCCACTCTTGAGCCATCTCCAAGCTTCCAAGATACCTAAATCTACAAACACACAAAGAAGAAAGAAGAAATGTTGATTGTTAGAGTATGGGGGCTTGCCTTGGTCAAGCTGTTTAAAATAATCGAATCAAATGAAGAAAAAATGAAGTAAAGCATGAAACAATGGAGTTAGTTACGTTGCCATGATGTTACATCTTGAGTTGCAGCAATGGAGGATTCAACCCTTGGATGCTCCTTGAGAGATGACTTGTTGGCTTAGATTACTCAAACCTTATCTTGCTTAAGAGGAAGGAGTGAGGAGAAAATGAGAGGAATGTGAGTTTAATGATGCATCTAATGAGAAATTAGGGTTTTTAGGATTATTTATACAAGTTATGCCCTAATTTTCTCGAAATAACACCATACAGGCCAACCTTATGGTTTTAGAGACAAAATACTAAATGAAACTTAAGTTAAATTTTAATTTTATGCCACATGGGACTAGGTCACCCAAGGTGGCGACCTAGTCCACCTAGGAAAATTTCATTTTTTTTCGAGGATTAAAATATGATTATTATTGTTTGTCAAGATTGTCTCATGAAAACTCACTAAGATAGGACTTATATTTGTATTGAGGGGCCATTTTAGCATAATAAGGGGTTGATTTGGTGATGACAAGCCTAGGAGAGTGTGGAAATGTCTTACAACACCTTACAACACTTTGGCACAAGACTTGGAAATGGGTAAAAAGAGGTTGAAAATGGTCCAAGATCCATAGGCAAAGGTCCAAATGAGTGAAAAGTGTCAACATCTACATGTTTTGGTGACACATTTAGCCCCCACTTTAGTGAGAGGACAAACTTGCTTCAAACTCGCACTCAAGTAGCCTAATAGAGCTGGTGAAGAATGAAAAAGAAGAAGAATGGGAAAGGTGACGAAGGTGGTCAAGCCCCCAAGTATAAGAGATTCTAAGTCCACTTGACATCAATGGAAAATAAATTCAATGGTAAATGAATTACAACAAAATAAGATACATGATCATGCAATGACAAGGATTGGTATGTGAACCACCAAAAATATATACAAACAAGGGAAAGAGGATTCCCCAAATAGGCTCCTAGGGCTTTCCACCTAGAAGCTCTTGGTTAGGGAATGAGCTATCTTTCCAATTTAGTGATATGATTTTAGGTGAGTTCATTCAAAGGGGGGAGATTGGATAAAGTTTTGTGTTAAAGGTGTGGCTAAATAAAACTAAGCTAACTAAACAATGTAAATGAAAGCGAATGTAAAAACTATATGCAAGCTAGCCTAAATGTCCTAAATGTATGTAATACAGAAAGTAAACAGAAAGTTAAGGACTTGTGCACCTAGAAATCAAATGTTTTAGATCCAAATGGCCTCATAATGTTCTGCAAATTATCTAAAATCAGTAGAGTGACACTAATGCCATGTTAGGTGACCTAGTCCTCCTATCAGGAAAATCTACTAGAGTGGGTTTCTATCAAAAGGGTATCTAGAAATGTGAAAATCCCCCAAAAAAATATCAAAGGGACTAGGTCACCATTATGGGTCACCTAGTCCTCTTCTAGGTTTTCAAGAATCTGAAAGTGGAGATTGGGGCCTTTGGTCTGCACTTTAGATCCCAATAGGTGCCTACTTTAGATTTTGCAGAAGAAAGGCTGAAAGAGATATCAAAGCTTCAACTAGGGCCTTGTTGGCTTGAATGCCTTTGATGAGTTGAGAACACCTTCTAATCAACTTTCTCCTTGACAAAACTGCATACAAAAGCACCTACAAACACACATGTAAAGACGAGACAAAGATTAGGGTTAGAGATTAGGGGTTTGCCTTAGTCAAACCCCTTTGATGATAATCAAATCCAAATGAAATATAATAAAATGAATGGACGACTGAATGATAAAGTAATGTAAATACTTACCAAATCTTTGATGAAGATGTTTGCAACATGCAAGAGTCAACTCTAATTGAGGTTGGCTTGTGAAACCCTTGTGCTTGATGGCCTACTTTGGAAGTATTGAGTGTAAGAGTGTTTGTCAAGATCAGTGAGAGTGGAACTTGTTAGAGGAAAAAATGAGGACTAAAACCCTTATTTGTACATCTAAAACCTTAATTTTCCTGAAAATGACTCATGATAGGCTAACCTTAGGGCTTAGGAGGCAAGATTCCCATTAGAAGTTGTTTTAATTTTGAAGTTTAGGCCTAAAAGGAATAGGTCGCCCAAAGTGGCGGCCTAGTCCACTTGGGAAAATCCAAGTGGTGGTCAGGAATAAAATAGTGATTGATGAGGTTTATTAACCTTGCCAACACATTTTGGAAACACATTTATCCCCACTTTAGTGAGAGTATGAACTTACTTCAAACTAACACTAAAGTATTTGAATCTTGCATGTTGAGCAAGATCTAATGTGCTCATGCTAGTAAGGTGAGATGACTCATGAAAAAGAGGGATGATTAAGCCCGTTGGATCAAGATCCCTTGGAAAACTAAACATAAGTATAACAGATCACACAAGGAGTGATGTGAAGGAACGAATAGAAAAAGTAGGATCAAGCTTCAACCATTTGTCCAACTAGTTATGGATTATATCTAGGTTGTTTGTTCAAGAGAAAAGGGGGTACTCACTCTGGGTCCATGAGACTTTTGATTGTCCCTCAGGTAAGAATGCCAAAAGGGTTGTAACATACATACACACGGTTGGTATCCAATCACATACAAAAGGGTGGCTATGGGGAAATCCGTGCCGTTAGTTGGGATTCCCACTCAACCATACCAAATTTATACCTCCTGATAACTTTGATAAAGTGCCACAAAAGATAGGGGTGCAGTTTATGAGACAAGAAAATCCTTGTATGCTTAGACTCATAAACAAGTGCAAGATGACACCACAGGCATGCAAGTTGTTTTATGCAAGGTGGCCATGTATGCAAGGTGAAAAATGAAAAATGTAAAAATTTATAATGCAAAAGGGATGTTCAAAGGAGTCTTTTTTCGTTCATGTGAGGTCTTTGACTTAGGGAAAATTGTGTGTAATATCTCCAAAAGAGGACCAATGAAAGGGTAGGGAATTCCCAACTTAGGGGATGCAATGCATCACATCAGGCCACTAAGAGGAATGTAATATGCTAAGATAAGTCACTTTTATGAAGGAAATTACACCCAATGTCATCCACCAGGTGAGAGGCTCATCGTATGAAGTGGCAAGGCTGCACTAGGAACCAAGGATAATGGAAAAATGCAAAAAGATATAGTGATAGGGTATGCCCCCACTTTAAAGGAATTTCTACACACCACTTTGTGAGAAATTTCTTTAAGGTAGAGAAAGGAAAGAGGGGATATGTATGTCACATGCGAGCCAACTTAAGACATGTCGTGCACATCCCAATCTTGCTCTTGTATGTTCATGAGATGTTTACATCAAGTCAAAAGAGGCAAGGACACATGACATTTGAGGACAAGGCTATCAAACCCCTTTCCCCCACTTCGTGCAAAGAAATAGTGAGCTGAATGAGGTGAACGTATGCATTAAGGAGAGGAATTAGGTGCCCCCACAGAAGGGAAAGCACCAAGTTCCATGAGAGGTTTGAATTTTATTGGCTGAAGGAAATGGAGAGGAGGGAGGTAAGCCTAGATCTTCCTTGGAATAGTATGGTATGTCAGGTGGAATTATGTGTTCATTGTATCCATGTGTGGGAGGGGGATGGTAGCTAATACCATAACAATCTTTCAAGTTAGATGAAGGGGTTGTGGGTTGTGGACAAGGATTGATTGTTGTATAAGAAAAAAATTCCTTATGAGTGTTATGTGTTTTTCCTACATGAGGGATGGTAGAAATATAACCCCCATCACCACCATGAGGTAATGTTGTTGAGGTAGGACCAAGTTGAGAATATAAATCATAGGGTGGTTTTGGTATAGGTCGTGGGGTTTCACAACATCCTTTAAAGGGAGGCGTAATACCCCAATCTTTAAGAGAACTTGTATCTGAAAATGAATTGTTGTATATGATTCTTTGGACCAAGAAGGTGAGATTTTGGAGATTGGATTGGAGTGAGGTGTAGAATCTAATGACCACCCACAATCATGAAAGAGTCTTGTTTTATGTGAAGGAGTAGCATCAAATTGGGTAAGTTTGGATCTAGAAATGAAAGGAGTATGGGAGTTGGAAAGGTTGTAATGAGTTGATTCATAACGTTGTGCATCTATATCAACCATGTATATCTTATTATTGTATTCAAATTTCAATGTGCAGTGAAGGGTAGATGGGACTCCTTTCATAGCATGAATCCATGGTATTCCTAGGAGAATATTGTATGGAAGGGGTCCTTGTATGATATGGCTAGGAGTAGGCAACATGATAGGTCCAAACTTAATAGGTAATGTGATCATCCCTAGTGGTTGACTATGAATATTGTCGAAGCCACAAATATGAACATCATTAAGTTGAAGGATATTTTTGTCCATGAAAAGTGTGTTGAGGAGGTCCATGTTAAAAATATTAATGTTCACTCCATTGTAGATGAGAGTGTTCCCAACTAGAGTATCATTAATGATCACCTTTATCATCAAGGGATCATTCTTTTTTTGAATCTCAAGTTAGGGTAATTCATGTTTAGAGAATGTGATATCAGATTGGGGAACTTGCATGGGATGAGAGGGAGGTTTTAGATTGTTCAATTTTATGTAAGATTCAATCGCATCCATATTTATTTGTGCCATTTCATGAAAAAGGAATCTGAATGTAGGTGAAATTTGGATCAGCTCCCACACTAATATATCAAAAGGATCCTATTTAAGGTTGCCAACATGAGGGACTCTAAGGTGAGAAAAGGGGAATGGATTAGGAGTGGTGAGTGATCCCATAGGAATTTGAGTCATTAAGTTACAACTTAGTCACTACGAAACATTGTTATGTGTAGATTACATAATGGATTTTGAGATAGCTCTGAGTTTTTTATGTGATTCACCAGTGGGAGAAGACTTAGGAGGCTCACTAATTAAAGGAGATCCCACTTGTGTCACCATAATTTCAAGAATCTTTTCTTTATGTTCATGACCGATTGAGGAAGGAGAGTTGAATGTATCATGATTATCTACTCCTAGGGAAGGTTTAGTGTTTGAAGGATAGGTGTTGAAGTTCATATGTTCTTGCACCATGATAGTCTCCTTAGGAGGAGTGTTTTCAGGAGAACTACATATTGGATGTTTTTCAAATTCAAGGGTTGGTTCTTCTAAAATAACTTCATCACAAGGAGAGTAATAATCAATGGTGGAATTTTCTTGTTTAATAAGGGATTCCATAGGAGAAGGGGGACAACTAAGATACTCATGACTTTCATCGATTGTATCTTCTAACGACAATGTATCATCTTCGCAACTAGAAGAGATACTAAGGGAAGGACAAATTTTATTGTTATCATTCCTTCTTGTAGCGTTGTCTTGTATGTTAAGAGAGGTAAGAGGAAAAAAAAATAAAGGATTCTTAGAACTCTCAATAATTGGTTCTTTTGACATGAAAATGTTTGCATCAGCAAGAGGGGAGAGATTAGGGGAAGAATGAATATGATTTTTTGGAATGTTCAAGGTTGTACTCTATCACTCAAATGCTCTCATAGGGAGGGGGTAGGGAAGGTTTCTTAGCATATCTAGATTTGTATGATACTAGCATTGTTGGAAAAAAAGTGATGAATACATGTAACCATTTTATGCACCATTTTAGCAATATGAACAATGTGGATACAAATATAAATAACATTTTTATCCAATGTATGCTAAGTTTTAAGAATGTAAACAATGTATATGAAAGAATGAAAAGTACTTTTAGCAAAATTACGCATAGTTTTATGAAATGTAAAAATTGTATAAGGAAAATTAAGTAGTACTTTTTATCAATGTTAAGCACAATTTTAAAAAAGTAAGAATTTTGTAGATCGAATGATGAAGGTATATCAAAAATGACCACCCTAAATTGATGATTTTGAGTTAAAAGAATAAAACTATGTTCTCAAAACTTTCCAGGCTTATAGTATATGGTACTAGGAGGTATAGGAACCATATAAATAAGGTTTCTAATGCTATAACAGGTAGTTAAAAATCTGAACTGGGACTAGGTCACCTAGAATGGCGATCTAGTCCCAATTGAGATTTTTTTTCTCAATTTTTTTGAGTTTTTAAAGTTGTTTTTGATGTGTTTCAGGCAATATGATGTATTCCTAAGTTGAAAATGTATAATTTTATAAATTTTTAATGAAGATATATATGCAAAAATGCAATCTAACATGAGTTTTTCACTAATACATTATTTTATAAACTCTAGGATGCAAACAATGAAAAATTCTATTGCAATGCAAGATTTTTCCTAAGACGTAATTGTAAAACAAGAATATTAACAAGTGTTGGACAGTTGGGTTCACCAAAATGAACCACCAAAAACATATACAAACAAGGGAAAGAGGATTCCCCAAATAGGCTCCTAGGGTTTTTTCAACCTAGAAGCTCTTGGTTAGGGAATGGGCTCTCTTTCCACTTTGGTGATATGCTTTTGGGTGAGTTCATTCAAAGGGGGGAAATTGGAAAGGGTTTTATGTTAAAGGTGCGGCTGAATGAAACTAAGCTAAGTAAACAATGTAAGTGAAAGAAAATGCAAAAACTATATGCAAGCCAACCTAAATGTATGAAATACAAAAAGTAAATGGAAAGTTGAAGACTTGTGCACCTAGAAATGATATGTTGCAGATGAATGGCCTCAGAATGCTCAAGAAATTATCTAAAATTAGTAGAGGGACACTTATGCCAAGTTGGACGACCTAGTCCTCCTGTTAGGAAAATCTGTTGGAGTGGGTTTCTATCAAAAGGGTATCCAAAAATGTGAAAATCCCCAAAAAATAAGTTCAAAGGGACTAGGTCACCATCATAGGTGACCTATTCCTCTTCTAGGTTTAGGATAATATGAAAGTGAAGATTGGGGCATTCAGTTTACACTCTAGATCCCAACAGGTGCCTAGTTTAGATTCTTCAGAAGATGAGATGAAAGAGGTCCCCAAGCTTCAACTAGGGCCTTGTTGGCTCGAATTCATTTGATGAGTTGAGGACACCTTCTAACCACCTTTCTCCTTGAAACAAATGCATACAAAAACACCTGAAAACACACATGCAAAGAGGAGACAAAGATTAGGGGTTTTCCTTAGTCAAACCCCTTTGATGATAATCAAATCCAAATGAAATATAATAAAAGGAATGGATGATTGAATTATAAAGCAATGTAAATACTTACCAAATATTTGGTGAAGATGTATGCAACATGCAAGAGTCAACTCCAATGGAGGTTGGCTTGTGAAAACCTTGTACTTGATGGCTTGCTTTGGAAGTCTTAAGTGTTAGAGTGTTTGTCAAGATGAGTGAGAGCAGAAAAATGATCTTGTTAGAGGGAAAAATGAGGATGAAAACCCTTATTTGTACATGTAAAACCCTAATTTTCCCAAAAATGACTCATGATAGGCCGACCTTAGGAATTAGGAGGCAATATTCTCATTAGAAATTATTTTAATTTTGAATTTTATGCCTAAAAGGACTAGGTCACCCAAAGTGGCAACCTAGTCCACTTGGAAAAATCCAAGTGGTGGTCAGGAATAAAATAGTGATTATTGGGGTTTATTAGCCTTTCCTCCTGAAGCACACTTTAATAGGGCCTAAAAGTACATTAAGGGGACAAAATTAGCATTCAAAAATGCTTAATTAGTGGATGATAAACCTAGATAAGTGTGAAAATGCATTACAACACTTTACAACACTTTTTCATAAGGCTTAGAAATATGTAAATGGGTGTTGTTTAGGTGAATTAGGTTGAAAGGGTCTTAAAAAAATGAGGAAATGGGTTACAACACTTGACAACACCTTAGTAAAATAGTATTATATTGGTGTTGAATTTCAAGCTTTCAAGACTAAATCAAGGTAAAACAAGCCAAAATCTAATGGAAAAGGCCAAAATGAGTGAAAAAGTGCCGAGGTATACACTTTTTGGCGACACAATATGAAGAGAAAGGGTGAAAAAGATGTGCTCACTCTGGGGCCACATAACATCAGGTTGTTCATGGGGTAAGTTGTCACAAAAGGCGAGAAAAATACACATGGCTGGTATGTACTCCCACACATAAAGGTGGCTATGGGGAAAATCGTGCTGCTTGTTGGGCTTCCCACTTAACCATACCAAAGTTACACACCCTAATAACTTTGATAAGGTGCCACAAAAGTAAATGGTTTGAAATGATCTTAGGATTGTTCTAAAGGGATTTTTCTTTTTTTTATGTGATGTCTCAACCTAGGGAACATTATGTGTAATTTTACAAAGAGAGGAAAAGTGAAAATGTACTCATCTTGTATTCAAAAGAGGAAAAATGCAAAGTCTCATCTTGAACAACATTGTACGTAATGTTTTCAAGAGAAGGAATCGTAAGAAAAAGAAGATAGCACAATGAAATGTGAGTGGTGATGTAGGCCCCCACTTTAAATGAATTTCTACACATCGTACTATGAAAAAATTCTTTAAAGTAGAAGAGGAGGAAGACATGAGAGCTTGTTTGGAAAGCCCTTTGCCAAGCCATATGTTTCTGAATTAGCTACATCATGAAAAAGGACTATATGTCACATGTGAGTCAATCTTAAGAAATGTCATCCACATTCTAGGCTTCCTGTTTGTGGGTATGTGCAAGATCATCATGGAAAAAATAGGCCCTTAAGTGGCAAAAAAATCAGAAAAATCAGAGTTAGCCAACTTGACATAAAAATTTGAATAAGTTATGTATATTATTTCATAAATATGTAAGAATAGAATTTGTAGAAAATTTAATGTAGTTTCTAAATTACTAGGTTTATTTACAAAAAAATAAAATCTATTTGGTGAAAATTTTAAATTTCAAGGAAAAAATAAGAAGTAGGTGTCGGTCTGACCACCCTAACAACATTAAAATGATAATGTATTTTTATAATATTTTAGATATAAGTAGAGTACTCATGTTCCAATGTGATGCATATTTTTTTGTAGTTTTTCTCCAAGTAAATAATTAATTATAAAAAAATTATGACAACTTTTAAAAAATATAAAGACTCGTATGTCTGAACACCTTAACTTTGTCAAAATTTCATGAAATTCAATTTTTTATTCTTTAATATTATAGTATGCAAAGCATATAATGTGACACATGTTTTGGATTCAAAAAATATGATACCGTTTGAAAGCTATAGATGGTTTCCAATTAACCTAAAAATCAGGACTTTAGTCATAATTCAATAGAAAATGAATAATAATTATTTATTAAATTCAAAGTAAAGAATAATTTATATTGGTGGAAACCTGAGAATCTCCTTTAAAAACCCTTTTCATTTCATCAATTTTGGGTAAAAAGAAAAGTCGTCAGCCACATACCCATCATATTGATACTTTTTGGCCCATCATGATCTTGCACATACCCTTATATGTTCATGAAAGGTTAATGAGTAGCCAAAAGAGACAATGGAAAGTTACATAAGAGGGAAAAAGCTAACAAACCCCTTTCCCCCACTTAGTGTAGGACAAGAGTGAGCCAAAAGGAGTGAGAAGATGCAAGGTTGATGGAAATCAACATTGATTAGGGGAATGAGGTGCCCCCATAGATGGAAGACCACCAAATTCCTTAAGATGTTGGGTTTTACAACTCAAGGCCTTACACTCATTGGTGTGATGACCATGAAATCAATGGTAGGCACAAAAATAATATTTATAGGAACAATGTTTATGAGTTCTAGGAGGAAGGGATATAAAGTGATCTTGGAGGAGGCTCAACAAGGTTCCCTCTTGATTGAGGGGAGGAGGTGATCCTTTGGAGGGTGAAAAAGATGTGTCTTGCTTAGTAGAGGATATGATACCTACACAAGGCACTAGGGATTGTGATATTTTGTATACTCCTTTGGAGGAGTATGTAAAATTAGAATTATTAGTGGGTTGTGCGATGAGATTTTCATTAAGAAAAGAGTCCTTTGTTTGTTTCAAGGATCAATTTCAAAGGTTGGGGTAGAAGGGTGATTTCAGGTAGGGTTGGTGTGAGGGGAAGGTTTGATGATTTTGATAAAATGACAAAATCCAAGACCATGATGTTTTTTTTGCATGTTAGGCTTGATAGGGTTGCAGATACCTTGTTCTTGAGCACCACAACCTTTTCCATTATAGGTAAGTTGCTTCATGAACTTAAAATTTTCTATAGATATTTTTCAACACTTTTGTATTGAGTGAGGGTTCATTGTTTGCATTGGTGGATAAAGTAGTTGAGGTGGATGCTTGCAAAGGATTCACTGAGTCTTTTGTTAGAAAGACTACATTTCTCTTTTTAGTGTCTTTGTTTATGATCTTGGGTTCTCCTAGTAAAGGATGTGTAAAGTTTAAGGAACCCCAATCATCATCTAAAGAATTTGGTTATATGGGTTCCACTATTTTGGTAGGTGTAGAAGTGGTGGAAGGTTTGGAGGGGTTTTTCTCAAGTTACAGAACACTATAAGGTTTAGGATCAATTTCAAGTGTGTACACTTTTTTGTTGTAGATTTACTTCATCTTACGATGAAGAGTGGAAGGCACACCATTCATTGCATGAATCCATGGCCTACCTAAGATGAGGTTTAATGAAACAACATTAGGCATAACATGAATCAATGTATCTAATGTGGCCACTCCAAGTGACTTTTTTCTGACACTGTCAAATCTAGTGATAGACAAGGAGGATGGATGGATGGTTGATTTATTGATATGGAGCCTATCCAAGAGATTGACACTACACACATTAACAATGGAGCCATTATCAACAAGGGTTCTCTTGATCCCTATGCATTTGTATTGAGATATGATCATGAAGGCCTCAAAAAAAAATTTTACATCCAAAGGAGGGAGATCACTTTGGTGGAAAACAATGTCAGTGTTCAAGCCTTGAATCATAGCTACAATGTAATTTTTTGTAGGGATTCTTGCATCGTGTTGTGATAGTGAGGGGAGGCTCGAATGAGGTCCCATAAAGATTTTTATGCGGGAGTATTCCTTAATTGGTCAACAAGGTCATACTCCCTAAGAAAGGAATTTAAGTGAGGGGAAGCAGGAAGAATGGGAGGGGATGAAGATAAGGATGGTGGGGATGATGGTTGGGAACACAGGTTATTTTGGGTGTAATGTGAATGAGCAATGTTATTATGACTCAATTTATGCAACACATTAGGCTTTGGTGGGGAGAGAGTGAATTCAAGATTAGAAGGTGGAGAAAGGATGTGTTGAGGTTGAATAATATTAACATCTGCTTTTGAAGGATATTCAATTTTATGCTTGGTTTGCATCATGATATCCTCCCTAGGAGGGGAGAGTTTAGAAGAACTACAATCTTCATGTGCTTGACACTCAAGGAGTGGTTTTTCTAAAATAACTTCATCACGAGTAGGGGAATGATCAATGATGGGATAGGAAAGAGTGGGATTGTAAGAGGTGAGTCTGTTTGAGTGTCAAAGGTCTCAATCTCTTGTTCCACACTATCGACCCTAGTATGAGAGCATGGAAGAGGTTCATCACATCTTGCATCAAAAGGATAGTAGGCATCAATATAGGGGACACAATTATGGTCAAATAGGTTACCCCAAAGTGCGGGAGAATGAGGGAAGGGAGATTCAAGAGTCTCATGACTTGTAATAGGTGTATCTTCTAACACCAACCTATCCACTTGGCATTGAGGCGGGTTATTAGGAGAAGAACAAGTTTGAGGGTCATGGTTATAGAGACTAGGTAAGGGTATGATGTTTTCATTTTTTTGTTGAATTTTTTGCAAAGGAGAGGGAGGATGAGGAAGACATGAAAGACCATCATGATCCTTAATGGTTGTTTCTTCTTTAACTAAGATACCTTCATCACTAATGGGAGAGATTTCAGGAGAAGAACAATTATGATTATCATGATTATCAATGTTTGTATCCTCATCAGTCAAATATTTAGTGGATGAGCTTGAAGGATGAATTCATCAAGGGCTTCATATAACATGTCCAAGTCATCACAACTAAAAGGCTCACTATCTCTAAGTTGGTGAGTGGGTGCATGTGATTTTGTTAAAGTGTTATTGTCATTTTCTACAAAAGCTGATTTAAATGATCTAGGAATTAATGCAGAAAATGAAAATAGCTTAATGTTATCCACAAGTACCATGAATGCTAGTTAAAATATAAAAAAATTCTATGTAAACCTAAAATGCAATACAAATACTTAGAATGAAATGCAATTTTCAAATGTCAAACAATGTAATTTACTGATTATACTATGCAATGATCTGAAAATAAGGTGTTGGAAATGAAAAATTGAAAATTTACAATGCATGAAATGGGCTAATCTTAGCTATTTTTAATCAAATACATGTAATAGAAACAAAACTAGTTGATAGAGATAGGTTCTGACACAAAAAAGAAGCCTAGAAATAGGGTTTTCAATTTTGTAGTAGGCAATTTCAAAAGCCTGAAGGGACTAGGTTGTCCAGGACGTCGACCTAGTCCTCCTAGTGATTTTTTCAGATTTTGCAGAAAATGTTTTAGGGATTCAAGTGGTTTCTGTGTTGTAAAATGCAGGTCTAAGAAGAAAATGTAGAATTTTGATAATTTTAAATGAAATTATAATGCAAAAATGCCACCTATATGCACTTTCACTAATGCAAGATTTTGAAACCCTAGAATGCAATTGAAACCATGCACAATGCAATGCGATGCAAACCTAGGATGTGAAAGAAGTCCAAATCAGAAAAGAGGGTGACGGAAAGTTGGGTTCACCAAAATGAATCACCAAAAAGATGATATGCTAAAAGGGAAAGAGGATTCCCCAATTAGGAAAATAGGGTTTCTCACCTAGGAGTTCTTGATTGCTAAATGGCTCTCTTTCTCCTAATGATTTTCTTTTTGCTGATTCCATTCAAAAGGGGGATTGGGGGTTTGTGATGTGTGTGTGAAATGTATCTAACTGCTAGAAATGGAAAATAGAAGCTAACTAGTAATATTAAACCTAAGAAATGTAAGGTACTAGAAAGCACATTATCATATGTAAAATGATGAAATGTAAACAAACTATAATGGAAATGAAGGGAAAAGAAGATATGCACTTGGAGGATAAAGAGGAATGACATGAGGGTCTAGAATATTTTAGAATTTGATGCAGAAGCTGAGAAGGACACTTACGCAATTTTGGGCGACCTAGTCCTCTTTCTGTGAAAATCTATCGGAACCCATTTTTGCTGAAAGGGTACTCATAACTATAAGGAAACAAAAAATGCATGTATGGTTAGACTAGGTCACCACTAATGGTGCCCAGGGAAAACTCTAGTGGGAAATATTAGCCAATTGGCGAATTCTAGGAATCAGGCAATTCAAATTTGGAAAATTTACCGTATCTGTAGGGTGTTCAAATCACCAGGATTTCACAAACTATCGGTCCAATACATGTCCATTCACCAACGGTTTTTTTTACAAGGCATGTTTAGGAAATAAATTTTCCATAAAAGACTACGCGTTTCCAATGGATCGATTAATATTTTCACTTGGAATCCCGGGGAGCATGTCATAAACCACCAACATAGTTGCCAATACTATTAAAACAACATTATATGAGGATCCATTTGGCCAATTAAAATTTGAAAATAGTTTCTTGTGAAGACCCATTTCATCAATTAAAATTTATAAATAGTTTCTTATGAGGACCTATTTCGCCATGAAAATTACAAGGTATCATTGTATAAGGACGCGAGATTCGCCAAATTTTTAACATACCATTTCAAAATCCCACAGAATTTGCCAAATACGGATTGATATAAATACAATTGAAACCATTATTTATTCTTACACATTTTATTAGGTTTTACACATTTTGTTTGGTTCTAAGGTTCTACTTCTCGATTCAAATGTTAGAGAAACCCGAAAACATAGACTCGAAGGTGAGTGATCATTTCTTCATATTGTTATTAGTTATTAGTTATAATAATAAATTTTTTTTATCTATTTTCCATTCTTGCTTCAGTCTTAAACATAATTTTGAGTAGGGAATGGGATCTATATTCTGTATCGGTGTGTCCTTAAGCAAGAAGATATTTTTTCCAACTTTTATTCGAAGTGGGATATCAATATGTCAAGTAGCAAGGGTAAGACTCCTGAGTAGGAGGGTAATGAAGAGACTAGGAGGCCATCAAAACACCCAAAATGTGGAGATACCATACAGTCTTACTTTGGAATTGGAAAAGTTTCTAATCCATCAGATCAAGGTGGAGCTACACCATCAACTCTTCCACCAAATATTATTGAAGATGGAGCTACATCATCAACTCTTTCACCACAGGAAGGTGAAGGTGAGATTGTCATTGTGTTAAATTTAAATGTATCAAATGAGGATGGAAATACCACAAAAGATGTTCTAAGGGATACCCTGGATAGCTAGAATGAGATAACTTACTCGGATGAGGATGATGTTGGTAGCAAGAAAAGAAAATGAAAAGAAAAATTGGGGCGTGAGTGGGAAATGACAAGAAATTTTCAAATTGGTTGGTTGTCGAAGTACCCATTCCTTGAACCAGTGGGGGTATCAAATGAAAATGATATTGAAAGGGCATTAGAGGTCAAATGTAATATTTTTAGTTGGAAATGTGGAAGAGACAAGATGATGCAGCTAAAGCTTGACACTATAGAAAAGCATACTGGAAATTTTTATGAAAAACAAATCATAGACAGAAAGGAACAATCATTCGTACAATGGAAATCAAAGGAAGAATATCTTCATGTTAAGTATGTCATCGATTATGGAGAGAATAACCATAGAATGTCAAAGATTAAAAAATGTGAAGGTACAATTGAGGCTCATTTTGGAAAAGCCATGGGAACAACAAATCTATCAAAAACTATTCAGATGAGTGTTGTTTTTCATAGTTTGTCTAGGAGGCATCCTATGATAGACTACCCAGAATATTTTGATTTATTATCTTATTTGAGTGTTCCCCACTTTCCCTTCTCACATTGGTCAATGAACACTAGATGGGAATGGGCGAACTATATTGTTGCAGTGGAAAAGCAAGATTTAAAGGAGAAATTAAAAGAGTCAAATTTCATTGCATTATCTTTAGATGAAGTTACTCTGGTAGACAATACTTCTTGGGTTTTTATGCATTTGTATACTATGGAACAACATGTTCTCCAAGCTCATCTTCTTTGTGTTCATAAAATGAAGGATAGTTCAACATTACAAACTACTTGTGCACCATACATGCTTGGAATTCACTGCATGTCCCACATAATGAATTTAGCATTCAAAATTGTAAGCAAGTTCCCTACAGTATCAAAAGTTGAAAATCTAGTTCGCAAGATCCACGCATACTTCTGCCGAAGTCCGAAACATTTCGTTGAATTTCAACATTTTGCTAAGGGAATAACACCTGGAAAAAATATTCTCAAGGATGTTGATACCAGATGGATCTCCCTGCATGGACCAATGCAACGAGTTCTTTTAGGATATCAATCCTTGATTGGAGTGATGTACGAGCATCATAGGACAGTAGACAAAGCTCCTCACCTCTTACATAGGTTAAGCGATATAGCGACAGTCTTGAATTTAGCTAGTCTTCTCCCCATGCTGGATGTGATGAACAATCTTGTGAAGAAATCCCAAGACAAAACTATGTATATTTATGAATATTCCAATCTGCATAAACTTGCAGGCTTGGCCCTCGATCATCTATATCTAGATCTAACAGAAGAAGGTGCAAATTATTTGATGTGGCAGAAAATTACTGATTTGAATAATCTTGATAATTATTTATAGTTTAATGCAAGTAGGCACTTATGTATTTGTGTACGTGGATATGAAATACCAATGTACCATTGTAAGAAATCTAGGTGCTCTAGAAAAGAAGTACCTATTAACGAGGAATATTTTAACGGCATTGTTAAATCTGTTAGTGATAATTTGAAAGAAAATTGTAAAATCTCTTTCCTCAGAGATTCGTGAAAGATTCCATTGACATGAAATACTTGAAGCCATGGGTATTGTGTATCCTCAATTTTGGGTAAACCAAGATAACGAAAATATTTTCATGATCAAGTAAAAATCTTGATTGAACAGTTTTCAAAAAAGGTAACATACAATGAGAAGACAATAGAAGGAATTTTAAATTTGAAAATAAGCTTAGAAAGTAATGTCAGAGTTTTTCAATAGCTATGAGGGACTAGTATAAGTCCATGGGAAATGAGAAGGCCTTTGAACCGGGATCAATAAAAAAGGTCTGGACAAGCTTAGGTCAGAGTGAAATATTGTGTGGTTTGATGTCAGAATATTTCAAACTTGTTGATTTATGTCAAACAATGATATTGGGATCAGCGGAGGATGAGAGAGTTTTCAATACATTGGGGTTTTTGAAATCAAAGTTAAGAAATAAATTGGACAAGAAATTGGAAAATTGCTTGAGGATGAAAGGAACTGCTTATAATGTCAAAATATTTCCTTTTGAAAGGGTACTCGCAATCTCGAGGTCCACATGTGAAAGAAGAAGGACTGAGTTGTGCAACATAGGCTCTCCAATTCCAAGAGTCGCCGGTACTGGTGGTAGTACTAGTGGCAGTGGTAATGGGCCTAGGACAAATGACAATGATATTGAAATTGACACAAATCAAACAATGAATGTTGAATTTGAGACACAGGCCGAAGAAAGTGTAGAGAAATCTCAGAATCAAGATGACTCTTACTTTATCTGAAGATGAGCATCGGTTTGAGGACCCTGAGTCCGTTTGGGAAATGAAAGAGAATTAGCAAGTTTTAGGTATTTTTATTGCACTTCATAAATCAGTTTCCATTGTTCCACAGTCCAAACTATATTTGATGATATTTATATTGTATTCAATGAACATTGAAATTATGAATCATTGCACTTCATGATATCTTATTTTATATTGCAATCAAGCACTGCATGAATCATATTCCAAATTGTAGAACTTTGATGATTTTTTATATTGTATTCAAATAAATTATGAATCATTTCACTTCAGGTTTAGGATATTTTATTTTATATTGCACTCCAAGTCTCCATGATATTTTATATTATATTGCACTTCATGAATCATATGCCAAATTCAAATTGTAGTTGATGATATTTTATAAATTATATAAAATTATATACCATCGGCCTATTAATGCTTCATCGGCAAAACCCCCATAACAACTCTACCGATGGACCGATGAAAAAAGCTCACAACCTAGTATCGGTGTAACAATACTCTATCGGGCTGACTCCTAAGGTGCTCTCCCAATATACTGATAGATTCAAGTTGTCAAAAAAAGTAACCATGAATTATAATTTATGACCATGGGCATGAATTATCTTATTTTATCAATAATCACAAAAATATACTACTTTTTGATTTTATAAACAATGCAAATTGTAGAAATTTGTGTGACAAGATCCATATTATAGCCTACATTCACATTGCATCCATAAATATTAAACAAATTTTAAATTCCATATCGACGTAGTCCTTCCCCCATTCCTAACAAAATTTGATACCATCGGCCTAGCAATGCTTCATCAGCAAAACTCCCATCACACTCCCGCCAATGGCCTGATGAAAATAGCTCACAACATAGTATCTGTGTACTGTGTAACAATACTCTATCAAGCTAACTCCTAACTCCTAAGGTGCTCTCCTGATATACCGATAGAGTCAAGTTTTCAACAAAAGTAACCATGAATTATAACCATGGGCATGAATTATCGAATGCATAAAGTATATCGGGGGAACTATGGTGCATCGGGGAAACATTATCAAGCGTCCCACTGATAGAATGAAGGATAGGTGTCCGTCGATGGAGAGGGTAACTATCGGTGACAGACTGATGTGACATCCCGGGGCATCGTGCTGTGGTGCATTTATGAACCAAAATTTAAGTGAATTATATCACAAATTGATCACATAGTTGTTAAAAAATCCTAGAAGATTTCACTTAGGGCAGAAGTAGAAAGGCAAAAACTTGGAGTTGTGATGCAGAAAAGACTAGCAGACTACGGAGGTGACTTAGCGAGACTCACATAAGTACTTCAAACCCATTTGAGAAGCTATTTTCATCAAAAGCTTGATATTTAAATAATGGAAGAGAGTATAGACAAACCCAAAGCTAAAAAATAGAAAACCAAAAAAGCCTAAGAGACTCCTAAATGAAGACCTGATAGATCAATGCCCTGGGTCGAGCTCGAGACCCAAGAGGAGTGCCCAAATTAATCCTTCCATTGATCGACTATGGGACAAACAAAATGGCTTAGGGGATATTTGGACACCGCAACGAGGTACGACCTCTTCATGTACCATTACATTAAACAATTTAGGTTTCAACTAGTCTGCAATCCATGGAGGTTGAACCTGGGAAGACTTGTGGTGCCCAATGTGTTTGTGAAAACAAAGCTAATCAAAGCTATTGCTATCAGATATGACCCCAAGAAAAGAACTATTAAGTCACATGGCGGGGGTGACATGCTTGTTATTTCTAGGGATCTCATTTCTAATGTATTTCAGTTAGAGTGTTCATTGAATTTATCAATCACGGTCAAAGATCTCTTAATAGAGTATCACCGCATGGATACCAGCTATAAGAGATGGAAATTACCTTTGCATCAGCCCAAGGATGAAGGAGGCCAACTCAGGAGGCTCTCTAGCAGTGAAAACCCTTCTTTCCATGAAGATTTGTTTGAAGAGTATTTTTGATACACCTATTATTTAGTTGGTCAGGTTTTGGGAGTAAAGGTTCCACCTCTCATGTCGATTGCCCCAATGGTCTCAGATGTAGACATACAGAGCAAGGATGCCAGACAATTTTATTATGCTAGCTACTTGGCCAATGCCCTACATCGAGGTCTTGAAAAGATCAAAAATAATAGTGATAATATTAATTTTTAACACTATTCTTTTCTTATGCATTTTCTATTGTACGAGGGACAAGTCAGAGGTGTCTAGAGTGAAGAATTAAGGATAAAAGATACAGATGAAAATGGAGATTTTAAACCTAGGTACAAATGTGGACTTCATTGTGGGACAACTGATTTGGTAGGTCTCATTACCTTTATTTTGAAGATTTTTTTGTAAAACAATTGATGAAGTTGCTGGGATATACGTGCAATTATAACCTATCCCCATAAGTACAAAGATTTCTAAGACCAAAGGAAAATGACCGGAGAAATAAAGAAAATCATAATTGGGGAGACCGGTATGCTCTCCCTAATTGTACAGTGATAAGGGTTTATGGGTTCAAAGGGGCTCCATACTTGATGCCACGAGTAGTTCTTGACCGAATTGATTATTTAGAAATTGTGAGGCAATTGCAAAAATCTGATTCCAAACACCTCAAAAGATATAGAAAAAAATCAATTATGCCCAACACCTTATGTTTTGGAGACTTTACAGTTGTTGCCAATGAAGGATATGGAGAAATTGATGGTAAATTAGCACAGTACAACCTACCTATAGGTGATGTAAGGAAACAATTTTATGCAAAAGGGTTTATTCACAAGGCGAGATTATCGCAGGGGATATCAGGGTATGAACATTTGTTCTCAATCGATGATGTCATAAGAAACCATGATGAGGCCTCCACCAAGGAAAGAATAGCCACCTATTACAAGATTATGCTTGTAGATGAATGGAAGAGAAAAAATGTCCCATCTTATTCAAAGGAATTTGGTGAGATACAGGATCCTTTAACAAGAATTGAGCAACTCATCGCTCATGTCAATGAACTAGTAAAGGATGTTCCCCCAGTTGTTTTTGATGCACCTCATGCAACCTATTTAGGAGTACAAAATGAAGACATAGAGCCCTTGGATTACATACCTTTATAGCCTACTCCTCAGGTATGTTTTTTTTCTGTAGATACTGATATAAGTGAAGAAGAGCAGGGTGATGAAGAGGGTGAGTAGGTCAAACAAATTAGTGCTCCTATGATTGCACAGTATGATCCCCCTCAAGAGAAGAATATTGTAAGATTTGAGGCATCAAATGAAGTATCAGATGAAGTGAGGGTCAGGGCTAGACAACAGTTTATTTATGATTGTGATTTTGTTAAATCTTCTAAATTTAAATCATTTGTTTATGAATATAAAGGCAAAAAAATGAGACAACAGATACAAGATATCACTCTTGAACATGAGGCAGCCGCTCTGGAGGAATTGACAAGGGAGGTAGAAAAGGAAATGGAGTCCATCACTCTTGAAAGAGGTAGGGAATCGCTTCAAGAAGTTGGAGTGTTGCTCCTGTCAAGGTGGGATATTATCTCTTCAATTGTATTTGATAGCTTCAAAAAAAGAGGGGATACAACAATGAACTTAACAGAAGAAGAAAGTGAAAAAATGTATTCAGGATATAGATACAACCCAGACGAAGCCAACTTGCTTATTCGGTCACTATATCCCCATGATAAAAGACCTACTATAATTAGTAATCCAAACCAAGTGTTTTTTCATCTCTTGGTTCAACGAGTAGTGGATATCAACCCTATGGAGACAACATAATTTAACATAAATGTGGAAAAATTTACTAGAGCATAGATCAAAAAATTGATTAAGGAAAATGACAAATTGAAGAAGGAGCTAGCAAATCAAAGAGAAAAAACATCTTCCTCCTCTAGATCAGAGTTGTACTCCCCATGGATTGAAAAATATAAGAGAGTGCTTGATGCATTGGCTGATGCAGCCTACTGGAAGAATTGTCATCTGAAATCCCAGGGGAAATGCAAAGAATTGGAGAAAGAAGTGAAAACCATCAAATATAACACTGTATCGGAAATGATAAAATAAAGATTCAACATAATGATAAAATGTGCTATTGAATATTGGAAACTATTCAAATAGAAACACATTGCATTGGTGGATAATGAATGATTGTAGCCTAGAATGATGGAGAAAAAAAAGGAGCTCGTAGATAAGAATGTCATGAAACATAAAATATTGCTGACATATAACAAGTTGGTAGAATCACATAATGGATATCATAGCAGGCTTAGGGAAGATTTTGAATGCTTTGATTCAGTCCCATTCCCGATACTTCATTTTGGAAATTGGAAATCTGTGAGAATATGATGATTGGAAGGAAGAGATTGTTGGGCTTCTAACTACTGTGTTGCAAGAAATAAATGACAAGGTTATGGTTTTACAAAACACTCGTAAGCAACTCAAAAAAATAATGTCTATGTAATATGATATGAAAGAGATGATCTCTAATGTGGAAACCTATGCTGAACATGAGTACATCCATCACCTCTCTGTAGTCAATCTATTTATTAGCCAAACTGTAGATGTGTTAGAATCAGATCCAATGGGACAACCATCAGATTTAGAGGAAGAACGCTAGCCAACAACATGATGAGCACCCTATCATGGAGTAGAAGCCTTGAACAGATCTTAGGTGGTTAGTGGTCACGGGCTTCTGCTTGGAGATTAACGGATTGGTGCATTCACCTGCAACATTGTTTTATTTATAATTTGAGTTATGTTTAGTTGTCAAACTCCATGACTTTTTGTAAGAGTTTTGTAGCTTGTTTCCTCTCATATATAAGAGAGATCAAGACCCCAATACGAAGACTTTAGAGTATAAAATAGTAAGAAGATAGATAATAGATTGCACCAATTCACCCATCCATCTAATATCATTTTTAATTAGACTTTAGAGTATAAAATAGTAAGAAGATAGATAATAGATTGCACCAATTCACCCATCCATCTCATATCATAAACTATTTTTATAATGCATATCATTTGAACTTTCAAGATCAATACAATGGAGAACGTTACACATATTTACTGATTTT
Source organism: Sequoiadendron giganteum (assembly GCA_007115665.2). Taxonomy (NCBI): domain Eukaryota; kingdom Viridiplantae; phylum Streptophyta; class Pinopsida; order Cupressales; family Cupressaceae; genus Sequoiadendron; species Sequoiadendron giganteum. The sequence continues at coordinate 664,395,603 of CM021102.1, forward strand.
CTTTCGAGTGTTCAACTATTGTGGATTCATATGCTTATAAGTTATTAACTTATTTGGCTGTCTCCAAAGTGGTTGTTTATGTTATTCAAATTGAGTGTGTGGAAGTACATTTAATTTGTCAGTACATTGAATTTGAATTCTTCAGGAATAGGGGCTGTGACCATGGGGTTTTAGATTTATTTATGGACATGATCATTGATCAAGTAGTAATGTGGACCACAAAATGGATCTTGTCTCACAAATCTCTGCAATTTGTGCTAATCATAAAATCAAATGTAGTGTATTTTTGCAGTATGTGGGACGTGGATGAGGTGTAAGTTGGTGGATACTGATCAAGATTTTTAGTCAAAACATAACAGAAGCTAACAATTCAACATCCATGACTTAGAAGCTCTACCAAGAAGTAAATATAATGAGCTAACAATTCAACATCCATAACTTATAAGCTCTACCAAGAAGTAAATATAATGAGCTAACAGATCATCACTAGTTCAAATGATAAAATAAATAATAGAGAATCTAGATAATTGAACATCATCACATTACTGAAGTCTAAATTTGAGCTTTTTAATTGAGTTTCACATGAAGGAGTAAATATTGGTATTGGAGATGCTAAATCTTTCCAATGCCCAAAGACAAGTCTGCACAAAGTTGAGTTGGAACTTGGAAACTCATATTATCAAATATTGAAAATAATAAATCAAGTCACTGTATCACCTTTCTAGCAACTTCCACTCTTCTGGTGGTGGAATTTCCATTTGTTCTAACTAAAGTTGTTTGAATTGAAGTTTTGTTAACATTTCATGATTGTAGTTGGAAGTGGAACTTGCCTTGAATTCTTTAGTTAATTTTGCATTCAAGGTTATCAGTGTTCTGATGGAATCCAAATAGCTCACATCTAGGTTTTGAGGAAACTAGTCCAAATCAATCTTCCTTGCACCTTCCATCTTCTTTCTAAAACCATCCTTTCCAATGAATCACTCATTTGTGTCACAAGCCTCTGGAAAACCAAGCTCTATGAAGTTCCTTACCTTTTCATTCACCACCTTCATCTTGTCTACAACCAAATGCAAATATTCCTTTGTTCCACACATTCTCGAACATTTTTCAATGATATATGACAACTTCATTGAGGTTTCAATCCGATTAGTAATCCGTTTTGATTTCAGATCATTGTCATTGGCTTTGTAGACTGTTTGTAGAACTTGATTTGCATATTTCTCTAATTCCAACACGTTTTTGTTGTCCACTAAATATTTGTTTAGCTTCTTATAATTTGTTTGATAGCATAAATCAATTAAAACATTTCACACAAATGATCAAACCTCTGCATTATTTCATCTCAGATCTTTTTTTTCATATGCCTCGCTGTATCTCTACAAAATGTAGATAACTTATTTTGAGAAGACTGAATTTCTTCTTTTGCTTCCATCAGCTTTGTCTCCAATCTTTCATTTTTTTCTTTGTTTCTCCATTTTTTGTTCCCATTGTGTATATCCATTTGCAATGCTTAGTCTTAGTTTTTCTAAGTGGATTTTTCCTCATCATATTTCTTGTTGCTCTTATCCAGCCTTCGCTCCAAGTTATTCACTTCTCTCTCATTTGATTTATCCTCTTTGCTTGTTGATGTAGAGGCAAATTTTATTATTCCTTTTTCTAATTCATTGCACTTGTTATCTGTTGCTTTCCTCTTTGCTTTCTCACTTGCTAGGTCTGCCTATAACTTTTCTATTTGGATTTGTAACCTTTTCTTCTCTCTATCTTGCTTTAGCAATGATGTGTACACTAATTCATTGTTCTTCTTTGTTACATTAATTTTTTTAACTTATTTTTCAGGCCAGATGAAAATTGGTTACCTAGTATTCAAATCAATCCATCTTATTTGTTGGTTTTTTTTGAACCGTGGGAACAACAATTGTGTACTCCATGATCTCTTTATTTGGGTCAAATGTTGGTAATACCATGGTTGTTGCAGGCTCTGAAGTTACAGTAGACACACTCTCCATTAGCTACTTCTTTTCTTTTTTATTCAAGTCTGATTTATTTTTAAACTCTTCAATGAAATCATAACCTAGGGAGGCAGGAACAATGGAATGCTTGAATGGCGATGGAATAGGAGTACTTGTATTTGCTAATGATGTTGCACCCACACTAACTGGAATTGGGGGAGTGTCTGGAAATAACTCCTTTGTGGTGGATCCACGGATTATTTGACTTGGACCTGTCAAAATCCTTTGCCTCTTTTGATTTCCTTGATCACCTGGTGTTTCTGTGGTATCTTTTGTTATTTTCCTCTTAGTCTTGTGTGTATTTTTTTGTTGTAGCACATGTTGACCACTACTAGTACTACTACCCATACCATCACCACCAATGGCACTCCCGGTTGCACTAAGTTGTCCACCAAGGGCATGTCGTAGTTGTGATTATATCTGACCATGAGGATGAAGATTAGAAGCTCTAAAAAATTGAGTTTGACTTGTATGCCCTTGGTCTACCTTTTCACCTCCAAGCCCAAGGCCAGATTTATCCACTCTTTTTCTATGCTCAATGTCTATTATTGTCCAAGGGCCTTGTCTTTTGGACTCCAATTGACCACCTTCATAACCAATTTTTTCAAGTATGGTTGCTCCTAAAGTATATTTTGAAGCATTTGCGGCATCACTTAAACTAGGTTTGTAATTGGCATGGATTTTTTATTCTTCTTCACTATCAATATCATCATTAGATTCATCATCAAATTCATCACTTCCTTTGCTTCCACATTGATCAAGATGCTCTATATTCCATAATTTGCTAAAATCTTTATCTTCTTCATTAGCTCCATACTCTACAAGAGCTCTTGGATCACCTAGGTCCTTCCTCATAGACCAAAAGGCAGTAATTTTTTATCGTGTCCAATTTTTATCTGGCTACATGTAGGATCATGATAGGCCAAAAAGTGGTGATATGTAAGTGATATGATGACCCATCTTGCTGACGAATTTTTTTTACCCAGAATTAATGAAACGAAAAAGGGTTTTTAAAGGATATTCTCAGCTTTCCATCAATATAAATTATGCTTTACTTTGAATTTAATATGTTATTATTATTCATTTTCTATGTGAATTATGACTAAATTCCCGATTGATAGGTTGATTGAAAAACATCTATAGCTTTCAAATTGTATCATATTTTTTGAATCCAAAACATGTGTCACATTCTATGCTTTAGATGCTATAAGATTAAAAAATTAAAAATTGAATTTCATGAAGTTTTGACCAAGTTAAGGTGGTCACACATAGAAGTTTTTATGTTTTTTAAAATTTGTAATAAAAAAATCATAATTAATTATTCACTTGGAAAAAAATTACAGAAAAATATGCATCACATCAGGACATGAGTCCTCTACTGATATCTAAAATATTATAAAAAAATATTATCATTTTATTGTGGTTAGGGTGGTCAGACAAACACCTACATCTTATTTTTCCCCTGAAATTTAAGTACTACTGCATCGAAATTTTGAAGAAATTTACAAAATAATCCTAGTATTTTAGAAACTACATTCAATTTTATACATATTCTATTCTTACATATTTTTGAAATAATATAGATAACTTATTCAAATTTTTACGTCAAGTTTTCTAACTATGATTTTCTAAATTTTCATTGCCACTTAAGGGCCTATTTTTTCCATGATGATCCTACACACACCCATCTATAACTTCCTTCTCTAGAGAACCTGGAATTTTTACTCTACTAGATGTTTTATCATTTTTTTCATAGAAATTGTTGTATGTCCTGATTTTCTTTCGGTGCAATGCCATAATTTCTACTGAAAATTGTTCAAAAGAAATACCATTCTCAGCAACACTTTTCTCCATTGCTATTTTGACCTCATCCCAAGAATCCTTGTTTCTCAAGTTTTCAAGCAAGGATTTACTTTGATTTAATGATGTCACATGGATCATACTACCAGTGACAGATATCATCAAAGTCAAAACAATTCAAAAGATTATGTGCCACACTAAATGCTTTTTTCTTGAATGTGAACCCTTCACATGAAAAAGGTAAAAAAGGAAATAAGGTCTTCTTTTACTGACTGAGAATATTTAGTTCATCAACACTCTACACCTGCCTTACATATTCCAATGCAAAAACTCTTTCTGTCACATGTACTAGAATTTTGTATGGCTGTACTCCCGATCCATAAAATATTAGCACAGTATATTCTTCCATTAAGTACCAATCAGCCAATTGTATTTATTTTCCTAGTTGCATGCAGTTTCTACATGACATAGGAAATCTAGGCATTGGAGTATTTGTAATTATTTAATGCAATGGAGCCAAAAATTAGTCTACAAAATGATTGTAGTTCCTTTGAGAATCATGCATCCTTATTACAGTGGTCCATTCATATACTAGAGCCATTTTATTTTCCTTTGCATTACTATAGGGTTGAATCTAAAGCTTGTTGGTTTGAAAAATTCCTCTAAATTTGAATAGAAAAAGATAGCACAAGTAGGCGGTGAACCTAAATGTCTTGGTGGAACCTGCTTTAATCATTAAAAAAATGTTTGTGCATGGATTCTACAATGTGCTGAGTATAATTATATTTGACATGTTCATCAATATAATGGATATTATATACCATTTCAAGGAGGCTTGCACCCACTTCCAAATTGCTATCCAGATCGAGGAAAAATGCTAGCATGGAAATAGTATCCTGAACCCATGGTTTAAAAATATCGAAATTATGATGCTTATGATCACCTTTCAATTTGTTTCTAGATCCTTAACTATTTTATTTAAGAAATTATTTTTTGCCTTTCTTCCACTACTTCATAGTCACTAGCAAGCTTTTCTAAGTCAATGTGGTGGTTTCAAAATTCTTCAGTTGTAAACCCCAACACTTTTCCAAGTTCTTCTGCATTAATGGATAACATTTCTTCTTGGTTATCTTTATTAACAATTTCTCTTTTCTTATCATCATAATTTTTGGCACAGACCATGATAACTTCTGGGCAAGGGAAAACTTCATGTAACATCATGCACCCTAATCCAGTTACCCATGGTGCACTGATACTATCAACTTGTGTTTGCTTTACAACCTTATTCTGAGATGAAAATCTAAGTTATGAGGTATGCCTACCATAGATTTTAGGATCATAAATATCATGGTATCCATCGGTGAAACTAGGGGTTTTATGCAATTCTGCATAATGTATTTTTTTATCAGACATTGATCTAGTGGTACTTGTGGTAGACATGCTTATACAAATGTGAAGTTGTGAAATTTGATTTCCCTAATAAGTAATACCTATTAGTCCTCCTTAAATTTAATGAATTCTTGAGTTTGTAAACCCAAACTTCAAACTTTGACAAAATAAGATTTTAAGAAATGTCAAATGATGAAACGTAGCCGTAGGAATTCTTTCACTTACCCAGATTCTGAGTCTCGACTCTTGAAAACTAGAATGACATTGTTGGAAGTGGAACCGTGGAATCCAAAATAGGGTGGTGCACTGCAATGAGCAATCTGAAGAGTAAAGAGTTTAAAAATCACTATACAATTTCAAAGCGCAAAGTGTTTTAAATGCTTTTTTTCTCATAATTGGAACATTAAAGTGAATGACACGTCTTAGGAGTTAGGTCTACAAGACTACAAGTTGCAAATTCTTAACTATTGATCTTTCTAAATCTAAGGGTTATAGGGTGATTTCGCAGGTTTAAGTTTGGAATCCCATCACTCTGTGCATTTCATTACGGATGCAACTACAACCATACATCAAATTTTCATCCAACGGTTGAAAATTGAGTAATTTATGATATTAACTTAAAAAAATAAACATCACACATGTGTTTTAAAGTTGTTTTAACTTTTTCGTTCTAGGATTGGCATCAAGGTGAAGGGGTTAGTAACTTAACGTTGCAAAGGACTTATTATAGCCTACATATTACATAATGCAGATCATAGAAATTTTTGTGAGAAGATCCATATTATAGCCTACATAATTGCATTGCATCCATAAATAGATTTGAAATCCCGTACGTGTAGTCCTTCCCCCATTCCTAATAAAAATCAATACCATAGGCATCAACCTAACAATGCTTTATCGGTGGAACCCCCATCACAAGCCTACCGATGGACTGAAGGTGAAAACTCATAACTCATAAGGCGTGCTCCTTGATATACCGATAGAGTCAACAAAAGTAAGCACATCGCTGTAACACATAAACATCGGTGGAAAAAATGATTGTATTCCCCCAATGGCTCGATATAACCATGAATTATCAAGTGCATATTGAATAAAGTATATTAATTAATTTCTCAAAAGAAAAAATTGATTTGAATATATTAAATTATTAATAGACACTGATGATCTGAACTCAGAAAACAACTCTTTACTCTTAAGCGTAAATGAATAACGAAGATTTAAGAATAACACAACACAACCATTTATTTTATTACAACTGAATTTCAATGTCACATTATTACACATCTTTTTACAGACAAGTAGCACTGTAGCTCCTATTTTATATAAATAACATATGTTAGTGTGGCACTTTAGTACTTTACATAAACAAAATTTAATAATTTATTCCAAGTTGTTGCTCGTTACAATGGATTACAAATTCATTCCAATTTCTAAGCTTCTGCTACTAAAAACTTACTACAAATGTAACTCTAAAAATAAATGCTTTTTCAAAGCTTCTGCTGGTGACAACTTAATACAAATGTGGCTCTGAAAATAAATTCATGATTCCAAGCTTCTACTGGTGGATTTTCCAACCATGCTAGGGAAAGGGGGTTCAAATCAATCCTTGGGAAATGGGAGCCATGAATATAGAAAATGTACTTACCCCCTTCGAGAACTAGAGTCATACAGAAGATGTAATACAAATGTCTCTTTGAAAATAAATGAATGGGACTTGCTTGGCCAGCCATGCTGGGGAAATGGGAGTCGTTAGAATATAAGAGGAGAAGCAAATCTTCTCCCATCTTTTGCACGCAACTTCCATGCACTTGTATAGCACTTACCTCCATCAGAGCTCCTCATCCTGGTTCAAAACTTGTCTGAGAAGTTAGGTTAACCAGATCAACTTCTTACCAATTCCACCCATTCTGAACTTGAAGGAAATTTTTCTTTTACTGATTACTCTATAACTACATAACTGTAGGTAGGAGAATTTATAGTATCCCCAATACCGCATCATCTTCATCGTGAATCTTATTAACCCTAGAAAATAAAAACCCTTATGGCACTATCCACTATTCATTGAATCACTATCCCTATTTATCGACCACCAGTGCTGCTACTAGTCTATATAATTAAAATATTTAATTTGATTAACGTCTGGCTACCTGCCAATTGTACCTCAAGCTGACAAGTTGTCAAAATCATTGATTCACCAGTGCCACTCAAAGTTCAAACGATATGAAATCATTAAAAATATTGTTTCATTAAAGCTATGAGTTATCCAAGAAATTGATTTAGATGTTCATATCACATATGTCATTAATCTCTTCCACTGTCACTGCAAACTACACTTTCTTCAAAAAGATTGAGAATTTCAATTAAATGAAATGTACAACATTGAGGCATTGAAAAGACTGAATGAGCGATGAGCGATGGGCCTTTATCTCACCACATGTTTGCATCTAACGATTATAGTGTTATTCCAGAGGTTTCAATTCACAATTCTAATGCTTTAGAGATTTACTTCCAGAATGAAACTCTTTTTTCTTGTTGGTGTATAGATTTTCCACTTTAACCTTGAAAGTAGATGCAAAATATATTTTTTTAAATGACACAAAGTCATTTTTCTGACAATCAATAAAGAAAAGCGATATTTTCTCTTTTAACAAATGAATTAATCTGAACAAATATGCATCTTTGGAAGTTCCATACCCTGATATTGGCTGGAAGTACCATTTTGAGGAGACTCTGAGTATGGAGTTCAAAATGCTACAACCTTTCCTTGTATGCAGGCTCACTTAACTTTACTAGCAAGAAGTACAATCTACTACTAAATTTGTTTCTCCAACCTCTTTATTTAAGATCTATCCTTTCAGAGGATTTAAAATATTACGTTAAACCTATCCAGGTTATGTTTGAAAGCATTTGAGAAGAAATCCCTTAATAGCACCATACAATTCATTAAATGAGTTAACACTTCAAAAGTTGTGCATCCCATCGAGGTTGCCCAAACACTAAGAAACAAAACTTTATAACCATTTGTATGGTAATAAAATATCAACCATTGATTTCTAGAAATCTAACGACTCTAGTTTTATTCCAGAGGTTTCAAATCACAAGTCTAGTGCTTTAGAGATTTACTTTCAGAATGCAACTATAGTCATCCATCGAACATTCATCGAATGACCCCTATGATTTTTCTTTGACATATCTATTTATTTCACCACTGGATTTTTTTATTATTTTGAGATTCTTTTGAATTCGCGAAAGAAAATATTTTTTTTTCTTTGAAAAAAGGTTTTAATCGCCAATGGAAAAAAAATGTTGGTTTGAAAAAGGTTTTAATCGCAAATGAAAAATGTTTTATTCGATCAAAAAAATTTGCAATTTGCCAAGATTTTCCATGAACTTCCAGAGATTATAAAAGTTTCACCAATTGGGATTTTTTTTTTCCAAAAAACGAAAAAAATCACTAATAAAATTAATATTTTTCATCAGAAAGTATACATGATTCACTAGGATTTTACACCTGCGCCAGGGGGTGGGGTTTCTTAAATTTTTCCCTGATGGTGACCTAGTCCCTTTTAGCCTATAGAGAAGTTTGAAAGTGGGATCTAGAGGTCTTGGTCTTCACTTTTTACTTCTCTGAGTGTTCAGATTTGAAAATTTTATTCTTGGGTCCGAAGTGACTTCCAATGGATGTTTTGACCTAACCAACAAGTCTTCAACGCACTCTTGAGTGATCTCCAACCTTGCAAGATACCTAAATCTGCAAACACGCAAAGAAGGAAGAATAAATGTTGCTTGCTAGTGTATGGGGGTTTCCCATGGTCAAGCCCCTTTTAGATAATCAAATCAAATGAAGAAACAATGAAGTAAAGCATGAAACAATGAATTTAGTTACCTTGCCATGATGTTAGCTCTTGAGTTGAAGAAATGGAGGATTCAACCCTTGGATGCTCCTTTAGATATGTCATGTTGGCTTAGATTACTCAAACCCTAAGTTGCTTGTGAAGGAGTGAGGATGAAATGAGAGGAATGTGAGTTGAATGATGCATCTAACAAGACTTTAGGGTTTTTAGGCTTATTTATACATGTTATGCCCTAATTTTCTTGAAATAACACCATGCATGCCAACCTTAGGGATTTAGAGACAAAATCTTGAAAGAAACTTAGGTTAAAATTTAATTTTATGCCACATGGGACTAGGTCACCCAAGGTGGCGACCTAGTCCACCTAGGAAAATTTCATTGTTTTTCGAGGATTAAAATATGATTATTATTGTTTTTTGGGATTGTCTCATGAAAAGTCACTAAGATAGGACTTATATGTGTATTAAGGGGTCAGTTTAGCATAATAAGGGGTTGATTTAGTGATCACAAGCTTAGGAGAGTGTGAAAATGTTTTACAACACTTTGGCACAAGGTTTGGAAATGGTAAAAAGAGGCTGAAGATGGTCCAAGATCCATAGGCAAAGGTCTAATTGAGTGAAAAGTTTCAACGTCTACACTTTTTGGTGACACGGGATATAAAGTTGTAGAAAACTACAAGAAAATAGAGCACAAACAAAGTATTGAATAGAATAGAGAAGAACTCACTTTTCATATTACTCATCAATAGAATTACATATTTATAGATACCCAATGATTCAACCACTTCCTACAAACCTAAGAGATACGACAGTAGGTTGGATTGCATGAAAAACTAACTAAGTTTATTGATAAAAAACTATGTGACTAAACCAAATAACTGGAATGAATGGATAGATCAAATAGTTTGTTGTAGACTCACACTCAAACTCTTCTACATGCATAATTTCATTATTGAGTTATTCTAACACCCCCCCTTAAGGAATAATGTAATTTTGTTGGACACCTAACATATCTCTATATGATACGAAATTTATCTTACCTAATGGCTTAGTAAATACATCAGCCATATTCTCATTTGTGTTACAATATTGCAGCTCTATCTCTTGAGATTGAATCTTCTCTCTTATAAAATGATTTTGAGTTTCAATGTCCTTTGATCTTGCATGATAAACTATATTTTTTGCTAGCTTGATTGTACTTTAATTGTCACACTTGATTGGGGTTGGTCCTTCTTACTTTTGTCCCATATATTCAAGAATACAGGTCATGAAACAACTTCACGAGTAGCACTACACAATGCTTTGTATTTAGCTTCAGTATATGATAAATAAATTGTTCATTTCTTCTTGTTTCTCCAAGAAACAAAACCTGATTTAAAGTTGAATGCATAACCAATTTTTGATTTATGGTCATTTGGATCACCTACCCAATCAAAATTTGAGTAACATGTCAACTCAACATCCAAATGGTTAGTATATTCAATTCCATAATCTATGGTACCCTATAGGTATCGAATGAATCTATTTTCTGGTTTCCAATGAGGCTCAAGAGGCTTAGCCATTAATTGCCTAAGTATGCTGACTGAATATGAAATATTAGGCCTTGTAGTGGTCAAGTAGTTCAATATTCCCAACATCTACCTATACAAAGTCCCATTGAATTCTCTAGCATCATAACACTTGAAAGCTTAACATTTTGTTCTAATGGAGTAGACACTACTTTACAATCTTACATATTGAACCTTTGAAATAATTTATTTCCATACTTTCTTTGAGTAATCAAAGTCTTACCATATTGTCTCCATAATTCAAATCCTAAATAATAATGCATTCTACCAAGGTCCTTCATTTCAAATTCATGTGATAATTCTATTTTGATTTCATCAATCAAATCTGTAACACTTTGTATTATAATTAAGTCATCTAGATACAATGAAATCAAAACAATTTCCACATTCATCTTTTTTTATGTACAAATTTGGATCATTTTTACTCTTGGCATTCCCTTGTTGAAAGAAGAATTTATCAATTTTCTCATACCATGACCTTGGTTCCTATTTGAGACCATACAATGATTTCTTTAATCTACATACCAATTATTCTTTTCCATTCTTTACAAATCCTTTTGGTTTAACAAGATATATTTCTTCTTAAATCATCATTCAAAAATGCCGACTTAACATCCATTTGATGTAACTCCCAATTAAACTTAGTAGCTATAGTGGAGTAAAATGCATACCCTTGAATTTTCACACATGTTTGGACCCCTCTTTCTTTATTTATCTTTCTTTATAGCTTAATTGGTCCTATGATATTTCCACAATCCCTATGAATGGAATAGTTTTTGGTTAATCCCAAAATTCTCCAACGCATAAGTGATCTCCTAATGATTATGATTGGTGTGTCCCTGATTTTTGGTTGGGACTAAAATTCCATTAAGGACGTCTTTGTTCCCCCAAGGTCTTGAGACCCTAATTTTGAGGTATCTTATTTGGTCCCCTTTTTGGTTTATGTGCCCCAAGTTTCATCACTTGGGACTAAGACACCACCTAGGGTGTCTTAGTCCTCCTTGTGTCATTTTCAAGATTTAATTTGAAATTCTGATGACTTTTAATCTCCTTCATTTAATGGATTCATATGTCGGCTTGCTTTGATACAATTTTGGGATACTAAGCATAGATAAGTATAAATACAAGGTTCATTCATTCATTTTCATCCTAAGCATTCATGAGATAATCCTAGCAATTTGAATTTATGAGATCAAGAGCATTCAAGAGCAATTCATCAAGCATTTGGAGCCATCATCAAGATTCAAGCATCATGTCCATTGTTGTGCTAACATTTGTGATGTAGGGTTTTGATTCAAGGAAGCAAGCAATTCAATATCTATCAAGCATTTCAAGATCCATATCCATCGCAGCCATTTCACACAAGTTTGCAACCATTACAAGGGTTTGGTGAGTTGTAGGATTACATTTTTCTCATTCACATTCCCTTCATTATTTCTATTTCATTTCAAGGTTTAATTACCAGTAAGGGGTTTGACCAAGGAAAACCCTCATTCACTAACAAACAAGTTTTTCCCATCTTGTCCATTTGTGTTTGCAGATCTAGGTTGAAGACTTGGAGATCACTTGGAGTGAACAGTTGTGAAAGTTGTAAATTTTCATTATAAGGTTGTCATCTTCATGAAAATTTAACTACAAGATAGATTGGACTAGTTCAGAACCTACCATCCAGAAGGAAGAAAGTGCAGACCTAGGAGCTTAGGACCACATTCAAACTTTTTAGAAATTCAGAGCAAGACTAAAATGCCATCTTGGGTGTCTTAGTCCTCGACAATATATTGTTAGAGATTTTTCAGGATTCTATTTTTGCATTTGAAGATTGTGTGTTTAGCCTAAAAAAATAGTAGTAGGACTGAAATGCCATCCTGGGCATCTTAGTCCTCCAAGGTATATTTTGGTAGTCTATTTATATTTTCAAAACCCTCATTACATCTCCAGGCTTCCCAAGTACACATACCCTAACTTGGAGTTACTCATTTTCAGTATTTGTAGGCTTCATTTACCTCATTTTAGGTGTTTTGCATATAATAATGTGTTTTCCAACATTATCTTTTCCAAGAATTTTCTTGGTGGTGAACCTCTTAAATCTAAAAGAACACCCCCTCTAACTCCTCCTCATTGTGTATTGGCACACCTTGAGATTTTGATAGTCAATCCTATTAGGGTTCTTAGGACATATTTGAATGACCTAGATAGAACAGGAGGAAAAGGGCACCCTTTCTCCCTCCCAATTTATCCATGGTTCATTTTGGTAAACCTGACTTTGTTTGAGAATTCTTTCTTTTTTGATTTGGACTCCTTTAGAGTCCTAGATATAGATTGCATACATTTTATTATGCATCTAGGATTTCTTGCATCTTGTATTAGTAAAAATACATTTAGGGTTTCCTATTTTTTCCTTAGTGAAAGTGCATATAGTTTGCATTTTTACTTTCTTGCATAATTACACTTCATTGAAAAATTAAAAAGTGCATTGTTTTCTCTTAATTTCATTTAGAAACATTGTTGTTGCATTGAAAGTTGAAAACCTACATTTCAAATCTTGCATTCAATTTCTTGTTATTCATTGATTTTCTTTGCATCCATTTGCACCATTTTCTATTTCCAATCATCAAATCTCTGGGTAGGCAACCTCAGAAAGTTGTTATCAAGTTAGAATTTGTTTTTTTTATCAAAAAACCTTTTTCTAGGACTAAAACGCCCTTCTTGGCATCTTAGTCCCTCTCAGGTTTTTTTTTTGCTCAAAATCTTCTCTTGGCTCTTTGTTGTCTATTTTGGCCTCTATAACTTTAGAATCTCATTAGAAGGACTTAAACACCCTTACTGGAATTTTAGTCCATGTTGACTTTGACTTTCCAGTTTTAAGGGTTTAAAATTAGTTTTTAATGTTTTTTTGGGCTACTTTTAGTTTGCTATTTTAGTTTCCATAATTATTGTTACTCCAATTTATTTCATTTCAAGTGTGATTGCAAGCATAGGAGATTGTGTTCATTGAATTTTACATGGTTTATTCCTTGTATGAGCAATAGTACTTGGTGTCCTACTACTAATATTGTGGTTAGACTAAGTGCGAGACTCATGAAATCCCATGATAAGATACTCATTGTGGATCTAGGGTTTTCAAGATCTCTTACTTCTAGTAATGGCACTAGTTGACTAGGTATGGACCATACCTTTGACACCTCCTTTTTCATGCCCACCTTACCTACAAGAATTATTCCAAGCATTCAAACAATGGTTGATCATATTCCTAAAGAAAACATAATGAAAATTCATGAAGACCTAGCCCATTTACAAGATACTGTGAATACTAAAAACATTTCCACAATTGTTATATCTGCCATAGATAGTTTTCACTGCATGATGGAAAGTGATGAAGGACTAGAAGTTGTTTGTAACATAGCTCACATCTTTGGAAAAAATATTCCTTCCACAACTAATGGTGCTCAAACTTCAACCAATGTGCAAGGAGGAAATCAAACTCCTCCCTCTTCAACCATAGCATCCATTCCCACCTACACAACTCCTCAAGTAACCACAATGATTCAACCAACTAGTAATATCCTTCCTACCTTGCACATCTCAACTAGTGCTCCTTATACCTACGTGGAATCCAATCTCATTCCTCCTCCCACAAGAAATCCATTCATTTGTCCTTCCAACACATACACACCACCACCATATTCACCTCCATCTGACACCATAAGAAATGATCCTATCATTAACCACCTTTTATAAATCTTTTCATCCCTTTAATGTCAAGTTTCTACCATGAATCAATATCAAAATGGTCCACCTTCATACTATGTCATGAGTAATCCATTATCCTTGGAGATATTGATAACTTTGGTGCCACAAGGTATAGATATACCTAGATTCGATAAATATGAAGGAAAGGGAGATCCTACTAATCATGTTAATACCTTCACTAATTTGTGTATAGTGACTTTATCCTTGAGGAAAAACTCTTGGCTAAACTTTTTCCCTGATCCTTGAAATACATGGCCTTGGAATGGTTTTTTGCATTACCGAATAACTCAATTTATTCACTCAATGAACTTCTTGACGCCTTTATTAGCCATTTCCAAGTGCACATGGTTCCTGAGGTGACAATGGCTAATTTGATGAGATGCAAGCAAAATGAAGGTGAAAAAGTCACTGACTTTATTTCACGTTACCAATTGCTTTATTGCAAAATCATTGTGAAGGTTCCTAATTTTCACCCCCAAAAGATATTCATAGCAAACTTACAACACAAGATAATGGAGAAGCTCATGATGATGAAATTTCCTTCCTTCATGCACCTATGCACGACCCTTTGAGACTATCAAAATGTTATAGGTGCTAGTGAACCAAAAGCTACCCCTATCCATCCTGAAAACTCTGATACTTCAAACCAAAATACTTATCAATCTTTCAAAAGACAACCCAAAAGTTTCCTTCAACTAAATTCCACCTCTCAACCTACCCAACCCATTGATACCCAAGTAATCACTATAAAGAAGAGTAATCCTTGCATATTTGGGGATCCAAAAAGACAATTCACACTCTTATTTGACACCCTTCACAACATCATAACCCAAATATTAGGAAAAAACATGCTTACCCTACCTCCCATCTGATCCCTTGACCCTACTAAACCATTACCTTCAAGCTTTAGACACAACGCCTATTTTGCTTATCACCAGCAAAAAGGACATGATATAGAACATTACAATCATCCTAAACATCTTGTGCAAGACCTCATTCATTCCAATAATATCCTAATTGGAGGTGTGAATGACAAAGGTAATAAGTATGTAGCTCCTCCTAATCAAAACATGCAAATATTTACCAATCCCCTACCCAACCATAATATATCATTTGTTAAGGCTAGTGAAACTAAGCCTCATGTGGTGAATGTTGACATGGATGATGAACATATGAGCAATCAAGAACAAAATCCTATGGATGATGACGAAAAAAATCCAATGGATAGTAATAAATAAAGTTCTATTAATACAATGAAAGGAGTGGTTGACATCGAGCCTCATAAACAAGAAACAATTGACATTACTTTCTCTTCAGAAGAAAAAAATAAACATGCACTTGATGGTCCTGTTTACATAGCTAGAAGAAAAAATAATAATACCACTCATGGGATTTTAATTTATCTTGATTGTGGAGAGAATGTGATCACAAAAGAAATATTATATGTGCATGAACTCACTCAAGATAGATATGATAAACAAAAAGCATGGATAAAAACATGATGATTTTTCTCATGCTACAATGGGCTCGATCACACTCCGTTTATAAGTAGGACCTAAGAAATAAAATTTTTCATTCCCTATCATCTCTAATTTAGACCAATTTCATGTGAAGTTAGGCTACAAATGGCTTCACTCCATGAATTGATCCCATACATTGTCCATAAGTGCTTAAAGTTTCTAGTTGACAATGAAATATTCACCATGAACCATAGTGGTTTTACACCCCCATCTTCCTGTGGAAATTTCTCCTTAGACTATTTCTGGCATGAGCCCATGGAACCTATAAGACAGCGTGAAGACTTACTTTTCCTATCCTACCAAAATTTCAAAGAAAAATGCATAACCAAGCTATCCCTTGAAAACTTTCCTCCACCCATGCTTGATCGTCCACCACCTAAACAAGAAAATGTTGAGCCTAAATCCCTTCCAAAAAATCAAGAACCATCCATAAACACAAACTTACCTATTTCCTACAAGATACCTAGAGGAAACTAAACAAGTCTTAATATGTCACCTAAGCAAAATTATAAAGAAAAAGAGAAAGTGGTTGAACAACCTTCCATGGTTTCTTCTATTCTTCCCTCACAAGAAGAAATAGAACCTCCGGTTGATCCACCTACTCCTACACAAAAACAATTTGAAAATCATAATAAAACGAACTGTAATGTTTGAGAGTGTAGGTGTAGGCATCATGCTATTTATCAAAATATGAACAATGAGAACAAAACTGAAAATCAAAATGTGAACTTGATAGAAGCAATAAATGATTAGCCTTCTCTCTTACTAGAGATTTTAAATTTACCACAACAAGGATCAAAACCTTCCATGGATCTTATTATTCGTGCTCTTGTTGTGGTTAACTTGGATGATGATGAGGAAATAGTTAAAATCAATGAGGAAGTGCATAATGAATTAAATATGTTATTTTCCTCATACATGAGCTTAAACAATAACAACCATGATGATCCTCCTAAACCAAGTGATTCACCATGTGTTAAACTTGGTTATTCTCCCAGTACAACAGTTGATGTGATCCCTCTTGCTAGTGATTTTCATTCCACATATATTGAACAAGATTGGGATGTAGATGACTTGTTGGATGGTTGATTTGCATGTTCCTTACTAGTCTTTTTCATTTTAGTTTCTTTTCACTTTTTATTTCATGTGCATATTGTGATCCCTTATGATGTTTTATTTGATGTTTCTCTCTCTTTGTGCATTCCATGATTTGTTCCTTCATTCTTCTCTATGTCATAAGGTTTCCACATTTCATTTATCATTTATCTTTTTTCTTGTGTTTTCCTTTTGGGGATGATGCACGACATCAAGACACTCTATGTCTTTTCCATGTTCATCCACAATATTTTTCTTTTCATTTCTCTTTTATCTTGTGTTTTCATTCTGGGGATAATGCAAGGTGTCGAGACACCATATGTATCTTCCATGTTGATCCAAGAGGCTTAAATTTCTTTGTTTTCACTCTCTTTGTGTCATTCTTCCAGTTTTCTGTGTATTTGGGGAATGATGAAAGTTTAGAGCTCTCTAATATCATTGTAGCAAAGACAGATACTCACCTCGAATCCATAGATCCCTTATGTGTTTTTGGGGGGAAACCCTCTTTTCCATGTTTATCTACTTTAAAGTAATTACTCATAGTATGGTGTTAGCAATTTCTTTAAAGTGGGGGCATACATTGGCATTATTCTAGAATAATTTCATTTGCATTTATTTTTCCATGTTCCTTAATGTGATTTTCTTTCTTCATATGATGCATTTTCCTCTTTTTCATGACATTGGGAGTAATGTCCTTCAAGAGTGTGACCTATCTCAACATATTGTATTTCCTTTAGAGGTGGTGTGACACACTACATCCCCTAAGTGGTGACTCTTTTATCCTTTGTCTGGTCCTCTCTCAGGGACGTTAGGAATGATTTCCACTAAGAGTAAGACCTCACATGAACTAAGAAATATCCCTTTGACCATCTCTCTTTCTTGTTGCATTTTATTTTTTTCCTTTTGTCCCTATTAAAGTCGTGAAAGTATGGCTTTGATATGAACCTCTTTGGGCTCACCTTGTGAACAACTAGCTTAACTAGCCTGTGTGAGCGTGCATTTTAATGTTTTTCTTATCATAGCCATGGAGGTATGGCTTTGATATTGACCTCTTGGCGCTCAAGTAGTGAAAAACTAGCTTCACTAGCTTGTGTGAGTATGCAATTTTGTCCTTATCATAGTCATGGGGTATGATGTTGATATGGACCTCTTGGGACTCACCTAGTGGACAAATAGTTCCCATTAGCCCTCATGAGAATGTGTTTTGTTTGCATAGTGGATAGATTGTTCCACTTGTAAACCCTCTTCAAGCCTAGACCCGGTCCACCATGTTGGACAGCTAGTCAAAGCTTGATCTATTGCAATTATTTTTCGTCTTTCCTTTTTCTTGTCTTTGATGGTGCATGCTTGTGATTTGATTTTGGCTTCATATATCATCTACAAGAATATTCCTTTGTGCCTATGTTTGTTAGCCATATGATCATAATCTTGGGGGCTTGGCCACCCTCTTGATTGTTGTCATCCTATCTTACTAGCATTTGTACATTTGAACCCCTCTTGATTGCATGGTTGGCTACTTTAATGTGAGTTTGAAGTAAGTTCATACTCTCACTAAAGTGGGGGCTAAACGTAGTATCTAGTAAAATGAATACCCTTCTATTTTCACACTTATTTGGGCCCATCTTGCTCTATTTATCCTTCTTTATGACTTAATTGGTCCTATTTTATGTCCACAAGCCCTATGAATGACATCTTTTTCTGGTTAATCTCGACATTCTCCAATGCATAAGTGATCCCCTAATGATTCTAATTGGTGTCCTTGATTTGTAGTTGGGACTAAAATGCCACTAAGGGAGCCTTTGTCCCCACAACGTCTCGTGACCCTAATTTTGAGGTATCTTATTTGTGCCCCTTTTTGGTGTCTTTGCCTCAAGTTTCATCACTTGGTACTAAGACGCCACCTAGGGCATCTTAGTTGACTCCTTGAGTCATTTTTAAGATTTAATTTCAAATCTTGGTGGGATTTAACCTCCTTCATTTAATGAATTCATATGTAAGCTTGTTGTGATACACTTTCAAGATATTAAGCATAGATACATGTAGACATGCAAATTGACATCATGCATCTAATGTTCATCATTTAATTAAATAAATTAAATTTATTTAATTAAATTTCTAATGTTCCTCATTTAATTAAATAAATCAAAGTTATTTAATTATATTCCTAATTTTCTTCATTTAATTGAATAAATTAAAATTTATTTAATTAAATTAGTAATGTTCACATCCCTCTCATTCTGATTTAGATAAACCCAAAAAATCTAAATAAAGTGTCATATCCACTAACCTCCATCTAAGTTAATCAAATCTTGATTAACTCCTAACACTAATCCTCTTTTCTCTAGCTTTACAACTTGCACATCAAATGCATTTTAATTAATTATATAATTATCTCTATTTTCCCTCACAAAGAATATTCCCAAGGAATATTCCCTCGTTAACTCCATTTGTTTGAATTTCTTTCCTAAACAAATTTCCCCCCAAAATCTCTCAACCATATGCATTTAAAGCCTTTTTTCAAATTTCAAACCCACCTAACTTCATTTACTTGCACATTCTCCAAAATGTTCCCATTCCTCCTTCAATCACATGTGGACAAGTGGCCTTCTCTCATTGGTTTATCTTTTTTCCCAAATTCATCCAAATCCTTCAATATTCCAACTTTCAACCTATAAATTCATCGCACTTCTACTTCATTTTCATCCATAGTTTGACTATTTGCACTATAGGAATTTTGAGTTCATCTTGCAATCTTTTCATCTTCATCACATCTTGTCCATCATTGGAAGATTATCAAGGAGGTGGGAAAGGGCATCCTTTTCACATCAAAGGTGCACCACTTCCAGTATGGGATAGGTTTGCACATGTTTTTTAATCCTTTTATTTAACTTATTTGGTATTAAGACTGTATCATATCTCTATATCAGGTTCCAACTTCTGTGAGAGAGGATCTCTTCCAAAATTTTGACTTTTTTTATTGGGAAAAAAGCACTTTATTAGTATAGAAAATTTTTACCTTTAGCATTGTGTTTTTTATGTGATATAATGTTAGAAATTTAATCTCACGGGTGAAGAACGAAATTATCAACTAGTAGATGGATAATAGAGTATGAATTGTACTGAGTTGAAAGGTATTCTATAAATTCCTCCAAACGCCTCCCCATTTGTCCTCCATCGATCCAATAATATCAATAATGCGAGTTAAGATATAGAATATTTGAATCTTAGGTGTGCAGGAA
Source organism: Sequoiadendron giganteum (assembly GCA_007115665.2). Classification (NCBI taxonomy): domain Eukaryota; kingdom Viridiplantae; phylum Streptophyta; class Pinopsida; order Cupressales; family Cupressaceae; genus Sequoiadendron; species Sequoiadendron giganteum. The sequence continues at coordinate 664,415,826 of CM021102.1, forward strand.
CTTCTCACAATATGTTAATGGTAGGCTTCAGATTGTGTCAAGAAATTTAACTCAATGATTTAAATATTCTTTAAATCTTTTGATGTAGGTCGTAGTCCATAATAATTGTGGGTCCGTGCAAGATCATCATGGAAAAAATAGGCCCTTAAGTGGCAATAAAATTCAAAAAATCAGAGTTAGGCAACTTGATGTAAAAATTTGAATAAGTTATCTATATTATTTCAAAAATATGTATGAATAGAATCTGTAAAAAATTGAATGTAGTTTCTAAAATACTAGGTTTTTTTTTTTTTTTTAAATCTATTTGGTGAAATTTGAAATTTCAATGTAGTGGTACTTAAATTTGAGGGAAAAAATAATAAGTAGGTTTCTGTGTGACCACCCTAACCACAATAAAATGATAATATTTTTTTATAAAATTTTAGACATAAGTAGGGGAGTCATGTCCGGATGTGATGCATATTTTTTTGTAATTTTTTTCCAAGTAAATAATTAATTATGATTTTTTAATTACAAATTTTAAAAAATATAAAAAACTCATATGCCTAACGACCTTGACTTGGTCAAAACTTCATGAAATTCTTTCTTTTTTAATCCTATAGTATGCAAAGCATAGAATGTGACACATATTTCGGATTCAAAAAATGTGATATTGTTTTGAAAGTTATAGATGGTTTTCAATCAGCCTATCAATTAAGATTTTTTTCGTAGTTCAAATAGAAAATGAATAATAATAATTTATTAAATTCAAAGTAATGTATAATTTATATTGGTGGAAATCTGAGAATCTACTTTAAAAACCCTTTTCGGTTCATCAATTTTGGGTAAAAAAAATGTTGTTAGCCACATGGGTCATCATATCACTTAGATATCGCAAATTTTTGGCCCATCATGATCCTGTGCATACCCTTGCATGCAATTAGACTTATATTTGCATGTGATAGAACTCTGACATGATCTATGAAAAAATTAATTTGTGATTACTACTAATCAAGCTTTTATAGATTACAAATGTATCTTTTGTTGGATATTTGAGATTCCACACTATTAATTATTTGTTCTTTCGTTAATAAAATATGACTTTTGGTGTTGATTACTTATAGCATTGGCATTAAGTTTCATTAACTGGGATTTTTTGTAGATTTCAGTTTTGCGTTTATGGGAGAGTATAAAGATTGAACTAAAAAATAAAAATCAAAAGTCCTTCGTGCTGATAATTGTAAATTTTTTCTCATGCTTCTAAAAATCTAATATAACAAATATTGTGCTCTAACAATTGTTTGTTTCTACATAGACTTTGCATGATAGGGGTAACTTGTTTTTACATTGCTTCATTAATTTCTTGAAATAAATCTTATTTATTAAAGCTTTGTAGTATTTGTAGGGTTAGCAACAAGAAACAACAGTGATTTTCTCTCACATGAGAATGAAACAAAAAATAGATTGAAGCTCAAGAAAAATTGAGCATTGAACTTGAACTTAACAAAAGCATTTTTAAGTGCTAATTATAATAATCTAGGGCCTTCAATTCCTACTTTTGTTTCATGTTTTAAGACAACTCACTTCAATTTTGGGTCTAAAATGAATCATTGATCTAATCTCTTCAAGTTGGTTAAAATTGAACATAGAAACATACTAGATTTTGATCTTTGGATTAAAATTGAACAAAAAACTTCACACTTAGTTTTTTGTGCTTAAAATAAACTCATCATTACTTTGAGGCTTAAAACAAACTTGTGTTTTCATTGTCTTGTAATATTTTTTGCAAATCGTGTCGTTCAAAAGCATATGCACTTCTCTCGTGCTTCACGGTGATCTTGAGAATCAAAATTCTTTTTGAGATATTAAGTTGTATAAGTGATTACCTCCACATTTCAATTTGGGTTCCTAAAATCGAACAAAATCTTGTGAGTGTGAGTCGAGTACATCCCGAGTGTTCTCTCTTTGTTTCACAACAAAGATCAATCGAACTATATATTTACTTGCTCAATTTTGTTTATCCATAGAGGGCATGCCTGGTGGGAAATAGTAATCACCCTAGGGAACAACCCAACCGATAACATGCTAAAGCCAAGCGACTTCCAACCGGTATATAATTGTGGGTACTCGAATAAAGTTTGAGTATAACGAGAATCATTCTGACAAGAAGGGAAACAATGGTCTCTTGCTACATGGATGGTCCCCCACAAACAAAATAACTGTATTAAAAAAAATTGTCTAGAGGGCCCAAAATCCTTATCTATTTGTTGATGCAAGAATGATCGTTCTGAAGTCATCCCACATTTTTACAGCTCTTAGTAGAGATGAGAAGTATGCCATGAGAGTTTCATGGGTACTACTGCTTGGCTAACCCAAGAAGCGAGTGCATTGTAAGGGGGAGCCTATTTGGTCAAGCATCTAATCATCCACTAATAGTAAGCATAGCTGGATTTATCCAAGTGGGAACTCAACAAATATTGTCTTTCATCCTAGGATTGTGCATATCGTTGAAATCAAAACACTTTTCTTGGATCCAAAACACTTGAAAACAAACATTCACAAAATCCTCAAAATTTCAAACCCTTTAGGGAAGAAAATACCTTTGATGAATCCAAGTGCTCATGCTTACCCTAGGGATTTCATCATTAGAGGCTTCTAAGTATTTGGATTTACATCTTAATTTTCTCTCACTAAAGTCAACATTAAGAAACTATTGCCTTGATTTCCTTGATTCCCACATAATGGACTTTGTGAGATGATAAGAAGTTAGGACATTAGAAATTTAGTTTGAAAAACTAATCAAGAGAGTTTTTGTAGTAAAAATATCTCATTAAGAAAAGTTAAGAACAATTGAACCCCACACATGTGCTTGTTATCTTTTGGTCATATGGTTTTCCATGTAAACATTGGTCTTTTGGTTTGAACTACTCTTAGGGAAAAACATGTTCTTCACTACCTTGGTCTTGTAAAAATGTTCTCTTAGGTCCATCTAGGATCAAATAAAACACTTCATCCATCAAAAAATTGATCATCTCCATCTCACAAACAATTTTTGAACCATTGGAAAAATCATTCGTATTAGACTTTTGGTAAATCCTTCAATCAAAATCAAAATCACTTTGTTTGGGTAAATGTGTGTGGATGAATCCTTACACATTTAGTTGAATTATAATCTTTGTGGACAAGTTTACTCCAAGATAACATCCAATATCTTGGGATTTATAAGTCCATTATCCAAATCAAACCCAATCCAAATAAAAATCCTAAATTTTGAAGTCTAGTATTCCTCCAAAGTTCCTAAAATTTCAAACACCCATATCACTCACCCTTTCACCTTTCATCTCATCACTGGCCCTAAACACCTTGGAGGTTCACTTTTGCAACAAGGTCAAAACACAAGAGGAACATGGAATATAAACTTGATTCATACATCATGAGTAATCCAACACAACCAAACTATCAAGGCCTTACAATACCAATTGATTGTGAAAAATCACATTTATACAATTCATACATGGAATCATTATCTCCTCCAAACCTCAAGGCATGTGTAGGATCATGATGGGCCAAAAAGTGGCGATATCTAAGTGATATGATGGCCCATGTGGCTGACGACTTTTTTTTAACCCAAAATTGATGAAACAAAAAGGGTTTTTAAAGGAGATTCTCAACTTTCCACCAATATAAATTATGCTTTACTTTGAATTTAATAATAAATAATTATTATTCATTTTCTATTTGAATTACAACTAAAGTCCTAATTGATAGGTTGATTGAAAAACTCTATAACTTTCAAATGGTATCACATTTTTTGAATCTGAAACATGCGTCACATTCTATGCTTTGCACACTACATGATTATTTTTTTTTTTTTGAATTTCATGAATTTTTGACCAAGTTAAGGTGGTTAGACATACAGGTTTTATATTTTTTAAATTTTGTAATAAAAAAATCATAATTAATTATCTACTTGGAAAAAATTATAAAAAAAATATGCATCACATTGAGATATGATTCCCCTACTTATTTCTTAAATCTTATAAAAAAATAATATCATTTTATTGTGGTTAGAGTGTTTAGACAGACACCTATTTCTTATTTTTTCCTTGAAATTTAAGTACTACTGCATTGAAATTTCAAAATTTCGGGTATGTCCAGGATCATCATGGAAAAACCAGGCCCTTAAGTGGCAAAAAAATCAGAAAAATTAGAGTTAGGAAACATGACATAAAAATTTGAATAAGTTATCTATATTATTTCAAAAATATGTAAGAATAGAATTTGTAGAAAATTGAGTTTAGTTTCTAAATTACTTGGTTTATTTACAAAAAAATAAAATCTATTTGGTGAAAATTTGAAATTTCAATATAGTAGTACTTAAATTTTAGGGAAAAAATAAGAAGTAGGTGTATGTTTGACCACCCTAACCACATTAAAATGATAATTATTTTTTATAATATTTTATATATAAGTAGAGGACTCATGTCCCAATGTGATGCATATTTTTTTTAATTGTTTTCCAAGTAAATAATTAATTATAATTTTCTGATGAAATTTTTTTAAAAATATAAAGACTCATATGTTTGACCACCTTAACTTGGTCAAAACTTCATGAAATTCATTTCTTTCTTTTTTAATCTTATATTATGTGAAGCTTATAATGTGATGCATATTTTGGATCCAAAAAAATATGATACCGTTTGAAATCTAAAGATGTTTTTCAATTAGCCTAAAAATTAGGACTTTAGTTGTAATTCAATAGAAAATGAATAATAATTATTTATTAAATTCAAAGTAAATAATAATTTATATTGGTGGAAATCTGGGAGTCTCCTTTAAAACCCTTTTCGTTTCATCAATTTTGGGTAAACAAATAAGTCATCAGCCACATACCCATCATATTGCCACTTTTTGGCCCATCATCATCCTGCACAAACCCTTTCACTGAATAGATTTAAAAATAAAAAATAAATAAACCTATTAGTTTAGAATCTGCATTCAATTTGCTATAGATTCTATTCTTACATATTTTTGAAATAATATAGATAACTTATTCAAATTTTAGAGTCAAGTTGCCTAACTCTGATTAAGTTTCATTGTCACTTAAGGGCCTATTTTTTCCATGATGATCTTGCTCATACCCTTAACCAACAATCAAATAAAAATACAACAAGAGTCACTTTTTAGTCATGATCAAAACCCATCAAACAATGATCTATTTGAAGGAGTGTTAGAACTATTTGATTCTATTGACATAATCCTCGATCTATCAACCGCTGATCATGTTGACAATGTCTCTAGATCACCTTATAAGTTTGGGATATATCTCAATAATTAATTTCAAAGCATGATCAACATCTTTCGCCAAAGTATAACAATGGTCTTTTCTAAGACATATTGACATCCTTTGACCTCATGGTTATAGATACTAAAGGGATCCTCAACTCAATATTTGATCCAAGTCCACTCAAAGATCAGGAGGATATTGAGCCACTTCCCATTTCTAATGAACATATCCAAGAACCCTTTATAAGAAATCCATCCTTTGAAATGAACCCATGTCTAGAACTTGATCTAGAGCACTCTCGAGAGAAATTTCAAAATCATTCAAGATCAAGAATCTGTATCTCCAAGATACTACAATGATCTAATAGCCACTCTCCTATCTATACAAGATGTTGCAAAAGATGATTATATCCATATGGCACATGCTCCTCCATCTACTCATGAGATGGTTTCTTTGGATGGACACGTGGATGATCTTCATTCAAATCATGAGTCTCATACTCTTGACATCATTACAAAGGAACAAGAGTCTCCTACTCTTAACAATTGTACACATGATCAAGATATAGAAAAATATAGAGACATCATAAATGGGTCATGAAGAAGGCTTCTACAGAAGTTATGAATCAGAAACATCATGTGAAAACATATGAAGAATGAATCATGAGGAATACTTTTATGGGGACAGTGAATCATGAACACCTCTTGAAGAAGCATTAAAATATGATATTTCGCAAGATCAAGCCAAAGATGTCAATCAGGAAGTTATCCCACTTATGAAGGGTCATATGCCCACTTATAAACCTGGATCACTCACCTTTCTAAGGGAAAATTATCTTATCAATAAAGCTATCACCTTTGAAGATCCACGATAGAGTAGAGAAGGATTAGCACCTTGCTTCCAAGATAAATAATATCCTATTGCAAATAAAATATTTCATTAGATGAATTATCAAGGTAGAGGATTAGGCCTACATGAATAGGGTATCCTAGAACTAGTACAAATTATTGGCAATACTAAGCATCAAGGTCTTGGTTATTGAGTACTGGAGGAAACTTCATCTCAAAAAAATGTCAACATGGGGAGAACAAATAATCCTTATGATGAAACTAATGCCAATACTACAACCCGAAACGTCATGAAATTTCATCAACCCATCACCCCACCTACGAACTAAAACCAACATCAAAAGAAAGCCATGAAATAAAAAGAAGTAGTGAAGCATGCAGGACAAATCAAATACATATCTATACAAAATAATAAAAAGAAATATTAGGGTATGTGCAGGATCATCATGGAAAAAACAGGCCCTTAGGTGGCAAAATTTTTAGAAAAATCAGAGTTAGGAAATTTGACATAAAAATTTAAATAAGTTATCAATATTATTTCAATAACATGTAAGAATAGAATTTGTAGCAAATTAAATGTAGTTTCTAAATTACTAGGTTTATTTACAAAAAAATAAAATCTATTTAGTGAAAATTTGAAATTTCAATACAATAGTACTTGAATTTCAAGGAAAAATAAGAAGTAGTTGTTTGTCTGACCACCGTAACCACATTAAAATGATAATATTTTTTTCTAAGATTTTATATATAAGTAGAGGACTCATGTCCCAATGTGATGCATATTTTTTTGTAATTTTTTTCCAAGTAAATAATTAATTATAATTTTTTTATGAAAACTTTTTAAAAATATAAAGACTTGTATGTCTGATCACCTTAACTTGGTCAAAAATTCATGAAATTAAATTTTCTTTTTTAATCTTATAGTATGTGATGCATTTTTTGGATTCAAAAAATATGATATTGTTTGAAGCTATAGATGTTTTTTAATCAGCCTAAGAATTAGGAATTTAGTCATAATTAAATAGAAAATGAATAATAATTATTTATTAAATTCAAAGTAAAGCATAATTTATATTGGTGGAAAGCTAAGAATCTCCTTTAAAAACCCTTTTCGTTTCATCAATTTTGGGTAAAAAAAACGTTGTCAGCCACATACCCATCATATTGCCACTTTTTGGCCCATCATGATCTTGCACATACCCATTATCCCTATCAAACTCCATTAGTCAAATAAACTATGGGGCAAAAAAAAAAGGGAACAGTATCCATTAAAGATGTCCACAAAGGCAAAAGAAGGCTTCCCAAGAGACATAAAAAGTGTATCAATAACTTGGTCCTAATTCCATGCACACTTAGACATATCAACCCATTATTTCCAATCTTCCCAAGTTTGGAGAGTCAAAGGTTCCAAACTATCAACCAATCCATCATTTATTCCTAAACACACTCCTTCCACACCTCCATGCATGATATACAATTCTCACATTGACTATGTATTGGCAACAACCCTTCATCATAAGGATTCAAAATAAATTCTATTGTGATGTGCTCATAAAGATAGAATTAACTCCAATATCAACAAAGTAGATCAAAAATCTTAAAATTTGCATTCAAGTACAAGTATCTTGGGAAAGAAGCTTCTTCAAGAAGGATACCAATTGGAACATTATGACAGAAGCATTTACATCGACACAACCAACTGATTCGGCATGCACTTAAAATATTTCAGCAAAAAATACAATATATATATATATATGAAAATAGTAAAGAAAAAATAATCCTCCACTAAAAACTGCATGGGTGGCACTTTGGGCAAGTCCCATGATGAAAACCTGGCAAATAGGAATCATGTGTAGAATTGAGCATCTACATGTGGCAGTTAAGTTGGAAGCATCTTATCACATCCACAATGAATCCAACATTCCCTCCATCTTATCCATAATAAATTCATTCATCTATAAAGAATTTATCCATTCCATTTTCATCCATCTCCATCCATGTTCCAAATTATCTTGATCTTGACAAAGTTTGGTACACACTTTACACTTGGTTATGGTAAACATCTCGACATGGGTCATTTTCATTGATCCTATCCTACCCAATATTATCTAAGCCATGAAGCATTATGCTTGAAATGAGAATCCTTTGTTTGAACACCTTATCTTCTCATAAGATAATCCTTGGAATTTTTTGCATGCTTCCCATATCCCTCCATCCATACACCTATCCAAGCATCCACCCATGGCCTTTCAAACATTTCTAGACACTGGGGAAAGATATATACATCTTTCTTTGAGAATAAATCTCGATCTATATCCTCCAACTTATGTGGTGATCCGAACATTGGAAAACATAAAATTAAACTGGTCAAAGCATTTGTGAGCCAAAAATCCAAATCACTAACCCATGGAATATTTTTAAAAAGATGATGTTCCTTATCAAGCTTTATCTTTCGTCGAACATCAATCCAAAAAATCAATATTAATTGCATCTAATGTGTATTTTAGTGTTACATCAAATCATCAAAAAAATTTTATTCCAAATCAAGCTTCAAAATCTTGATCAGTCAAAATCCAATCAATCCATCATCATCTCAGGATATCCTTCCCAATCCTTGTGTTTCTTAACACTATCCTTGCATTGTTGTGTATCTACAACATTGTTATCATCATCAATCTTGATCAATCAAATCCAACCAATCCATCATCATCTCGGGATATCCATCCCAATCTTCATGTTGCTTAACACTATCCTTATATTGTTGTGTATCCTCAACAATGTTATCATCACAAATCCATCAATCTGATCAATCAAACTTAGCTTGATTTTTGGAAAACTATCAAAAAACAGCATGGATATCATCACACATATCCATATCCAAATCATCAAAATCATGCAAAAATCTAAAAAATATCCAAATCATATCAAAATCCAAAAAAAAAAAAAAAAGGAAGAGTCAAAAAATTAAAAAATATAGTATCTGAACTACATCATCTCCAAGCTTAAACACATGCAAGGCTAATCCTTGATCGGCCGTTGAGACACAAAATACAAAAACATTCCTAAAATCTCATAAAAAACAAAAAAACATTGGAAAATTTGAAAATTAAAACCTTCATAAAATCTAAAAATCCCAAAAACAGCCTCAAAACATTTCAAAACACCAAAAAAATCTAGATATTTGAAAAAATCCAAAATGGTGCATCCATCTCATCTCGATTTCACCAGAAATAATCTTATTCATAATAATTCAACTATCATTTTCATCCTTTGGTAAGTTAGTTGAAAGCATGTCTTGCAGGTTTAAAAGTAAAATCTCAACCATCAAAGTCTCAAGTATAGGTTAGTAAGTAAACAAGTTGGTCAACTCTTGGTATCAATAACTTATCATCTAGTCAATCTCATTATCACTTGATCACAACATGTCTGAGGATGCATTCTTACTACAATGGACATCAACATTAGGCATCGCCATAGTTTGATCTTGGCTAGTGGTATGAAGAACATTAGCTTGTCTATTTACTTTATCTATGTCTTTTTGACTTATCTCATTTTTCACTCATTCCAGTGACCTCTCGATGATGCCTAATCAAAATGGTTTAGAGAGAAAGGAATGTGGAAATGATCATTATCTTTTTATCTATTGTGCTTGTTGGATATTCTTGTAAAATAACTTCATCATGCATGCTTTGTTTGGTTTGTAGGTAGGGTGTTTTAGGTGTCTTGTTGACCATATAAGAAGCCTTTCTTTTTTATGTTTTAGTCTGAGATGTCTAGGATATTTGAACTACATTCTGAATAATGTTTTGTATATCAAGTTTGAATAGGAGTACTCCTATCAGATTGTCAAGTCAAAGTCCATCACAGTAGGTGCAACACCATCCTAGTTCTTTATACCTTGATGCATCGTACCTATTTGTGTTATCAAAACATAAGGAAAGTTCTCATTCATCATCATATCCAATAAATTCTCAATGAATCATAGACTTGTTGGACTTATACATCTTCTTCAATTCAGGGGTTGATCCCTCTCATTATTCTATCTTATTTCACGCTAACATAGTATCATGTCATCAATGCATCCATCCTACATTCATAAAACATTCGCACTCTCATCCTACATAATTTTTTCATATCATCATAGGACAACATCATATGTCATCCATCATCCGTGCATTGCATAATAATTTAAGTTGTTTCAGATAATATAGATTTGTTACTCTAAGCATCAAAAAAATATCTTATTTGCATCATCCTTATCATGTAGATATGTTAGTCTAACCATCTATGCATCCATCTTGAACCTCTTTTTCATGAGATCGACCCTAAAATTGATTTTTTTTCCTAATCTCTTGAGGGGGCAATGTACCAACGTACTTCTTTTCACTCGAGCATTCGAAAAAAAAATAAAAAAAAATTTGATCTCGGTGGCATCATTCTTTGGATCAATGCAGCAGGTACATTGTTTCAAAGAGGCGAAAAATGTAGACATGAAAATCAACATCATGCATCTAATGTTCTTCATTTAATTAAATAAATCAAATTTATTTAATTAAATTTCTAATGTTCCTCATTTAATTAAATAAATCAAAGCGATTTAATTAAATTCCTAATTTTCTTCATTTAATTGAATAAATCAAACTTTATTTAATTAAATTACTAATGTTCACATCCCTCTCATTTTGATTTAAATAAACCCAAAATATATAAATAAAGTGTCATATCAACTAACCCCCATCTAAGTTAATCAAATCCTTATTAACTCCTAACACTAATCCTCGTTTCTCTAGCTTTTGCAACTTGCACATGAAATGCATTTTAATTAATTATCTAATTATCTCTATTTTCCCTCACAAATCATATTCCCAAGGAATATTCCCTCATTAACTCCATTTGTTTGACTTTCTTGCCCAAACAAATTTCTCCCCAAAATCTCTCAACCATATGCATTTGAAGCCTTTTTTCAAATTTCAAACCCACCTAACTTCATTTACTTGGACAATATCCAAAATGTGTTCATTCCTCCTCGAATCACATGTGGACAAGTGGCCTTCTCTCATTGGTTTCTCTTTTGTCCCACATTCATCCAAATCCTTCAATATTCCAACCTTCAACCTATAAATTCATGGCACTTAGATACTTCACTCTCATCCATAGTTTGATTATTAGCACTATAGGCATTTTGATTTCATCTTGCAATCTTTTCATCATCATCACATCTTGTCCATCATTGGAAGCTTATCAAGGAGGTGGGAAAAGGCATCCTTTCCACATCAAAATTGCACCACTTCCACTATGGGATAGGTTTGCACATTCTTTTTAATGCTTTTATTTAACTTATTTGTTATTTTAATGTCTTATTCAACATATCTAGCATGATACAATATCTCATAGGGATGCTTGATTTGTTATGTTTTATTTGACTTCTATGAAAAAGTTTGTCAAAGTCTAACATTTGTAGGTTTAGCATCCACAATAAGTATAAATACAAGGTTCATTCATTCATTTTCATCCTAAGCATTCATGAGATAATCCTAGCAATTTGAACTAATGAGATCAAGAGCATTCAAGATAAATTCATCAAGAATTTGGAGCCATCATCAAGATTCAAGCATCATGTCAAAGGCTATTCTTGCATCATGTGTGTTGTTGTTCTAAAATTTGTGATGTAGTATTTTGATTCAAGCAAGCAAGCATTTCAAGATCCATATCTATTGTAGCCATTTAACACAAGTTTGTAGCCGTTACAAGGGTTTTTGGAGTTGTATAATTGCATGTTGTTCATTCACCATTTCCTTCATCATTTCAATTTCATTTCAAGGTTTAATTACCAACAAGGGATTTGACTAAGGCAAACTCTCTTTCACTAACAAACAAGTTATTCCCATCTTGTCCATTTGTGTTTTTAGATCTAGGTTGAAGACTTGGAGATCACTTGGAGTGAAAAGTTTTCAAAGTTGCATTACAAGTTTGTCATTTTTACAAAAACTCACCTACAAGACAAATTCAACTGTTTTAGAACCTAAGATCTGGAAGGAAGCAAGTGTAGACCTGGGAGATGAAGAACACATTCAAACTTTTTTATAATTTAGACTGGGACTAAAACACCATCTTGAGCATCTTAGTGCTCCACAACATATTTTTATAGATTCTTCAAGATTCTATTCCGCCATTCGAAGATTTTGTGTTTTCCTTGAAAAATAGCAAGAGGACTGAAACAATATCCTAGGTATCTTAGTACTTTGAGGCATATTTTGGTAGTCTTTTTACATTTCCTGAATCCTTATTGCATCTCCAAGCTTCCTGGGTACACATACCCTAACTTGGAGCTACTCATTTTCAGTATTTATACACTTCATTTAGCTCATTTTAGGTGTTTTACATATCATTGTGTGTTTTCCTATGTGGTGAACCCCTTAAATCTAAAATAATACCCCCTTCTAATTCCTCCTAATTGTGTATAGGCTCGCCTTGAGAGGTTGATAGTTAATCCTATTAGGGTTCTTAGGACATATTTGAATGACCTAGATATAATAGGAGGAAAAGGGCATCTTTTCTCCCTCCCATTTTATCTAGGGTTTAGGAGCAAGTGTAATCATGATCCTAATACTACTAATTTCATAAACAATTGAAAAAGTATCATCATAACCGATTCCTTCTTTTTATGAATATCCCATTGCAAACAATCTAGCTTTGAAATTATCAATAGTTACATCAACTTTAAACTTGGTCTTGAACAACCATCTAGAGCCTATAAGAATTTTATTGTAGGTAATTTAGTTAATTCTTAATTTAAATTATCCATAATGGAATCATATTCTTCTTGCATTTTGTTCATCCATTCCTTATGATTGTTAGCTTCTTCATAATTATAAGGTTCATCTATACTCATTATTTGAGCCATAAGAGCATATTCATTATACTTGATTGGTGCCTTGATTTGCCTTGTTGAACTTCTTAATGGTTCATTGTTGGATGAAGTGGCTTCAAGTTTCCTTATTTCATGCCGACCTTAATCATGAGTTTGTTGATCTATAACATTTGAACTTTCCTCATTGTCTTCTTCAAGGATGAAGTAGTGTTATCCTCCTTGCCTTCCTCTTATACATCATCTGTAAATTCATGAGATATGACATCTCTACACGAAAAATTTCTATGAGTAGTAGGATTATACCTTTTATAAGCCTCATGATTTGTACAATAACCAATGAATATACATTTTATTAACTTAGCATCAAGTTTCCTCTTATTCTCTTTTGGAATATGACAAAATTCCTTACTTCCAAAAATTGTCTAATGACTAACAATAGGTTTAGTACCTATGAAAGCCTCATAAGGATTTTTCCATTCTAGATATTTGGTTGGTCTTTGATTCAACAAGTAAAGAGTTGTACTAACTACTTCAGCCCACAAATTATTAGGGAGATTCTATTCTTTGAGCTTACTCTTAGCACACTCAACTACTTTTCTATTTTTCCTTTCAGCCACACCATTTTGTTCTAGACTATAAGGAACTGCATATTGCTTGATAATATTATTATCCTTACAATTTTTTACAAAGTTATCTGAAGTATATTCCCCACTTGATCTGATCTAAGAATTTTAATATTGTGAGTTGTGTTTTTTTCCACCATAACTTTAAACTCTTTGAACATTTAAAAACTTCACTCTGATTTCTTAAAAAGTAGACCAAAGTATATCTAGTGCAATCATCAATAAATATAAGAAAATAATAAGCTCCTCCAAGTGATAGATTGCATAGGACCACACACATCTTTATGTACTAATTCAAGAATGCTTCTTTTCCTTTGATTTTAATTTATTGGAAAGTCACTTCTATCCTTTTTACCTAAGGCACAACCATCACAACTAATATTTTTATTATTTAAAGTTGGAAGACCTTGAACCATATCTTTTCTTTGTAGAGAAATAAGATACTAAATACTTAGATGATCATACCTCATGTGGCATAGTTCTTCAGTTGATACACATGTAGAATCCATTGCTTGATTTCTTTCTAATTTAACATCAAGTTTATACAAACCTCCTATTTTGATTGCTTCAATGATCACATTATAGTGATCTTTCATATCCTTTACTTGGCAACCTATCTTCATGAATTCAACCTTTAAACTTTGATGAGTAATAGCTGAAATTGATATTGAATTTTTCTTGATCCTTGGAACATACATTACATTTGCAAGTTGCTTTGTATGTTGATTAGGAAATTGCACACTTATATCATCATATCATTTTATTTCATGAGACCTATCATCTCCTAAATAGATCTTACTACCATCATTTTTCTCATAAGTATTAAACCAACTTCTGTGACATGACATATGGATTAATGCTCCTAAATCTTTGAACCAATTATTACAATCATCTACATGAGCTGATAGAGCAACATCAAAAATAAAAAACTTAAAACTATGAAGGTTATCACTTTGTTCATCCTCAAAATTCATAAAATTACCTTCATATTTATTATTTTTGGATTCATTGTACTTCTTTTTCCTACATTCATAATCATAATGTCCAAAATGTCCATAGTAATTACAATTTCCCTTTTTCTTAGTAATTACAATTTCCCTTTTTCTTTACATTTGATTTGGATGATGCCTCATCTTGATACCTTTGGTTTTCAAATTTTCCTCCTCTTTTGTTCTTTTTCCATTGCTTTCCTTTGGATGGCTTCATTTCTTTTGCCATCAAAGTTGAATCTGCACTCTAAATTCTAATGTCCATATGCTTCTTCCTTTCTTCTTCTTTGTAGTATAGTAAAATTCATACCTTGGAATTTTCACACTTAATTTGAACCTATTTTAGCATCCCCTACATTAATTTCCCTTTAGATCACTTATTATGGGCCCCTAAGACCCCTTTTTGTGCATCCTAAAGCATACTTTAACTATAAACCAGACCAAAATCCTTAAACAATCATCAATCTTTGCATCCCACATTTTGAACCTACAATTTAAGCCTTGTGAGAGGGTATGTACAAGATCATGATGGGCCAAAAAGTGGCGATATGTAAGTGATATGATGGCCCAAGTGGTAGACGACTTTTTTTTACCCAAATTTGATGAAATTAAAAGTGTTTTTAAAGGTGATTCTTCGCTTTCCACTAATATAAATTATGCTTTACTTTGAATTTAATAAATATTTATTATTCATTTTTATTTGAATTACGACTAAAGTCTTGATTGATAGGCTAATTGAAAAACATCAATTTCTTTCAAACGGTATCATATTTTTTGAATCTAAAACATACATCACATTCTATGCTTCACATACTATAGAATTCAAAAAAGAAAATTGATTTTTTTGAGGTTTTGACCAAGTTAAGGTGGTCAGACATACAAATTTTTATATTTTTTTTAAGTCGTAATAAAAAAATCATAATTAATTATTTACTTGGAAAAAAATTACAAAAAGTATGCATCACATTGGGACATGAGTCCACTACTTATATCTAAAATATTGTAAAAAAATATTATCATTTTATTGTGGTTAGGGTGGTCAGACAGACACCTACTTCTTATTTTTTCCCTCAAATTTAAGTACTACTCCATTGAAATTTAAAAAATTCACCAAATAGATTTAAAAATAAAATAAAATAAAACCTAGTAGTTTACAAACTACATTCAATTTACTACATATTTTTGAAATAATATAGATAACTTATTCAATTATTTAAGTCAAGTTGCCTAACTCTGATTTTCTAAATTTTTTATTGCCACTTAAGGGCCTATTTTTTCCATGATGATCCTGCACATACCTGGGACCAAGATGCCATTGATGGCATCTTAGTCCCAAGGGATTTGTTTTTGAGAATTAAAAGCTAGAATTGAAAATATTTGAATTTATTTTACCTTTTGTCGGCCTTTGAGATCCAATATTCAGGTTATTAGGTAGGAATGCCTATAAAAGTAAGATTCCCACCCATTTTTAAGCTAAAGAAAGTAAGAAGCCATGTAAGAAAGAAGAAAGCAAGTAGCAAGAAAGTTGAGAAAGTTGAAGGAAGTTTCAGAGTTTTGGAGTAGCCTTCTATTGTGTTTTTGCAAGTTTTTCAAGTCTTTCCAAGTCAAGATCTAGCATTGCCAAAAATTAATAATGGATGCGTATTGTGGATCATGAGAGATTCTAGGTTGGAGATGCAACTAACCATTTATCCAAGCCTAAGGACTTGTTTCTTGATCGATTCCATCTTCCATTATTGCTTTATTTTCTATCTAAGGAAGGTATACTTCATGTTTTTGACTTGTTAGGGTGATTATAGATCTCCTTTATAGGTCATTTACATTTTCATCTTAGGGATCTTATTCTAACACATTTGAATAGGGTTTATTCATATTATAGTTTGCATTATCTTAGACACATTTAAGATTAGGGCACACACATTTCCATTTTTAGATTTATGTTTTTTCATCAAGGTTTAATTACCAAACAAGGGGTTTGACCAAGGAAAACCCCCACAAACGATCAATCCAAATTCCTTTGTTTTGTAGGTATTTTTACATGTTCAAATCCATAAACTTGGTGAAGAAGGAAGTTCAGATATTAGGTTTCAGGATCACACTCATAAATTCCAGAAATTTGGATTGGGACTATTATGCCATCTTGGGCATCTTAGTCCTCCCAAGCTTATCTTTCAAAGATTCCTTCAAATCTAGTTATGGCATCCGAAGATTCTATGTTTGCCTCTAAAAACAATAGTGGGTATGCCATCTTGGGTTTCTTAGTCCTCCCAAACATATTTTTGCAACTTGTTTACATTTCTAGAATCCTCATTTCATCTCCATACTTCTCAGGTACACATACCCTAACTTGGTGTTGTGTATTTAATGTATTTTCATCTTTCATTTAGCTCATTTTATGTTATTTTTCATATTAGAGTGTGTTTTCAAACAATTATCTTTTCCAAACATTTGCTTGATGGTGAACCCCCTCCGAAGTCCTCCTAATTGTGAATTGGCTCACCTTGAGAGGATGATAGTCAATCCTGTTAGGGTTCTTAGAACATATTTGAATTACCTAGATAGAATAGGAAAGGTATTCGTTCCCCCTATTTTATCAACGATGCATTTTGGTGAACCCGACTTCTTTGAGAATTATTCCTTTTTTATTTGGATTCCTTTAGAGTCCTAGATCTAGATTGTATTAATTGCATCTTGCATTACTGAAAGTGCATCTAGGGTTTCTTGCATCTTGCATTAGTGAAATTACATTTAGGGATTCCAATTTTTTCTTTAGTGAAAGCACATATAGGTTACATTTTTACTTTCTTGTATCATTCCATTTCACTGAAAAACTAAAAAATACATTGGGAAAATTCTCTTAATTTCATTTAGAAACATCATTATTGCAAGGACATCCAAGAAAGGGGAATACTCAAGGTCCAAAAGGATCCAATATGTTGCAAGAGGAAGCAGGGATTGAAAATCAGGAGGACATTAGGTTCGAATTTATGCAGATGGATGAGTAAAGGAAAATGTTGTATTATTGCAGATTATGTAATCAAGGTATAGGTTTATACTTTTAAGAAGATAAACCTTGGTATGGTTGTATGACTGACAACAGTCAACATTTTGTAATCAGAAGCATTACTCTTTGGGCCAAAACCGAAGGTTTTCTCACTGGCTCTTTTCTACCGGTATGCTTTTTGACCCAGCAAAATATATACTATATTACAAAGAATAAATATATATAGTGGCTTGCAACTTTTGTTAAAAAAAAAAAAACATCGTTATTGGATTAAAAATTTAAAAAAAAAGTATTTTAAATCTTGCATTCAATTGCTTGTTAGTCATTGTTTTTCTTCACATCCATTTGCACCATTCTCTATTTCCAAGCATTAGGTCCCTAGGTAGAAAACTTGAGAAATTTTTTATCAACTCAAATCTTTCTATTTTTCTAGAAAAAACCTTTATTGGGACAAAAATTCTCTTACTGGCATCTCAGTCCCTCTCAGGGTATTCAGTCTGAAATCTTGTTTGAGTTCTGTGTTGTCTATTCTAATGTCTGGAATCCTTGAATTTTATTAGAATGACTAAGACACCCTTCTTGGAATCTTAGTCCCTATGTGATTTAACATTACAGTTTTTGGAGTCAAATAGTGCATTTTTGTTCCTTTGTTTGATGTGGTTAGTTTTTTGTTTCAGTTTTTAAATTTACTATTGTATGCATTTTATAGTTTATGTTTACAATTTATCAATAGAAATAGCTTGTTAGATTTTATAGATGTATGGTTACTTAAGTATGCTAACACCCTTTTTCAAAGCTAGCTTAAACATCAATCCTTTTAGTCTTGATGACCTTGATATGCTAGATGAATCCCTCAAGGACTTCATCTCGCAAGGTTCACCCACCAAGGCTTTTCCAACCAAATCTAACCAAGGTGAAGTAAATGCTATCCAGCCTCAACCTATTAACAAACACACACCCTTTAGTCATGACGAATTTGACATGTTAGATGAAGCCGTTAACCATTCATCTCACAAATTTCATCCACTAAATCTTGTTCAAATATGTCTAAGAAAAATGAAGTAAATGTTATTCAACCTCAACTTATTCTTTATCCACCTTCGAACAAACCCCAACCTTCAAATAAACTTGTCCTTATCCTTAACACACCTAGAGTGAATGTATCACAACAACCGAATTACACCACTATTGCTCATACATACAACATAAGGAATAATAGACAACCTCATTCTAATCTTTTTTTTCTACCACTACCGAATCCTATAGTTCCTGATGCTCCTTGTTTACCATCACATAGTGGAAAGGAGTATGACCTTGTTTGAAAAATTAAGAAGAATCCCTCTAATATATCCTTATGGGATCTTATTCAAGCTTCACTGAGTCATCACACCATGCTTCAAATGGCCTTGCAACAAGTTGTGGTTTCTCCTAGTAGAAATGCAAATGATGTGGCAAGTCTCATATAAGGAATGAATATAGTTAATGTCGACATTACCTTCCACCAAAATGAGCTCCCTCCCTTGGAAATGCAAAAGAGATATGATGCATTCATGATAATAGCTAGATACTATACTCAGGGAATAAAGAAAAACCTTATTGAAAATGGTTTAGCTCTGAATGTGTGTAGTGTAAATATTTTAGATAAATTGGGAGTAGATACATCACAAATAAAACCGGATTCCCTATCGATTCAAGGATTTAATAATATAGGAAAGAAACTGCTTAGTGTAACTACCTTTCCCATTTTAGTTGAAAAGGTTACCTTACAAACTTCTATCCATGTTATGCGTCATGAACTTTCATACAATCTTCTTTTAGGAAGACGATAGATTCATGAGGTGAATGGGGTACCTTTGACTCTTCATCGAATCATGAAATATGTCTATAAGAATAAGATATATCAAATTGAAATGGATCATGAGCCTAGAAGTTGCTTGCAAGTTGAAAAGGGAACTACCAGTCCTCTGCAAGCATTAATTCCAACATCAAGAATAGAGCCAATCATAGAGGAAACACATGAAATGGAAATAGTGTCAAAATTAATAGATGATGATTGGGGTTCTTAGGAGTTCACACCGTCATTAATGGGAGAGTATGTAATCACAAGAAAAGAGGATGAAAAAAAAAAGCAACCAATGGTCATGTCAACACATAATTCAGGAGACAACTCTCAAACATCTACTCTTGAAAAAGATACCAGTTATATAATTTTTTTTGATGAGATAGACTATCAACAACCACCAAACTCAAAAGAAATGAAACAAATTTATGGGAGAGGATATTTACTTCTGAAACAATTAGGTTATAGTGGAAAAGGTTGTGGAAAGAAAGAACGAGGAATTCAAGTCCCTATAGAATCTAACACACAAGAGATATAGACTGGTTTGGAATATTACACTTCTAAGATAACACAAGCAAATAAAAGACCTTCATTAAACATCAACACTATTACATGAAAATCAAAAATCATTCTCACTTTAAAACATCTTGAAGTGGTTGATATGGAATTACTGCCATCATGGGAATACTATAAAAATGATCTTGAAACAAATGCTTGGAATTTATGATAAACCATCCACTACTCATCAAAATAAAAATGTCACATGTGGTACGATAAGCACCAAACAAAATGATGAAGGCAAAGAGAATAGTGAGATAAGCATGAACAATGAAGAGTACAACCCTAAATTTCCAAGATCAAATGCTCTTCCTTTAGGGGATATAGTTCATATAATAATGAACACCAATGATAAAGAGAAAGTTGTTAAAATAATAAAATTCCTCGATGATGATGAACAAGAAGATACTTCAACTTTACTTCATGACTTTCATAAACTCTTTACTTGGAATTATTCAGATAATGTAGGGAATTGACCCTAAGATTGTAACACACAACATAGTCATAGCTTAAAATGCTAAGCCAATTAGATAGAAGATTTGAAATATGCACCCTAATATAGCCTTGTTAGTTAAGGATGAAATTGAAAAACTCTTTGACGTTTGTTTCATAAGACCTATAGATTATTCTCCTTGGATCTCAAAGATTGTCGCAATCACAAAACTTGAAAATCATATTAGGATGTGTATGAACTTTCATGATTTGAATAAAACATCTTTAAAATATGACTTTCCTCTTCCTAATAGGGTATGTGTAGGATCATCATGGAAAAAATAAGCCCTTAAGTGGCAATAAAATTCAAAAAATTAGAGTTAGGCAACTTGACATAAAAATTTGAATAAGTTATCTACATTAATTCAAAAATATGTAAGAATACAATCTATAGAAAATTGAATGTAGTTTCTAAACTACTAGGTTTATTTTTTTTTTAAATCTATTTGGTGAAAATTTAAAATTTCAATGCAGTAGTACTTAAATTTTAGGGAAAATATAAGAAGTAGGTGTTTGTCTGACCACCCTAACAACAATAAAATGATAATCTTTTTTTATAATATTTTAGATATAAGTATTGGACTCATGTCCCGATGTGATGCATATTTTTCTGTAATTTGTTTCCAAGTAAATAATTAATTATTATATTTTTGCTACAAATTTAAAAAAATATAAAAACTTGTATGTCTAGCCACCTTAACTTGGTCAAAAAATCATGAAATTTATTTATTTTTTAATCCTATAGTATGTGAAGCATAGAATGTGACAAATTTTTTGGATTCAAAAAATGTGATATCATTCGAAAGTTATAGTTTTCTTCAATCAGCCTATCAATCAGGACTTTAGTAATAATTATTTATTAAATTCAAAGTAAAGTATAATTTATATTGATGGAAATTTTGGAATCTCCTTTAAAAACCATTTTTGTTTCATCAATTTTGGTTTAAAAAAAAGTCATTAGCCACATGGGCCATCATATCACTTAGATATCGCTACTTTTTGGCCCATCATGATCTTGTACGTACCCAAGATTGACATGATAGTAGAATCGACTATGGGACATGCTTTATTTTTATTCATGGATGGATTTTCAAGATACAATCAAATCTTCATCAACCCTTAAGATCAGTAGAAAACAACATTTACAACTGTTTGGGGAATATTTTTTGGGTTATGATGCCTTTTGGATTAAAAAATGTAGGAATAACATACCAACAAGCTATGACATTAATATTCCATGATTACACACACAAGATCTTGGAAGACTATGTTGATGATATTCTCACTAAATATTTAACATGACAAGATAATGTGAATGTTCCTCAAAAAATATTTGAGCGACTTTGAAAATACAACATGAGATTGAATCTGAAAAAGTGTCTTTGGTGTAGATAGTGGAAAAATTCTAGGTTTTATCATATCTCACATAGACATCGAGGTGGATACAAAGAAAATTTACACTATAATTAGCATGCCACCTCCTAGAAACATCTCTCAACTGCACACCTTACAAGGAAGAATTCAAGCCATTCGACTATTTGTAGTGTCCTTAGCAGATCAAATGGTACCATTCACACATCTTCTTAAAAAAGTAATACACTTCAACTGGAACATGGATTGTAAACAGGCCTTTGAGCGTTTGAAATATTATCTTATCACTCCATTTGTTTTACAACCCGCTATACAAAACAACCCATTCATTCTTTACACATCAACTTTAGCCCGTGCTCTTGTAGCATTGTTGGCTCAACAAGATGACAAAGGTAAAGAACACCCTGTTTATTACATTAGTTTAACATTGATTGATAATGAGAAATGATACACAACAATAGAAAAAAAATGTTTATCTCTTGTATTCTCTACCAATAATTTACAAAATTACTTATTGAACACCGAAATACAAGTCATGACAAAGTTCGATCCTCTGAAACACTTGTTCACTAAAACATATCTATCTGGATGCTTAGCTAAGTGGGTAATGTTTTTGAATGAGTTTGACCTTAAATTTATTTCACAAAAAAAAATTAAGGTTCAAGCCTTGACCGACCAATTGGCTAATGCTCCTTCTCCTTTCGTGTTACCTAGTAATAATTCTTTCCCTAATGACAAGGTGTGGAAAATCGATGATGATACATGGGAATTGTATTTTGACAGATTTAAGTGCAGAATTGGCTCTGGCATGGGTTTTATAATAAAACTTCATACAAAATATCCTATTTCGTTATCATATAGATTAAATTTCCTATGTACAAATAACACTATCGAATATGAAGCATTAATCACTAGTTTGTATGCCTCTTTGGATATGGGTGCTAAAGAAATTAAGATATTTGGCAACTCACAATTAGTCATCAGACAAATAAATGGAACATATCGAACAAAAAATGAAAATTTATGAAAATAAAAGGATCTCACAATGAAATTGCTAGAGAATTTTTAATCATTTACCATTAATAACATCCCTCAAAAATATAATTGTCACACAGATGCAATGGAAAGTGTAGCTTCTCTTATCTCCCATAAAGATCCTTCAAAAGAATTCGCTTTCATTGTGCATACAATCATCAAATCTTCAATTGATGATAATGTAGATGAAGTGTTAACAACAAAAATTAAAAACCTGAGTGAATGGTATGATATGATATTCAATTATTTGAAAGATAGTAACTTTCTCGAGTCGATAAATAAAAACACTCACTATCATCTTTGAAAATTTGCATCTAGATATGTCATCCTAGTAGACATTTTATATAAGTGATCCTTTGATGGCCTCTTGCTTAGATGTCTTAGATAAATTGAAATCCATATAGCACTTGAACAAGCTCACGTAGGTGCTTGTGGGGGGGATTTTGGAGGAAGATCGTTAGTTCAAAAGTTAATCTCCATAGGATATTATTGGAAGAATATGGACCACGATTTTTCTGAATACATTAATAAATGTCACAGCTGTTAAGAACATCAAAAATTAATTCATGCTCTTGCCTCTGAGCTTCATTCACAAACTCCTATTTGGCCATTCTCAGTGTGGGGTTTTAAATATTATTGGAAAAATATCTCCACCCTCATCCACAGGACATATGTTTATAATCATAGGGATGGATTATTTCATGAAATGGGTAGAAGCTATCCCTTTGCATTCAACAAAATTTGATGTAATATGTCATTTCATATTGGAACACATTATTGTTTGCTTTATACTCCCTTCCACGTTAGTTTTAGACAATGGAACACCATTTAATAATAATTATGTGAAGAATTTTTTGGAAACATTTAATATACAACATCAATTATCAACACCTTACTACCCGCAATCTAATGGACAAGTCGAATCAACTACTAAAAATTTAGAACAAATCCTAAGAAAGACAGTAAACAAACATAATAAATACTGGCATACACAATTAACATACACATTATGGGCTTATCGTACTAGTATTAGAAAATCAATAGGAAACACACCTTCTAACCATGTTTATGGTGTCGAGGAAATTATGCCCCTGGAGTTAGAGATTCCTTCTTTAGGGATTTCTCATGAAGGGCTGATTGATGACAATACTTATAGAGAACAATACTTACACCAACTTGAAATGCTCAATTAAAGATGCATCAACGACCTTGAACATCTTCAAGCATATCATAAGAAAATGCAACAAAGTTTTAACGATCATTTCATTCCTCGGTCATTTAATAGGGGTGATTTGGTGCTATACGAAAGACAATGAAATGTCAATTCCAACCCAATAGAAAAAGGATTGTTTTTCCCTAACTTGTTAGGAACCTATATAGTTCAAGAAAGCTATGGGTCTAGAGCATACATAATAACCGATACGGATGGCACACCTCTTCGAGAACCCATTAATTCCATGCATTTGCATTGGTATAATGCCTAGCCTTTTCTGAATGGTGTGAGTGATAAAGCAATGTTGTTAGAGTTAATGGATAGTATGCCATTATCTCTCATGCTTTCTTTGTTCCTGACACATGGTTCTTTGTGTCTTGAATTCTAGGGTAGTGGGTCCAATGTGGATTTTGATTCTTACTCTAGGTATCATACTATTTAGACCCCTATGACATATGTTGTGTTACATTAAATCCTTATGGTTAAATTATAAGTGCATTTAATTTAGCATAACATACTGCATCATATGAGAAATTTTAAAAGAAAAGACATGCTAGATTAGAGACATTTATTGAATAGTCTAATGGATATTATCTAATAAATTGCATAGCCATCTAACATATAAATATTAAATCCATGCATGCTCATATATAGATGTCAAAAAAAAAAAATTATGAATGTCATCAATAGTACAATTTCACTATGGCCTATGACTACTAGATTCATCTAGATACAATGTCCACACCCATCAAGAGACGTTGGTGTGTGACTTGCATGCTAGTCATCTAC
Source organism: Sequoiadendron giganteum (assembly GCA_007115665.2). NCBI lineage: Eukaryota > Viridiplantae > Streptophyta > Pinopsida > Cupressales > Cupressaceae > Sequoiadendron > Sequoiadendron giganteum. The sequence continues at coordinate 664,440,725 of CM021102.1, forward strand.
TACATATTTCATAGTGACCTACGTATGTCACCCTATCATATCAATTCCTCTACTTGCTCTCACTCAATGTGGTATCTATCAGCCTGGATCCTCACAAATTCTCTTTGAAGTCACTCAACCTCTAACTATAATATATCATCTCTATTAGATCTCTGAGTTTCTTAGGCCTTCTCTAACTCCACTGCCAGTATTGATACCTGAACCTCAATATGCTCAGTGCATCAGGATACGTCAACATATGCTCCCCTAAGCCTCACATAAGGCTCGAACAAGTCCATGTGCTCTACTATGAATTGTGGGGCCATGGAATCTATGGTTGTAGCCTCATCTACAGGAAGGGGTGGCACTATCATTGTAACTACATGGTGGAATAGATTCTCGAACTCTATCATGGGCCCTGCAAGATATAAATCATAAGAATCATCAATACCCATCACTATAATATATCCATATATGAGAATGATATCTATAAAAACATAAAGCATAAAAATAAATATCGTCACTTGGGTCTGTAGCATGATCCATAGGAGTCTCAAATCCCTCGCTACTCTCCTCATGCTCTCAGATACTGGCACGTACATACTGTGACCTCATAACTCAAGTGGGAACTATATCTCTCCACTCATAGCTAGGAGGACTAGCCTTACCTTTGTCACTATCCTCGATCATGGGTGGCTCTGTTCATCCTCTATCCCCTCATCATCCTCATCATCTCCCTCTCCCTGGTATTTTTTTACTCCTTTGTCTCCTCATCCTCATCTGGAAACAGGTCCACTGGATCTACCCTCTTGCCAGACTCCCTGTCCTACCCTCCTAAGTCTAATATAGGCACTACGAAGCCCATAGGATAATCCATAAGAAATATGGATCCTCATCATATCACCTCCCACCACTCATCATACTCTTGTGTTGTGCCAACGTGATCCACATTAGAGACTGGGGGCATGTCAGTATCCTCCTTCGTGTCACTCGGGATGATGTCATATGTTGTTTGTAGTTTAATATATCTAGGTCTATGGGTGCTCTATACTAACAATATATATGAATATTTTATCCAAGGTAGCCTTTGTATCTATCGAAAATGCCTCATGATGTGATCATAGTAGAAAGGTCTCACTACATGATCACACCATCCTAGTAGTAGTGTATCTCTCTACATCTATCTTAGCTATCCTTTCGTGTCTGGATAGAATAGCTCCATGAGGTAGGTTATCCACACAATATCCTCCTCCCTAAATCTATCAGATCTCATCCTCTAGAACAACACATCACCATGTTTCCATGCGTGTCTCAGAGGATAACTAAAAACCTGCAGATACCCCACCGTTGTAGCAATCAGAAATCTTGCAAGTTGGGTATAAGTGATATGCTATATGATCCATGTATATAGTAGGGTACAATGTATCATGCTCTGCATCTCCCCATAGGTGAATCGAACTACCATAGTATAAGTTTCCTAGTATGTTCTGGCCCCAAGTGTAGACCACCCAATAGTGCTAAATGTCTCTAATAAAGTGTACTAATCCCCCTCCATATGTGCTCCATGGCCATTGGGGACTAGCTCTAGTGCTACTATAAAAATCATGATGCATCTCATTAGTGGTGAATGCACATGCAGTATCGAAGAAAGCTCGATGCATGATCTCACGATCTTGTGGCTGACCTTTTTTCCTAGGCAATACTCGATGTCTAACTGCATCTCCTCAAAACTCATGCCCTATGCTAAAAATACCCTCTCTCCTTACATGGGCACCTATAGTATGCAGTGCACATCCTCTAGCGTGACTATCCTCTCCCCTGTCGGTGGGTGGAAGGTGTAGGTGTCTACACCCCATATCTCTACTAGTGCCATCAACATGGCATCATAGTATTGCATGGCTGGTGCAAGCTAGGCCCAGTAAAGATCCATATCCTAGAGGATCTATACATCCTCCTCAAGTAGCTAATCGATGAGCTCTCGAAGTTTGTTGAACATTCGGCCAACTAGGTTTTTGCATGACCAGGGTGCAACCTACCATAGGAAATAAAGAAAACTGTCAGTAGAAAACATCTTAAAATCTTGAATTTTTTCTTTAATGGTAAAAAATTATACTAAATTTTCTCTAGGACATCTTAATTAAGGGTTCTAGACATATTACTCCTTAACTAGGACACTTTGCAAGAAAGTGGGACACTTTGTTACAATCTGAAAAAATGAAGAAAAAACCTTCCCTATCCTATAATTTTTCTTAATTTGTTTATAAAAACATAAAAAATTGATCAAATTGAAGTATAGAGAAGTCGAAATCAACTCATAGTGTGTTGTACCTCACCCTGTGCGACTGCCTCTCATAGAATCTAGATCCACGGATGGGTGGATGGACATCTGCTCGGCATGGTGGCTTACTCTACTCCTAGCTCACTCTGCAAAGGGTAAAAGAATGAAATGAATGTGGATTACTCTCTCTGCTATCTTTTTATACATGCACTTTTAGGTCATTTTTGTGAAAAAGAAAAGAGGTACTTCTTTATTCAAATGAACTTATCTTGAGCTAGCGAACTCCATTTTAAGTGTTATTTATTGCATTAGAACCATGGTTCCACTCATGTTCTCATCAAATGTCTATCATCAAGTGGCATTGTACTTGAAAATTTCCTATGATGGACTTATCCAGTTTGACATGGTTGATCTACTACCTTGATTCCACCTCCATAAACCAAGTAGAATCAAGGGGGGTATAGACCTACCCTTAAATTTAATTTTCTAGGAAAGTTAGATAAGAGGATTATATTTGAGCTACTAACGAATCTGTGATGAATAATGTGAGTCCTGACATTGTGATTTTGTAGGTACCTACAGTGGGTGATTCATTCACCCTAATGAATCCATATGAGTATCATTTTATAAAGTTACTTATTGAAGTTCTTTAGCATGCATATGCACATAGTGTCATATGGGCCCTAAAGTGGGGGCTAAATATACTGTAGTAAATTGCATACCTTGGCATTTTCACACTTAATTTGGACCTATTTTAGCATCCCCTACATTCATTTCCCTTTAGGTCACTTATTATGGGCCCCTAAGAACCCATTTTGTGCATCCCAGGGCATATTTTAACTATAAACTAGACCAAAACCCTTAAAAAATCATCAATTTTGGCAGCCCACCATTTGAAATGATAATTTAAGCCTTGTGGGACCAAGATGACATTGATGGTTCTTACTCCCACCTAGTGGGACCAAGACACCACCTAGGGTGTTTTAGTCTCATGGGATTTATTTTCGGGAATTAAAAATATTTGAATTTATTTGACCTTTTGTTGGCCTTTGAGATCTAATATTTTGGTTATTAGGTAGGAATTCCTATGAAAGAAAGATTCCAGCCCATTTTTCACCGAAAGGAAGTAAGAAGCCAAGTAAGCAAGAAGAAAGCAAGTAATAAGAAAGTTGATCAAGTTGAAGGAAGTTTCAAAGTTTTGAAGCAACCTTCTATTGTGTTTTTGTAGGATTTTCAAGTCTTTTCAAGTCAATACCTAGCATTTCCAAAGATTAGTAATGGATTCCTATTGTGGATCATGAGAAATTCTAGGTTGGAGATGCAACTAGCCATTTATCCAAGCCTAAGGACTTGTTTCTTGATTGATTTCATCTTCCATTATTGCTCTATTTTTTTCCTAAGGTATACTTCATGTTTGTGACTTGTTAGGGTGATTAGAGATCTCCTTTATAGGTCATTTACATTTTCATCTTAGGGATATTAGTCTAAGACATTTGAATAGGGTTTCTTCATGTCATAGTTTCAATAATCTTAGACACATTTAATATTAGGTCACACACAATTCCATTTGTAGATTTATTTTTTCTGATAAAGGTTTAATTACTAAACAAGGGGTTTGACCAAGGCAAACCCCCATAAAAAATCAATCCAAATTCCTTTATTTTGTAGGTCTTTTTGTAGGTTTAGATTCAAAAACTTGGTGAAGAAGGAAGTTCAAATCTTAGGTTTCAGGATCACACTCTAAAATTTTGAAAATTTAGATCGGGACTTATACACCATCTTGGTCATCTAAGTCCTCCCAATCTTATCTTTTGAATATTCCTTAAGATCTTGTTCTGATATCTAAAGATTTTGTGTTTTCCCTGAAAAATAGTAGTAGGACTAATACACCATCCTTAATGTCTTAGTCCTCCTAGGTATATTTTGGTAGCTTGTTTACATTTCTAGAATCCTCATTGCTTCTCAAAACTTCTTAGGTACACATAACCTAACTTGGTGTTGTTTATTTTCTATATTTGCATCTTTTATTTAGCTCATTTTAGGTTATTTTGCATATCATAGTGTGTTTTCCAGTAATTGTCTTTTCCAAGCATTTACTTGGTGGTGAACCCTTTAAGGCTGATAAGAACCCCCTCCTAAATCCTTCTAATTGTGAATTGGCTCACCCTAATAGGTTGATAATCAGTCCTATTATGATTCTTAGGACATATTTGAATGACCTAGATAAAATAGCAAAGGTCTTTTATCCCTTATTTTATATATGGTTCATTCTTGTAGAAGAATACCTATCAAATTCTCAAAAGATGGTGAATTTTCTCTTGCAGCCAAGTAGGTAATGAATACTTGATAATCATTTCACATTCCATTCAAAGTAATAGTAACTAAATCACTACTTGAAATTGGTTCACCAATATCAGCTAATTTATCCCTTCATTCCTTAACTCTGGATAAATAGTCATTAATACTTTCATTGGCTTCCATTCTGATTGAAAGTAATTTTATCTTTAAAAAAAAAATTGTTCGTGTTTGTAATATCATACAAACCATTAAATGATTTCTAAGTGCTATTAGAAGTAGTGATATCATGAATATGAGGGATGATGGAATCTTTTATAGACATCCTTAAGAGAATCTTGGCTTTGCATTATTTTTTCTCCCAATCTTGAACAACAACTTGAGGTGTAGTAGGTTTGACCTCAGAACCATTAACAATGGTCCAAACATTGTATCCCTCCATCAGGGTTTGCATCTTGAACTTCCAATTAACAAAATTGAAGCCATCTAACTTATTTGATTCTATTAGATATGATCTAGATAAACTTGTCATTTTGAAGAAACCAAAAAAAACCTAATGAAATTTATCAATAACCTAATTTTAGATAACTACAATTTCCTTGCTTCATAGCTAGCTCGAATTATTTTCAAGAGGCTTACACTTGGAAAATTTTCCAACAATAGATACTTACAAGAACAATAGGATTCTTCACAACTTCAATGGGCTTCTCACCATCAAGGTTCTCTAGATCAGTTTGCTTCCTTCCTAAAGCAACAATGACTTCTCTACTCAATAAAAATCTCTTTGCTAGCCTTTTTCCATGCACAATGCACCAAAATTCCCTTCTTCTCCTTGCTATTCTATAAGAGATATTTTTCTACTCACACTAAAACAACACTTTTTAATCTCTTTACAATAGTGGTAGCTCCTATCACTATTCAACACTTGATTTTGTATTTTCCTTTTGGTTGGATTTGATACCAAGACAAAAAAAGGGAAACAACAAGAGAACATAGCACAAAAAAAGTATTGAACAAAATAGAGAAGAACTCACTTATTGTATTACTCATCAACAACATTACATATTTATAGATACCCAATGATTCAACCACTTCCTACAAACCTAGGACATATAACGAAAACAGGTTGGAGTGCATGAACAAATAAGTTTATTGACAACAAACTATGTGACTAAATAAAATAATTGGACTGAATGGACATATCAAATAGTTTGTTGTAGACTCATACTCAAACTCTTGTACATGCATAATTGCATTATTGACTTGTTCTGACAAGTACAAGAGATAATTGTCATAAGAAAGAAAGATCGGAAGAACTTGCAAGCACACATATAGTTTTTTTAACAATGTTTTGAAGAAAAGAGGATTAAAAACAATGAGAAAAAGGACTATGCACACGTTCTGAAGATTTTGAAAGAATAAATTCACAATCAAAGTCACTGAAAGGTTGAGTGATCTTAAGAATGGCAAGGATTACCTATGCAAAGAAGCGGTCTCATGAGGCTCCTCCTCTGACTGCAACTTCTTACTAAAATCCTCTTACTACCTATATATCCATTGTTAGTGTTGGCTACTATGCAGGTTTAAAATTTTTAAACATTACCATGCATTAAACACAAACTCTTGGAACCAAAAATATATGTTGTTCAAAATTATTGCTACTCAAAAATTGTTTAAAACAAATTTCAGATTCCTTATTTAGGAAACGTTATAATATTGTTGTGTTTGCATGTAAGAAATCTTTAAATAATATTTCATTATTGTTCCCAATATCACATGCTTTAATATGCAAAAATCATAATAGCATATATACTAGCGCTTTCACCTAAAGGAGGTTCAAGGATTACGTTGATAGTTATATGTATGTTAATATGTTAGAGAGTTATTTTTGTGCGTTGATGTGTATGGATGTTGTATTCTACAAATTCAAGCTATGTGGATAGATTAAACAATTAATAATAAGTGCTAAATACTGAATAAAATAAACCTCACAAATCAAAATTTTTCCTTAAAGAAATTAAGTATTATCTAATTTTGAAATATTTTCATAAATATTTAAACCTACTTCTACTTTTTTAGACATTTAGGATATGTTGATTTCTAAATTAAAAAGATCACTTCATGCTAAATAAATTTATAAAAGATGGAGTTGAAATTCATATATTCACAAACACATCTACACATGGATCAATTCCTACCAAATATCTCCAAAAATTAAGATTCAATTCAAAACAATTACAAGAACTCAACACATTTAAAAAAAAAAAACTATTAATCCAAATTTAAAATCTCAATGAAATTGGAATAATGAATATGGTCCATTCTTGAAAACTCAATTCTTCTAAAATTAACAATTAAACATACTATTAAACTACAACTGCCTAGCACTAAGTATAATCATTGACCTAAGTTTTTTTAGAAATGTCCATGTTGCTGAGTGTTGGCTATGAGAACTTGAGGTGGTCTATTTCCTCATTGAATAAGAAGCACCCTCAATAGCAACAAGAAAAAACCAATCTCCCCTATCACTACTAACTTAAGGAAATAATAATAAACATATCAATATACTAAACAGAGTATTTCCTAGGAGCTGATTGTTATGTATCCCATTTTTAAACTCTAAATCCAGACAAGTAATCACAAACCATACTGCCTGCCTGGATTTGGGAAAAAATATTTTTTTTCCAAAACTCAAGATAGTAGAAGGGTAGATGTCATTAAACCTCAAGATGAAAACTTGCAGCATGAATGGCATTATGATACATAGTAGTTAAATATATTAAATTGTGAATTGAATCACCTTGATAGGTTGATAATCGATCCTATTAGGGTTCTTAGAACATATATGAATGACCTAGATAAAATAGGAAACATCTTCTATCCCCTTATTTTATCTATGGTTCATTCTTTTAAAAGGATACCTGTCAAATTCTCAAAAGATGGTGCATTTTCTCTTGCAGCCAAACTTGTAATGAAAACTTGATAATCATTTGACATTCCATTCAAAGTAACAGAAACTAAATCACTACTTAAAACTGATTCACCAATATCAACTAATTTATCCCTTGAGGAATTAACTCTAAATAAATAGTCACTAAGAATTTCATTGGTTTCCATTCTTATTGAAAGTAATTTTCTCTTTAAAAACAAAACTATGTTTGTGTTTGTAATCTCATACAAACCTTTCAATGTTGTCCATGTACCAGTAGAAGTAGTGATATCACGAACATGAGAGATAATGGAATCTTATATGGACATCCTTAAGAGTATCTTGGATTTTCATTCTCTTTTCTCCAAATCTTGAACAACAACTTGAGGTGTAGTAGGTTTGACATCAGAACTATTAACAATGGTCCAAACATTATATCCCTCAAATAAGGTCTACATCTTGAACTTCCAATCAACAAAATTGAAGCCATCTAGCTAAATGTCATTTTGAAGAAAAAAATAATGAAATTTATCAATCACCTAATTGCAGATAACGACAGTTTACTTGCTTCACAACTCGCTAGACTTCTTTGAAAGAGGCTTTAACTTAGAATATTTTCCATCAGTAGCTACTTCCAATAGCAACAAGCTTCCTCACAACTTCAATGGGCTTCTAACCGTCAGGGTTCTTTGAATCAGTTTGCTTCCTTTCTGAAGCAACAACGACTTCTCTACTAAAAAAACCCTCTTTGCTGGCCATTTTCCATTCATAGTGCACCGAAATTTCCTTTTGCTCCCTCTTATTCTACAAGAGATACTTCGTTGCTCACACTAAAAAAAATCTTATTAATATCTTTGCCAAATAGTGGAAGCTCCTATCACTATTCCGTGATTTTTTATTTTCCTTTTGGTTGAATTTGATACCAAAACAGAAAAAGGAAAACAACAAGAAAACATATCACAAACAGAGTATTGAACAGAATAGAAAAGAACTCATTTATCATATTACTCGTCAACAACATTACACATTCATAGATACCCAATGATTCGACCACTTCCTACAAATTTGGGACATACGATGACAAGAGATTGGAGTGCATGAACAAATAACTAAGTTTATTGATAGAAAACTATGTGACTAAACCAAATAAATAGAATGAATGGAGAGATCAAATAGTTTGTTGTAGACTACTACTCAAAATCTTCTACATGCATAATTGCATTATTAACTTTTTCCAACAATTACAAGAGATAATATTTGTAAGAAAGAAAGACCAGAAGAACCTGCAGGCACACATAGTTTCCCTAGCAACAATTGAAAGAAAAGATAACAAGAAACAATGAGTAAAAGGACCATACACTACTTCTGACGATTTTGAAAGAATAAATTCATAATCGAGGTCACCGAAAGGTTGAGTGAGCTTAAGAATGGCAAGGATTACCTGTGCAAAGAAGCGGTCTTGTGAGGCTCCTCCTCTGACTCCAACTTCTTACCGAAATATTCTTACCACCAGATTTCCACCGTTAGTGTTGGCTGCTACGCATGTTTAAAATTTTTAAACATTACTATGCATCAAACACAAACACTTGGAACCAAAAATATATGTTCAAAATTATTGCTGCTCAAAAATTGTAACGAATTTAAGACTCATTATTTAGAAAAAATTATAATATTTTTGTGTCTACATGCAAGAAATCTTTAAATAATATTCCTTATCATGCCCAATATCACACACCTTAATCACAAGAAGTCATAATAGTATATATATTAGCACTTTCACCTAAAGGAGGTTCAAGGCTAACCCTGATAGTTATTTGTAGGTTAATATGTTAGAGAGTATGTGTTTGTGTGTAGATGTGTATGGATGCTATATGCTAAAAATTCTAGCTATGTGGCTAGATTAAACAATTAATAATAAGTGATAAATAATGAATAAAATAAACCTAAAAAGTCATTTTTTTTTCCTTAAAGAAATTAAGTATTATCTGATTTTGAAATATTTATATAAATATTTAAACCTACTTCTACTTGTGCAGGTAGGTAGGATAATTTATTTTCTAAATTAAAAAGATCAGTTCCTACTGAATAACTCTACAAAAGATGGAGTTGAAACTCATATATTCACAAACACATATACACATGGATCAATTCCTACCAAGTATCTCTAGAAAAATAAGATTGAATTCAAAAGAATTACAAGAACTCAATACATTTTAAAAAATAAAAAATATTAAGCTAAATTTAAAATCTAAATGAAATTAGAATAATGAATATGGTTCATTCTTGAAAACTAAATTCTTATAAAATGAATGTAAAAAAAATAACATTAAATTTAAAATTTAAATGAAATTGACAACTAAACATGCTATTAAACTACAACTACCTAGCCCTAAGTATATTCATTGACCTAAGTTTTTCAATAGATGTCCATATTGCTACTAGCTATGAGCATTTGAGGTGGTCTATTTCCTCATTGAATAAGAAGCACCTTCAGTAGGAATTGGAAAAAACCCATCACCCTTGTCACTACTAACTAAAGGAAAAAAATCACCCAACTAGGGAAGACAACCCTTCTTTTGAGGAGATTGTGTCTCCCCAGGATACTCCTCTAACTATCTCTTTCATGGATACATTGATGCCTTGAATTGTTATTTTTATTTAGGAAAAGTCTTCCCATCCCTCGATGAAGACCTCTACTATTCCATTGATTGCTCTTGAATCCTCTCCTGTACTGCTAGCTCCCTCACTGCACGGTGGCTCCTTGCCCATGGTGGTTGTGGAGGATCCGCTCCTCTCGCCTTCCTTGATGGATTTCATTTTCGAGCCTTCCTAGTTTTTTGTGTAGAGAAAGAACAAGGGACTCTCCAAACTGTGGCCTAGGTTTTTGGAACTCAGATTAGTCACCTCAAATTTTGGGGTTGTATAGACCTCATTTGTAGTTCGACTTACGTTCTATCTGTTGTTCATGTCCTAGGTTTTTTTCTATGTGTGGCTTGTATTGGCCTGTTTTGCTAAGCCCTATGACTCTTGTTTGTTTTAGGGCTTGGCTCCCTTTTGGGCTGACTCTTTTTTCAGTTCATGTCTTGTTTTGAACTATCTTCTTTTTGGCCTCGAGGGCTCTCTATGTAAAAGGTACAACACCCTATAAATGTTGCTTACTTAATCAAAAACTAAAAGAAAAAGCAATGAACATAGCAATATACTAAATAAAGTAATTCTTAGGAACTGATTGTTATGTATCCCATTTTTGAATACTAAATCCAGACAAGTAATTACAGACCATACTGCCCACCTAGATTTAGGAAAAAAGAAAAGTTTCCAAAACTCAAGTCAATAGAAGGGTAGACACCATTAAACCTCAAGCTGAGAGGCATTTTACAATGGCAACAAAAAAAATTGTCAAGAAAAACTCTTCATGCCAAATTTGACATGCAAGTGGCAGTAGTTGTGAGCAACATAGCTATGTTATCAGCAATGAGTATTATGAGTGAACAACAAAATTTATTTATGAGTGTTATGTTCCACCAAAGGGAAAGGAAAACCTATCTTTCCTTCTAGGTGGAAAACCCTAGGAGTGGAAGAGTACCCCATTTAGATTTCATCATTTATCAAACTTCATATAAACATCCCAACCACATTCAATCTAACTATTGTATGCAAGCTAATGAAAACTACATTGTTTGAAAACACATGATCTAGTGCAAAAAAGATAAAGCAAAGACTATACAAAGCAAGATAACCTAATAAATCAGACAAGTGCATTTGGAAACTACTGAAGATTGAAGTAGAGATTGTAGAAGCCTCAAGAAATCTAGAAAATCTAATTTTTATGCCCACTGGGATACTTACACTAGGTTGGTTGACCTTGTCCCTTTTTCTGGTAAATTGCTTTGGGCTCCGTTCTGGCCAACTAGGTGCTCAAATCTACCAAAATCTTTGACATAAACCTCTACTGGGACTAGGTCTCCATTGTTGGTGACTTTGTCCCTTCCAGTTTTTTGGGAAATTTGAAAGTGGAGTCAGAGATCTATAGTCTAGACTTTGCCTCTTCACTAAAATTCGAGTTCAAATTTGAAAAATCGCCTAAAAAATAGAATATATTTTGGTTTCTAATGTGGGGTTTTCCTTGGTCAAACCCCTAGTTTGTATTTAAACTTGGAAAGAAATAATAAATCTGCATAAACCCTAGCCCTAAGTGTGTCTAGAAATAGGAAAATATGAAGTAAGACAAAACCCTATTTTATTGTGCTAGAATAAGATGTGTGAGTGAGATTTCAATGATGCAAGACTCCTAACCAAGAAACCCTACAACATTAAAAGTGCATGCAAATGAAATGTAAATGGAATGCAAACCTTAAATCTGAACATAGAGAGAAAATGGAAGATGGAATCACTTTGAAAATAGTCTTTAGGCATGATTTGGTGGCTAGTTGCACCTCCTCATCCTAGATTTCTCCATGATTATCCATAGGAACCCATGATCAACCCTTTGAAATGTGAGATCTTGAGTGAGAAGTGAGTTTGAAGACCTACAAAAATCCTAGTTTTCTGCCCTAAGCTTCAACTTTGTTGTAGAAAGAGAAATGAATCTTCTTCAAGAAGATGTTCAATGTTTGATTCTTGCTTGTGCTTGTGAAAAGTGACTAAAGAACCTTGAAAAAGGACCTAAATACAAGTATTTATAAGAAAAAATACCTAATTGTTAGTTATTTTGACCTAAGAGACTGACGCCCATCGATTTTTTTTAGCAAGATAGATATTTTCCCGTTCAAAAATGCAAAAATCCCTAAAAAGGACTAGGTCGCCAACTTGGGCGAACTAGTCCCACTAGGGGATTTTGAGGTGGGATTATTTATATTTGAATGATTTCAATTTTGTTTCTCGGGGTTTGTGTAGTTCCTTAGGTAAAATAGGCCTCAAAGTAAAACATAATGAGCCTTAGGGGCCTATAAATGTTGTTTTAGAGGAGGGTGATTGATGCAAGGGTACCTAAAGTAGGACCAAAATGGGCACAAAATTGTCCTTTTCTTCAAAAGTATACAATTTATGGTGACACAATGAGCAAAGCAATGCTAGCAGTTATGAACAAATATTAAATGACTATTACAAGCAATGACTATTAAGAGAAAACTAATGAATGTGTTCCAACAATTACTATTACAAGCAAAGTAATTCCCATAATGATTGGCATTAAACACTAAATGGTTTAGTAATTGATTGCAGCAGAGTCTATAATGAATGTGTTCTATTATTGAGAACTCTCCATTAGATTTTTTAATCGTCACAAAACCTTTTCTACCCCAATCAATCAGCTACTCCTTTCTCCTTTTGTATTAAGTGGTTGATAGAGTATTAGTCATTTAAATTCTTCGTAAAAAATTGATAAGTGGTTTGACCAGGTTTAGCATTTCTAAGAAATTAGGCATGTTTTCCTTAGGTGAACTATACCTTTCTCTTCCTGGGACACGAAGAATATGGCATATGTTATTTCAATTGTTACTTTATTCTTTCTCCTTCTTTTGAAATTAACTCGGTTTTGCTTGCCTGTGATCTAGTAGAAAACATGTTTCCAAGTTATTTGTTAAGTTTTACTCGATGCAAAAGAAAATAACAAGAGACTCATTTGCGTCATGTCCTTGCCGATTGTGAATTATATTTAGTTATTTGTAGAGAGCTAGCAATTGACATGTTTTATCATAAATGTTAATATGCTTATTCAAAACTTATATTAAGGTTTAAGATAAAGTTTATGGAACATCAAAGATAGGACATATAGATGATTATGCATTCTCATTATGTAAAGACCAAATCCATATGATTCTAATATTCATATTTGTATATATAATTTTGTTTAGCAAAATCATAGGCAGTTTTTGTTTTATAATGTAGTAAGAGATTGCAATTTATTTTTGTAGATTCTATTATAATTAGTTTTTTATACATTATCAATGATAAGTTGTAAAAATAGTATTTATATACTTGGTTATAAGTATGTTTAGAACATATATCAATTGATTAAAAGTGTTTCTATTTGATTTACATTTTCTTTGGTGTAGAATAGTATTTGAAGATATTACTTAGATTTAAATTTATCAATTATTTCAAACTTTATATAAATTGGATCACAATCACTCCAATATGCTTGGGATTTGAAAATAAAATATGTTTGTGTGTTTACATTACACCAAATATGGTCAATTAGTGGTTTGGAGAGGTGGTTCAATTTATATAATAGAAAAAGCATACTAGAATTTTGCATATGGTTTAATAGCAATTTGGTATTGCTATTATCAATAGCCATGCCAATGTTGAAGTTGCCTACAATATATAAGGTCGATGGTAGATTTACATAGGAGACCACTTCATTTGTGATTGTTATAATTTCTAGTAATGGTGTATTAGGTCTTGCATATAGATTACATATGTTGATCTGATCAATTGTCAATGTTATTGTTATTGTTATAGCTTCTACATTTGTTGTTTTATGTTGCATTGTTTTTGAAATCAAAAGATTTTTTTTAGTAAAAGTTGTTACACCATGTATGTGATATGTTGAAAAATAATTAAAGTTTTGGAATTGATTATTTAATGTCGCTAATAGTAAATGTTTGATAGATTACTTTTAGTAAAAGTTGTTACACCATGTATATGATATGTTGATAAATAATTAAAATTTTGGAATTGATTATTTAATGTGGCTAATAGTAAATGTTTGTCGCTAATTCTTTGTAGTTGTTCATTTTCAAATTCTCAATTCGTTGTTGATTGTAGGTGTGACATTTTGGTAAGCACTTTTTTTTTACTTTGAAATGATTTTGTGTAAAAGGTTTTAACAAAAACAATGTGTCAAGTGTTCTTGTGTGTGAAAGTGTTGTATATGCCAATCCATGTTTGTTTATGCTTGATGGATCAAATGGTAATGCTTGCATTGTAAGTTCTTATGATCTATGAATAGTACAAGCACATACTAGTTGTATTGGAAATTGTTAATTCAAGCTTCCAATCTACCTACACCTATTGCATTCTAACAAATTTGCCTTGAAAATAATTAAATGTAATGATCATGGTGCCATGACCGATAAGTGAATGCATAAGACTTACTTCATAAGGATGTCATAATACTCTAGATCCAAAGACATGAACACAACATCTACATCCTTACATGCCATTAAAACACAATGCACCGTGCTATCCGATTTGCTGACTGCAATCAGAACCAACACATCACAAAAATTGGTATCAAATTCTCAAATGAGAATAGCATGGATTCAACAACCAAAAGCTAAAAGGTGACAACATGTAGTAAAATGCAAAGTGGGGCAAATGATCTCCATAAGACAAAGCAATCATATAATAGGAGATTATGTAGCAGGAAGGTTCACCAAGGGAAGGTGTGTCCACAAAGATATGTGAAGAATGAGCATACTTCTTGTGCTAATTATGGATCTCTTGGAACTAAAGGTGATTGTTGATGTTAAAAGAGAATCAAGATTTTACAGTATCACATAAGGATGCGTCCTCAGAGACAGGGGTACATTTCCTTATTTCCATACAAGATCGTAAGGAGGGTGCAGTCAAAACATTCCTAATATATAATTTGGCACTATTGCATGGGGATGTGTTCTCAAGATAGGGGTGTCTCTTCCCATTGCATTGGTAAATCGGAGGGAGGATACAATTGAAAGTTGAAACATACCTGAGCTATCCTTTGGTAGTAGTACTTGGGGATGTGTCCTCAGAGCCAGGGTTGTATCTCTTGATTTCCTTTGAGATTGGAGCGAGGATGCGATTATAACATCTCCAAGCCATCCTCTTCTGTAGAAGATCATAATGAACATGTTTCATATCTCTAAGTCATTCCCTCGCAAATATAGGACTCATCGTCGAATCTTATGGCCAACAGGGACTCTTCCAATGTTTTCCTTTAATCCTTTCTAGAAGGACTAAATTGGTTTACTGAATTCAATTTTCTTGTCTGTGTTAGGATAGTACGAATAACAACTAACGATAGTTTTCCAAAATCTTTAAATGAAGTACAATTAGAAAGACCATAGAAAAAGTAAATGAAATTGAATACTACGGAGGTGTTGAGTTTCTTTGTCAATGAGGCTATCATACAATGTCATTTAAAAGTCTGTTTAAACATCCAATATTAGCCTGTCACCTCACCATCAAAATCCATTCATATTCAGTCCTTTCCAGGTAACTAATCAGTTCCTCCTGAAGAAGTACCCACAGCTTGCAAAAGGCTTATCAAATGGTCATTCTACGAATGATAAGAATGAATGTACGCAATGTTACTGAACCTTAAATCCCAACCAATTTCTGAAATTCACATCCAACAATCACAAAATACAATAATGATAATCAGCTTGATTTGACAAAATTAAAAATGTTGAATTGTAGAAATAAAATCTTAATTGAAACACGTGACCCAATGGATAGGGTGATTCTTTTCATTCTAAAGAAAATGTGTGGTCATTTGTGGTAACTTTACAAACAACAGAATCCAAGACCATAACATCCGTTAATATAAAAAACAACATTCAAAAAATGACTTATAATTTTTGACTTGTAAAGAGATCACTTCATAAAATAAGTATTAAGAGTTAAATGACTGACCTTCCATATCGATGTCTGAATGCAGGTGACATTGACACTGCATGTTACTCAAACATTGGATCTGTACCTTGATCAGTATACAGAGGTGGCTTCAATTGTTCTACAGACAGACCCTGAGCCTCTGCTCCCTGCCTGTTTTTCATCTATAGTTCCAATTTCATTTTCATCCACTGAAAGTATTGATATCCAATAGCAACATCAGTGCCAGTTGTTCCATTGAACAAAAATGAAAATTTTGGATTGGTTGCTTACCTACCACGTGCCATATTTTCAAACTCAGGTCCGTTCTTAACAACCAATTCAGAAAGAATCTCAATATTCTGAACAATTTCAATGTCATTGGGCTTCTGTGGGTGTGGAGGTAGAGTCATCAAGTGTGAGGGTAGAAGTGGATTGGACGTATCTATTGAAGTCAGAGGTGCTTGAGAAGTCCCCAATGTCGGTTGTGATTGTATCGACTCTTGCAGGTAAAACTGTTGTGTGTGTAAAGAGGAGGATGACTAACAAACACTGAATGCAGGGGGGTTGCAGTGGAGGCTGAGCTAGAGCCTCAGGTAACGTATTTAAAAGTGGAAGTGGTTGAGAAACCTCCCATACCAGAAAAATTGGTTATGGCACATGTCGGGGTATCATGTGTGAAGGTGTAAATGTTTGAGATAACTACTTTCCAGGTGATGGTTGTGGTAACAATACCGGAGAAAAGATAGGACACAGGGATAGAGGTGGGGCTTGGATATTTACAGGAGGACCAGAGAGACGAGCGCCAGTGAAATTAGGAGGCGGAGGTAGAGGATATCGAGGAGGTTGCCCATGAAGCCGCTGGCCAGGTGTTGGCCCTGGAAAGTGATGTGGTTCAAGAGGCTGCACAAAGGCCATCGTTCCATACGAAGGTGCGAGTGAAGGAGTTCCCTAATTTTCTATATAAGGAATTGCTGGAAGTTTGTTATGAGATCATATTCATGCAAACTGCTCTTACAATTTAATGAGCAATTTTAGATGCCCCCCTTCCAGTGGAGCACTACAAGTACAGAATTGAAATCATTGCGGAAAAGTGAATAGCTAAAGTTAACGACTTTGGTTGATGCAGTCATACAAGTTGGCATAGACTATAGTAATCTAGTATGATTTTTATGGATATATCTAAGCACAGACACATTATGTCAATAAGTTGGGCTCTTGTTGTTCTTCTAACTCAAAAGAAAAATGAATTGCCTCTGAACTGGAAAGGGAAGCCATACTGACCTTACTGTAGAAATTAGCAGAGATAGAAATTTAAACATATTAAATTAGTAACTTAGAACTGCCAAAATACTTGCTGCTTGAGAGCATAATCATATTAATTTTCTTCACTCTCTGATTAAAAAGATGTCTCCGTATAAAAAGATTTTTAACCCATGCAAAAATTTAATACCACATAAATGACATAAATATGCCAGCAACATAAATGTCCTAACCAAGGTCTAATTGGATTAATATGCGTCCTTATACAAAGCACAAAAAACTAATTAAAGCGTCCTTTGGAAATTAATACACAGTCTCTAAACAAAAACAGTCTGCCAGCGCATAGAATAAACAGTTGTCAACAAAAAGACATCACCCGTGTTACCGCTGACGGTAAAGAAATGGTTGCGGTAACCACAGTTAACGAACGCATAGACTAGAAGGAGATCCACCGCAATACCGTAGCGGTTAAGTGTTAGACCGTGGTGGATGCGGTGACGGCAACGACGGTCGAAGGTTGAGGCGAGAACAGTTAGCGCGATACCATGCGTGGTTAAGCAGAAGACCACGGGAAGGCGGTAGTGGATGCCATGCGGTTAACCGTAGTGCTGAGGGAGAGGGGCGGTTAAGCCGCAGTAGTGAGGTGACAGATGGAGACTGCCACCGAGACACCACCATTTGTGGAAGGCTTGACCACGGTAAAGCGGTACACTATGGAAGCGACGCCCGTGAGACCGCAAAGAATAGAGGGAGTGGCCGAGGTAGCCTGGTGGACTCTATAGAACCATGAGCAGTTGAAACAGAAGGCGCGGGGGCGCTATAGGAACAAGAGATGATGGCGGGAGTGGAGTGAATCTCCAACACTCCCCCGTGAATAGAACTTCCGCCCATCATGACGCCAAGTCTGGTCCGTTGAAAAATAAATTAATGAATCCCAAGTGCTTTCATGAAGATATCTGCTTGCTACTCCTCTATCCTGCAAAACTCCAAAAATGATTTCTCCATTTGTGATTAGCTCCCTGATGAAATGAAACCTTGTGTCGATATGTTTTCTTCGCTTGTGAAATACCGGATTCTTTGAAAGAGCGATGGCTGAATTGTTATCACAATAAATTATTGTTGCCTTTGTCTACTCATTTTGAATCTCCATCAAAACTCGTCTCATCCATATACCTTGACATGATGCATTGATGGCTGCAACGTACTCAGCTTCAGCTGATGACAGTGTAACTATTGGCTGTTTCTTTGAAGCCCATGCAACTACACCACTTCCAAAACTAAAGACATAGCCAGAGGTGCTCTTTCTGTCATCCACACTTCCTGCACAATCACTATCAGTATATCCTGTTAATCTAAAAACTTCTGATCTGGAATATTGGATTCCAAAATTTCTTGTGCCATTAGCATACCTCAAAATTATCTTTCCTACTTGCCAGTGATTCTCCTTTGGTATTTCCATGAATCTAGAAATCAAGCTGACTGCATACATAATGTCAGGCCTTGTGGCTATCAAATACATTAAACTTCCTACTAACTGTTTGTATAAAGTTGGATTAACTTCTGAGCCTTTGTCTTCTCTACTCAATTTCAGTCCAGTCACCATTGGAGTAGGTGCTGACTTATAGTTTGACATATTGAATCTCTTTAAAACATCTTTTGCATATTTAGACTGTGAAATAAAAATACCATCTCTGTTCTGTGTTACCTCAATGCCTAAAAAATACTTCATCATGCCCATATCTGTTATTTCAAATTCTTTCTTCATTTCTGTTTTGAAAATTTCAACTGATAGATTCCCTGTTAAAATCAAATCATGAACATATAGGCATATTATCAGAATTTTACCTTCATCATTCACTTTGGTATACAAAGTGAGTTCACTATCACATTTGGTAAATCAATTGCTTGTAAAATAACTGTCAATTCTGCTATACCATACTCTTGGGGCTTGTTTTAAACCATACAGTGCTTTCTTCAGTTTATAGACTTTGTCTTCTTGTCCTAATATTTCATATCCTAGTGGTTGTTCAATGTAAACTTCCTCTTCTAGATATCCATTAAGGAATGCTGAATTCACATCCACCTAATGTACTAACCACTTGTTTTGTGTTGCTAAAGCCAATAACATTCTGACTATGTCAAGTCTTGCAACTGGTGCAAATGTTTCATTGAAATCTACTCCAGGATGTTGTGCATAATCTTTCACCACTAATCTTGCTTTGTGCTTCTGCACTTCTCCATCTGCATTTAATTTAGTCTTATAAATTCATTTAACACCAATAACATCTTTGTCTTCTGGAAGACTTTGCAATTCCCAACTCTGATTGTTTTCTATGGAATCTATCTCATCATCCATTGCTATTAACCATTTCTCTTCCTTGATTGCATCCTCATAATGAATAGAATCTTCAGCTTGTGAATAAAAAGCAAATAGTGTAAATTGTTGTGGATTGTTCTCACCTTCATTCTGATTATAGATATCAGTCATGCTTCTAATTTTTTGTCTTCTCATACTAGCCAAAGTAGGATTTGATAAATCACTTGAGTCTACAGAATGTGGATTTGAAGGTCCTGTGCCATAAATTCTTGTTGTGGAAGGTGTCTGCAGACCTCTTGTTGCTGCTCTAGTATTACTTGCTGGTGTCAATTGTTGACCACTTGCATGAGGTTGATTTGGAACTACGAGTACATTAGTTTGAACTGTATTATCATTCTCATCTTGAGGGATATTGACAATAACATTGACTGTATTTTCTTTGCTTCCATCCCATGCCTCATCTTCAATAAATTGGACATCCCTGCTGATTATAACTTTCTTAGTAAATGGATTAAACAATTTATATGCTTTGAATTCTTCACTATATCCAACAAAAATGCATTTCTCTCCTTTGTTATCTAGCTTTCTTCTCAACTGTTCAGGAACATGTGCATATGAAACAAAACCAAAAACTCTCATGTGTGAAACACTGTGCTTTTTACCTATCCATGCTTCTTCAGGTATAATATTCATTACACTCTTTGTTGGGCATCTGTTCATGATATATGCTACACAAGATACAGCTTCAGCCCAAAATTCATTTGTCAAGTGCTTGGCTTTTAACATACTTCTAGCCATCTCCATTATAGTTTTGTTTTTCCTTTCAGCTACACCATTCTGTTGAGGTGTGTATCTAGTTGTGAACTGTTTGTGTATTCCATGTTCTTTGCAGAAATTTAAAAACTCTCTTGAAATGTATTCACCTCCTCTATCTGTTCTCAGAACTTTGATGAAACAACCACTCTATTTTTCAGCTAAAGATTTAAATTGACAAAAGTAACCAAACACATCACTCTTCTATTTCAGAAAATACACCCATGTCTTTCTTGAATAAACATCTATAAATGTCATAAAATAGAAGCTACCACCTATTGAAGGTGTCTACATTGGACCACATAAGTCTGAATGAACTATCTCTAATGGGGCTCTTGCTCTAGTGGACTTCCCTACTGGGAAAGATTCTCTATGTTGCTTTCCAAGTATACAACCCTCGCATACACTTTCTGGTTTTTGAATTAATGGAATTCCCTTTACCATGTTCTTCCTATGAAGTAAATTCAAACCACCAAAGTTTAAATGACCAAACCTTAAATGCCAAAGCCAGTTCTTATCCTTAACCTCTACCTGAAATATAGTTTGAACAACAGTTGAATCCTTTTTTGCTTGTGCAAAATTTGTACTCAAAGCTAGCTAAATTCTCAAGGGAAACATTCTATTGTTTGTCATGTGAATTTTTGCAATCAACTGACCACTTGGGTATTTGTCTAAAATAGTGCACAACCCATTTTTGAAAGACACTCTAAAACCCTTTTGAATTAACTGTCCTACACTCATCAAATTGTGTTTAAGGCTAGGTACAAAGTAAACATCAGAAATATATTTTTGCTCCCCTTGCTTGGTTAGAATATTAACATTCTCTTTTCCTTTTACTGAAACTTTGTTGTCATTTCTCAGGGTAACATCTGACTTGATGTTCTCATCTAGACTTGTGAATAACTCTAAATTCCCTGTCATGTGATTACTACAACCTGAATCTAAAAACCAAACTTCTTTCTCACTAGCTTGAGCTACATTACAGGCTAAAAACATAATGCTCTTATCAGGTCTGTTGTCTTTACTTTCTCTAGAAAAATTTGCATTTTGTCTACCTATTTCATACTGTTTCTTTCTACAATCATTCATATAATGGCCAAACTTTTTACAATAATGGCATTGGACCTGAGATTTATCATACCTTTGTCCTTGAGGAAAGTTTTGTGATAGGTTTTGTCTGCTGGCTCTTCCACTTGAACTTGACTGGTTATTTCTTCCACCTCTATTGAAACTTCTTCCTCTTGATCTTGAATTCGTTCTACCTCTGCCTCTTCCTTGGTTAATTGAAGATTGTGACTTGAATGCATGCTCCAATGACATATTTGCAGTTCTACTGAGTCTGTGCTCATTTGAAATTAGTGAGGCATATAGCTCATCAACTGAGTATTGTGTGAGATCCTTTGTCTCTTCTATTGTGACTGAAATTGTCTCAAATCTTGTGGGTAAGCTCCTCATAATTTTCTCTATAACTTTGACATCTTCTAGTGTCTGTCCATGTGTCCTCATCTAGTTTACCAGTCCCATTATCTGAGTAAAATATGAATCTACAGACTCATTTTCTTTCATAAACAGAGTTTCAAACTCTCTTCTCAGTATCTACAACTTTGTAGTCTTGACTTTGTCCATACCTTGATATGTTGTCTATAATATGTCCCATGCTTGCTTAGACTTAGTAGTGGTTGATATTCTGGGAAAGATACTCTCATGCACACCTTGTAGAATAAAGAAGTGAGCCTTTGAATCCTTCTTCTTGTTATCCTTCAACAAGTCTTTCTCTACTTGTGTCAATGCATTAAATGTTGTTGCATCTGCAGGTTCTAGAAACCCATTCTCTACATACCCCCATAAGTCTTGTGAACAAAATAAAGCTCTCATTGTTACATACTAGTAGTCATAATTCTTTCCATTCAACTGTGGAATTTGTGGATTACTCAAGCTTGTGCTTGCTGCCATGATTGTTCGGACTTTCTCTAACTTAACCTTACAGCTCTGATACCACATGTAGAAATTAGCAGAGATAGAAATTTAAACATATAAAATTATTAACTCAGAATTGCCAAAATACTTGTTGCTTGAGAGCATAATCATATTAATTTTCTTCACTCTCCGATTACAAAAGATGTCCCTGTATAAAAAGATTTTTAACCCACACAAAAATTTAATACCACATAAATGACATAAATATGCCAGCAACATAAACGTCCTAACCAAGGTCTAATTGGATTAATATGCGTCCTTATACAAAGCACAAAAAACTAATTAAAACGTCCTTTGGAAATTAACACACATTCTCTAAAGAAAAATAGTTTGCCAACACACAGAAGAAATAGTTGTCAACAAAAAGACATCACCCACGTTACCGCTGATGGTAAAGAAATGGTCATGGTGACTGTGGTTAATGAACGCACAGACCAGAAGGAGATCCACCACAATACCGTAGCGGTTAAGTGTTAGACCGCAGTGGATGTGGTGATGGCAACAACGGTCGAAGGTTGAGGTGAAAACAGTTAGCACGATACCGTGTGTGGTTAAGCAGAAGACCACGGGAAGGCGGTAGCAGATGCCATGTGGTTAACCATAGTGCCGGAGGAGAGGGGCGGTTAAGCCGTAGTAGTGAGGTGACAGATGGAGACCGCCACCAAGACACCACCGTCTGTGGAAGGCTTGACCGTGGTAAAGTGGTAGACTGTGGAAGCGGCGCCCGTGAGACCATGAAGAATAGAGGGAGTGGCCGAGGTAGCCTGGTGGACCCTGCAGAACCATGAGCAATTGAAACAGAAGGCGCGGGGGCGCTGTAGGAACAAGAGACGATGGTGGGAGTGGAGTGAATCTCCAACACTTACACCTTTCATCGGTGAGTTGTGTAGGAGGATCCTCCAAATCTATTTTTAGAGCTTGTGTATATTTAGATCTGAAAAAACAATATACAGAGAATGAGTCCATACATAGTCATGTTATGGAAACGTGAGTGAGTGAATTGCAGTGATTACTTACTGTGTGAGCAAACCCTCTACTTGGCGAGACTTTTAATCGATCCTGGCAATGATGGCAGCCTCCTTAGCTCTTTTGTTCTTTCTCTTTCTCTCCACTTTTCACTCGCCATGCCCACAATCGTCCACTGCATTTATCCACATTTAACAACTGATTCAAAAAGGGGTAGGCTTTCTTGTAGCCTGTGATGCTCATCGTGGCCTTCAATTTGTTTGTATTGTAGCATGATGTTTGGGTGTGCTGGATTTATTGGTTAGTCACATGCGTGACTTAATTACTTGTGATCAATATTTCACATGGGCATGTAATAAAGTTCCCTCACTGACCATATCACAAAGAAATATGCCCCATCTTATCAAATAGAAGCTTGTGCTTTTTTTCTTTGTTTTTAGCTTGTATAGTATTGGTTGATTGCAATTATTCAATTAGACACTATTGAGGAATAGTAAGATATTATTGAAGAATAGTATTTGTATATGATTGAGACAAAAAAATCAAACATTATTCAAAATGCTTACATCATCGAAATATTACTGTATATTACTATTATTCAATAGAATTGAAGAAAAATAGTTTTGTACTATTAACAACAATATGAAATAAATACAAACATTAGAAAATATAGTCAACAAAATTTAATTCTTGCATCCGATTGATTAATTCTTGCCAAATTATTGAAACTAGATGAAAGCATTAGTATCCCTGCCTACGAAAGGAACTAATAAACAAATGTATTGACTTACTATTGCTGATCTTTCATTATTCCATAATTGATATTCTCTACTGAGTAGAGTCTATAAGGAATGCGTTCCAGTATTGAGAACTCTGCATTAGATTTTGTAACCATCTCAAAACCTTTTTTTGCTACAATCAATTACTAAAATGTTCTTAACGTAGTATGTTACTTGATAGTAAACAGATAAATAAATATCAAACATTGCTTTTTTAGCGAAGTCGTTTCCATCTAAAAGGATGTTGAGATTGATTTTTGGTCAATCCTAATGTAAATTCAGCTGCAATATCACAAACGTTGGGATAAAGTAAATGCCTTTCCACCGAATTCCTTATGCTATTGTTGGATATCTATTCCTTCTCCGTATGGAGATGAGAAAATATTTTTTCATTTCTTTTATTCCTTTAAAAAAGAAGGTTGTGTGACGAGGGTAGTTTTTGGGTGAGATGCCTGTCAATCTTTAAGATTGGAAAGGCCTTTTAAAATCTTTTCTTATTTTCCTTTTGACATTAAGGGACGTTCAGTTGCATTTTTTCGTAGGTGTTCAAATGAAATTTCAAGCAACTTTCATGGTTAGTATTCATCAGCGTAGAATTTTGTGTTGTCACGATTAACAAATTTATAACTAATCTTAATAGAAATATTGACTATATACATCTTAATTTATTCCAAAATTATAATTACTAATTGTAAAATTATTTTAAAAATAATGTTTAGTTTTTAAAAAAAAAATTATTTGCATTAGATAATTAGTATAATTTAACTAATTATTTTCAAAATTAGATAATAAATACTTTATAAATTGTAGAAATTAAAATTTAGTTTAATTTTAAAATTAGTTCTAATCTTTAGAAATAATATATTATTTTAATTATTTTTTTATATATAATTTTTAATTTATTCTACAATTATAATTAGGAATTGTTGAATTATTTTAATAATAATTTATAGCTTTATTTAATTTATTTTTATTAGATAATAAATATAATTTAACTATTATTTTTAAAAATGGATAATAAATATTTTTTAAAAATTAGAAATTAAAATTTAGTTTAATTTTACAATTAATTCTAAGCTTTATAAATACTGTGATGATTTGATTAATTATTTTTTATATGATTAATAATTGTAACCCCAATAATACTTCATTTCACATATAAAAAGAATTCTAGATTAAAATACTTATTTTTGTTTGTAATAATTGTCAAATGCAAATTTATAAACTAATATTAAGACATTAATACTTTGTGATTTTGAATCTTCTCCTTTTTCTTTATCTTATTTTTGATTAATAAATAAAAATATTTGGTACTTCAAATATTTTATGATTTTTTAAAATTAAGATTTAGTTTAATTTTACACTATGAAATAATTGGCATGTAAAAATGTTAAAAATAGCTTATTTTTATATTTAAATTTTAGTCTTTGATTGTGGAATTATTTAAAAATGAATATGTACCTTTATTTATTTCCTCGATATGAGATAATCACTATAATTTAATTAATTATTAATTTAACAATTAAATAATAAATATTTAATAAATTTCAGAAATTAGAATTTGATTTAATTTAGAATAAATCTACACTTTACAAATATTATGATGGTTTGATTATTTATTTACATTATGATTGATTATTCAAATTTGAAGAAAATACTACCTAATTTTAAGTGTTTAGTTACTTTAGTGCCAACAAAAAAGGAATAAAAAGGTTTTTTATATACATCTTAATTTTTTCTATAAATATAGTTAGTAATTTTTGAATTTTTTAAAAATTATATTTAATTTTTAAAATTTATTTGTATTAAGATAATTAGTATAATATAAATATTATTTTGAAAAGTAGATGTTAAATATTTTAGAAAATTTAGAAATTAAAATTTAGTTTAATTTTAGAATTAATTATAAGATTTACAAATATTGTGGTGGTTTGATTAATTATTTTT
>CM021102.1:664466947-664482176 GCA_007115665.2 Sequoiadendron giganteum
CTCCATCTTGGCCTTGTTGATTTAATCTCAACCATTAAATTCTCTAGAGAGTTCAAATTCCTCTATAAATACCCCCTAGTTTCTATCATTTAGGGACCTTATACATTTGATACTAAACTCTTGCCATTTTGTAGAAGACTTAGCCATTTGCACCCTTATGCTACCAATTTGATTACTCAACTTGCAAGCATTTTCCCTCGTCTAATCAAGTCATTTAGCTATTAGAATTTTCATTTTATCATATTGTTCATCTTGCATCTAGCCATCTCTATAGCCATCCGAGGAGTACACAAACTTTTAAACATTAAGGGCCAATCAAGGGACTCAACAACACAAAGGTATCATCATTTATAATCATTATTTTACTATCTTTTTTTGTGTTATCATTCCTTAGGATAATCTTGAGGTGTACATTTTGTGTTCTTCTATTAGTGCATAATAGTTGTTTTGCATCTTTAGAATATGATAGAAATTTGAAGGGATCACATTTATGGCATGCCCGGTGGGACCCACAAATAGGTCCCTTTATTTCACGTTTGTTGTTGTTGAGTTTATTTGCAGGAATAGGTTGCAGAAGGTTGGATTTTCCCTGTAGAGGGGTGGATATGCCCTCTATTTTACTACAGAGAGGCAGATACACCCTAGTTTACATTCTTCTTTCTAACTGTTTACTATAGAGGGGTGGATACGCCTTGGTTTACATTATGCTTTCTAACAATTTACTGTACAGGGGCGGATTTGCCCTGATTTTGAACACTGTTTCTGACATTTTACTAGAGAGGGGTGGATTTTCCCTAATTTGAACATTGTTTCTAACATTTTACTGCAAAGGGACTGATTTTCCCTAATTTGAACAATGTTTCTGACATTTGAATACAGTGGGGTAGATTTGCCCTGATTTTGAGCACTATTTTTTACATTTGACTGCAGTGGGGTGGATTTTCTCTAATTTGAACACTGTTTCTAACATTTTACCGTAGAGGGGTGGATTTTCCATAATTTGAACATTATTTCTGACATTTTACTTCAGAGGGGTAGATTTTCCCTAATTTTGAACATTATTTTGGATATTTTACTACAAAGGGGAGAATTTTTCCTAATTTGAACATTGTTTCTAACAATTTACTATAGAGGGGTGGATTTTCCCAAAACAACACATTTTGGAAGGTAAAAATTAGCATTTTAGCTTCATTTTTATCTTAGTTTTTTGTTGTTTTGATGTACTAACCCCCTAACCTTGTTTGCTTGTGGGTATAGTTGAATTTCCTTTTAATATTTTGTAGCATACTTTCATAATTAACAAATAATGGAGGATAAAAAATCTAACATTTGCTTGCAGGGACATCTATTTGTTCAAATTTTTAAAAGTTTTTCTTGTTGTTTTCATCTAGGCACATAGTTTAATTAGGGGGAAGCAAAATTTACTGCTTGGTGTGTCTGTTTCTATGTCACCCAAGGGAGCACTAGTCTTTTTTTCCTTTCCCCTTGCACTTCATGTGAGCTTAGAGAGTAGTTGGAAATGATTAGTGCCTTAATTTTAGAGGGACCTGCTTGGGTATTTCATCACCCCAAGAGACGATCCCAACCATGGATACCGGCAAGGTATAAAAAGGGGGGACATCAAAATTTGCACCCCAATCTAGTCACATTGTGTCCAGCGGAGCGTCGAAGCTAGGGTGATACCTAGATAGACATGAAGAGTTGGTCCGAACCCTTCAATATTTCACTGGGGTTCTTAACTCACACTTGTGAGGGGCTGGTATTCATGATCTGGGTCTCACGTACTAGTATATTAAGGACTCCCTAGAAGTCTTGTGCATCCTAGATTAAGACCTTTGTTGGCCATACCCTTAACACTAATCATAGGATTGTGCTTGTCTAATGTGTCTTCTTATGAGAAATTAGTAAATTTTTGACAATTCAGCCTCATTGTTGTCATTTCAAGTCCTTTCCATAGTCATTTCCATCAAAACCAAGTCTATGTTTCCCATAGTGGGGCATACTTGCCCTGCATTTTACTACATTAGGGCGGACCTACCCACTGAATAGCCAATTTCACTCTATTTAACCATTCCAAGCCTTTCTTTGGTCATTTTGAACCTCTGTTTAAGCATTCCAACTATCCATTTAACCATTCCAAGTATTTATTTAACCATTCAAAGCATTTGTTCACCCATTTTGTTAATCTGTTTACCCATTTCAAATGTCCAAACTTCAATTTCCCATTCTAATTACTCATTTCATCATTTGGGGAACTTGTTTCACTATTGAAAAGACTTATTCCATCTTCTAGTGAGCCTGCTTCACCAGTCATTAGGCTTGTTTTACCAATTCAAACAAAACCTAGTTGGGAACCTAAAACCTATCATTTGTTGTGGTTTGAAAATTTTCATTCTCATTTGGTCATCACAATTTACCCTTTAGTCCATTTTCACTTTTCATCTAAGTCAAGTCCCTGCTTTTTGACAATTTACTAGAGTGGGGTAGAATTGCATTGTAGTTTACTACGAAAGGGTGAACCTACCCTATAGTGGGACGAACCTTCCCTGTAGAGGGGAAAATCTACCCCTCTATGCCTTGCAGTGGGAAAAACTTACTTTGAAAACAACCTTTTTCATCATTCATTTAGCCTTTTCAAGCACTTGTTTGCTCGTTTCCACGTTTTGAGCAATCATCCCCCTATTTCAAATGTATTGTCATCATATTGGGTGATCATCCCCATAATCAAGGCAATCAATCCTTGGTTTTTAGAACCTATTTACTTAATATGAACATCCATTTCCCCTCATTTTTCACCAAAAAGGTAAACTTGCATAGATGTTTTGTTTGTCCATTTCGAGCCATCATTTCCCCATTATGAGTAAACTATCATACATTCTAAGATTCAATCTCCCCATCCCAACATTCGTTCATCTATTCTGATCAATCATTTACTCATTTCAGGCTTTCATCTTCATAACCTAAGACTCATTTATCCATTCTGAATAATTGTTTACTCATTTTGAATAATCTTTCATCCCCCTTGATCCTACATTTACTCATTCTGAGTAATATTTAATCCATTACAAGCATCCATCTCCTCATTTCAAGAGTTTTTCATCCATTTCGATCAATTGTTTACTCATTTTGAGCTTTCATCTCTGTGACCTAAGAGTTTTTCATCCATTCGAAGTGATCGTTTACCAGTTCCAAGTTCTTTTTCATCCACTCTGGTCATCTATTTCCCCAATTTGATTATCTAACACCCCGTTCCAATCACCTGTCTCCTCATTCTAATAGCTTGTTTACTCATTCAGAGAGTCCAAAATTAGTGGGACAAACTTTCCCTATAGTGGGGCTGACCTGCTCTGCAGTGGGGTGGACTTGCCCTCTAGTGGGGTAGACTTTCCCTCTAGTAGGGCAGACCTACCCTGTAGAGGGAAAACTCCACCCCTATGTGCCCTGCAGTGGGACAAACCTGTCCTGCAAAAGGGAAAATCCACCCCTTTGTGACAGAAGGGAAAATCTGCCCCTCTGTGACATAAGGGAAAATTCATCCCTCTACGAGGACAAATCCACCTTGGAAGGGAAATTTTTCCCCTCTACAATAGAAGTTTGGAAAATAGACAACAAACAGATCATGCTTCCAAATCCAACCGACGGAATCAATCCCATCATATTCTTCAATCCAATTCTAACCTAAGGCTTGATCCCATCATCCAAATATGCGCTTTAATCCAATCCCCATCTGAGCTTAACCTGAATCCCAACTTGAGCTTTAGTCTACCTATATCTTCTTCCATCTTCCAATCCATCCTATACATCTTCTCATCATCTATTCTTTCATTCTAATCATGTATTCCCATCTTTTCCATCCATATCCATTCCATCTAGCATTATGAATCCTTATTCCCCTCTCACATGACCAATAATAGTAGTCAAGAGAAATCCTAATTATGTCAACAATGATAACAAAAGTCTTGTTGATCATGAAGAGTCTTATATAGATCCCCTTGACGCTATCATTACTAGCAATATCTCTTCAATCACCCCCCAAAATCTAACTACTTCTTCAAACTATCTTGCCATTCCTTCATCTACATATAATAATAGTCCTTATGCTACCCTTGACAAGGGATATCAAACATCCTCACCATCTACATATTCATCATATCCTCCCTCTCAACCTCTATCCTATCCAACATCAACATCCTCTTATCCTCATCATCATCAACAATCTGAATATCTCTACCGTAATCACCCTTCCCAATCTTCCCATCCTAATCCAACACTCACACATTCCTATCACAATCCCCCATCCCAATATTCCTCTTATCTTAATCCACCATCTCAATCTCCTTATCCTAATCCATCATACCTATCCTTCTATTCCAACTCACCATACATGTCTACCTATGGTGGTCCACCACCTCAATAGACAACAAGCAGATCATGCTTCCAAATCCAACCGATGGAATCAATCCCATCATATTCTTCAATCCAATTCTAACCTAAGGCTTGATCCCATCATCCAAATATGCGCTTTAATCCAATCCCCATCTGAGCTTAACCTGAATCCTAACTTGAGCTTTAGTCTACCTATATCTTCTTCCATCTTCTTCCAATCCATCCTATACATCTTCTCATCATCTATTCTTTCATTCTAATCATGTATTCCCATCTTTTCCATCCATATCCATTCCATCTAGCATCATGAATCCTTATTCCCCTCTCACATGACCAATAATAGTGGTCAAGAGAAATCCTAATTACGTCAACAATGATAACAAAAGTCTTGTTGATCATGAAGAGTCTTATATAGATCCCCTTGACGCTGTCATTACTAGCAATATCTCTTCAATCACCCCCCAAAATCTAACTACTTCTTCGAACTATCTCGCCATTCCTTCATCTACATATAATAATAGTCCTTATGCTACCCTTGACAAGGGATATCAAACATCCTCACCATCTACATATTCATCATATCCTCCCTCTCAACCTCTATCCTATCCAACATCAACATCCTCTTATCCTCATCATCATCAACAATATGAATATCTCTACCGTAATCACCCTTCCCAATCTTCCCATCCTAATCCAACACTCACACATTCCTATCACAATCCCCCATCCCAATATTCCTCTTATCTTAATCCACCATCTCAATCTCCTTATCCTAATCCATCATACCTATCCTTCTATGCCAACTCACCATACATGTCTACCTATGGTGGTCCACCACCTCAATCTTCCTGTTCTAATCCAATGTCCACACCTTCCTATCACAATCCCCCATCCCAATATCCTTACATCAAATCCACATATTTCCATCCTAATCCTCCATCCATGTCCTCCTACCAGAACTTGCCACCCACATCTCCCCATCTTAATCCATCATCCACATCTTCCTACTATTATCCATCATCTGAATCTTCTCAACCTAATCTATCATCACCATCCCAATCTTCCCAACCTAATCCAACATTCATCACTCCCCCTTTCACTACATTATATATTAATCCTCCATCTAATCATAACCTAGGCAGTCCTCCACCTACTCCTAGTCCTCCATCTAGTCCCATTCATTCCTATAATCCTAATGATAATCCACCGATCCACTCATCTAATCCTCCAATCCCTAACCCTAATCCTCCATCTTCTCCTAGTCATCCATCCAGTCACATCCACTCATCTAATCATAATCCTTCACCTCCTCCTAGTTCTACATCTAATCCTAATCCACCCATCCACTCATCTAATCATAATCCTTCATCTCCTCCTACTTCTACATCTAATCCTAATAAACCCATCCACTCATCTAATCCTCCATCTCCTCCTAGACCTCCATCCATTCTCATCCCCTCATCTAACCCTAATCCACCAATCCCTAATCCTCCATCCCTTCCCACCCCCACATCTAATCCTAATCCACCAATCCCTAATCCTAGTCCTCCAACCATCCCTAATCCTCCATCCATTCCCATCACCCCACCTAATCCTACATCCCTTCCAAATTTCATCCAAGGACTCATGACAAAAGAGACATCCTCAAATCCATATCTTGAGGTTGTGACACCATGCCCTCCCACTCTATCTTGTACAGTCACTAGTGATGAGTCCCTCCTCCATCCTACACCTATTACTCCCATTGCCATTCCTAACACCATCTAAATAGTTGAGCCTATCAAACCCATCGAATCCACTAAATCCCCATCTTCTACTACTAGATTGACCCAATCCACTCCTCCTAGTCCTAATATTACCAAACTTCAATTTGATGACCTTCATGAATCCTCCATCCTCCCATCTCCCCCACCTAAGGAGTCCCTCCAATAGTCTTCCATCATCGTGCCTCCCACACATGTTGAGCCATGCCAAGGGCTTGATCCAAAGCACACAAACATAGATCTTTCTATCTCATCCACTCCATCCCAAGATCAGAGTCCCCCATCCATCCCATCTCACAATTCCTTTTCTCACCCGAATCCTGATCTCATCATCCTATCTACCCCATCTCAAGATCACACTAGCTCACCCGCTCCATCCCATGATCCCCTTCACACACAAGATCCAATCACTCCCTCTCATGAGACCTTATCACCCACTGCCATAAATTAAAATCCTTCCATACCATCTAATTCCTCTCCCCATCCCTTATCACTCATTCCTCTTGATCAATATGATGTTATCCCCTCATCTCCATCTCATGATCCTTCATTTCCATCTAGTCCTACAATCCCAATGCCACTTTTTTATCACCTTGGTAACATTACCCTCTTCCATGGTGGTCTTCTTGTAGAAGAAAAACAAAGCATATGCATCACCCTTCCTCCTTCACCTACTAATTCACTCGCATCATGCTTCCAAAATAATAAGCATCCCACTATAGATCACATGCTCAAGAACATGAACTATCAAGGAAAAGGTTTAGGCCTTCATGAGCAAGGTATGTTAGAGCCCATCCAGGTACGCATGGTCTTTGATATATCTCCCAAGGATCAAAATCCAAATATGTTGGTACAACATCCATGCATCCTAAACAACCCTCTCCTAAAGGAATGAGAGGCACTTCCCACCGTTCCACCAAATCATTTGTCACCATTCCCCCTCCTCCATCATATTACCTCAAAAAAACGGTCCATTTTGGGTCCTTATGTCTCTCCATCCACCATCGCTCATCCTCAATCTATTGTATCTACTTTGGGCCCTTATGTACCTCCATCCACCAAAATACATCCTCCCTATCCATCTCTCATCCATCCATCACCTATCCCTAGCACGCATCACACAAATCCTAACTTCATAACTCCTAATCAAGATCAACAAAGACACCCCTCCATGCATTCTATCTCGCATTCTCTATCTATAAATTATCATCAAAATCCCACCTCTATCACTCCATCCACATCCTCTCCATATCATCCATCTCCTCATACCCATCCCATTGCTACTAAAATCACTTTGGATGCTAAAGAAAAAATGCATAAATCCAAACATCCACATGGATCTCAAGCTCCTCATGTCTCGTTCAAAAGACATGATGAAAAGAAAAATCAAATCCAAAATCAAAATTAGTCCAAAAGGCCGCAAAGGCCCACCAAAGAAAAAATCAAAACCATGTGGATTCCAAAGAAAAAAGAGGCCATGCCTTCAAAGGAAAAATCCATAACGACATCCAAAGTTGCTAATCCACCATAAAATCATTCACCTCCTCCATCTCCTAAATCTATTTTGGGTCCCTACGTCCCAAAATTCACTATCCCAATTCCTCCATTCATCCACCTATCTTTTCACACCCACCATCGCATGTGCCAATGTTGGTCCTAACCATACTCCCCCATCACACAGTCTGACATCACACATTACATCATTCCATCCATATCCTTTCCATTATCCCACATATCTACCCCATCAAATCCCTTTAATCCATCCCTACTAATAAGGTTGTACCAAAATCTGAATATTTGCTTCAAACATGGGCTCTTATTACCTCATATAAAACTTGATTCTTGAGTCCTTCATGCATCTCCTTATCAACTATCCTCTAAATCTGCATATCCATATCCCTATATTTATCCATCTTCATCCACATCCTAGTCCAAAAATTCAACAATATTTTTCTTTTCATATAAAAAGATAAGTAAAAAATAGTAAAGAGAAAATCATTCATCCAATGGTGAAAACTTGGCAAACAACCGCCTTGGATAAGTACCATGATGAAAACCTGACAAATAGACGCCATGCATAAATCCCCATTTGGTCTACTTCCATGATTGGGGGAAGCATCCACCTCCTCATTCCTTTCCTCCATCCCCTACATCTTCCTATCTTCCCCATCCTATCATATCCCATCTACCCCAGTCCCACCATCTTCATTGTGATCTTTACCTAGATAGGGGCCAACATATATATATGCTTTAGAAACCTGTTGGTCTATATTTCCCTCCTCCATACATTATCATATTCCTTATCCTCCCCATTTACTTTTCTGATCCATGCTTATTATCTACATCCATATACCTTCATCATCTATCCATCATGTCAACACCCATATCCCTTCCACCAATCTTTCTATCCCTCTTACCTCGTCATCCATGACACATCTAGAGTGGGGGCATCTCCTTATTTTCAATACAGTCCTTGGAGACATCATCCATCCATCCCTCTAGGTAATCCTCTCCATCTCCCCATCCTTACCTCCCCATCCATTTATCCACCTATTAATTCCTCCCATCTACCAAATCCATATCTTCCTATACTCTCATCCACTAGTCCTTTTCCATCTTTTCATCCTTATCTCCCCATCCATTTATCCCTCCAATAATCCATTCCATCCTTCTAATTCCTTATCCCTCTATCCACATATCCTAGCATCTTTCTATCTCCCCATCTTTATCCATCCATCCATTTACTTCTATTTTCCTCCTATCTCATAATCCCTTGTCATTGGTAGCTAGCTATAGGCTACTCCCATGCAATCCAATGCCCTGCTACCTCCTTCTCATCATTCCTATCTAATTCCCACATCTTTCTCATATCTTCATCGCTTATCTATCCATTGTCTCACCATCCCAATTCATATTCTAATGATTTGAATAACTATCACATCCCTAAGCTTAACATAATACATATCTTACACATATCAACCATCCCATCTTCACAATATATCTTGTCTCATCATATCAGTACCATCATTTTATCCTCTTATCCTAGTCATAATCCCTTATCCATTATCTGTCATTGGTCTCGTGTCGAACTGCATTGCCCCTACCCTTTCACATAGGAAAGGTTGATCATTTGATCCACCCCTGGGGATCTGTCTTTTATCTGTCTTGTCATCCTCCATCATTTGTCTTTGGCCTTGTATCAAACTACATTGCCCCTATGCTTTCACATAGGCAAGTCTAAATCATTTCATCTGCCCTAGGGTATTTTTTTAGTCTAGGTCCTCCATTGTGCTCTTCATTATCTTCTTTCTTCTTTTATCCATGGTATTTGATCAAACTATGAGGCCTCTCCGCTTTAAGGTAGGCAAGGCTAATCTTTGATCAACCCTCTAGCCCCTAGGTCTTTAGGGTGTGTCAGTCTTTTGTCTGGTCTCTTGTGTCGTGTTGTCAAGTATGCTCTTGTCTTGCTGGTCCTTCACAAACAAGATCCACTCGTATCATTAGATCTAATCAATTTTGAATATCCTACATCATATCGATATTTTAGTTTAGTATCCATCATCAGTCTCAACAGGATGCATCCATCCTAATAGACTTCATCAACCCCATCCATCCTCTTTATCCTATGGAAAAAGATGCATGAAATTGATTGTGATTTGATGATTATTTTGAAAAAAAAATTATCATTTGAGATCTCTATCATCACTTGTCAAGTCCGCCATGATCTATCATATTATGGTGTGTTTTGACTATTTAACATAGGGGAATATCTTGATTTATTTTTTTACTTCTTGGTTGTCCCATGTAGTACCCACCAAGACCCCTATGGTCTTCCATTGCATTGGGACATCCTTTTGTGCTTGTGGTTATCCCAATACCTGGCTCGACCAAAGTCATCATGAATTTACAGTGTTGGGATAACCTTCTTTTTCGTTCTATTTGTGTATGCATTACACACTAATCCACCTTGGTTCCACATACCATGGTATCTGGTGTCTTATGCTATAGCAAAACTCAGTGCTCCAAAAATAGAAAATTGCATCTTCCATTGTATTTCATTTCATATTTACCTCCATCCAATCTGAACCCATTCAATCTAGCACAAATCATCTAATCACATCTTGGGTCTTGTCTTTAGCCTTGTTACAAGCCTCAATCTAGTCATCCTCATCATCATCATCATCATCATCGAGATGTATCCTTCCCTATCCTTTGGTGTTATTTTTGGATGTATCCTTCCCTCATAAACAAGCCTTTTTATCGAGATGTACCCTTCCCTATCCTCATGTTGTTTTGGGATGTATCCTCCCTTCATCAACAACACTTTCATCACCATCATTGAGATGTATCCTTCTCTATCCTTTTGTGTTATCTTGGGACATATTATTCCCTTAACGATAACACTCCATCCATCGTCAACCCATTTTGGCTTGTAGCTTGACTGGGGAAACATCACCTCTTGTCCTAAAATCCATTTGTGTTTCTCATCATCTCATTTTGCTTGTCATCCTCCCTTATCCATCACTTTGCATCATCTTCCTCATCTCCCCTTTCATTGTCTCATTTATTTTGAGAGCACACCCATGTTCTCTTGAACCCGCATGTCCTCTCGAGGGGGCATCCTCCATCCCTAATCTTCATCATTTTTTCCTTCATAAGTCACTTCTTTTAAATGATTGGGGAATATTTTCCAATCTAACCATCTTCTTCTAGGTTCTATATTTTTATATATTTTAAATGATGCTACTTTGTAACACCATCTCAAAGAGGGGAAAAATGTAGACACCTAAATTTGGACACTTCATTTGTCCAAATTTACCCCTTTTTCATCTAAATATCCACTTATCCACGTTAATTAAGTAATATCGCTATTATTTAATTAATACCTCTAAAGTTCTTCTAATACCTAATGTATCTAGTTAAATAGTCAAATACCTTACCCCTTTAATTCCCTTCTCATCAAATGAATTAAATAAATATGTGTAGACACCTAAATTTGGACACTTCATTTGTCCAAATTTATCCCTTTTCATCTACTATCCTCTTATTTGCATTAATTAAGTAATATCACTATTATTTAATTAATACCCTTATTTCTTCTAAATCCATAAGGTATTTAAGTAATATTTAAATACCTTACCTTTTATTCCCCAAATGAATTAAAAAAATATGAAATTTATTTAATTCCTCACATGTCACATCCTTTCACTTAATCTTAATCAACCTCTTAATCTCTTCATTATGGATGTGAACATGCCTAGTCCTTGATTAGGATGGGTCATATCCTCCAAATTTTGCAAGTTGGCTTCTAATCCTCCTTAACCACTAATCATCTTCTAATCACTGATCAGTTAAGCCTAATCAATACCTTGGTCAATTCTCCCCATCCCCAATGAATTTTTAATTCCTTTTTATTCATCCAAGTCTCCTCTCTTCCCAATGTGAATTTTTAATTCGCTTTTATTCTTCCAAGGAATCTTCTCTTCCCCATGTAAGTTGTAGAACCTTTGACTTGTCACATCACTCACATGTGTCAAAATCCTACCATTTTAAGGACCTTGTTTTATCCAGGGTACTTTCCACCTCTGCTTTTGGAACCTTGTCTTATCCACAAGATTTTCCAATCATTGTGAATTTTAAATTCACTTTTATCTTTCCTAGATTCTCCTCACCCCCAGGTTATCATTGAGAGGTCACATCATCTCTTTCCTATGGTACTTGTCCTTCATCCATATCATGTATCTTCCTTCCATCTCACTTACACATCATCTCATCCTTGGCCATCTCACATTCCAAATGTCAAGATGTGAGGGCCTATGAGTCGTCTACTCACCATAGCCGTCGATCTTAGCCTTGTTGGTTTAATCTCAACTGTTTAATTCTCTAGAGAATTCAAATCCCTCTATAAATACACCCTTTTTTCTCTCATTTGAGAACCTTATACATTTGATACCAAAATCTTGCTACTTTATTATTTGAACATTTTTCCTTCATCATAGAACTTGAATCCACCATTATCATACTTTCAATCATCTTGCATCCCATCTTGCATCTTTAATCTCATTTTCCATCCAAGGAGCATACAAAGCATACAATATCAAGGGCCAACCAAGGGATTCAACACTAAAGAAGGTATAATAATTTATTGTCTTCATTTCATCTTCTTTCTTTGTGTTATCATTCCTTAGGCTAATCTTGAGGTGTACCTTTTGTGTTCTTCCATTAGTGCATAATTAGTTGTTTTGCATCTTTAGAATAGGATAGACATTTAAGGGATCACATTTTTGGTATGCCCGGTGGGACTAACAAATGTGTCCCTTTATTTGATATTTGTTGTTGTTGAGTTGTTTGTAGGTCCAGGTCACAAAGGGGTGTATTTTCCCCATAGAGGGGTGGACTTGCCCTCCAGTCTACTATAGAGGGGTAAATTTTCCCTCCCATTCTCACTATTTCTTAATTTATGTTGCAAAGGAGCAGATTTTCCCTATTGGTTCACTATTTTATAACCTTTTTGCTATAGAGGGGCAGATTTTCTCTAATAGTTCACTATTTTCTAACCTTTCTATTGTAGAGGGGTGGATTTTCCCTCCTGATTCACTATTTTCTGACATCTTTTGTGTAGAGGGGCGGATTTGCCCTCCTGGTTCACTATTTTCTGACATCTTATTTGTAGAAGGGTGGATTTTCCCTCCTGGTTCACTATTTTCTGACATCTTTTCTGCAAAGCGGTATATTTTCCCTAAACAACATGTTTTGGAAGGTAAAAATAAGCATTTTTGCTACGTTTTTGTCTCAATTTTTTGTTGTTTTGAGGTTTTTATCCCCTAACCTAGTTTGTTTGAGAGTATATTTGGATTTCTTGCTAATATTTTCCAGCATACTTTCATAATTGACAAATAACAGAGGATAAAACAACGAACATTTTCTTGTAGGGTCATCTATTTGTTCTAATTTTAAGACTTTTCCTTGTTGTTTTCACCTAGGCACATAGCTTAATTAGGGGGAAGTAAAATTTATTGCTTGGTGTGTCTGTTTTTTGTCACCCAAGGGGGCACTAGTTTGTTTTCACTTTCCCCTTGCACTTTGTATGATCCTAGGAAGTAGTTGGAAACGATTAGTTTCTTCTTTTTAAAGGGACATGCTTGGGGATTTTATCACCCCAAGGGATGATCCCAACCACGCATACTGGCAGGGTATAAAAAGGGGGAAGAGCCAAAGTTGTACCATAATCCAATCATGTCATGTCCAGTGAAGCATCGAAGCTAGTGTGATACCTAGATAGATGTGAAGAGTTGGTTTGAGCCCTTCAGTATCTTATTGGGGTTCATGGTCTCAGCCTCACGTACCAAGAGTATATCGAGCACTCCCTAGAAACCTTGTGCATCCTAGATTA
The DNA here is from genome assembly GCA_007115665.2 of Sequoiadendron giganteum. Classification (NCBI taxonomy): domain Eukaryota; kingdom Viridiplantae; phylum Streptophyta; class Pinopsida; order Cupressales; family Cupressaceae; genus Sequoiadendron; species Sequoiadendron giganteum. Next base: position 664,480,490 of record CM021102.1, read on the forward strand.
AGACTGTTTTTGGGCATACCCTTAACATTAATCATAGGATTGTGTTTGTTTAAAATTTATTTTTGTGAGAAACTGGTAAAATTTTAACAAGTCATCCTCATTGTTGTCATTTCAAGTCCTTGCCATAGTCATTCTCATCCAAACCAAGGCCCGATTTTTCCTAGAAGAGAGGATATGCCCTCCTATTTCACTATAGAAGGTTGGATTCGCCCCACTGAATAGTCCATTCCACTATGTTTGACCATTTTAAGCCTCCATTCAACCGTTTAACTGCTCCAAGCATCTATTTAACCATTCCAAGCACTTGTTTTCTTGTTTTCACATTCCAAGCAATCATTCCCCCATTTCAAATGTCTTTTCCTCATATTGAGTGATCATCCCCTCATTCAAGGCAATCAACCCTTCATTTCGATCACTTATTTACATAATCCAAACATCCATTTTTCCCCATTTTTCACCAAAAAGGAAAACCTGCATACATTTTGTTGTCCATTTCAAACCATCGTTTCCTCGGTACGAGTAAACTGTCATACATTCTGAGAGTCAATCTCCTCATCCCAACATTTTTTCATCCATTTTGATCAATCATTTACTCATTTCAAGCTTTCATCCCCACAACCTGAGAGTCATTTATCCATTCTAAGTAGTTGTTTAACTCATCTTGAATAGTCTTTCATCCCCCTCGATTCTTCATTTAGTCATTCTAAGTAATCTTTAATCCATTCCAAACATTCATCTCCTCATTTCGAGAGTTGTTCATCCATTCTGATCAATCATTTACTTGTTTTGAGCTTTCATCACTGCAACCTAAGAGTTGTTTATCCATTCTAATCAATCATTTATTAGTTTCGAGTGCTTATTCATCCACTCTAGTCATCTATTTCCCCAATCTAATTATCTAGCACCCCATTCCAATCATGCATCTCTTCGTTCTAACAACCCGTTTATCTTCTCAAAGAGTCCAAAAAGAAGTAGGGTAGACTTTCCCTTTAGTGAGGAAGACCTAACCTACAATGGGATGAGCTTTTCTTATAGTGGGGCAGACCTGCCCTCCAGAAGCGTGGACTTGCCCTATAGTGGGGCATACCTACCCTCCAATGGGGTAGACCTGCCCTCCAGAAGTGGAAAATTTGCCCCTCTATGCCTTACAGAAGGGAAAATATGCCGCTCTATGAAAAAAGGGAAAATCTGCCCCAGAAGAACTTGCCCCTCTGCAATAAAAAGTTGGCAAACAAACAATAAACAGATCCAACTTTCAAATCCAACTGGTGGAATCAATCTTATCATATTATTCAATCCAATTCTAATTAGATCTTTGATTCCATCATCCGAATTTTAGTCTATATCTATCATCAAATCATCCATCCCAATCATCTAGACTTCGTTTTGAGGGTTTTGATTTTTATGTAGAAACTTCCAGAGGCCATAAATTTTGACTCGGATATGGGTTTTGGCTTATAGGTGGTTGCATTATGAGGTGGCATGTGGATTGACAACCCACTCAATGTCAGTTGGACCCCATTTTAGCATATTTTTGAGGCCTCAAAGTTTCATCTTGACCTCAAAATCACAATTTAGTGTTTTTTTTCTAGTTTTTTAAAAATCATTTTCGTTAATAACTCATAATGCATGTCTCAAATTTGGGAAGTTAGTTGGAAATTCATCCTATCTTAGTATTGGGTATTTT
>CM021102.1:664482276-664551493 GCA_007115665.2 Sequoiadendron giganteum
ATCCCAATATTCCACTTATCCTAATCAACCATCTCAATCTTCCTATCCTAATCCATCATCCATATCCTTTTGTTCCAAACAACCATACATGTCTTCCTATCGTAGTTCACCACCTCAATCTTCCTATTCTAATCTATCATCCACATCTTTCTATCACAATCCCCCATCCCAATATCCTTACATTAATTCCATATCTTTCTATCCTAATCATCCATCCATTTCCTCCTATTATCCATCATCCCAATCTTCTCTTCCTAATCTATCATCCACACCTTCCTATCAAAATCCCCCATCCCAATACCCTTACATTAATTTCACATCTCCCCATTCTAATCCTTCATCCACATCTTCCTGCTATCACTCACCAACCCAATATTCCCAATCTAATCCAACATATGCATCCTCCTACATCGCTCCCCCTTTCACTACATTATATCTTTATCCTCCATCTAAACATAACCCACCTAGTCCTCCAACCACTCCTAGTCATCCATCTAGTCCCATCCACTCATCTAATCATAATCCTCATCCACTTATCCACTCATCTAATCCTTCAATCCCTAACCCTAATCCTCCTAGTCCTGAATCCATTTGCATCCCCTCATCTAACCCTAATCCACCAATTCCTAATCCTAATCCTTCATCTCCTCCGAGTCCTCCATCTAATCCCATCCCCACATCTAATCCTAATCCACCAATCCCTAATCCTAATCCTCCATTCATCCTTGATACTCCATCCATTCCCATCACTCTACCTAATCCTACATCCCTTCCAAATGTCACCCAAGGACTCATGCCAAAAGAGACACCATGCCCTCCCACTCTATCATGTACTGTCACTAGTTACGAGGCCCTCTTCCATCCTACAACTATCCCTCCCATCACCATTTCTGACACCATCCAAATGGTTGAGTTCGTCAAACCCATCGAATCCATTAAATCCCCATCTTCTACTACTAGATCCACCTAATCCATTGAAGACATCCAATACCCTCCTCCTGGTCCTAATATTCACAAACTTCAATCCCATGACCTTCATGAATCGTCCATCCTCCTATCTCCCCCAATTGAGGAGTCCCTCCAACACTCTTCCATCATCATACATCCCACACAAGATGAGTCATGCCAAGAGCTTGATCCAAATCATACAAGCATATCCCCTCCTTGAAATCAAGATCATTCCATCCCATCTACTCCTCAAAAACATAGTCTTCCATCCATTTCATCTCATTATCCATATCCTCAAGCAAGTTATAGACATGCAAAATAAATCATACATCTAATCATGCTTCAACTAACATCATTTCATCTATTAATTAAATAAATCAATTTAATTAATTCAATAAGGTTATATCTTTAATTAAATAAATCTTTCTTATTTGATTATCTCCTAAAGTTTCTTGATTTAATTAAATCAAATGTATTTATTTAAATGGCTAATGATGATTATCTACTCTCACTTTGATTTACTTCAACCCACAAGTCTAAGTCAAAATGTCACAATCACCTAATTCCTCATTAAGTTAATCCAATCTCGATTAATTTAATCTAAACCCATGTCCCATCCTCTAGCTTTTCCCACTTGCATAATAAATCATTTATTTTGATTTATTAAAAACTCTATTTTTCCTCACAGAGCATATTCTGAAAGAATATGCCCTCATTAACTCACTTTACTTAACTTTTTTTGTCCAAACAAATTTCCCCCCAAATCTCTCAACCATATGCATTTAATGACATTTTTTAAATTTTAAATGCACCTAAATGCATTTATCTTGCACATTAACCAAAACTTGCACAACCATGGCCCATTCACATGGTGACAAGTGGCATGAATATATTGGTTGAGATTTAGTCCCACATTCTTCAACTTTACCTCTTCTCTCTTCAATCTCACCTATGAATTCAAGGGGTTTTCTCCTTCATTGACATCTACCATTGGAGTATTCTCATTATAGGCAACTTGAGTTCATCTTGCATCTCTTTGTCTATCATCATCTCAAGGCTTAGGAAAGATTGGGAAAGGGCTCCTTCAAATACTCAAGGTGCACCAATCCAATATTGAATAGATATGCACTATGTTTCCTCTCATGCTTTCATTTGGTTTGTTTGATCTCTTGATTGCATTCTGAAGCTTGGTGCATTATTTCATAGGGGGGTTAGATTATGTTTTCTTTACTAACTATACTAATGTTTGGAATAGTTTAAGAATGATTGCAGATTTTCTACCATCCTACATTTAGCGCTAGAGGGAGGGCTCCAATCCATCTGTAGATTCATAGCATAGTTGACAGATAAACATATCACATATTCACATTTGCTCCAAAATGGAGTAACATACAAGTGGGATGACAAGTGTGATCAGGCGTTTAGTAAAATCAAATAATATCTACTCACTCCAATAGTTTTAATGCCAACCATTTTTGGAAAACCACTGATTTTATACATATCAACAATAGTAGCAGCCCTCAGTGCTCTTTTAGCTTAGCACGATGAAAATGAGACAGAGAGGGCCATCTATTACATCAGCAGAACAATGGTCGACCATGAGTTAAACTACTCATTCATTGAAAAAACATGTATAGCAGTTTGAAAAAAACCGTCTAGCAGTACTGTTTCCGGGTATGTGCAGGATCATGATAGGCCAAAAAGTGGCGATATGTAAGTGATACAATGGCCCATGTGGCTAACGACATTTTTTTACCCAAACTTGATGAAACGAAAAGGGTTTTTAAAAGATATTCTCAACTTTCCACCAATATAAATTATGATTTACTTTGAATTAAATAAATTATTATTATTCATTTTTTATTTGAATTATGACTAAAGTATTGATTGATAGGCTGATTGAAAAACATATATATCTTTCAGAAGGTATCACATTTTTTGAATCTAAAACATGCATCACATTCTATGCTTCACAGACCATAAGATAAAAAAAAAATTGAATTTCATGAATTTTTGACCAAGTTAAGGTGGTCAAACATATGAGTTTTTATATTTTTAAAAATTCATAATTAATTATTTACTTGGAAAAAAATTATAAAAAAATATGCATCACATCGGGACATGAGTCCTATACATATATCTCAAATATTGTAAAAAAATATTATCATTTTGTTGTGGTTAGGGTGGTCAAACAGACACCTACTTCTTATTTTTTCCCTGAAATTTAAGTGCTACTCAATTGAAATTTAAAATTTTCACCAAATAGATTTTATTTTTTAAAATAAACCTAGTAGTTTGGAAACTACATTCAATTTTATACAAATTATACACTTACATATTTTTGAAATAATATAGATAACTTATTCAAATTTTTACGTCAAGTTGCTTAACTCTGATTTTTTGATTTTTTATTGCCACTTAAGGCCCTATTTTTTCCATGATGATCCTGCACATACCCTTGCTTCACAAAAAAATTGGCATTACATGTTGGCACACAAAATGAAACTCATCACCAAGATCGATCCCCTAAAGTATTTATTGTCAAAGGTAATTCTCACATGAAGGATGGCTAAGTGGGTCATGATAATATCAAAATATGATATTGAATATGTGGAGAGAAAAGAAATCAAAGGACAAATAATTGCAGAACAGCTAGCAAAGGCTCCAATATATTCAAAGAATCCACTCATATTAGAGTTTCCAAATGAATCCCTCTTTAATCTTAGCATAGTCGATCACTAGAAACTATACATCAATGGATCATACACACAACATGGATCAAGAGCTGGTGTTTTCTTCATCACCCACAGGGGGATTGTATACCTAGATCCTACAAATTGGCATTCCCATGCACTAACAACATTGCAAAGTATGAGGCTTTAACTATAGGTCTAAAGATTGCAGCACAGTGGAGGATCATGGTACTAAAGGTTTATGGAGATTCAAAGCTTATTATCAACCAAGTCAATGGTGAGTACCAGACTAAGGCTAATAAGCAGACACCATACAAGAAGTTAGTAGAGAGCCTTAAAGAATCATTCATTGATATTACCTTTGAGTAGATACCAAGGGCTAACAATAGAGTAGCTTATGCCATGGCAATAATTGGATCCTTACTAGATATCCCTCGCAATGTCTCAAAACATGAATTCTTGGTAGAGCAGTTTCTCATACCCACATTCGAGGTACCAAAGTCTAAATATGTGTGCAAACTCATTGGTCCTGGTGATCCCTGGTATCAAGACATCTACACCTACTTGAGAATAGGAGTCCTCCCAGCTGACATAACCCCAAACCTCGAATGAGCCTCTGTCAAAAATTCCTTATGTTTTGTCATCCTAGGAGAAACCCTTTATTGTAGGAGCATTCAAGGAACCTTGTTGCGTTGCTTAAATCTTGAGGAATCCGTAATTACTCTAGCTGAGGTTCATAATGGCACTTGTAGTTCACACTCTAGTGGTATGACCTTGGCTAAGAAGTTACTAAGAACCGAGTACTACTGGACAACAATGGAAAGAGAGGCACACAACTTTGTCAGAAAGTGTTTACAGTGCCAGTATCATGGAGAGCTTATTCATGCACTAGCTCAAGAGTTTCATCCTATTGTTAGACGTTGGCCATGTTCTCAGTGGGGGCTCGATCTCATTGACAAAATCACACCTACATCATCCAACATCCACAAATTCATCACCAACACGGAGTACTTTACCAAGTGGGTCGAAGAAATTCCCATGACCTACATAACCAGAAAGAAAATATCCAAGTTCATCCTTAACTATCTCATTTGTCAATACGGTGTCCCCCTATCCATTATCTTTGATAATGGGACATCTTTCAAGAATTAGGATGTGCGTGACCTTTTCCACAAATTCAATATCCAACTTTGCTTTTCCACTCTGTATTACTGACAAGGCGATGGCTAAGAAAAATCTACAAAAAAAACTAATCTAAAAATCCTTATGAAAACAGTTAATGATTCTAGTCATGACTGGCATCTGCAACTAAATCCCACCTGATGGGCCTACCAAACTAGTATCTACATGCCAATAGGTGCCACCCCATTCTCCCTGATCTATGGATCATAAGCCATCCTCCCAATCGAGATCGAGCTCCCATCATTAAGGATATCACTGCAAAACCTCATTATAGATGAAGAATATCGGGTATCAAGGTTAAATAAGCTAGAATTATTAGATGAATGGCGCCTGGATTCCCTCAACCATCTACAAGTCTATCAAAACTGCTTAAAGCGCATCTACAATAACAAGATAAGGAGACACACCTTCCAAGTCGACAAACTTGTGCTAAAAGAGAACCAGATGAACATGTCAAACCTAGATAGAAAAGGTTAATTTGAGCCCAACTGGTTGGGACCTTTCATCATCACAAGAAGCTATAAATTAATGGCATATCAACTATCAACACCAGAGGGCGATCCTTTGCAAGAGCCCTTGAATAGCTCCCATCTCAAGAAAAATTATGCCTAAAATCTTGCAAGGTATAGAACCAAAAAATACAAAAAACTCAAAAAATGTCCTAAAAAAATGGTCACCCTAATGAAAACTTGGCAAACAGGCATCTTGGTAACAACAAAAAAATCAAAAAATACAAATATCCAAAAAAAAATAAGAGAAAAGGACTGAAAACTATAAAACTAAAAAATAAAAAATCATCTTCCAGTGAAAACCACTTCGGTGGCGCTTTGGACAAGTACCTTGGTGAAAACCTTGCAAATAGGTGCTAAGCATAAATAAAGCACTCTCCATCCATTGGGATCTTCAAGGCCTTTTCCGTGCATTCACTTATCCATTACATTGCATTTATCCTTCCATCATTCATTCGCACTTCATGCTATAGCTTGATCTTGTGCTCATATCATGTTCCACCATAGTACTACTTGGCATATTCAAAGTACTCTATCACCCCATGTTGGGGGAATTTTTATGTACCTACATCAAATCAACTTTGTTTATATTCTTGTAATCTTCTTTCAAATCAAAAAATAAAAAAATATTCAAAAAATCAAAAATCAAAAACATTAAAACAATTAAATAAAAATCCAAAACATCTCAAAATTTTTTAAAAAATTAAAAACAAGTTCTTTCATAAACCAAACTACATCATCTCTAAGCTTAAACGTAGGCAAGGTTGATCTTTGATCATCCCCCAAGACATTTTAGGATAGTCCTTAGGTGTCTGTCACAATCTGGAAATCCGTTTTCCCATCTATGTCATCATTGAGTCAAGTTTGTCATCAGTCAAACTACGTGGTCTCTACATATATAATGTAGGTAAAGCTAATCTATAGATCAAATCCTGAGACCCCTAGGATAGGTCTTTAAGTTAGTCCCTTCATCATAAATCTTGAAAATACCAAAAACATTTGTAAAACATATCAAAATTCTAAAAAAAGCCTCAAACATTTCAAAACATCAAAAAAATCCAAATATTTGAAAAACCCCAAAATGGTGCACCCATCTCATCCTGCTTTAACCCAAAATAATCATCACTCATAATAAATCAATCGTCATCTTCATCCTTTAGTAAGTCAGCCAGAAGCAAGTCTAACAGCTTCATAAGTGAACACCTAATCGTCAAAGTCTCAGGTCTAGATCAGTGAGTCAGCAAGTTGGTCAACTCAGAATATCAATAGCTTATCATCCAGTCAATCTCATCAAAACCCTGATCACAACATGCCCTAGGAATGTGACCTTCCTGCGACGGACATCAACATCAGGTATCACCGTAGTTTAGTCTTGGCTAGTAGTATGAAGAACATTAGCTTGTTTGTTTACTTTATCTTTTCTTTGGATTTATCTTATTGCACTCATTCAAATGACCTCTCAATGATACTTAATCAAAATAGGTTTAGAGAGAAAGGAAAAGGGCAATGATCATTATCTTTTCATCTATTGCGCTTTTTGGATGTTCTTGTCAAATAACTTCATCATGTGTGCTTTGTTTTGTTTGTAGGGAGGATGTTTTGGGTGTCTTGTTGACCACATAAGAACGTTTTCCTTCTTATGTTTTGGTCTAAGATGTCTAGAATATGTGAAATACATTCTGAATAAGGTTTCATTTGTCAAGTGTGAACAAAAGTACTCCTATCTTTTTGACAAGTCAACGTCCATCACACTAGGCGCAATGCCATCCTGGTTCTTAATACCTTGATGCATCGCACAAGTATTTCTGTTCTCAAACATAAAGAAGGGTATAATCTTTATCTCTCCCATCCTTGGATAAGGAGTACATCATTATCATTCATCATCATAACCAATAAAGTCTTGATGACTAATGGACTTGTTGGACTTTGGCATTTTTTGAGATTTAAGGGTTGATTCCTCTCATTCTTCTATCCTCTTTCATGCTAGCAATGCATCCATCCTGCATCCGCACTTTCATCTTGCACAATCATGTCATATCATCATAGAAAAACATCATTCATCTCACATGTATTGCATAATCAAATAAGATGTTTAAAATAATATACATTTGTTATTCTGAGCATCTTTCAAACATCTCATTTGCATCATGATCTAAGTTGTTTAGGATAATATAGATTTGTTATTCTAAGCATTTTAAAAACATCTCATTTAGATCATCATTATCATATAGATTAGTTACTCATAACCAACCATACACATATTTTGAACCTCTTTGTCACGATATCCACCTCAAATTGAATCTTTTTGCTCGATCTCTCGAGGGGCCAATGTACTAATGTACTTATTTCTGCTAGGGCATCTCAAAATTCCAACATCCACATATTGCTACCCTAACCCTCCATCTATGTCCTCCAATGAAAATCCACCCACATCATTTTATGCTAGTTTGCCATCCCAATCTTCCCATCCTAATCAAACCTTCACATCTCCCTACATTAATCCCACATCCACATCTTCCCATTTCAATCCAACATCCACATCCTCCTATCCTAATCCATCATCCCATTTGTCCCATCCTAATCCAACATCCAAATTTTCCTACATTCCTCTACCATCCCAATATTACTCCTATCCTAATCCACCACCTCAATCTTCCTATCTTAATCCATCATCCATATCCTTCTATTCCAACCCACCATACATGTCTTCTTATGGTAGTTCACCACCTCAATCTTCTTGTTCTAATCCAACATCCACATCTTCCTATAACAATCCCCCATCACAAAATCATTATATCACTTCCACATCCTTTCATCCTAATCCTCCATCCATTTCCTCCTATACATCATCCCAATCTTCTCTTCCTAATCTATCATCCACACCTTCCTATCACAATCCCCCATCCCAATAGCCTTACATTAATTCGACATCTTCCTACTATCACTCACCATCCCAATTTCCCAATATAATCCAACATACGCATCCTCCTACATCACTCTCACTTTCACCGCATTATATCTTAATCCTCCATCTAAACATAACCCACCTAGTCCTCCAACTACTCCTAGTCCTCCATCTAGTCCTATCCACTCATCTAATCATAATCCTCAATATCCTCCTAGTTCTACATCTAATCCTAATCCACCCATCCACTCATCTAATCCTCCAATCCCTAACCCTAATCCTCCATCTCCTCCTAGTCCTACATCCATTCCCCTCCCCTTATCTAACCCCAATCCACCAATTCCTAATCCTAATCATCAATCTCCTCTGAGTCCTCCATCCAATCCCATCCCCACATCTAATCCTAATCCTCCATCCATTCCCATCACTCTACCTAATCCTACATCCCTTCCAAATGTCACCCAAGGACTCATGCCAGAAGAGAAACCATACCCTCCCACTCAATCATGTACTGTCACTAGTGATGAGGCCACCCTCCATCGTACACCCATCCCTCCCATCACCCTTCTTGACACCTTCCAAATGGTTGAGTGGGTCAAACCCATTGAATCCATTAAATCCCCATCTTCTACTACTAGATCTACCCAATCAATTGAAGACATCCAATCCCCTCCTTCCAGTCCTAATATTCACAAACTTCAATCCCATGAACTTCATGAATCCTCCATCCTCGTATCTCCCCCAATTGAGGAGTCCCTCCAACACTCTTCCATCATCATACATCCCACACAAGATGAGGCATGCCAGGAGCTTTATCCAAAGCATACAAGCATATCCCCTCCTTGAAATCTAGATAATTTCATCCCATCTACTCCATCTCAAGAACAGTCTTTTGTTCATTTCATCTCATTATCCATATCCTCAACCAATCTGTAGACATGCAAAATTGACTCATGCATCTAATCATGCTTCAACTAACATCATTTTGTCTATTAATTATATAAATCAATTTAATTAATTCACTAAGGTTATATCTTTAATTAAATAAATCATTTTTATTTGATTATCTCCTAGAGTTTCTTGATTTAATTAAATCAAATATATTTAATTAAATGGCTAATGATGATTATCTCCTCTCACTTTGATTTATTTTAACCCACAAGTCTAAGTCAAAATTTTAGAATCACCTAATTCCTCATTAAGTTAATCCAATTCTGATTAATTTAATCTAAACCCATGACCCATCCTCTAGCTTTTCGCACATGTACAATAAATCAATTATTATGGTTTATGAAAAGCTCTATTTTCCTCACAAAGTATATTCCCAAGGAATATTCCCTCATTAACTCCCTTTGTTTGAGTTTTTTTGTCCAAACAAATTCTCCCCCAAATCTCTCAACCATATGCATTTAATGACATTTTTCAAATTTTAAACTCGCCTAAATACATTTATCTTGCACATTAACCAAAAATTTTACAACCATGGCCCATTCAGATGGTGACAAGTGGCATGAATCTATTGGTTGAGGATTAGTCCCACATTCTTCAACTTTACCTCTTCTCTCTTCGATCTCACCTATAAATTCAAGGCATTTTCTCCTTCATTGGCATCTACCATTGGAGTATTCTCACTATAGGCAACTTGAGTTCATCTTTCATATCTTTTTCTATCATCATCTCAAGGCTTAGCAAGGATTGGGAAAGGTCTCCTTCACATACTCAAGGTGCACCAATCCAATATGGAATAGATATGCACTATGTTTCCTCTCATGCTTTCATTTGGTTTGTTTGATCTCTTGATTGCATTGTGAAGCTTGGTGCATTATTTCATAGGGAGGTTAAATTATATTTTCTTTAATAAATATACTAATGTTTGGAATAGTTTAAGAATGGTTGTAGATTTTCCACCATGCTACATTTGTCACTAGAGGGAGGGCTCCAATCTATCTGCAGATTCATAAAATAGTTGGTGGATAAACAGATCCCATATTCACATCTGCTCCACAAGGGAGTAACATACAAGTGGGACGACAAGTGTGATTAGGCATTTAGTAAAATAAAATAATATCTACTCACGCCACCTATTTTAATGCCACCCATTCCTAGAAAACCACTGATTTTATACATATCAGCAATAAGAACAACCCTCAATGCTCTTTTAGCTCAACACGATGAAAATGGGAAAAAGAGGGCCATCCATTACATTAGCAAAACAATGGTTGGCCATGAGTTAAACTACTCATTCATTAAAAAATCCCGTCTAGTAGTAGTGTTTGCTTCACAAAAGTTTTGACATTACATGTCGGCACACAAAATCAAACTCATCGCCAAGATCGATCCCCTAAAGTATCTATTGTCAAAGGAAATTCTCACATGAAGGATGGCTAAGTGGGTCATTATACTATTAGAATATGATATTGAATATGTGGAGCGAAAATGAATAAAAGGAAAAAACATTGCAGACAATTTGGCAGAGTCTCCAATCTATTTAGAGAATCCACTCATATCAGATTTTCTAGATGAATCCATCTTTAATCTTAGCATAGTTGATCAATGGAAACTCTACTTCAACGTCTCATACACACAACATGGATTAGGATCTGGTGTTTTCTTCATCACCCCACAGGGGGATTGTATACCTAGATCCTAAAAATTGGCATTCCCATGCACTAATAACACTGTGAAGTATGAGGCTTTAACCATAGGTCTCAAGATTGCAGCATAGTGGAGGATCATGGCACTAAAGGTTTATGGAGATTCACAGCTTATTATCAACCAAGTTAATGATGATTACCAAACTAAGGATGATAAGCTGAAACCATACAAGAAGTTAGTAGAGAGTCTCAAAGAATCATTCATTAATATCACCTTTGAGTAGATACCAAGGGCTAATAATAGAGTAGTTGATGCCATGGAAACATTTGGATCCTTACTGGATATCACTCGCAATGTCTCAAAACATGAATTGTTGGTAGAGAAGCTTCGCATACCCACATTCAAGGTACCAGAGTCTGAATATGTGTGGGAACTCATTGGTCCTGGTGATCCCTAGTATCACGACATCTACACCTACTTGAGAATAGGAGTCCTCCCAACAGACATAACCCCAAAACTCAAATGAGCCTTTGTCAAAAATTCCTTATGTTTTTTCATCCTAGGAGAAACTCTTTATCATAGGAGCATTGGAGGAACCTTGTTGCATTGCTTAAATCCTAAGGAAGCCCTAACTGTTTTGATTGAGGTTCACAATGGCACTTGCGTTTTGCACTCCAGTGGTATGACCTTGGCTAAGAAGTTGCTGAGAACTTATTAGTACTAGCCAAAAATGGAAAGAGAGGAAAAAGACTTTGTCAAAAAGTGTTTACAGTGCCAACAACATGGAGACCTTATTCATGCACCAACTCAAGAGCTTCATCCTATTGTTACACCTTGGCCCTTTTCATAGTGGGGGCTCGATCTCATCAGCAAAATTACACCTACCTCATCCAATAGCCACAAATTCATCATCAGCACCACGAAGTACTTTACCAAGTGGGTCAAAGAAATTCCCATGACCTACATAACCAGAAAGAAAATATCACAGTTCATCCTGAACTATCTCATTTGCAATACAGTGTCCCCTAATCCATTATCTTTGATAATGGGACACCTTTCAAGATTTAGTATGTGTGTGACCTTTGCCACAAATTCAATATCCAACATCTCTTTTCCACTCTATATTACCCGCAAGGCAATGGGCAAGTAGAAGCTACAAACAAAACTATCTTGAAAATCCTTAAGAAAATAGTCAATGATTCTAGTCATGACTGGCATCTATAGCTAAATCCATCCTTATGGTCCTACCACACTAGCATCCACATGCCAACAGGTGTCACCCCATTCTCCGTGGTCTACGGATCAGAATCCATCTTCCTAATCAAGATCTAGCTCCCATCATTAAGGATATCATTGCAAAACCTCATTAGAGATGAGGAATATTACGTATCAAATTTAAATGAGCTATAACTCTTAGATGAATAGTGCATGGATTCCCTCAACCATCTATAGGTCTATTAGAACTTCTTAAAGCACAACTACGACAAGAAAAGATTAGGAGAGACACCTTCCAAGTCGGTGAACTTGTGCTAAAAGAGAACCAGAAGAACGTGTCTAACATAGATAGCAAAGATAAATTTGAGCCCAACTGGTTGGGACCTTTCATCATCACAACAAGACATAAATCAAGGGAGTATCAACTACCAACACCAGAGGGTGAGCCTTTGTAGGAGCCCTTGAACAACTCTTAGCTCAAAAAGTTTCAAACCTAAAATCTTGCAAAAAATTTAAAAAAATCAACCAAAAAAATTTAAAAAAATCAAAAAAATGTCCTGAAAAAATGGTCACCCTAATGAAAAGTTGGAAAATAGGCATCTTGGTAACAACAATAAAATACAAAAATCCCAAAAAAAATCAGAAAAAGGATTGAAAACAGTAAAAATAAAAAAATAAAAATCATCCTCTACTTAAAACCACTTTGGTGGTGCTTTGGACAAGTACCTTGGTGAAAACCTTGAAAATAGGCACTAAACGTAAATAAAGCGCTCTCCATCCACCAAGATCTTCATAAGCTTTTTTGCATACTCACTTATCCATTACATTGCATTTATCCTTCCACCATTCGTTCGCACTATGTACCATAGCTTGATCTTGTGCACATATCATGTTCTACCATTGTACTACTTGGCATATTCAAAGTAGTCTATCACACCATGTTGGGACATCTTTATTTACCTACATCAGATTGGATTCGTGTATATTCTTGTGATCTTTCATAGAATAAAAAAAATCCAAAAATCCAAAAACATGTAGAAAATAAAAAATCCAAAACATTCAAAAAAATAAAAAATAAGGTTTGTCATCAACAAAACTACGTCATCTCTATGGTCAAACATAGGCAAGGTTGATCTCTAATCATCCCTTGAGACATTTTAGGATAGTCCTTAAGCGTCTGTCACAATCTGGCAATCCGTTTGCCAATCTATCTTATCATTGAGTCAAGTTTGTCATCAGTCAAACTACGTGGTCTCTACACGTATAACGTAGGAAAGGATAATCTACAAATCAGCTTGCAAGACCCCTAAGATAGGTCTTTAAGTTAGTCCCTTCATCATAAATCTCAAAAATACCAAAAATTTTTGTAAAACATTTCAAAATTCCCAAAACAGCCTCAAACATTTCAAAACATCAAAAAAATCCAAATATTTGAAAAAACCCAAAATGGTGCACCCATCTCATCCTGCTTTCACCCAAAATAATCATCACTCATAATAAATCAATTGTCATCTTCATCCTTTGGTAAGTCAGTTAGAAGCAAGTCTAGCAGTTTCAAAAGTGAACACCTAATCATCAAAGTCTCAAGTCTAGATTAGTGAGTCAGCAAGTTGGTCAACTCAGAATATCAATAGCTTATCATCCAATCAATCTTGAATCAAAACCCTGATCACAACATCCCCTAGGAATGTGACCTTCCTACGATGGACATCAGCATTAGGTATCACCATAGTTTAGTCTTGGCTAGTGGTATGAAGAACATTAGCTTTTTTTCTTACTTTATCTTTTCTTTAGATTTATCTTCTTGCACTCATTCAAAGGACCTCTCAATGATACTTAATCAAAACAAGTTTAGAGAGAAATTTATGGGGCAATGATTATTATCTTTTCATCTGTTGTGCTTGTTGGGTGTTCTTGTAAAATAAATTTTTCATGCGTGCTTTGTTTTGTTTGTATGGAGGATGTTTTAGGTGTCTTGTTAACCACATACGAAGGCTTTCCTTCTTATTTTTTGGTCTAAGATGTCTAGAACATTTGAACTACATTTTGAATAAGGTCTCAATTTTTGAGTGTGAACAGCAGTACTCCTATCTATTTGATGAGTCAAATTCCATCACACTAGGTGCAATGCCATAATAGTTCTTAATACCTTGACGCATCACACCTATGTGTGTTATCAAACATAAAGAAGGATGTGCTATTTATCTCTCCCATCCTTGGATAAGCAATACATCATCATCATTCATCATCATAACCAATAGAGTCTTGACGACTAATGGACTTGTTGGACTTTGGCATTTTCTAAGATTTAAGGGTTGATCCCTCTCATTATTCTATCCTCTTTCATGCTAATATTGCATCCATCCTGCATCTACACTTTCATCTTGTACAATCAAGTCATATCATCATAGGACAACATAATTCATCTCACAGGCATTCAACAATCAAATAAGATGTTTAAAATAATATATATTTTTTATTCCAAGCATCTTCAAAACATCTCATTTGTATCATCATCTAAGTTGTTTAGGACAATATAGATTTTTTATTCTGAGCATCTTAAAAATATCTCATTTACATCATCATTATCATATAGATCAGTTAGTCATAACCATCCATACATCCATTTTGAACTTCTTTGTCACAAGATCCACCTCAAATTTAATCTTTTTGCTCAATCTCTCAAGGGGGCAATGTACTAATGCACTTATTTTTGGTGGGGCATCTGAAAATTCCAACATCCGCATATTAATACCCTAACCCTTCATCTATGTCCTCCTACACAAACCCACCCAAATCCTTTTATGCTATTCTACCATCCCAATCTTCCCATCCTAATCCAACCTTCACATCCCCCTATCCTAATCCCACATCCCCATCTTCCCATTTCAATCCAACATCCACATCCTCCTATCCTAATCCATCATCCCAATCATCCCATCCTAACCCAACATCCACATTTTCCTACATTCCTTTACCATCAAAATATTCCTCTTATCCTAATACACCATCTCAATCTTCCTATCCTAATCCATCATCCATATCCTTCTATTCCAACCCACCATACATGTCTTCTTATGGCAGTTTGCCACCTCAATCTTCCTATTCTAATCCAGAATCCACATATTCCTATCACAATTCCCCATCCCAATACCCTTACATTAATTCCACATCTTCCTACTATCACTCACCATCCCAATATTCCCAATCTAATCCAACATACACATCCTCCTACATTACTCCCCCTTTCACCACATTATATCTTAATCCTCCATCTAAACATAACCCACCTAGTCCTCTAACCACTCCTAGTCCTCCATCTAGTCCCATCCACTCATCTAATCATAATCCTCCATCTCCTCCTAGTTCTACATCTAATCCTCATCCACCCATCCACTCATCTAATCCTCTAATCCCTAACCCTAATCCTCCATCTCCTCCTAGTCCTGCATCCATTCCCATCCCCTCATCTAACCCTAATCCACCAATTCCTAATCCTAATCCTCCATTTCCTCCCATTCCCCCATCCAATCCCATCCCCACATCTAATCCTAATCCACCAATCCCTAATCCTAATCCTCTATCCATCCCTGATCCTCCAACCATTCCCATAACTCTACCTAGACCTACATCCCTTCCAAATGCAACCCTTGGACTCATGCCAGAAGAGACACCATGCCCTCCCACTCTATCATGTACTGTCACTAGTGACGATTCCCTCCTCCATTTTGTACCTATCCCTTCCATCACCCTTCTTGACACCATCCAAATGGTTGAGCCGGTAAAACCCATCAAATCCATTAAATCCTCATCTTCTACTACTAGATCCACCCAATCCATTGAAGACATCCAATCCCCTCCTCCCAGTCCTAATATTCACAAACTTCAATCCCATGACCTTCATGAATCCTTCATACTCCTATCTCCCCCAATTAAGGAGTCCCTCCAACACTCTTCCATCATCATACATCCCACACAAGATGATTCATGCCAAGAGATTGATCCAAATCATACAAGCATATCCCCTCCTTGAAATCAAGATCCTTCCATCCCATCTACCCATCTCAAGAACATAGTCTTCCATCCATTTCATCTCATTATCCATATCCTCAACCAAGTTTTAGACATGCAAAATTGACTCATGCATCTAATCATGCTTCAACTAACATCATTTCATCTATTAATTAAATAAATCAATTCAGTTAATTCACTAAGGTTGTCTCTTTGATTAAATAAATCATTTTTATTTCATTATGTCCTAAATTTTCTTGATTTAATTAAATCAAATGTATTTAATTAAATGGCTAAATATCATTATCTCCTCTCACTTTGATTTATTTTAACCCACAATTCTAAGTCAAAATGTCTCAATCACCTAATTCCTCATTAAGTTAATCGAATCCTGATTAATTTAATCTAAAACCATGTCCCATCCTCTATCTTTTCCCATCTATGTAATAAATCAGTTATTTTTATTTATTAAAATCTTTATTTTCCTCACAAAGCATATTCCCAAGGAATATTCCCTCATTAACTCCCTTTGTTTTAATTTTTTGGTCCAAACAAATTTCCCCCCCAAATCTCTCAACCATATGCATTTAATGAAATTTTTCAAATTTTAAACTCGCCTAAATGCATTTATCTTGCACATTAACCAAAAATTGGACAACCATGGCCCATTCACATGCTAACAAGTGGCATGAATCTATTGGTTGAGGATTAGTTCCACATTCTTCAACTTTACCTCTTCTCTCTTCAATCTCACCTATAAATTCAAGGGGTTTTCTCCTTCATTTGCATCTACCATTGGAGTATTCTCACTGTAGGAAACTTTAGTTCATCTTGCATCTCTTTTTCTATCATCATCTCAAGGCTTAGCAAGGATTGGGAAAGGGCTCCTTTACATACTCAAGGTGCACCAATCCAAATGGAATAGGTATGTACTATGTTTCCTCTCATGCTTTCATTTGGTTTGTTTGTTCTCTTGATTGCATTGTGAATCTTGGTGCATTATTTCATAGGGAGGTTAGATTATATATTTTTTAGTAACTATACGGGCATGTGCAGGTTCATCATGGAAAAAATAGGCCCTTAAGTGGCAATAAAATTCAGAAAAATTAGAGTTAGGCAACTTGACGTAAAAATTGGAATAAGTTAACTATATTATTTCAAAAATATGTAAGAATAGAATATGTTGCAAATTTAATGTAGTTTCTAAACTACTAGGTTTATTTTTATTTTTAAAAAATCTATTTGGTGAAAATTTGAAATTTCAATGCAATAGTACTTGAATTTTAGGGAAAAAATAAGAAGTAGATGTTTGTCTGACCACCCTAACCATAATAGAATGATAATATTTTTTTATAATATTTTAGATATAAGTAGAAGACTCATGTCCAGATGTGATGCATATTTTTTGTAATTTTTTTCCAAGTAAATAATTAATTATAATTTTTTTATTACAACTTTAAAAAAATATAAAAACCTGTACGTCTGACCACCTTAATTTGGTCAAAACTTTATGATTTTTTAATTTTTTTGTTATTCCTATCGTATGTGAAGCATAGAATGTAACACATGTTTCAAATTCAAAAAAAGGGATACCCTTTGAAAGCTATAGATGTTTTTCAATCAGCCTATCAATTAGGATTTTAGTCATAATTCAAATAGAAAATGAATAATAATAATTTATTAAATTCAAAGTAAAGCATAATTTATATTGGTGGAAAGCTAAGAATATCTTTTAAAACATTTTTTCGTTTCATCAATTTTGGGTAAAAAAAAAGTCGTCAACCACATGGGCCATCATATCACTTACATATCACCACTTTTTGGCCTATCATGATCCTGCACATAACCATACTAATGTTTGGAATAGTTTAAGAATGATTGCAAATTTATTACCATCCTACACAAGTCATGATCCTATCCTCCGGTCCACCCCATCTCAAGATCACACTATCTCATCCAGTCCATCCCATGATCCCCTTTGCATTCACGATCCAATCACTCCATCTCGGGAGCCCTTATCATCCACTACCATAAATCTAGATCCTATCATACTCCCTAATTCCTCTCCCGATCCCTTATCACCTCCTCCTCCCAATCAGGATGTTTCTCTCGCCTCATCTCCATCGCATGATCCTCCATCACTTCTTTCCATCCAAACACCACTTTTTTATCACGTCGGTAACATTACATGCATCCATGGTGGTCTTCTTGTGGAAGAAAAACAAAGTATACGCACCACCCATCCTCCTTTACCTAATAATGGACTTGTATCATGTTTCCAAAAGAATAAGCATCCTACCATAAATCACATGCTACAAAACATGAACTATCAAGGAAAAGGTTTAGGCCTTCATGAGAAAGGTACTTTAGAGCCCATCCATGTCAAAGAACATCCAGACACACATGTTCTTGGCTATATCTCCGAAGAGTCACAATACAAAAATATTGGTACAACCTCCATACATCCTAAATGACCCTCTCATAAAGGGATGAGAGGCACTTCCCATTGTTCTAGCAAACCATTTGCTGCCATCCCCCCTCCTCCATCATATTACCTCAAAACAACTATCCATCTTCCTCCTTCATCCTCTAAATCCATTTTGGGTCCTTATAACCCTCCACCAAACTTCACACATCTTTCATATACACAGTCTATTTTGGGTCCTTATATCCCAAAATTACCCCCTCCATCTCATCCTATTCATCCTTTCCTCCATCCATCAGCTATCCCTAGTGCACAACATAAAAATTCTAATCAGGATCAACAAAGGCACCCCTCCATGCATGTTATCTCACATCCTCCATCCACACATCATCATCACAAGCTTACCTCTATCACTCCATCCATGTCTTCTCCACGTCATCCATCTCCCCATACCCATCCCATTGCTACTAAAATAACTATGGATGCCAAAGAAAAAATATATAAATCCAAAAATCCACATGAATCTACAGATCCTCATGTCACCTCCAAAATATATTGAATCCAAAATTCAAATCAATCCAAACGGCCACCAATGCCCACCAAAGAAAAAAGAGACAGTGTCTTCAAATGAAAAATCTATGACGACATCCAAATTTGTTATTCCCAACACTCATAATTCATATCCTCCATCTCCTAAATATGTTTTTTGGTCCTTATGTCCCAAAATTCACTATCCCAACACCTCCAGTCTCACCACATTATCCATCCATCAACCTTCCTCTCATTTCACGTCCACCACATGTGCCAATGTTGGTCTTGAACACCTTCCCCTATCACACATCCACTCCATAATTCCATCCATACACTTTCCAACACCCCATCCACTATCGCCCCTATCTCCCCCATCCAATCCCTTTCATTCATCCTCTTGCATAATCCATTTCTCCTAATAAGGTTGTACCAACATCCGATGGTCACTTTACACATGGGATCCTATTACCTCATATGTAACTTGATGCTTGAGTCCTTCATCCATCTCCTTATCAACTAGCCTCTAAATCTGCATATGCATATCCATATCTTTATCCATCTTTGTCCACATACTAGTCCAAAAAGTCAGAAAAAATATAAAAAATCAAAAAATAAAAATAAAAAGTGAAAAAAAAGATAAAAAGAAAAGAAAATATAGTAAAGAGAAAATCATTTGTCCAATGGTGAAAACTTGGAAAAAAAGCACCTTGGATAAGTACCATGATGAAAACCTGGCAAACAGGTGTCATGCTTAAATCCCCCATCTAGTCTCCTTCCACAATTGGGGGAAACATCCACCTACGCATTCCTTTCCTCCATGTCCTACATCTTCCTATCTTTTGCATCCTATCCATCCTATCCCATTTATCCGAGTCCCTCCATCTTCCTTGTAATCTTGATAAAGACAGGGGTAAAGCTATATACATGCTTTGGACACCTCTTAGCATATATTCCCCTCATCCATACACTATCATATTCCTTATCCACCTCTCCCTATCTTCCATTATCAATGAATCCTATCCACCTCTATCTATCTTCCATTACCCATCTCACTCCCTTATCCACCCATCCTGCTATCCCTCTTGCCTCATCATGCATGACACATCTAGAGTGGGGGAATCTCCTTATTTGTGATTGGGTTCTTGGAGACATCATCCATCTATTCCTCCAAGTAATTCTCTCCATCTCCCCATCCTACCCATCCTTACCTCCCTATCCACTTATTCATCCAGTCATCCCTTCCATCTACAAAATCCTTATCTTCTTATACTCTCATTCACTAGTCCTTTTCATCTTTTCATCCTTATCTTCCCATCCATTTATCCATCCACTAATCCATTCCATCCTTCCAATTCCTTATCCATCTATCCACCTATCCTAGCATCTTTCTATCTCCCCATCTTTATCCATCCATCCATTTACTTCTATTTTCCTTCGATCTCATAATCCCTTGTCATTGGTATCTAGCTATAGGCTACCCCCATGCAATCCAATGCCCTACTACCTCCCTCTCATCATTTCTATCTATCTACCACATCTTTCTCATATGTTCATCACTCATCTATCCATCGTCTCACCTTCCCAATTCATATTCTTATGATCTGAGTACCCATCCCATCCCTGAGCTTCACATCATACATATCTTACACATATCAACCATCATCCTATCTAATCCTGAAAGTCTATCTTGTCTCATCATATCAGCTCTGTCCTTTTATCCATTTATCATGGTCATCTCATCATCCCTTATCCATTGTCTATTGTTGGTCTTGTTCTAAACTATGTTGCCCCTACACTTTCACATAGGCAAGGTCAATTATTTGATCTACCCTCAAGACTCTATCTTTTGTTTGTCTTGGCATCCTCCATCATCTATCTTTGGCCTTGTATTGAACTACGTTGCCCTTGCGATTTCACGTAGGCAAGGCTAAATCATTTTTTTTTCCCTAGGGTATTTGTCATGTCGTTTTCCATCCACCATTGGTCACCCTTATCCTCTTTCCACTTTTATCCATTGTCTTTTATTGAACTACGAGGGCTCTACGCTTTCACGTAGGCAAGGCTGATCTTTGATCAACCCTCGAGCCCCTAGATCTTTAGAGTGTGTTTTTTTTGTGTCCCTTAGGTCTTTAGAGTTTTGTAGTCTGGTGTCTGGTCATCCTGTTCTCTTGTTAGGTCATCAAGTATGTCCCTATCCTAGCTGGTCCTTCACAAACAAGATCCACTTGTATCATCAGATTCAATTGGTTTTGAATATCCTATCATATCGATATTTTAGTTTAGTATCCATCATCGGTCTCAACATGATGCATCCTTCCTAATAGACCTCATCAACCCCATCCATCCTCTTGATCCTATAGAAAAGGACATTTGAAATTGATTGTGATCTTTTGATGCTTTTGGCTTTTATTTATCATTTGAGCTCCCTATCATCACTTGTCATGGTCACCTTGATCCATCATATCATGGTGTGCTTTGACTAGTAAACATAGGGGTGTATCTTGATCTTTTGTTTTTTGTTATCTTCTCAGTTGTCATGTGTAGTACCCCCCAAGACTACTTTGGTCTTGTGTTACACTAGGGAATCCTTTTGTGCTTATAGTTATTCCAATACCTAGCCCGGCCAAGGTATTCGTTACTTTCAGGTGTTGGAATATCCTTCTTGTCTGTTGTGTTTGTTTTATGAATTGGACACTAATCCAACTTGGTTCTTCATATCCTGGCACTTGGTGTCTTCTGCTATAGAAAAAACCAGTGCTCTGAAGATGGAAAATTGCATTAGGATTGCATTTCATTTTCCATTCCATCGTCATGCATGTATCCCCTATCCTCATCTAGTCAATCTCAAACAAATCATCTAATCACATCATTGGTCTTGTTCCCAGCCTTGTTACAGGCCTTCATCCAATCATCAAATTCAACATCCACATCGAGATGCATTCTTCCCTATCCTTCGGTGTTGTTTCAGGATGTATCCTTCCCTTTCATCAGGATATATTCTTCCTTATCCTTGTGTTATTTTGGGATGTATCCCTCCCTCATCAACAACACTTTCATAATTATCAGTGGCCATATCCTTCCGTATCCTTTTGTGTTGTCTTGGGATATACCATTTCCTGATCAAAAACACTTCATCCATCATCAACCCATTTTGGCTTGTAGCTTGACTAGGGCAACATCACCTGTAGTCCTTCCATTGATCTGTGCTTCTCATCATTTCCCATCGCTTATCATCCTTTCTCATCCATCATTTTGAATTATCTTCCCCATCCACCCTTCCATCCTCTCATCCAATTCAAGATAACACCCATGTTGTCTTGAATATTCATGTCCTCTTGAGGGGGCATCCTGAATCCCTAATATTTATCTTCATTCCCATCATCTTTCCCAGTCACTCTGTTGATGACTAGGGCATCTTTTCCAATGTAACCATATTCTTTTGGATTCTATGTTTTAATATTCTTTGAAATGATGCTACTTCATAACACCATCTCAAAGAGGGGAGAAATGTAGACACCTAAATTTGGACAATTCATTTGTCCAAATTTATCCCATTTCATCTAGTATCCTCTTATTTGCATTAATTAAGTAATATCACTATTATTTAATTAATACCCTTAATTATTCGAAATCCCTAAGGTATTTAAGTAATAATTAAATACCTTACCCTTTATTCTCCTTTTCACCAAATGAAATTTATTTAATTCCTCACATATCACATGCTTTCACTTAATCTTAATCAACCTCTTATTCTCTTCATTAGGCATGTGCACATGCCTAATCCTTGATTAGGATGTGTCACGTCCTCCAACTTTTGAAAGTTGGCTTCTAATCCTCCTTAACCTCTAATCATCTTCTAATCACTAATTAGTTAAGCCTAATCCATAACTTGGTCAACTCTCCCCATCGCCCAAGAAATTTTTAATTCCTTTTTATTCATCCAAGGCTCCTCTCTTCCCCATGTGAAATTTTAATTCATTTTTATTCCTCCAAAGAATATTCTCTTCCCCATGCAAGTTCTAGAACCTTTGACTTGTCACATCACTCACATTTCTCAAAATCCTACCTTTTAAGGACCTTGTTTTATCCAAGGTACTTTCCACCTCTCCTTTTGGAACCCTTGTCTTATCCACAAGATTCCCCAATCATTGTAAATTTTAAATTCAATTTTATCTTTCCAATATTCTCCTCTCCTGCATGTGATCATTGAGAGGTCACATCATCCCTTTCCCAAGGTACTTGTCCTTCATCCACATCATTTACTTTCCTTCCACCTCACTAACACATCATCTCATCCTTGGCCATCTCATATTCCACATGTCAAGATGTGAGGGCTTGGGAGTCCTCAAATCACCATAGCCCTCCATCTTGGCCTTGTTGGCTTAATCTCAACCATTAAATTTTCTAGAGAATTAAAATACCTCTATAAATACCCCCTATTTTCTCTCATTTGAGAACCTTATGCGTTTGATACCAAAATTTTTCTACTTTGTTATTTGAAATTTTTTCCTTCATCATAGCACTTTCATCTACCATTATTACACTTTCAATGATTTTGCATCCCATCTTGCATCTTTAATCTCATTTTCCATCCAAGGAGCATACAAAGCATACAATATCAAAGGCCAACCAAGGGATTCAACAACAAAGAAGGTATAATCATTTATTATCTTCATTTCATCTTTTTTTTTTGTGTTATCATTCCTTAGGCTAATATTGAGGTGTACCTTTTGTGTTCTTCCATTAGTGCATAATTAGTTCTTTTGTATCTTTAGAATAGGATAGGCATTTAAGGGATCACAATAATACATTTATTTAATTATTCACATGTCACATCATATTCACTTAATATTGTCACATCATATTCACTTAATATTAATCAACCTCTTAATCTCTTCATTAGGGATGTACACATACCTAATCCTCCAACTTTTGTAAGTTGGCTTCTAATCCTTCTTAACCACTAATAATATTTTAATCACTAATCAGTTAAGCCTAATAAGTACCTTGGTCAACTCTCCCCATCCCCCAAGGAATTTTTAATTCCTTTTTATTCATCCAAGGTTCCTCTCTTCCCCATGTGAATTTTTAATTCACTTTTATTTCTCCAAGGAATCTTCTCATCCCCATGCAAATTCTACAACCTTTGAATTGTCACCTCACATGTGCCAAAAAATTCTAAAATATTAAATTTGTCACATCACTCACATGTGGAAAATTCCCACCTTTTTGGGAACCTTGTCTTATCCACTATATTCTTGCAATCATTGTGAATTTTAAATTCACTTTTATTCCCCCAAGGAATTTCTTCTTCCTCATGTGATCGTTGGGTGGTCACATCAAGGTAACTACAAGGTACTTGTCCTTCCTCCATATTATGTACCTTCCTTCCACCTCACTTCCACATCATCACATCTTAGGCCATCTCACATTCCACATGTCAAGAGGTGAGGGCTTGTGAGTCCTCAACTCACCATATCCCTCCATCATGGCCTTGTTGGTTTAATCTCAACCATTGAATTCTCTAGAAAAATTCAAATTCCTCTATAAATACGCCCTCTTTTGTTTCATTTAGGGACCTTATACATTTGATACCAAACTCTTTCCATTTTGTTGAAGACTTAGCCATTTGCACCCTTATGCTACTAATTTGATTACTCAACTTGAAAGAATTTTCCCTCATATAATCAAATA
Organism: Sequoiadendron giganteum; assembly: GCA_007115665.2. Lineage (NCBI taxonomy): Eukaryota > Viridiplantae > Streptophyta > Pinopsida > Cupressales > Cupressaceae > Sequoiadendron > Sequoiadendron giganteum. The sequence goes on from CM021102.1 coordinate 664,506,985, forward strand.
ATTTAGCTATTAGCATTTTATCATATTGTTCATCTTGCATCTAGCCATATCCATAGCCATCCAAGGAGCACACAATTTTATAAACATTAAAGGCCAACCAAGAGACTCAACAACACAAAGGTATCATCATTTATAATCATTGTTTTACTATTTTTAATTGTGTTATCATTCCTTAGGCTAATCTTGAGGTGTACCTTTTGTGTTCTTCCATTAGTGCATAATAGTTGTTTTGCATATTTAGAATAGGATAGACATTTGAAGGGATCACAGTTACTATCGAACTAAAAAAATTCAGTAATATGAAATTTATGTCTATTTTTGAAATATTAATTTATTCTAATACCACAAAATGAATTTTAATATGCATACATATAAAAGCCACTTTTTAAAATTCACTTTTTGAGGACATACTATGCATGTGTATGAACACCATAATTTCATTGAAATAAAACTATTTTTTTAATTTCTTCTGGCGAAAGATGTGTATTATAATGAAGATTGATGAGGATATTTTTTATAATTATTTTTATTATTTTCTATTTATTTATTTTTCATTGGCCCTAATTGTTATTTTCTATTTCCAGACACCATGACTTAATCTAAAATTATCATTTTTGTTTTTTTTTTTTTCATTGTGTAAAGAATTGTTTATAGCTTGATGTAATATTTTTTTTTAAAAGAAAATAAAACAAATCAAATTTATTAATTTTTTTTAAAACCTAACATTTTAAATTTATGGACAAGTTTACTTATTTATTTATTTATTTATTTATATTTTTATTTTTCATCCACAAATTATTTCTAGCTACCCGATAGGAGAGCACGAGCCTTCTTGGGCTGAATCTCTTCGGCTAAGAGCCAGGGAATGAGGGGTATCCATTTCACCAATTTCGACCAAGGAACGATCCCAACCTCATCCCTTTTTTGGTGTCGGAGCCTTTGCACTCAACAAGACTTGATCCTTGGTGGGCTCATTTAGAACCTTTCAGCTTCACCAGTAGACCAAGGGCTCATTGATAGTTTACTCATAAATTAATTAAAAAACAGAAAAATAGTCCAATCATAAAAATATTATATATTTGTAAACTAGACATTATCATGTATAATGGGTTTTAATTTCATAAAATAATTTTAAAAAAAATCCTCATCAACTATACTTTCAAAGTTAGTTTTTTCTCTTGAAATTACCATGACCTTGTACTTGTAGGTCCAAGGCTAAATGTTGAGTTTTCATGCCTTTTACGAGCCTAAATCTAAATAGAAACCATTTATTATGAGTTGCCATGTATTATGAGTTTCAAACTTTTTGGAACGAGTATCCACTTTAAAATGGATACCTATTCTAAAAAAATGAATGGGTAACTATTTTAAAGCTGAAAAATGACACTTATTGTGAATGTGGACCCGACTTCTTGCACTTACCCATTATGAAATAAATAACCCTAACCCAAAGATTTATTCTAGTTCAGCCTAATTTAACTTTAATAATAGGTTTTGGTTAGAGTTACGGTTAGGGTTGGAGAAAGGATTTAAATATGGTTAGGGTTAGGATTAGGATTCAATTATGATTATGATTGGGGTAAACATTATAAACTAATATTAAGACATTGAAAAATATAACCCTAACCTAACCTTAATACTTGAACCTAGCAATAATAATCAATTAGAGTTAGGGCTAGGGTTCAATTAGGATAATGGGTAGAATTAGAGTTCACTTAGGGTTAGGGTTAAAATTAAATTAGTGTTACCATTAGGGTCAAGTTCAAGTTAATGTTAGTGTTAAATTACGGTTTAATAAAAGTTAAGTTTATGGTTCAATTAGTGTTAGGATAAGGGTTCATTTAGATTAAGGTTTAAATAGGGTTTAGATTCAATTAGGTTTAGGGTTAATTTTAGATTATTATTAGAATTATTAATCTAGCATAAAGCTTGAGGTTAAGGTTAGGCTTAAATTAGGGTTTAGTTAAGGGTAGGGTATAATTAGGGTTAGGATTTAATTAGGATAATGGTTAAATTAACGTAAGGGATCAACTAAGGTTAAAGTTATGGTTCAACTAGGATTCACTTAAGATTATTTTAGAATTACATTTTAATTCGAGTTAAGATTAAACTAGGGTTCAATTAGGGTTAGGATATAGGTAGGGTTACAATTACAATTAGGGTCCAATTAGGGTTAGAATTTAATTAGATTTATGGTTAAATTTTGGGTTAGGATAAGGGTTAAATAACACCAAAAACCCTAAACCCTCAATCTAAACCTAATTTATTTAGTTTTATCTCTAACTATAACACCTCCTTAATAGCAATTGTAACCCTAACTATATCTCTAACCTGAAACCTACTTATATCTTTAATCATAATTCTAACCCTAATATTAATTGTAACCTTAACCGTAAATTTTTAACTCTAATTCTACCACTAATCATAACCCTAATTCTTTCTTTATCACAAACCATAACACTAATCCTAAACTTAAAACTAAATTTAACCCTATCCCTATCCCCAAATAATTCTAATTCTAACCCTAACCTACTCCTATCCCTAGTCCCCAAACCTAACTCTAATTATAACCCTAGGTTAGATGGTAACCCTAACCCTAATCCTATCCATAATCCAAACTTTAACCTTAACCCTAACCCTTAAATTTAATTAGTTTTTTAACTTCAAATTTCTTCTATACAATTTATCTCACTGCATGCTCTCATCCTACCCTTAAAGGGATCTTGATGATTACAAAGTGTTAAATAATAAGGTAATATAAATTTATTTAATGTTTTCACTTTAAATTTCTTCTATGGGTGATCCCACAATGCTAGTTTACAATGTTTGGAAGATTTTTTTTTTGATTAAATTACATATTTTAAGAAAATATATTTATTTAAGCCTTAAAAAGTTTTATTTTAATGATTCCAATTGAAGAGGGTTTGATCAAGCCACCTTAGATCAAACCCCCTTGGATAAAACTCTGCTAGTTTTAAAACATACGTGTAATAGATTCTCCTTTACACCTATCAAAATGCTAATAAAAAACCACTTTTGATTTACCTTTTGGGAGATCAATTGAATTCATTTAATATTTTTTAAAGTATGTAGTCCTTATCATAAGTTTCCCAAAAAGTATAATTTTAAATAAATTTAATTTAATTATTATATTTATTTTTTATTTCTTGTGAATGTAGCTTTTTCACCAAAAATCAAGCTCTTTGTTCTGCAAATGTGGAAACATAGAAGATTATAAAAAGAAAATTGAAACATATGAGTGCACCAGATATTTAGGTCCTTGATCCAACAAAAAAAATTGAATTTTGACATATACAAAAAAAATTATGTGTTTTATGGTCCACCTTTGTTTGAATTGTAACTGATTTGACTTCAAAACTTGATTAAGGAAAAAATATTCAATAAGACACTATGAAACCAATTGGAAGCATTATATATCATAGTTACAAATCTAAATTCAAAAATCCTAGAAGTTTATCCTTCACAAAAAAAAATTTGTGTTATACGGTGAGAGTTACTCCTTAAAAATGTTGTTTACTGAAAAAAACTAGTTTTCAAAGGAGATGGAAAAAGAAGTGCAGTTTGATTAAAAAAAAAATGAAAAAAAAAAATATTTAGAATCTACAGACAAAATGTCACAAATCACTAGTAGGCATCATCTTCAAATTCCTCATGGTATAGCTTCTATAGGTGTCTAAAAGTGAAGATTTAGTTAGAAACAATCAGTTCAGTGTCCAGTTTGGCAAAAAATTGTAAAACAGTATTGTGGGATCAGCCCTATACCTTACTAATTACATTTCTATTATATTTCTTAAAACATAGTCATTTAAAAGTGTATTCTATTTTGAATCTTTCTTTTCCATTATTCTTCAATGTGAAATGCAATTCATATAAAATAGAAGTAGCGTTGATACTCAAAGAAATTAATTTTTCAAATCCAAGCTTCTCAATTATTACAATGTCACAAGAATATATTAATTAATTTTTATATATAATTTTTTTCTAGCTATGGTGCAATCAAGATTCAATTTAGAATCAGAGGAGAAAATAAGACAATAAAAAATAAAATATAGAAGATAATACCAAAGACAATGAGAGTAAAAAATGATAGATAGGCAAAGGGAAGAACAAAGAAGAACACAAAATGAAGGTCAAAGACAAAGATATACTAGACGTAGTGTAGAAGTAATAGTACAAGAATTAGAATTACAAAATACAAAAGAAACAAATGTAATTACGAACATAGAAAGCGAACTGAGCCGGACAGCTACAAAACTCACATGAAAAATGCCAAGGCTTGGAACAAGATTAAAAGTGGAGGGTTGATTCCTTTCTTGGAGAAGCTTCATGGCTCTGACCAGGAGGCTACAGATCTCTTCGCCAAAAATTGGCATGATGGTAATTTGACCCTATTTGGTAGGAATGTGGAGCTCAACGAAAATCTCATTGTCGAGGTTACTGGTTTACCCACTAATGGGAAGAAGTTTTTTAAGGACAGGGCTTTTTCTAATGAAGTTGTTACCAGATTTCCCAAAAAGGACAAGGAAAAGCAAAGCTTGGTCAAAATTGCAAACAACTACTTCGATGTTGACTCCATAAAAACTATATGGAGAAAGGTTCTTCGGGTCATCATGGAGTACATAACGGTGGATGGGCGATTCACTAAATTCTATGGTTACCACTTTGCTCTGCTCAACCATTTCTGACACAAGGTAAGGGTCTCTATCCCCTTTTATCATTTTTGCTCCTTGAAGAAAAGTTTGGAGGAGAATAAGAAAAACCCTAGAAGATTCCCCATTCTTCACACTCGGTTAATTAGGCTGATTGTTGAACATCTTCATGTGCCTGCCCCTGCTACTTTGGAAACCAACCCAGATTCTGAGAGTGATGATATTGAGCCCAATGGCCCGGAGCTTTTGCCTAAACCTAGACCGGTTAGTAAAGCCCCCAATTTGCATGCTGGCCCTTCGAGGGTGTCGGATAAAATCTAGGTTGAGCCTGAGCTTGACTATCCTCATCCTAAGATCAACTCTGTTGGCAAGAAAACTCAGGCTAAAAGCCTTGTTTCTTACTCCGAAGAATCCTCTGAGTCGGAGGATTCTAATATCAACATTTCTGAGTGTTGTGCTGACCCTTTGCCGGACATTCACATTGTTGATAATTCCCCTATTAACACCAAAAAAGAGCCCTTTCTAGATAAACCTTGCTAAAACCAATTCTGAATCGCATTCCAAACTCTTGGATTGGACCTTCTCTGAAATTAATGAGCTGAAAATTAAAAACTGGGCCTTACAAAGTAAGATCGATGACATGGGTACTAAGATTGCTAAGATGGAGAAGATAGGAGCGGTTCATAGCAACAAGAACATTGACACCGAAGTTGAGAGCTTAAGGAATACCATCAGAACTATCATTGAACAAAATAACCCTATAGAAAGACATAATGCTATAACTATTAATGTGATGACTGAAAAGCTTGACAAAGCCCAACAGGGATCTCTGGTGGTTGATCTAGAAGATATAGAAGATAAAAGTCAGGACACAAAAGATGGCATTTCCAGAAGAACCCAAGCCAACTTGAAGCGCAAGGCCCCCCTTACTCCGAAAATGGTTCAAACCTTTAAAAAGGGGGTTAAAGATATGCAGGATATGGAGGCGGAGACAGATACTATCCTTAGGTCTATGAAGTAATGGTTGGGGTTTCCTATGTGCTTTCTCTGCTGTCTCTTTTCGCCTGACCCTTATGGTCCTTTTAATTTGGTTGCTACTGTTTTTTTCTCAGGGAACTATTTCTTTTGGTGGAACTTTGGTGTTCTTTTTGCTATTTTGTAAACTTTGTGGTTTCGGGTCCCTGTAAAACCCGTTTTACCCTTTTATCAAAAACAAATGTAATTACAAATAGACATAAAAGAACACTTGAACATATCCCTCATTCTCAAAGAGAAGAAAGAGAACAACTTGATTCCCAATCAAGTGAGAGGCACAATCAATTATTTGGTGAAAATATTGAGGTGAATATTCAAAATGAAAATTCAGTTTCAATAGAACGTGTAGAAGAAACACCTCATCATGGAGTTGAATTTTAGATGAATTTAGGTGTAGAAGGAAACACAAAAACATAGAAAACCCAAATGGAATGCTTCACATTAACTTCAAAAAAAATTAAATGTAATTTTGACATCAATTAGATAGCTTGAGAAAACAAAAATGTGTTATATTTTTCAAGAATGCTATTTAGGAATGAAAGTATCTTGCAGCTTTGAAGGTCTTGTTTGCAATAGATGTTGACAAAAGAGATGAACTAAAAGGTTTTATTCTTCAATTAATATGGATCTTGGGCCACAATCAAAGGAGCCTGAAAATATGAACTAGGTTGAAGAAATGTTGATTGCACGTGTCAACCCAATCATACAAGTTACACATGTAATAGGTGGTTAGTATAAATATAGTTGGCACACAATAAGTTTTCCCCAAAATTTGGACCATGTTTCAAAAGTTTTACCACATTTGAAATACAAAATTTTCCAAGCATTATTATTCAAAGAAGGGATAAACATGGCAAAAATTATAACTTTATAGTCAATATAGATCATGTGTATAAGGCATTAAAATATAAAGTAGATCATGACAAGTTTTATTCAGATATCAAAATTGATTAAAACACTCTCAATGATATATCACGAAATTCACATAAAAATATTTTCAAAAGATTACAGATAGTGCATATGGAGTCTGATTCTGATACAAATGAAATCGTATTTGTTCTTCTAGTCATAGAAACATATCAAGGTAATATAATTGAGCACACAACATCAATAGCTTATAGAACACCTAATGCTCAAAGAGAAATGGAATTGATTCATGCATGGATTAATAACCCTGATGCAAATTCGATAACATTGATGGATTAGCCCAGAATAGGTGCATCTCCTATTTCACTCCAAGATTACTTGATATGGCATTCCCAACATTACTCTCTAATGGTAGATGTGATTGGTTAGAACCATTAATAAGGCGAGTACATCTGCATGAATTTTTCAAGCACCTATTATAGTACATGGATCATCGCTTTTCTTGTTGTCCAAGGTTTAGATATTTCATGATGAACATGATAATGGGACATTGTGCACAAAATTCATCTATTGTATTTGTAAAAAGTAAGTTTTTGAGACACACCAATCACCATCAATGAATTGTGTGAGCATATAAAAAAACATGTCACACTCCCATCTAATTAGAGATCATGTGTAATTTTCTTTGATATACACTTCAAGAGCCCCATTGTACATGGAATTGATCCCATCACTCCTCCTGTCAAATACCTTCTTCTCTTCATATGTACTAAATTTTCTAATATTTGTAAGTCTTTAATTAAAACTAGTGTGAAAACCATTATTTAAATCTCCTAATATTTGTAAAGTGAAAGAAGAGTCACTAAAGTGAAGAATATTGCCAAGCTTAGAAATAGGATATAAAATTCTAGAAAATTACAAAAAAAAAGGGAAAAACAAGAAATCAAAGCACAAATAGAGTATTGAAGATAATAGAGAATAACTCACTTATTGTATTACTCATCAACAACATTACATATTTATAGATAGCTAATAATTAAACCACTTCCTATAAACCCAGGACATTCGATGACAATAGGTTGGACTGCATGAGGAACTGACCAATTTTATTGATAGCAAACTATGTGACTAAACCAAATAACTAGAATGAATGGACAGATCAAAAAGTTTGTTGTAGACTCCTACTCAAAATATTCTATAGGAATAATTGCATTATTGACATATTCCAACACTCCTCCTTAAGGAATAATGGAATTTTGCTAGACTCCTAACATATCTCTATATGATGCAAAATTTATCTTTCACAATGGATTAGTAAATACATCAGCCATATTATCATTTGTGTTACAATATTGTAGCTCTATCTCTTGAGACTAAATCTTCTCTCTTACAAAATATGTTGAGTTCCAATGTGCTTTGATCTTGCATGATAAATTGGATTGTTTGCTAGCTTAATTGTACTTTGATTGTCACACTTGATTGGGGTTGGTCCTTTTTTCTTTTCTCCCATATCTTCAAGAATCTACCTTAGCCAAATAGCTTCACAAGAAATGCTATGCAATACTTTGTATTCAACTTTAGTAGATGATAAATAAATATTTGATTGCTTCTTACTACTCCAAGAAACAACAATTGATCCAAAGTTGAATGCATAACCATTTGTTGATTTATAATCATCTAGATCACCTGCCCAATCAAAATCTAAATAATCTATCAATTCAACATTGAAATGGTTAGTATATTCAATTCCATAAACTATGGTACCATGTAGGTATCAAATGACTCTCTTTGTTTCTTTTGGGTGAGGTTCAAGAGGCGTATCAATGAATTGACTAATATCCTGACTGAATATGCAAAATCAGGCCTTATAGTCATCAAGTAGTTCAAAATTCCCACCATCTACCTATACAAAGTCCCATTGACTTATATAGCATCATTATCAATAGAAAGCTTAACATTTTTTTCTAATGGAGTAGACATTGCTTTACAATCTTGTACTTTGATTGTCTCACTTGATTAGGGTTGGCCCTTTTTTCTTTTGTCCCATATCTTCAATAATTTTTCGTAGCCAAACAACTTTACAAGTATCTCTACACAATTATTTGTATTCAACTTTAGTAGATGATAAAGAAACAGTCAATTGCTTCTTGCTGCTCCAAGAAACAATACCTAATCCAAAATTAAATGCATAACTATTTGTTTATTTATGATCATCTGGGTCACCTACCCAATCAAAATCTTAATAACTTGTCAACTCAACATTCAAATTCTTAGCATATTCAATGCCATAATATGTGGTACCCTATAGGTATCGAATGACTCAATCTTTGTTGCTTTCTAATGAGGCTCAAGAGGATTAGCCATGAATTGACCAAGTATTCTAACTGAATATGTAATATCAAACTTGGTAGTGGTCAATTAGTTCAAACTTCCCACCATTTTCCTATACAAAGTCCCATTAAATTTGGTATAATCATTATCACTAGAAATCTTAACATTTTGTTCTAATGCAGTAGACACTGCTTTACAATCTTGCATATTGAACCTTTGAAGCAATTTATTTGCATAATTTCTTTGATTAATCAAAGTCTTACCATAATGTCTCCATACTTCAATTCCTAAATAATAATTGATTTTACCAAGGTCTTTCATTTCAAATGCATGTGATAATTGTATTTTGATTTCATCAATCAACTCTGTAGCACTTCCTATTATGATTAAGTCATCCGCATAAAATGAAATCAAAAATATATTTCCATATTAATCTTTCTTTATGTATAAATTTGGATCATTTTTACTCTTGACATACCCCTGTTAAATGAAGAATTTATCAATTTTCTCATATGATGACCTTGATTCCTATTTGAGACCATATAATTCTTTCTTTAATCTGCATACCAATTTTTCTTTACCCTCCTTTACAAATCCTTCAAGTTGAACAAGATATATTTCTTCGTTTAAATCACCATCCAAAAATTTTGAATTAACATCCATTTTATGTAAATCCGAATTAAACATAGTAGCAAGTGCAATAATGATCCTAATGGTATGGGTATGTGCAGGTTCATGATGGGCCAAAAAGTGGCAATATGATGGGTATGTGGCTGACGACTTTTTGTTTACCCAAAATTGATGAAACAATTTTTCTTTTTTTAAGGATATTCTCATCTTTCAACCAATATAAAATATTCTTTACTTTGAATTTAATAAATAATTATTATTCATTTTCTATTGAATTACGACTAAAGTCTTGATTTTTACGCTAATTGAAAATAAACTATAGCTTTCAAATGGTATCATATTTTTTGAATCCAAAACATACCTCACATTCTATGCTTTGCATACTATAATATTAAATAAGAAAAAAATGAATTTAATGAATTTTTGACCAAGTTAAGGTGGTCAGACATACAAGTCTTTATATTTTTTAAAAATTATCATAAAAAAATTATAATTAATTATTTACTTGGAAACAAATTACAAAAAAATATGCATCACATCAAAACATGATTCCTCTACTTATATATAAAATATTATAAAAAATAATTATCATTTTAATGTGGTTAGGGTGGTCAGACAGACACCTACTTCTTATTTTTTCCATGAAATTGAAGTACTACTGTATTGTAATTTCAAATTTTCACCAAATAGATTTTATTTTATTTGTAAATAGACCTAGTAATTTAGAAACTACATTCAATTTTCTACAAATTCTATTCTTACATATTTTTGAAATAATATAGATAACTTATTCAAATTTTTATGTCAAGTTGCCTAACTCTGATTTTTTTGAATTTTTCGCCACTTAAGGGCTTGTTTTTTCTGTGATGATCCTGCACATACCCATATACATTTGAGCAATAGGTGCAAAAGTATCCTCATAATCTATTCCATATTTTTGTGAATATCCTTTTTCAACCAATTTGGCTTTGAATTTATCAATAATATCATCAACATTAAACTTTGTCTTAAACAACCATCTAGAGCCTATAGGAATTTTATTTGTAGGTAATTCAATTAATTACCAGGTATCATTATCCATAATTGAATCATATTCTTCTTGCATTGCATTCATCCATTCCTTATGATCCTTAGCTTCTTCATAATTATAAGGTTCATCTATACTCATTACTTGAGCCATAAGAGCATAGTCATTATACCTGATAATTGGTGTCTTGATTTTCCTTGTTGAACTTCTTAATGCTTCATTGTTGGATGGAGTGGCTTCAACTTGCCTTGTTTCATGCCCACCTTGATCATGTATTTTTTGATCTTCAATATCTGAAGTTTCCTCACTATCTTCTTCAAGGAGTTTCCATGAAGTAGTGTTATCCTCCTTGCCTCCCTCTTGTACATCATCTACAAATTCATGAAATATGGCATCTCTACTAGAAAACACTCTATGAGTAGTAGGATTAAATATATTTTGTAAGCCTTATGATTTGCACAATAACCGATGAATATAAATTTGATTAACTTAGCATCAAGTTTCCTCCTATTCTCTTTTGGAATATGAAAAAATTCCCTACTTCCAAAAATTCTCAAATGACTAACAATAGGTTTAGTACCTACGAAAGCATCATAAGGAGTTTTCCTTTCTAGATATTTGGCTGGTCTTCGATTCAACAAGTAAATAGTCATACTAATTGCTTCTGCCCATAAATTATTAGGGAGAATCTTTTCTTTGAGAATACTCCTAGCACACTCAACTATTGTTCTATTTTTCCTTTCAGCCAAACCATTTTGTTTTGGACTATGAGGAATTGTATATTGATTGATAATACCATTATCCTTTCAATATTTCATAAAGCTATCTGAAATATATTCCCCCCCTTGATATGATCTCAGAATTTTAATATTGTGACCCATGTATATCTAGTGCAATCATAAATAAATATAAGAAAATAAGAAGCTCCTCCAAGTGACTTAGATTGCATAGGAACACACACATTTGTATGTACTAATTAAAGAATGCTTCTTTCCCTTTGATTTGAATTTATTGGAAATTCACTTCTAGAATGTTTATCTAAGGCACAACCATCACAACCAATATTTTAATTCTTTAAAATTGGAAGACATTGCACCATATCTTTTCTTTGTAGATAAATAAGATCCTGGAGATTTAAACAACCTTACCTCTTGTGCCATAGTTATTCAGTTGATACACATGTAGAAGTCATTGCTTGATGACTTTCTACTTTAACATAAATTTTATACAAACCTCCTAGTCTAATTCATTCAATAATCAAATTATAGTGATCTTTCATATCCTTTACTTCACAACCCATCTTCATGAATTCAACCTTTAAACCATGATCAATAATAGATGAAACTGATATTAAATTTTTCTTAATCCCTAGTGCATACATTACATTTGAAAGTTTCTTTGCATTTCCATTAGGTAATGTCACACTTATATCACCATATCCTTTTATGTCATGAGACCTATCATCTCCTAAAGAGATCTTACTACCATAATTTTTCATATATATTTTTTTAAACTAACTTCTATGACATGACATATAGATTGATTCCCCTGAATCTATGAGCCAATTATTACAATCATTCACATCAGTTGATAGTGCACTATCAAAAATTAAAAACTTTAAATTATGAAGGTTATCACTTTGTTCATCCTCACCATTCATAAAATTACCTTCATACTTGTTGTTTTTGGACTCATTATACTTCTTTTTCGTACATTCATAAGCATAATGTCTAAATTTTTCAGAATAATTACAATTTCCCTTTTTCTTTATATTTGATTTGGATGATGCTTCATCTTGATACCTTTTTTCATCTTTATACCTTTGGTTGTCAAATTTTCCTCCGCCTTTGTTCTTTTTCCATTGCTTTCCTTTGGATGGCTTCTTGTCTTTGTCAACCAAAGCTAAATCTTCCCTCTGAATTTTGTTGTCCATATTCTTCTTCCTTTCTTCTTCTTAAAGAAGGATACCTGCCAGATTCTCAAAAGATGGTGCATTTTCCCTTGCATCAAAATTGGTAATGAACCCTTGAGAATCATTTTCAATTCCATTCAAAGTAACAGTAACTAAATCGCTACTTGAAACTGATTCACCAATATTAGCTAATTTATCGCTTAATTCCTTAACTCTAGATAAATAGTCATTGATACTTTCATTGGCTTGCATTTTGATTGAAAGTAATTTTATCTCTAAAAACAATTTTTTTTTATGTTTATAATCTCATACAAACCTTTCAATGATGTCCATGTACTAGTAGAAGTAGTGATATCATGAATATGAGGGATGATGGAATATTTTACAAACATCCTTAATAGAATCTTGGCTTTGCATTCATTTTTCTCCCAATCTTGAACAACAACTTGAGGTGCAATACGTTTGACCTCAGAACCATTAGCAATGGTCCAAAAATTGTATCCCTCCATTATTTTCTGCATCTTGAACTTCCAATGAAAAAAATTGAAGCCATCTAGCTTATTTGATTTTGTTAGATATGATTGAGATAGAATTTTCATTTTGAAGAAACCAAAAAAAAAAAGAATTTTATCAATTACCTAATTGTAAATAATTGCAATTTCCTTGTGAACCACCAAAAACATAAAAAAATATAATGGAAAGAGGATTCCCCAATGAGATTCTAGGGTTTTTCATCCTAGAAGCTAACTTTAGGATGAATGGCTCTCTTTCACCTAATGGTTTTTGTGTTTTTGGGTGTTCATTCAAAGAGAGGGGTTGATTTTGAGGTGTTAATGTGTGTTTGTTGGTGACCTAAATGTAACAAATAGAAAATGAAAGCTAATCTAAATTTAACTATGACTGCAATAAACTATGGAATGTAACTATGTTGGAAAACACATTGACATATACAAGCATATACAAAATAACCTAATAATATACACTAACTATTACATAAAGGGATAGGATTGAAGAGGTGTGCAATTGGAACCTTGTAGGAGATGGAAATGCTACTAAATTTGATGTTGGAGCTGAAATGGACACTTGTGCCAAGTGGCGCAACCTAGTCCTTCTTCAGGCAAATTCTGGAAAACTGCTTTGGAGCCTGTTTCAGCCAAAAGGGTATCCAAATCTACCAAAATTTATGGAAAACAACTTTAGTGGGACTAGGTCACCCAAAGTGGTGACCTAGTCCTCTCCTAAATTTTTGTGAACCAGAAGATGGGATCTGAGGACTTTGGTTTGTGTTTCCCGCTCCTTTAGATATCTGGTCTTGAAAGTGAAGAATTTGGTTTGTCGAAGTCTTCCAAGCTTTAACTAGGGTTTCTTCAACCTTAGTGAGCTTGGTGAACTTTTTGAATGATCTTTAAGACTCCAATGCACCTAGATTTTCAAACACATACAAAGAGAAAGAAGAAATGTTGAATTTTAGGATATAGGGGCTTGCCTTGGTCAAGCCCCTTTGTAGATAATCAAATCAAATGATGAAATAAGGAGTGATGGAGTTTTTACTTTTCCTTGATGATAGATCTTGTGTTGCATCAATGGAGGTTCAACCCTTGAGTGCTTCAGCAATGATTTCTTGTTGACCTAGAATCTAAAACCCTAGCTTGCTTGAGAGGTAAGAAGATTTATGTGTTGGGAATAGTGAGGGTACCTAATGACAAATAAGGGTTTTGTAGGTTATTTATACAATTCATGCCCTAAATTTCCCAAAATAACTTCATACTGGCCAACCTTAGGGTTTTAGAGACAAAATCCCAAAATAAAATTCAGTTTAATTTTAAATGTAAGGCACATGGGACTAGGTCATCCAAGGTGGCGACCTAGTCCACCTAGGCAAATTTCATTGATTTTCATGCATTAAAATGTAATTATTTATGTTTTTCAGGATTCTCATTAAAACACACTAAGATAGAGCATATATGTGTATTAAGGGATCATTAAGGGTTAAGTTAGTGATGAAAAGCCTAGGAGAGCGTGAAAATGTTTTACAACACTTTACAACACTTCGTCAAAAGACTTGGAAAGATGTAAAATGGGATTGAAAATGGTCCAAATTCCATAGGCAAAGGTCCAAATGAGTTAAAAGTTCCAAGGTATACACTTTTTGGCGACGCATTTGGCCCCCACTTTAGTGAGAGGATGAACTTGCTTCAAACTCACACTAAAGTAGCCTAATGGAGATGAAAAAGAATGACAAAGAAGAAGAACATGAAAGAAGGAGGTGGTCAAGCCCCCAAGGATTCTAGATTCTAACTCAACTAGACATCAATGCAAAAGACATTCAAGGGTGAATGAATTACAAAAAAATCAGATACATGTTCATGCAATGACAAGGATTGATATGAAGAGAAAGAGTGAAAAATATGTGCTCACTCTGGGGCCACAAAACATCAGGTTTTCCATGGTGAGAGTAGTCCCAAAAGGTGAGAAACATACATGCAGTTGATATGTACTCACGAAGGTGGATATGGGGAAAGTTGTGCCTCTTGTTCGGCTTCCTGCTAAAACGATACCAAAGTTATACCTCATGATAAATTTAATAATGTGCCACAAAAGAAATTGATGTTTTGAAATTATGGTGTTCAAAGGGATTTTTCTTTGTTCATGCGATGTATCATCCTAGAAACATTATGTGTAATGTTTCCAAGAGAGGAAAAGTGAAAATTTACTCATCTTGTATGCAAGAGAGGAAAGGGCTCATCTTGTATGCAGAAGAGGAAAAATGCAGATGTCTCAATCCTAAAAAAAATTGTGAGTAATGTTTTCAAGACAAGGAATTGCAAGAAAATGGAAGATCACTTAGTGAAATGTGAGTGGTGATGTATGCCTCCACTTTAAAGGAATTGTGAAACACTATACTATGAGCAATTTATTTAAAGCAGAAGAGGAAAGGGACATGAGAGCTTTGTCAGAAAGCCCTATGCTGAGTCATATGTTTCTAAAAAATTGTGTCATGAGAAGGACTGTATGTCACATATGAGTCAACTTAAGACAAGTCATCCACATCCCAAGGTTTCTCTTATATGTTCATGAAAGGTTAGCAACAAGCCGAAGAGACAACGACAAGTGATATAAGAGAGAAAAGGCTAACTAACCCCTTGCCCCCACTTAGTGTAGGATAAGAGTGAGCCGAAATGGTTAAGGGAATGTAAGGTAGAGTGAGAATCAATATCAATTAGAGGAATGAGGTGCCCCCATAGAAGGAATAACACCACAATCCTTAAGATGTTGGATTTTGTGACTCATAGCCTTACACTCATTGATGTGATGACCATGAACTTGGTGGTAAGAATAAAAGGAATGTTTGTTGGAATATTTCTTTAAAGTTCGAGGAGGAAGGGAGATCAAGTGATCTTGGAGGAGTCTTGAAAAGATACCCTCTTGATCAAGGGTAGAAGGCATTCCTTGGGCTGGAAACAAGGAATGATCTTGCTTATTATAGGATGGCATAACTACACAAGGATTTATGGATTGCGAGATTTTGTAGAATCCGTTGGAGAAGTGTGTAAACTATGAATCAAGAGGAAGTTGCAAGATGACATTGTCTTTAAGAGAAGAGTCCTTTTTTGGTGTCAAAGGATCACTTTGGAAGGTAGGGGTAGAAGAGAGATTAGGGATAAAGTTGGTGTGGGAGGAAGGTTGGATGGTCTCAATTAGAGGATAAAATCCAAGACCATGATGTGATGGTCACTTGATAGGCTCTATAGGGGTGTGGATTCCTTGTTCCTTAGCACCACAACCTTTTCCACTATAGCCAAGTTGTTTCATGAGATCATAACCTTTTCCATAAATATTTTTCAGCTTTTTTGCATCAGGTGATTGTTCATCATGTGTTGCATTGGTTGAAGTAGTTGAGGTGGATTATTCAAAAGCATCGCTCGAGTCTTGTGTGGGAAAGAGTGTGTTTCCCTTGTTAGAGTATTGGTGTATGATCTTGGATTCTCCCATTAAGGGAGGAGTGAAGTATAAGGAACCCCAATCATCATCTAAGAGCTTGGTAATTTTCTCAAGATGTTGATGGTGTTTGGATTGTTGTGCGGGTTCCACTTGGGTGGTTGGTGTTAAGGTATGGAAGTGATTCTCTTTGGATTTTTCAATGTGCAAGTAACTATTTGGTTCAGGATTAGCATCGAGTGTGTACACTTTGTTGTTAAAAATGTACATCTTTTGATGACGAGTGGAAGACACTTTATTCATAGCATGAATCCATGGCCTACCTAAGAGAAGATTGCATGAAACCTCCTGGGGAATAACATGTATTGTAGTGTCTAATGTGGCCATTTCAGCTGTAAGAGGGATAGTGATCACACCGAGCAATTTCTTGGAGACATTGTCAAATCCTCTAATAGAGAGAGAATTAGGTTGGATGTGGGATCTATCAATGCCAAGCCTATCCAAGAGGCTCGCACTACACACATTAAGGGCAGATCTTGTATCTACAAGAGTTTTCTTTATCCCTTTTTTTTTGTAGTGAGAGATTATCATGAAAGCTTCATTTTGTTTTTGCAAATCCAAAGGAGGAAGCTCACTTTGGTGAAAAACAATATCAACATTTATTCCATGAATATTAGTTTCTATGTCATTTGATGGCTTATTAGAAGGGATGGGAACTCATTGTAAGGCTACTTGCATCATGTTCTTGTAGTGAGGGGAGACTTGAATAAGGACCCATAAGGATATTTTTGTGGGAGTATTCCTTAGTTGATCAATAATGTCATACTCCTTAAGAAGGGAGTTGAAGTGAGGGGCAGCAAGTAAGATGGGATTAGGTAAAGGTAAAGAAGTTGAGGGTGATGATTGGAATCATGGGTTATTATGAGTGTAATGTGTATGAGAAATGGTATTAGGACTCAGTTTATATACTACATCAGTGGTAGGCGGGTAGACGATAAATTTGGGTGTGGGTTTGGTTGAAGGAGGGTAAAGGATGAGTTGAGGTTGAATAATATTAACATCCCCTTGGGAAGGAGAGTCAATGTTATCCTTGGTTTGAATCATGATATCCACCCTAGGAGTAGAGATTTTAGGAGAATTACAACCCTCATGTTCATGACATTCAAGGATTGGTTCTTCTAAAATAACTACATCACTAGAAGGGGAATGATCATTGATGGGATAGAGTGGAGGGGGATGGTTAATATGGGAGTCTATTTGAGTGTAAAGGGTCTCATTATATTGTTCCATACCATCTACCCTAGTAGGAGATCATGGAAGAGGTACATCACATGCTTCATCAAAAGGGAGGGAGGCATCAAGAGAAGATCCACTATGATTCTCAAATAGATTACCCCAAAGGGGAGGAGCATGAGGGAAGGGAGGGTCAATAGTTTCATGACTTGTACTAGGGGTATCTTCTAACAATAAAATATCCTCTTTATATCGATGAGGGATGTTATAAGAAGGACAAGTGTGAGTTTCATGGGTAGGGAGACTAGGTAAGGTGATGTCAAGATATATGTTTATGATTTCATCATGTTTTTGTTTAATGGTTGGCCAAGGGGGATGAGGATAGGGACAATCAAGACCTTCAACTCTTGTGTCTCATGTCACCAAAATACCTTCATCAGTAATAGGAGAGGTATAGGGAGAAGTACAAGTATGATTGTTATGACTGTTAACATAAGGATTCTCATCAAGAGATAATGTAAAATTAAGAATTGTGTCAATGTTTTGGTTATTAACATGTGTTTTAATGAATTCATTAATAACATCTACATTGAACTCATTGAATTTTTGCAATACATTTGAAACCAAATCAAAGCCACATATTTTAAAAGAAAAAATTGTATGAGGGGAAAGGAAAGAGAATGTAATGTGATTATTGAAATTAAAATGTTGAAATGTAATTTTTAGATGGAAAATAAGGTAATTTTCTGATTAAACTATGTAACAATCTGAAAAAATATGTAGTATATGAAAAATTAAAACTAAGAAATGCATAAAATGAGTCAATTTAAGCTATTTTTAATAAAATGCATGCTATATAAACTCAACCTATTGATATAGATAGATATTGGTACAAATCAAAAGCCTAAAAACTAGGTTTTTAGCTCTGTAAAGAGTAGTTTCAAAAGCCTAAAGGGACTAGGTCGCCTAGGATGGTGACCTAGTCCTCCTGGTGATTTTTTTGAATTTTGACAAAAAAATTGGACGAATTCAGGTGGTTTTTGTGTTGTACAGTTAAGATCGAAGAAGAAAATGCAAAATTTCAGACACTTTACAATGATTTAAATGCAAAAAATGCAACCTAGAATGCACTTTTCACTAATGCAATATTGAAAGCCTAGGACGCAACTTTCACTAATGCAACATGCAATGCAAGTTAATCCTAGGATGAGGAAGAGGTCCAAATCAGAAAGAAAAAGGTGTAAAAAGGTCGGGTTCACCAAAATGAACCACCAAAAACATAAACACAAGAAGGGAAAGAGGATTCCCCAATGAGCTTCTATAGTTTTTCACCCTATAAGCTAACTTTAGGATGAATGGCTCTCTTTCACCTAGTGGTTTTGGTGTTTTGGGTGTCCATTAAAAGAGAGGCATTGATTGTGAGGTGTGAATGTGTGTGTTTTGGTGCCCTAAATGTAATGAATAGAAAATGAAATCTAATCTAAATGTAACTATGAGTGCAATAAACTATGGAATGTAAATATGCTGGAAAACACATGGAGATATACAAGAATATACTAAATAACCTAATAATATGCACTAACTATTATAGAAAGGGATAGGATTGAACAGGTGTGCACCTAGAACCTTGTAGGACCTTGAAATGTTGCTAAATTTGACATTGGAGCTGAAAGGGACACTTGTGCAATGTCGGGCAACCGATTCCTTCTTCGAGAAAATTCTGGAAAACTACTTCAGAGCCCGTTTTTCACCAAAAGGGTATGCAGATCCACCAAAATTTCTGGAAAATAGCTTCAGTGGGACTAGGTCACCCAAAGTGGTGACTTAGTCCTCTCCTGAATTTTTGTGAACCAGAAGATGGGATCTGATGCCTTTGGTTTGTGTTTCCTACTCCTTCAGGTATTCGGTCCTAAAAGTGATGAATCTGGCTAGTTGAAGTCTTCCAAGCTTCAACTAGGGTTTCTTCAACCTTAGTGAGCTTGGTCAACTTGTTAAATGATCTTCAAGACTCCAATGCACCTAAATCTGTAAACATACACAAAGAGAAAGAATAAATGTTGAATGTTAGGATATAGGGCCTTGCCTTGGTCAAGCCCCTTTGTATAAAATCAAATCAAATGATGAAATAAGACAAGAAAGCATGAAATAAGGAGTGACAGATTTCTTACCTTTCCTTGATGATAGATCGTATGTTGCAGTAATGGAGGTTCAGCCCTTGAATGCTTCAGCATTGATGTCTTGTTGACCTAGAATCTGAAACCCTAGCTTGCTTGAGAGGAACAAGTGGATGATAAGAGGTAAGAAGAGTTGTGTGTTAGGAATAATGAGGGTACCTAATGAGAAATAAGGGTTTTGGAGGTTATTTATACAATTCATGCCCTAAATTGCTCAAAATAATTTCATACTGACTGACCTTAGGGTTTTAAAGGAAAAATCTAGAAATAAAATTAAGTTTAATTTGAAATTTAACCCACATGGGACTGCCCAAGGTGGCAACCTAGTCTACCTAGGTTAATTTAATTGATTTGCAGAGATTAAAATGTAATTATTTATGTTTTTTTGGATTGTCTCATTAAAATACATTAAGATAAGGCATATATGTGTATTAAGGGATCATTAAGGGTTGAGTTACTGATGACAAGCCTAGGAAAGCATGAAAATGTTTTACAACACTTCATCAAAAGGCTTGGAAAGATGTAAAAAGGGACTAAAAATGGTCCAAATTTCATAGGCAAAGGTCCAAATGAGTAAAAAGTGTTAAGGTATACACTTTTTGGTGACACATTTAGCCCCCACTTTAGTGAGAGGATGAAATTGCTTCAAACTCACACTAAAGTAGCCTAATGGAGATGACAAAGAATGACAAAGAAGAAGAACATGAAAGAAGAAGGAGGTGGTCAAGTCCCCAAGGATTCAAGATTCTAATTCAAATAGACATCAATGCAAAAGAAATTTAAGGGTGAATGCATTACAACAAAATGAGATACATGATCATACAACGACAAGGATTTATATGAAGAGGAAGGGTGAAAAATATGTGCGCACTCTGGGGCCACAATTAATTAGGTTGTCCACATGGTGAGTAGTCCCAAAAGGTGAGAAACATACACGTGGTTGGTATGTACACACACAAGTGGCTATGGGGAAAGTCATGTCTCTTGTTGGGCTTCCCGCTAAAACCATACCAAAGTTATACCTCATCGTAACTTTGATAATGTGCCACAAAAGAAAGTGAGGTTTTGAAATAATGGTGTTCAAAGGGATTTTTATTTGTTCATTTGATGTCTCATCCTAGGAATATTATGTGTAATGTTATCAAGAGAGGCAAAGTGCAAATGTACTCATCTTGTATGCAAGAGAGGAAAGGGCTCATCTTGTATGCAAAAGAGGAAAAATCCAGATGTCTCAATCTTGAACAAGATTGTGTGTAATGTTTTCAAGAGAAGGAATCATAAGAAAAAGGAAGATCACTCAGTGAAATGTGAGTAGTGATGTATGCCTCAACTCTAAAGGAATTACAAAACATCTTACTATGAGTAATTTCTTTAAAGTAGAAGAGGAAAGGGACATGAGAGATTGTTTGGAAACCTATGTTGAGTCATATGTTTCCAAAAATTTGCGTCATGAGAAGGAGTTTATGTCATATTTGAGTCAACTTAAGACAAGTCATCGACATCCCAATCTTGGTCTTATATGTTCCTGAAAGGTTAGCGAAAAGATGAAAGAGACAACAAAAAGTGACATACGTGGGAAAAGGCTAACTAACCCCTTGCCCCCACTTAGTCTAGGACAAGAGTGAGCCAAAAGGGTTAAGGGAATGCAAGGTAGAGTGAAAATTGGTATCAATTAGAGGAATGAGGTTGCCCCATAGAAAGAATAACATCACAATCCTTAAGATGATGGATTTTGTGACTCACAACCTTACACTCATTAGTGTGATGTCCATGAACTTCATGGTAAGCACAAAAGGAATATTTTTTGGAATATTTATTTCAAGTTCGGGGAGGAAGGGAGATCAAGTGATCTTGGAGGAGTCTTGACAAGATACCCTCTTAATCAAGGGTAGAAGGCCTTCCTTGGGTTGGTGACAAGGATGGATCTTTCTTAGTATAGGATGGTGTTGAGAATACGTGCCTCAAACTCACTGAAGAAACCCTGGTTTTTTCACTGACCAACACAAGTTCTTAAGTGTTTTGTTTAAGTTATTTACCTCTAAACTGTGGGTGACCTTTTACTATGGTATGGTAGCACGGTTACTTCTATATTGCATGAGCTCTCAACTTGGTCCACAATAGAGCAGTAGAAGTGCCATACCATTGGGATGTTTAGATCAGCTCGCGGTAGCACAATGAACTCTTTCAGTCTAGTGGGAAACTTATCGCAATACCGTGAAGCCTTTCGTCGATCGCAGTGGTAGAGTGGTAGAACCGCCATACCATGAGGGTGGTAAACTTATGGTGAGGTAGAGTAGTTACCACCATACCACGAGCAGTCATTCTGTTGGTGGTGGTGAGGCGGTGAGCCTTTGCAAGTTGGTTGGAAGTCTACCTCCATATCACTGGTGACTTGGAATGATAGAGCAATAGATCGGTGGACACCGACATACCACTAGTGGCTTTGAACAGTGTAGCACTAGTGTGGGGCATTACCACCACACAATAGGATAGTCATGGCTGTCGAGTGGTAGTGAGGTAAACCACCATACTACGGGAGAATGTTGAATGTGCAGCAGTAGCACGGTATGAAGAGGAGAAGAATGCTCAGACTTGTTGTTGCTAAATTGGCAGGTGGTTGTTGGGCTTACTAGAAGTTTTTACATTTGGTCTACAAGGGAAGTTGAACAAAACTGGTTTCATAGAGAATGAACGAATTAGTAATTGTTGCTGCTATACATTGCAATACACAGGAACTTTGTAGAGTTCGATGGTTTAGTTAATTGAGTAGTAAGTTATGTGAATATCATTGTATGCTTGAATACAAGCATTGTAATAGTGTTATTCTGTGTGAGTCTAATATGGAAAATGTTGTTGTAAATTGGCATATGAAAAGAATATTCTGTAATGTGTATGTAATTTTTTTACTGAAATAAAAGTGATCTTCTTTGGTGTGGTGGGTTTTTCTCCCGTAAGGGTTTTTCCATTTAAATCTGGTGTCAAATGTGTTTCAGTTATTTCTCTGTTTTCTTATTTCTTCGATGTGTGTCTTAATGAATTGTAAATATTAAAATAGAAAAGATATATCTCTTTTCTACTCTAAGTTTTGGCATTCGGAAAATTTGTTTTGCAATCAAAGTTTTCCTAACAAGTGGTATCAGATCCTGGCCATTTGTGTTATCCTTGTGGGTAGGTTGGTTTTTTGTGTCAATTTCTATTCAATGGGAGTTTTGTAGTAGTCTTAAATTTATCTAATTATAGATTGAGATGGAAACGACATGTACGTCTGGAAGGATTGAAACTGAGAAATTTAATGGCATTAATTTTTAGTTGTGGAAACTTTAAATTGAAGATCTGTTGGTGGATTGTGATCTTTGGATTGTTGTTTCTGGAACAAAACCTACAACCATGAAGCAAGAATATTGGTACCTCACAGATTGAAAAGTAAAAGGGTTGATAAGACTCTATTTGGCTGACTCTGTTCTCCTGAACGTTCATGAAGAGAAGACTTTCTCTTCATTGTGGAAAAGACTGGGAGGTATTTATCAGGGCAAGTCCCTGGTAAATAAGTTGTTCTTAAGGAAGAATTTTTACTCTTTGAAGATAAAGGGAGGAACATCTATTGTTAGTCATTTAAATACCTTTAACATGTTGATTGCTTAGTTAACATCTGTAGGTGTGAAGATTGAAGAAGAAGATCATTGTGTGCTCTTGTTATGTTCTTTGCCAGATCCTTGAGATCACTTGGTGATGGCGATTGGGAGCACAAAAAAAACTTTCAAGATGGAGGATGTGGTTACTTATTTGCTATCAGATGAGATGAGAAGGAAATCTTCAAAGATTGTGAAGGACGCTCTTGTTTTTTGAGGTAGATCGAAATAAAAAGGAAAGAAGAAGGACAAGAAGTCCAAATTGAAATTAGAAGGGAGATCAAAGTCTCCTGGTAAGAATTCCAAGGTGAAGTGATGGAACTATGGGCAACCCAGTCATGTCCGAAAAGATTGCAAAGAGGAGAAAAAGAAGTGGAAGAAGAATTCTTCTAACAATGATTCTTCTTAGAGTGATGTAGATGCCTTTATTTCAGCCTTGGAAACCTAGGCATTAGATGATGTCTGGTTGATTGATTATGGAGAATATTTCCACATGACATCTCAGTTATGTGTAGGGTCATGATGGGCCAAAAAGTGGTGATATGTAAGTTATATGATGGCCCATGTTGCTGATGACATTTTTTTAACCCAAAATTGATGAAACAAAAAAGGTTTTTAAAGGAGATTCTTAGCTTTCCACCAATATAAATTATGCTATACTTTGAATTTAATAAATAATTATTATTCATTTTCTATTTGAATTATGAGTAAAGTCCTAATTGATAGGTTGATTGAAAAACATCTATAGATTTCAAAGGGTATTACATTTTGAATCTAAAGCATGCATCACATTCTATGCTTCACATTCTATAGGATTAAAAAGGAAAGAATTAAATTTCATGAAGTTTTGACCAAGTTAAGGTGGTCAGACGTATGAGTTTTTATATTTTTTAAAAGTTGTAATAAAAAAATCATAATTAATTATTTACTTGGAAAAAAATTACAAAAAAATATGCATCACATCAAGACATGAGTCTTCTACTTATATCTAAAATCTTATAAAAAATAATTATCATTTTATTGTGGTTAGGGTGGTCAGACAAACACCTACTTCTTATTTTTTCCCTGAAATTTAAGTACTACTGCATTGAAATTTCAAATTTTCATGAAATAGATTTGTTTAAAATAAAAATAAACCTAGAAATTTAGAAATTAAATTCAATTTGCATCAAATTCTATTCTTACATATTTTTGAAATAATATAGTTAACTTATTCAAATTTTTACATCAAGTTTCCTAACTTTGCTTTTTCTAAATTTTATTGCCACTTAAGGGCCTTTTTTTTCCATGATGTTCCTACGCATGCCCTCTCATAGAGACAAATTTAAAAAGTATGAATACTGCAATGGTGGAAAGGTGTATCTCACAAGCGATTCATCTTTGGAAATAGTTGGTCGTGGAATATTCAAAATTTAGTTTTCTGATGGAAGAATTAAGGGAATTGATGGTGTAATGCATATACCAGGTCTGGCTCAAAATTTACTTTTTGTAATAAAGTTGAACGATGTTGGAGTGCAAGTCTCATTCTCTAGAAATGGTTATAAAATGACTAGAGGCTTGTTGGTGCTAATTAAGGGTGCCCGAATTGGTACTCTGTTCAAGTTGGATGCATTGGTTGTTCAATGCAATAACGTCTCTGCAAAGTCATCAAAGGCATCAAAAAATGTTCCTATTGGAGAAAATTCCTTGGAAGTTAAAATTCTTGTAGAAAAGACCATGCTCTTGCATTACAGGCTCAATCACATTGGTGAGAAAGGTTTAAAAGCCTTGAAAAATAAAAGCTTGGTTTAGGGGCTTGATGATTGTAACCTTGAATTTGAATTCTATGAACATTGTATATATGGCAAACATCACCGTGTTTCATTCTACTCTAGTCCTCATAAATATTTGTGGGTTCTGGATTATATTCATTCTGATGTGTGGGGTCTAGTGGATGTTCCTTCATTGTCGAAGTTTGAATATTATGTTTCCTTTATTTTTTATTATTCAAGAAGGGCAATTTTGTTTTTCTTGAAAAGTAAATTAGAAGTGTTCAATTGTTTTAAGGAATTTACAAACCTTGTGGAAGATTGGAATGGAAGAAAAATAAAGTATCTAAGGACTTACAATGGCAGTGAGTTTTGATCTGATCAGTTTGAAAGGTACTGCAAAGATCAAGGGATTAAGAGGCATTAAACAACACCTTACACTCTGTAGAAAAATGGAGTTGCTGAAAGGTTGAACAAGATGTTGATGGAGAAGACTAGAAGTATGTTGATCAATGCTAGTCTGGAGTAGAAGTTCTGGGTTGAGGTTGTGGGTACAACATGTTACTTGTCAAATAGGTCTCCTTCATTAGCACTTGTTGACAAAATGCCTATGGAAGCTTGGTCTGGTAAGAAGCCCTCTCTGAGACATATCCCTGTCCTTGGCTATGAAGCATATGTTTATGTGTCGGATGTAAAATGATCTAAGTTTGACAAAAAATCTGAAAAATGTATCTTCATTGGGTATGGACTTAGTGTGAAAGGATACAAACTTTGGAATCCTATGACTAATAAGGTATTGTATAGAAAAAATGTAATCTTCTAGGAGCTCAAACCTTATTCAGTGGATTTGCAGTCAGAGATGAAAGAAAAAGAAAACAAGAATGACGTTGTTGAGATACCTCTAACTCCAAAAAGAAGAGGAACAACACATTGAAAGTGGAACTAAATCTGAGGAGAGTTCGAGCAGCTCTGAGAGTTCTAAACATGAATAATAATCACAACCTCAGCCTCAGCCAGTGAGGAGGTCTACAAGTGAAAAGAAACAACCAGATAGGTATGGATTCTCTATGTTAGATTCTAGTTGTGCCTATGCTTTTCTTACTAATACTAATGAGCTTAGGACTATAAAAGAGGTAGTTGAAATTTATGATTCAGATTCTTGGTTGGAAGCCATGAATGAAGAAATGGCATCAATAAGGAAAAATGAAACTTGGGATCTAGTTCCATTTCCTAAAGGTAGAAAGCCCGTGGGTTGTAAATGGGCCTTTAAAAAGAAAATTGGTCTGGATGGCAGTATTGAGAAGTATAAAGTGAGATTGGTTGCAAAGGGATATTCCCAGGTAAAGGGAATTGATTATGGGGAAATTTTTTCTCCTGTAGAAAAGCTGACATCTATTAGATTTATTTTGTCACTTGCAACAACATATGATTTGGAGATTGAACAAATGAATGTGAAGACAACATTTCTTCATGGTGATCTTGAAGAAGAAATTTATATGTCTTAGCCTGAGCACTTTGTGAGAAAAGGTAAAGAAAATCTGGTTTGCAAGTTTAAAATATCTCTGTATGGTTTGAAATAGTCACCTAGGATGTTGTACCATATATTTGACACATTTGTTTTTTCATTGGGATTTGTAAGATCAAAATCAGATCATTGTGTGTACTATAAGATTGAAAATGATCAGATTCTTATTATTGCCCTTTATGTTGATGATATGTTGTTCATAGGAAATAGTAAGTTAATGATTTTTGATCTAAAATATCAGTTGTCTACAAAGTTCAAAATGAAAGATCTTGGTGCAGCTAGGTATATTCTATGTATGGAAATAACCAGGGATAGAAAGAGCATAAAGTTGTGGCTCAGCCAGAGTAAGTATGTTAACAGTGTTTTGGAGAGATTTGGTATGTATGATTGCAAACAGCTAGTTGTTCCAATTTTGCAGTGAATGAAGCTATCTATTGAAGAGTGTCCAAAATATTCTACTAAGATGGAGGAAGTGACCAAAGTTCCTTATGCTAGTTCAGTTGGTATTTTAATGTATGCAATGGTATTTACAAGGCTGGACATTGCCAAAGCAATGGGAGTTCTTAGCAGATTTATGGCGAACCCACAAAGGACACATTGGGATGTTGTGAAAAGAGGGTTTAGATATCTGCAGGGCACTTCGAGATATGCTCTTTGTTATCATGGAAATTTTGTTGGATCACAGAGGACTCTCATCATTCCTAGATATGTAGATTCTGATTGGGCAGGGGACATTGATAGCTGAAGGTCCACCAATGGATATTGTTTCATGATGAATAGTGCTGCAGTAAGTTGGATGAGCAAGTGGTAGGATGTAGTCACTTTATCTACTACAGAGGCTGATCACATGGCAGAAACTCATGCCTGTAAGGAAGCCATTTGGCTTAGAAGACTATGTTCTAATATTGGTTTTGATGAAGGGCAGATTGTTATTAATTGTGATAGTTAGAGTGTTATTTTTCTAGTAAAAAATCCTACTTTCAATGCCAGGATGAAACATATCAATGTACAATATCACTTTTTTCAAGATATGGTGGATGATGGAAAGGTTTGTTTAAATAAGGTGGATACTCTGAAAACTGTTGCTAATGCATTAACAAAGCTAGTAAGCACAGACAAGTTCAGATGGTGCGTGAGTTTGATTGGCCTTGGGGTTCAAAATGTTCAATGACTTCAAGTTTTGAAAAGGGTTCAGTGAGTTCTTCATCAAGTGGGAGATTGTTGAGAATATGTGCCTCAAAATCATTGAAGAAACCCTGGTTCTTTCACTGAGCAACACAAGTTCTTAAGTTTTTTGTTTAGGTTGTTTACCTCTAATCCATGAGTGACCTTTTACTATGGTGTGGTAGTGCAGTTACTGCTATACTGCAGGATCTCTCAACATGCTCTGCGATAGAGCGGTAGAGCCGCGATACCGCTAGGATGTTCAGATCAGTTCATGGTAGTGCAGTGAACTCATTCAATCTGGTGGGTAGCTTACTGCCATACCATGGAGCCTTTCATCGGTCACAACGATAGAGCGGTAGAACCACCATATCGTGAGGGTGGTCGACTTATGGTGAGGTAGAGTGGTCATTTTTTCAGTGGTGGTGATGTTGTTAGACTTTCCAAGTTGGTTGGTAGTTTACTACCATACCACTAGTGACTTGGAATGATGGAGCGGTAGAGTAGTGGACACCATCATATCGCTGGTGGATTTCAACAATGTAGTGGTCGTGTGGGGTGTTACTACCATATCATAGGATAGTCTTGTCTATCAAGCGATAGCGAGGTAAATCGCCATACGGCGGGAGCATGTTGAATGTGCAGTGGTAGATCTATATGAAGAGGAGAAGAATGCTTGAATGTGTTTTTTCTGACTTGGTAGGTGGCCGTTGGGCTAATTAGAAGTTTTGACGGTTGGTCTACAAGTGAAGTTGAACAAAACCGGCTGCACAGTGAATAAATGCATTAGTAATTGTTGTTGTTATAGATTGCAATATACAAGAACTTTGTAGAGTTTGATGGTTTAGTTAATCAAGTGGTAAGTTCTTTGAATATCATTGTATGCTTGAATAAGAGAATTGTAATAGTGTTATTCTTGTGTGAGAATAATTTGGGAAATTTTATTGTAAATTGGCATCTGAAAAGAAGAGTTTGTAATGTGTATGTAATTCTTTTATTGAAATACAAGTGATCTTCTTTGGTGTGGTGGGTTTTTCTCCCATAAGGGTTTTCCCACGTAAATCTGGTGTCAAATGTAATTGAGTTATTTCTCTATTTTCTTATTTCTTCCATGTGTGTATTAATGAGCTGTAAATAGTAAAACAAAAAAGATATATCTCTTTTCTCCTCTGAGTTTTGGCATTAGGAAAATTTGTTCCACAATCAAATTTTTCCTAATAAATGGCATACCTATGCAAGGCTCTATGGATTGTGAGATTTTATAGACTCCGTTGGAGAAACGTGTAAAATTTGAATCAAGAGGAATTTGCAAGATGACATTGGCTTTAAGTGAAGATTCCTTTGTAGGTGTCAAGGGATCACTTTGGAAGGTAAGGGTAGAAGAGTGATTAGGGATAAACTTGGTGTGGGAGGAAGGTTGGATGGTCTCAATAAGAGAAAAACATCCAAGACCATGATGTGCAAATTCCTTGTTCGTTAGCACCAAAACCTTTTCCACTATATCCAAGTTGCTTCATGAGATCCTAACCTTTTCCATAAAGATTTTTCAGCTTGTTTGGATTGGGTGATTGTTCATCATGTGCTAAATTGGTTGAAGTAGTTGAGGTGGATGCTTTAGAAGGATCGCTCGAGTCTTGTGTGGACATGACTATTTTTCCCTTGTTAGAGTCTTGGTGTATGATCTTTGATTCTCCCATTAAGGGAGAAGTGAAGCCTAAGGAAACCCAATCATCATCTAAGAGCTTGGTGATTTTCTCAAGATGTTGATCATGTTTTTATTGTTGTGTGGGTTCCACTTAGGTGGTTGGTGTTAAGTTATGAAAGTGATACTCTTTGGATTTGTCAATGTGTAAGCAACTATTTGGTTCGGGATCAACATTAGTGTGTACACTTTGTTGTTAAAAATGTACTTCATCTTTCATTGAAGGAATAACTAATGCAGATAGAGAAAAATGATAGATGGATTCTTGTTACCATACCTCAGGATAAAAATGTGATTGGAACCAAATGGGTCTTTCGGAGTAAGCTGAATGAACAAGGTTAAGTGGTCAGGAATAAAGGAAGACTGATATGTAAAGGGTACTCACAGATGGAAGGTATTGATTTTGAGGAAACCTTTGCCCCTGTTGCTAGAATTGAAGCTATAAGATTCTTTCTTGGTTATGCTACTTTTAAGAACTACAAATTCTATCAAATGGATGTAAAGTCAACATTTCTAAATGGTGAGCTAGAAGAAGTATATGATGAAAAATCGGATGGATTTCAACTGAACAACAAAGGAGATATGGTTTGTTAATTGATGAAATCATTGTATGGAATCAAGCAAGCCCCTAGAGCCTAGTATGCTAGATTAGATAAATACTTGTTGAAGCTTAGATTCAATAAAGGTATTGCTAATAGTAATCTATATTTTAAAATGAATTAGGATAAAGATTTGATTATTGAAGTCTTTGTTGATGAAATCATTTTTGAAGGTAATGATGACTTGTGTATTAAGTTTATTGATGAAATGAAAAGTGAGTTTGAGATGTCAATGATTGGACAACTAAAATTATTTTTGGGATTACAGATTACTTAGTTAGACAATGGAATCTTTATATCTCAATACAAATATGTAAGAGAGTTACTGAAAAATATTAGCATGGAAGACTCAAAGCTAGTGGGCACACCCATGGTAACTGGATGCAAGTTAACACAAAATGATAATTCTCCTAAGGAAAATCAAACAAGATACAAGTCAATGATCGTGGATTACTTTATTTGACTCAGACTAGACCAAACATCATGAATGTTGTATGTATGGTTGCTAAATATCAAGTTGATCCTAAAGAATCCCATGTGACTGTTGTGAAGAGAGTTTTAATATACTTGAAAGGGACAGTTGACTTTGGTCTTTGGTATCCTAAAGATGATGATCTTACCTTTGATCACCTTTACTAATGTAGATTAGGTTGGAGATGTGGATGACAAGAAAAGTACTAGTCATGGTGCCTTCTTCTTGGGGAAGAAGTTGGTGTCTTGGTTAAGTAAAAATCATAATTCCATTTCCTTATCTATAGTTGAGGTAGAATATATTGCTGCTGCAAACAATTGTACTCAAGTAATATGGATGAAACAAATGCTGCGAGATATTAGAATTGAGTATGATGAGCCTATTGCTATATTTTGTGATAATTCAAGTGCCATAAAACTTCAATTATAAGCACTACTATTACCTACCATAAGAAAGTAAAATCATAATATAAGCATATGGGTTGAGTCAAACATTAAGCTTAAAATAAATAAGAAACAAAAAAAAAAAAAGTCAACAAAACATACAGTTGATGTTCTTCTCCAATATGTTGGTTGCTACAAAGTTGTACAAGATGTTATCCAATACGTTGGAAGTTGCACGGTTGTAATTTTTATTTTCACATTATGTTTTTCCTACTTATTCATAAAGAAAGGTGGTGTAAAAAGGACAATGTAAAAACTAAAAACCCTAGGTAGACTTTGCCAGTGAGACAGAGTAATAACCATCTAAGTAGTTACCAGCTGGGAAATGTGAATGGTTGTCAATGACCTCTCCATAGGAATGCCAACCATGTATTTGTTTCCATGCATTCTTCCATCTGGTATGTTCCATTAAATGAAACGATAAACATTAAAGTTGCCAGTCAACCTTTCCAATTGTCATTGTCCACTATGCTAGGTAATTGCTAATTATGCTTGAAAGTGTCTATAACAGCGGTCAAAACAACGGTCAAGGTTGTTTGACAAAAAATTTACACCGATCTCAAGGTTGTTTGATAGCGGGTATGAGGTATTTTCCAGGTGTGTGAGATAGGTATTCAAGTGGATTATGGCGGCAACTATGAGGCAATTTCTGGGTGCATGATATAGGTTTGTAGCTAGATTGTGGTGGCGGGTATGAGGCGGTTTCTGGTGCATGAGATAGTTTGTAGGTGGATTGTCAATTAGCAAGTCCAAAAGTAAATCCTATTGACTAATTATTGAAATGCCCTAATTATTCATTATTTAAATCATGCATATATTATTTGGATGCCTTAATATTATTTCTTTCAAAAATAGTATACAAAAATATGATGCCTAAAAGTTACACAAATGTACTGATGGTGACTAACATAAATTAATTTAATATCATGAATTACACCATTCCAAACACAACAAACCACCACTGTACAGATAGAAAAATGTCATCTTAAATGCGACATAGGCTCTTTCCACCCTTATATGACTCTAGAATGCCTCTCAACCTAAAAATTTAATATTTTATAATTAACAATAAAAAACTATATAAATTATAATCAATTTTAAATATTAAATATAATTTATTAAAATATTAAATCTTTCAATCAAAATACAACAAAGAGACCATAGATTATAATGATACATTCACTACCATAATAATAACAACTAGAAATAGTCATTGTCCTAATTTAAACATTAGGAAATAGTAAAACAATGCAAACATTCGAAAGATAATGACACAGTTGGGGAATCAGTTGGTATGGCATTTTTTCCTGCACAAGTGAGGCTGCACATGAATTCTAGGTTGTGTGCATGCCTTTGCATGTGTGGCCTGCTCTTTTATTTCATTTGGTTTTAGTTCTGCGTAGTGGTGGGGGTGCTTGAATTGTTTGAGGGGAGTTTCATTTTCATTTTTTCTTCATTGTTGTTTGGAGTGGGATGTTGGGTTTGTTTAGCTGGAGTTATTTTTGCTTGAGATTGGATGTGGAGTGTTGCTCGTTTCTTAGTTGTTGGTGCTGGTTGTGCAGAAATGGCTGGGATTTCCCAAAGTTTGGTTCTTACTAGTGTAAAGTCATCTCCTATAGACATGCATGCTTGAGGAACGGATTCCTCTTTTGTGGGTGAGATATCTAAGCTTAAGAAAGTAAATCAATGTTTTCCACAGACTCATGATCATCTCGTTCTAGTTATTTCTCTAGAATCGGTGCAAGAGGATATATCTTATTGGAGCCAACATGTTCTTATTTGTAAATTCCTTGGTATTTGTGTTCCTCTCTCGAATTTTGAGTCTTGGATTCGTCAGACTTGGTAGGTTGAAGGTGATTTTGATCTTTTGGTTGCTGCAAATGGCTATTTCATTATTGATTTTTCTTGCATCTCGGATTGTAATCATGTTTTTGAGGTAGGGTCATCTTTTTACAATCATGTGGGCTTGTTTATTAGGCCTTGGCATGGAGGTTTTAATGCGGCGAAGGATCTTTCTACATGGATCCCTATTTGGTTTCGTCTACCATGGCTACAATTGGATTTTTAGAGGGAGGATATTTTGCACCGGATTGTTGCTTTGTTGGGGAAGCTAAATGCCATTTCTCATTATACTTTGGATAAAACTAGGTATTCTCTTATGCTCAAATTTGTGTTGAAATTGATTTAAATAATCCTTTCCTAGAATCTTTGGAAATTTTTATTGGCTCTACCTCGTGGATTCAATAGCTAGATTATGAGTCCCTTCCTTTTCAATGTTGCTTTTGTCACGAGTATGGATACCTTCAATACCAATCTCCTCAGGCACCCAATGCAGTGGGAGTTTCTTCTTCACCTTCTTCTGGGCCTTCGGTAGAGAAGGGGGATAAAGGCAAGGTTCTTGTGGTTGAGGGTGGACCTGATAAGGATGGTTTTATTATTGTTAAGCTGAGGGCTAAAGGGAGAGGTCATAAGTGGGCCAATAAGGATAGATAGAGTGATCAAGGTTTCAATCATTTTGAGGTCCTCGATAATCAGGTTTTGGAGGAGGGGATTCCTATTGAGGTTTCTTTTGGGGCCACTATTATGGATATTGGGCTTGATATAGGACTGGAGCAAGCAATTATTGTTCAGAATAATTATCCAGCTTTGGAGCAAGGGATTTTTGAGCCTCTTGGTGCCTCTGCAAATGTCCAGGTTGATATTGTATTGTTAGATTTAGCTAAGGAGGTGTTCTCTTTAGGTAAATGTTGGGGATTGTCTCCTAATTTGGGGGTCCTACAATGCCCTCTCAAGAAGGTGAATTTTGAAAATTCTTCTAAATTTGGTCGCAAGAAGGATGGGTACAAGGTTAAATCTACTTGGAAATTGTTGGTGAAATTTGGGTTTGTTAAGACCATTGAGGCCCACTTCTCTCAACCTTCCTCATGATTATTCTTTCATGGAATACAAGGGGGTTGAATAGCAGCTCCCATCAAAAGGCTATTTAGGATTTGATTGTGGTTCATTCTCCAGATTTATTTTGTGTTCAGGAGACTAAGCTTCGGTTTGACCTCATATTTCAATATCCTCCTCGTATTTGGTTTTCTGGCTAGTGTCAATGTATTGGCTCCAAGGGAAACTCTAGAGGTCTAGCTCTTTTTTGGGATCCACGTAAGGTTATTCCTCTTCGGTGGATTTCTAGCCAGTCTTCTATTTCTATGGTGGCTTTGATTTTGGAATATGGCGAGACTATTTTGGTTAGTAATGTTTATGCTCCAATTGAAATCCATGGTAAAATCTAGCTTTGGGATCATATCAGGTATGTCAGGTCTTGTGCTCCTTTTCTGCCTTGGATCTTACCTGGGGATTTCAATTATGTGTTGAGCTTGGAAGAGAAAAGAAGAGGGTTGCCTAGGCTTGGTCTTGCTTCATATCTATTTTTGACTAATATGGATTCTCTTGCTCTGGTTGATGTTAAACCCTCTAATGGTATATTCAATTGGAATAATAGATGGAGTGGGCCTGAAGTGATTTTTGAGTGGGTAGATAGATTCCTCGTCTCTAGTTTTTGGGCAGGCAGTAGCTTGTTCACTTTCTTCGAGATTCTATATTGGTGTGGCTTTGATCATTGGCCAATTAAGTTTTCGGCTTCAGCTTTTCCTAGTCCCAAGAATCCACCTTTCAAATTTTAGCTTATGCTGCTTTGTGATTATTCTTTGGCAGATCTTGTTTCTTAGTGGTGGCAGGATGGAGCCCCTGTGTACGGTACAACTATGTATTCTTTGGTTAAGAAGCTGCAATATGTCAAGTATCATCTTAAGCGATAGAATAGATCGAGTTTTGGTAATTTTCAAGCCAAGAAAAGAGACATGTAGGACCGCCTTGTTGTTATTACTCACCAGATTTGAGGTTTGGGTTTCTCAGAGGCTCTTGGGCATGCTAAGGCCCAAGCTCAAAAATTGGTGGAGGAGTGGGAGCTTCATGAGGAGATTTTATAGAAACAAAAGACTAAGATTGATTGGCTTCAAGAGGGTGACAAGAGTACTGCTTTCTTCCATCATTTGGTGCAATCTCGTCAAAATAAGTGTTTTATTTCTTCTCTTATTATTTCATAGGGTCTTTCAATCTCTTCACAATAGGCTCTATCTAGAGAGGCTCGTCAGTTCTAGTCTAATATGTTTACTAAGGATTCACTTCCTATAGAGGCTGAGGAGAATATGGTTGTTGCTTGCATTCCTTCTTTGATCTCTAATGATTTGAATGCTTCTCTTATTCACTTGATTACTTTGTCAGAAGTGGAGGAGGTTGTGATTGGGATGAATAAGGGGAAAGCTACTAGCCTTTATCGTTTCCCAGTTAATTTTTTTCAGGAGTTTTGGGATATTGTGAAGCTAGATTTGTTGGAGGTGGTTTAGGAGTCTCTTCATAGCAAGCAAATGCTTCGTGCCCTGAATGCTACTTTTATGGTTCTCATTCCTAAGAAGGAAGGTGTTGATAGGCTTGAATTATTTAGACCTATTGTGCTTTGTAATGTGGTGTATAATATTATTACAAAATTGATTGTTGAGAGGATTAAATCTTGTTTTCCTATTGTCATTTCTGAGGAGCAAGGTGGCTTTGTGGTAGGTTGTCAAATTCTGGATGGGGTGGTGGTTGCATCTGACATCATTCATTCCATGGAAACCTCTAAGGAGAGGTCTATGTTTATCAATTTGGATATGGCCAAAGCTTATGAAAGAGTTAAATGAAGATTTCTTCAGAAGATTATGTTGGCCTTTCGGTTTCTCTTCTGATTGGGTAAGTTGGACTTTGAGCTATGTGACTTCTTCTTTTTTAGTTATTGTTAATGGTGAACCTTCTAAGCTTTTTGGGGCCATTAGGGGCCTTCTTTAGGGGGATCCCCTCTCTCCTTATTTGTTTATTATTATGGAAAAGGGGATGGGCTAGTTTCTTAAAGCACGCGTTTCTCAAAGCTTGATTCATGGTTGGCAGTGGGGGTTGGGCTTGCCAACGCTTTCTCATCTCTAGTTTGTGGATGACACCTCTCTTATGGGTTTGGATTGTATTCAAGAGGTTGAATCCTTTAGGAGAGCTTTGGATATGTACCTTGCGGCTTCAGGCTAGAAATTTAATGAGAAAAAATCTTCTATATTTTTCTTACTCCTTAGGCTATTTGCAGTGGGTTGCAGCTATTTTGCGGTTTCAGTTAGGGTCTCTTCCCTTTATCTATTTTGGTATTCATCAGGTTGTTGGTCGTCAGCCCAGGTCCTCCTAGCAACTTTTGCTTGATAGGCTGAGGTAGAAGGTTACTCATTAGAATCATTGGTGGTTTTCTATAGCTGCTAGAGTGACTCTTCTCAAGTTTGTTATATAGGCCCTTCCCATCTAAAGGTGCTTTGTTCAATTGGCACAAATGTATTTCCTTAAGGAATTTGATGCTCTCTCACATCAATTTCTTTCGAGCAGTAATTTTCTTTCTTCAAAGTGAAGCCTTGTCAAGTGGGAATCTATGTGTATACCTAAGCAGGAGGGTGCTCTTGGTTTATGCTCTGCTATTTATAATGGGAAAGCTCTTGTTGCCAAGATTTATAGGCAATGGTTTACCAATCAGCACTAGTTATGGGCTCTTATTCTCAACCATAAATAACTTTGGGATGTGGCTTCTTTTGAGGTTCCTCGCTATCCTCTGGAAGGGAGTGGTTCTATGATTTGGCATACTTTGAAAGTAGGGACATAGTTGATTAAGTGTACGCTTTTTTTATTTGTCATTCAGGGTCACAAGCTCTTTTTTGGTTGCATTCTTGGGATGGTCACCCTCTTATGCTATCTTCTTTTCCTCACCTCCAATCCCTTTTTGATGTTTTTATTGTGGTTGGATGGGATACCGTGGCGCATTTTAAGGTTGCACAACATTATGGATCGGTTATGATTTTTCATTGGAAGCATCCATTTGAGTGGCCCCTTAGTGGGTCTGAGGGGGATAGGAGTGAGCTCGCCCATCTCTTGGCTTCCTGAGCTTCTAATTATTTGAGGGGACCTAATGTCTTGGTTTGGGATGGTTTGGATTTTTCTAAAAAGTACTCTATGTCTCCTAGTTATAAGCAGTTGGGTAGGTGGTTGTTTGGGGACATTGAGGTCCTTTGGTGGAAGCAAGTTTGGCAGAAGTTATCTCGGCCCAAGTCCAACTTCTTCATGTGGTTAGTGGCTCAAAATCGATTTCTCACTTGGGATAATTTATGCAAGCATGGTTTCCAAGGCCCTTCTATGTGTGTTATGTTTCGTGGTTGTGAAGAGAATGTCTCCCATCTCTTCTTCCAATGTTTCTATGCTAGGAAGATTTGACATTTATGGTGGATGGTGTGGAATATAGCCTACTGCCATTTTTCCTCATTGGTGGAGTTTATGGGTCAGTGGGGAAGGGCGCCTATTTCTACCTCCTTTCTTCAAGCTGCTTGGGCTCTTGGACCATACTTTATTATCTCAAACTTGTGGTTGGAGAGGAATAGATGGATTTTTCAGGATGCGGTGTTGATGGCCTCTCACCTATGGTGGAAAATCTTGCATTCTTTGGGGGAAACTATTGTGGCTAAGTGTGATCTGACGGTGCTGGTTGACCCTCATGATGTTGGTTGTTGTAATCATCTTCATGTTCCTCCTCCGAAATGATAGCTCATGTGTAACAGATGTAGACATCCTACCCCAAAGATGAATAAGGAGGGAAGCTATTCCCCTCCTCCTCAAGGAGTTCTAAAAATCAACTCAGATGGCTCTTCTCATAGAAATTTGGGTCATGGTAGAATTGGTGGTGTTGGTCGGGATAGCTCTAGAGATGTTCAGTTTATCTTCTTTGTTTATAAGGGTCTTCATACTAATAATTTAATGGAGGCTTAGGCCATTTTAAATTTTGTGGAGTGAGGTAGTCAATTGGGATGGCGAAGGATCATATGTGAGTCCAACCCCTAGGTTGTGGTGAACTTGTTGAATAGGCAGAATTTAGATGACGTGAGTTGTCAATTGGCTTTGGATTTTGATCAGATTCTCACTCTTTGTGCTTCTTTGGAGTATATTATTTTTACTCATATTCATAGAGGATGGAAATGTGTTGTTGATTGTTTGTCTAAATGGGCTTTTGATCATATTCATGATTGAAATTTGGTGGATCGAGTTCAACTACCCCCAGATTTCTCTCAATGGTTAGATCACTTGATGGAGCTTGATAGTGCTATTTAATGCAATTGCTTTGTAACTTTTCTTGTTTTATTAAAATTTTGCCCTCCTTGATGTTGAAAGAAAATGATTGTAAATGAAGGTACCTTTGCTTCAACTCGAATTGTTAATAATTACCATTACATGATGCTTTATCACCATAATTATTTCATCCCTCATTGTCCCGATTTTTTAAAGAACTGATAAAGATTGAGCTTTGGTTCGAAAGACGTCAACATTAGTGTAAATATTTTTTTACAAAGAGGCAAGCATTGCCAAGATCCTTCCTTTAAATTATATGCTAACACATATACACTTTCACATCCGCTTAAACTATTGAGGCACAGGTAATCTCCTACACAAACACACTCTAAAAACCACTAACGGTATCAAGATATCTAGGAAGATTCTTTGGAGGCATTCTTGCAAATTCTTTCCAATTCCAAAGAAACTTATCTTCCTCTTCCTGAAACAACTCTCAGATGATAATACCTCTCTGGTATGACTATGACCAGTCAATAAAAGTCTCCACCACTAGAATGGATGAACCATGAGCAAGCATAGAATGAACATTCCTATGTTACTCTTGAACAACTTTGATATACTCCCAGGGATACTCTAACAGGGTTAATAAAACCATCTTGGATATTGTAACCCATGATAGTTAGTGGCAACTTTCCCCTCCAGAAAATAATTCCATTTCATGCCCTAACATATTAGTACTCGTTTCCCCTATAAACTAAAACTTAATCATCCATGAATCTTTAAAATAGTGGTAGATTTCGAAGGAAAAGTTTTCAGAGTTTGAGCACACTACCAAATAGAGCTCTCCTTTTGCTCCCTTTACAAGATATATAAATTTGTCAGTCACATCGATTTCTATCTATGCATAAGATCTCGTAAGGGGATTGAAAACACATAGTTTTGGCATGGAATTTGTCAAAAGAGTGCTAAACCCTTTGCTTCTCTTAATAAATCTCTTATATTGCCTACCTCTTGATTTGGGAGAAAAGAGAGAGAGATTGTCCTCCATTTTTAGGTAGAAAAGCAGCCATACAGTACCAATTGTCATCCTCTTTTTGACCGCAGATTAGAAGCCATGGATTTTCGGTGGGCAATGAGGATAGAAATATTTGCGAGGAAAGTAAAGAATTCCATTCCTTACAGACTATGTGAGAGCCATAGATTAGTTGAATTGAAAGCTTTGCAAATATTAGTTCCGTCATATCCATAGGAAGATTAGATATACCACTCTCATCTCCATCTCCTTCAACTGCTACAATTGATTATCTCTCCATTTCTTTCCCTGACTAATGGCTTGTATTATTCGAACCCTAGATTTAAGAGAATAAAAATTAAACACTATCACTATACTGGAAAGTAGAACTGAAACAATCATTACATAATATAAATCAATGAAAGAAAGCTTAGAATTTTTTCTCAAAGACTGAGTGAACAACAAACTGAAGATAATGACATTCAGCTGTATTGTATTTCTATGTGTTTAAAACTGGTACATCAATCTCTATTTAGAAGAGTTTTTAGAAAAGCGACAATGAGGCCGTTGGAAGAAATAAAGGAAAGAAAGCTCCAGTTCTTTGTTTCTCAGAAATTTAACTCGTCATCAGACTGTAGTTCACTGTAACATCATTTCCAAGACCAAAAACTCCAGTTCACTATTTTGCACCCTGTCAACTATATTTTCACTTGTAGTTCACTGCTAGGTCACTGACTCGCGGGCCCGCGGCCAAAGATCCCAACTGTGGATTCCATTGTAGAAGCCAAAAATACACGGGATAACTACCCTCATTATTTTATTTCTCTGTTTAACTGCCTTTGAATGGATCATCACACTTGCTTTTTCTGATTTTCTGGTTGTTTTCATTTTCATTCCTTCTAAAGTATATTCAACCAAAATTTTGTGGTAATTGAATTAATTGCACTCCATTGTTTTGTCAATCATTTTTTAAATATTTAGAATGAGCCCAAGCAATATATTTTAAAGGACTAAAGAAAAACACATATCTTCAAATCTTTGATGTTGCTTGATTGAATTGATTGATTTTTTTATTTGATGCTTGAATTCTTGAAAATGTCCATGATAATGTTAGCCTTCAAAACATAACATGAACACACATGAATTTTGACTTTATGTTAGGATCTTGATTCCTGTTGTAGATGACTGATAGTGTTTCTCTTGAATGCTCTTGACAATAATATTTTCTCCTGAATTGCTTAGGTAGAGGGTGCTCCCTCTAAAATGTTAAAATGACTATAATTATAGGTGTTTATCTAATTTCATGAAAATTAGATTCCAAAATCTAACACTTCTAATTTGAAATTTGATAATTAAAATGCTACCAAAAACATATTAAAAATGGGCCTTTGGCATAAAGGGGACCCATTTTCATGCTTGGGAAAATGGGGTCTTGACCTACTCAAGTCTAGGACACACATGATAAAGCCAATTTAATTATCGAATGTATTTACTTAATGTTGGTTCCCCTTTTAAAAAATGGAAAGAATACGGCTTTGGAATGCATAATTATTCAAATTAGAGGCTTAATTAACTTCAATAAATTAACTCACGCAAACATAGTTTCAAATTGTAAAGGTATGCAATTTCCTACATGAAAAAATCAATACAATCAACTTATCTCAATCAAGATTGGCTTATTGATTAATATCAAAAAACATGAATGATAAAAACTATTAATTTTCTTTAAAAAAAATTAAACCAAGAATAAACTCGACTAGGTTAGACTTAACCTATTGACTCATTTTGATACAAATCAAAATTACATAATTGTAGTCCATTTAGATAAGTCCTTGAAATTTATTTTAAAAAACTATTTGGATAATTTTATTTTTTCCTTGAACATCTAATCGCTAAACATGATGTGATCATATTAAAGTTAAGGGAAATCCTTTTTCTTAAACCTTTTTTGAGACTGGAATTCACGTCCAAGGGAAAAGGTGAAAAATGTCACATGCATGTGGAGGAAGGTAAGAATTGGAAAAATAAAACTCTATGTGGGCTCCAAGAACAAAAGGAAAAGGGTAGAGCTAGAGAAAACTCATGTAAAGGAGGAATTCTAGGATCTTAGACCTGATAGATAATGCTCACACAACAATTGCAATGTTTCCATAGTGGCCAAGAATAGAGAGTAAGGCATACAAATGGAGACAATATGATAAGTCATCATGCACAATGGAGAAGGAGGTGTATAAGTTGTGTTGGATTCTTTGTTGCAAGAGTTTCTCCCTTGGTCTCCTTGTGTTGTGCAGTGTGGCACTTGGGCTCATGACATGGCTTACCACCTCTTGTGGATCTTGGATCTTGTATAAATCTAGTAGTTGTATCAGGCATTGATAGGGAGATATTTTGGTATAGCAACAACCACCTATGCAACAATTGGTATTAGAGCCGAGGTCACAGGGTTGAACCCCTCACTTGCACTAGGGGGATTGTTGCAAGAGTTTCACCTTTGGTATCCTTGTGTTGTACAACATTATGCTTGGGTTCATAACATCACTTAACCACCTCCTGTGGATCTTAGATCTTGTCTAAATTTGGTGGTTGTATTGGACATTGACATTTCAATATTTTGGTGCAACGTCAACCGGTTGTGCAACATATAAGTGGCATTGGTGTCTTGTGAACAATAGCTACTTTCAAATTAAGAGATAATATAAGATTCAAGTAATAGTCCTATCCCTCTATAGGAAAGATAATAGTCCTCTATTTCACTTAGAAATCATTCAAGTAGCTAGTCATCATAATTCATGACATAGTCATAATTTTGATTAAATATCATATAATCATCAAAATTCAAATAGATTTGATTGCATATAAAATTTAATCATAATGTTAACTAGAATAATATCATCATCCAACATTAGAAGGCATTTTTAAAATCATAGTCAAAAGTAGCTTAGTGAAACCAAAAAGGGGTGTAACATCTAATATTCCCACCTATCATGTCAAATATCCATAATATATATTCATGTTTCCATATTACAGCATTATGGTCATGATGCATCTCAAATGGATGACCAATTGACATTGGAACCTATTTGCATTTTGGCTCATTAGACGTAGACCCTTCCAGGAAGAGAACTAGATCAAATAAGGGTTCAATGAGGTAAATATGAGGTTATTGCTTCTTGGGAGACCACTACATACATGAGGAAAAAATTTCATCATATTTATTATGTACTTCTTGGACAAAGGCCAACCCCAAGGGGGAGGTTGTAAGGCCCACCACCTAGTGGTTGATCTATCTATCTATTTATTGACCATTTTATCATCTTATCGAGATTCTCATGTCATTTTTATTTTTTATTGAATATTAATCTTCAATATCTAGTTATGTATTTCACATATTTATGTTCATACATGGTTATATTGGTAATATTTTGATGGCATGATCTATATGGTTAGTTTTAGATAGTTTTTTAATAAAACAATGTATGATTTATGTTTTGTAAAATAGAGCTTGATGTGTTTGTATGTCAGATAATCTAGATTACCTATCTTATTAATATTTTAATTGGTGAATTCTAGTTTTATTATGAATGAAACTATACCTAAATATGTTCGTTAGAAATGATGTTCGTGAATGTGTATATGTTATTTCTTATCTTTTTCTATGAAATTATCATGACACGCTAATTCTTAAAATTAAGTATGCATTTATTCGTGGTCAATGGGATTGGAGAGATAATAAAGTGACTTATTGTGTTAAGCCACTTAATTCAACATATCCTATTTGGAGATGCAAACATATTTTATTTTTTATTTTTTTATTTGTAGTTGTGAAATATGATGTACATTGTAAAGTCCTTGTTATGGGATGTTTATGTGAGACAAATGATGAGATATAAAGTTTAGGTATCTAGTGTGGATTTAATTTATTATTCCAAGTTTAAGTGAATTTGATGTGTCGTTTGAAAGTCATAAAGTCAATCTTATGTGATTTTCAACCCATTTTCTACCACTATTTGTAAAGGTGATGAGCTTCGACCATGTGGTGAAATTAGGTAGTGAAGCATAAGTGATTGGGACACAAGGATTGGTCTTGAGAAAAGAAGTGGTCTCATTGGAATTTCCCACACATGTGCAAGAAAGATGGTTATGGTTTGTAGGAGATCATTTGTGAATGTCACAGTTGGTAGCTTCATCACGAGAGATGATAATTTTGATAATTATATATAGTTCTCAAATTAGGATACAATAGAACTTTTAGGCTATTCATTATTGATGTGCATGTCTTAGAATTTTGAGTTTTGAGTTAAAAAATAAAGAGATAGAATATTTCTTTGAGAGAAAAAATCTAGAAGAGGATTGGTATATTTAACTACACCAACCTTCTTCAAGTGGTGAAGCTAATTAAAGGTATTCCTCTTATCTTGTTTACTCCAACATATTTAAAAAAATTCAATGTATGTGTCTTTGATTCAAATTTATGAGGTATTATAGTTAGTTTTATTGATTTATTTGTGTAGGTATGTTCTTACTCATTCAATTTTGAGTTACTAAGATGGGGTAGTTTGAGAAGGTTTTAGTATAGGAATGAGAGAGATTCATATATTTGGTTTAAGTGAGTTTGAGGAAATTTGAGAAGGATTTTTTTTCAATAAGAGTACCTTTGTGTTTCTTTGGTGATATAAGCATGTATAATTTCATGCCGAGGAAGTGATAATCTAGTTGTTGACTTATAATGTTGGAATTGGGGGAATTATGAAGGTTTTATTGTTATTGATATACAAATAGTTATTTATACTTCTCACAAGTGTGTTCCTTACCCCCCTCTATGATGTTCTTGTAATAACCCCTATGTAATGTATTTTACTTTTGGTATTGTGTGGAGCAAACCTTGTTGTGTTACATAGTGTGTTGTAAGTGTAACAATTTGTTTGTGTTGTTGTTGTAAAAACCTATTAAACATAGTGACCTCCCTAAGATCTGGGATGGACAACCTTGTCATCCTAAGTTTGGGAGGTGATGTTTCATTGGTATTGTAGTAGAACTTATCCTACAACTATCTTATCTTTGTTACCAATTGTGACATATTATGGGGTTACATAACTTTTTTTAATAGTTGTGAGATTTTGTGGGATGATACTACCTATGAATTCTATGAATAATTACATTGTATATGTAATATATAAAGCTAAAATACAAATATTCATGTATTATACTAAAAA
Source organism: Sequoiadendron giganteum (assembly GCA_007115665.2). NCBI lineage: Eukaryota > Viridiplantae > Streptophyta > Pinopsida > Cupressales > Cupressaceae > Sequoiadendron > Sequoiadendron giganteum. The sequence goes on from CM021102.1 coordinate 664,551,480, forward strand.
TTAAATAGCTCAAA
>CM021102.1:664552661-664642059 GCA_007115665.2 Sequoiadendron giganteum
AGTGCAAGAGTACTTGTGATGAGATGTAAAAATGAACTTGGGAGAGACTAAGAGAGGCAAAATGAAGGTGAAAACCCTTACTTATACATGTTAAATCCTAGTTTTCCTGAAATGCAACATAATAGGCCAACACTAGGGTTTAGGAGGCAAAATTCCCATTAGATTTTGTTTAAATTTTGAAATTTATGTTAAAAGGTACTAGGTCACCCAAGGTGGTGACCTAGTCCACTTGGACAATTTCAAGTGGTGGTTGGGAATAAAATATTGATTAATGATGTATATTATGCTTGCTTTCTGAAACAAACTTAAGTCAAGACTAAAAGTACATAAAGGGGACAAATTAGCATAGGAAAAGGATTAAATTAGGGGTTATAAGCCTAGGAAAGTGTTGTAATGCATTAAAACACTTTATCGCAAGGCTTGGAAAGGGGTAAAGGGGTGTTATTTAGGTGAATTGTGTTGAAAGGGTCTTAGACAAGTGATGAAATGTGTTAAAACACTTCACAACACCTTAGTAAACATCATTAGATTGTTGTTGAATTATAAGCTTTCAAGACTTAATCAAGGGAAAATAAGGCCAAAATGAATGAAAAAGTGCTAAAGACTACACTTTTTGGTGACACATTTAGCCCCTTTAGTGAGAGTATGAACTTACTTAAAAGTCACACAAAAGACTATGATCAAGAGGGATGATCAAGCCCCCATGATCAAGATCCCATGGAAAACCAAACATAAGCATCAAATATCACACAAGGAGTGATGTGAAAGAGTGAAGAGAGGGAAAAAGTTTGATTAAGCTTCGATCATTTGTCTAGCTAGTTGTTGATCAAATCTAGGTTGTTCATTCAGAAGAAAAGGGGTGTACTCACTTTGGGCTAACAAGACTTTCGGTTGTCTTCTGGGTGAGAATTCCAAAAGGTGGTGAGACAAATACACATGGTTGGTATGCATTCACACACAAAAAGGTGGCTTATGACAAAATTTATGCTGCTAGTTGGGCTTCTCGCTCAACCATACTAAAGTTATACCTCCTGATAACTTTGATAAGGAACCAGAAAGGACAAGAGTGTAGTTCATGAGCCAAGAAAAGACTTGGATGCTTAGAACTCATAAACAAGGGAAAGATGTCACCACAAGCATGCAAGTTATGTTATGTAAGGTGGCCATGTATGCACAATGTAAAAGTGAAAATGAAAAAATGAAAAATATAAAAAGGGTGTTCCAAGGAGTCTTATTTAGTCCATATGAGGTCTTCAAGTTAGGGAACATTGCATCTAATATCTCCAAGAGAGGACCTATGAAAGGATAGAAGATTCACAACTTAGGGGATGTAGTGCATCACATTAGGCCACTGAGAGGAATATAATATGCTAAGATAAGTCACACTTTATGAAGGAAATTACACCAAATGTTGTCCTCAAAGTGAGAAAATGAATCATGTGAAGTGATAAGGCTACACTAGGAACGAAGGACAAGCAAATGCAAATGTAAAAGTAAAATAAAATAATGCCAATGTATGCCCCCACTTTAAAGAAATTGCTACAGAATATTTTGTGAGAAATTGCTTTAAAGTAGAGAAAGGCAAAATTCAAAAAGAAATAAAAGGACATGAGAGCCTGCTTGGAAAGCCCTATGTCAAGCGATAGGTGTCCAAGAAAGACTACGTCATGCCAAAGAAGAAGATAAATGAAAGAGAAAAGGGGGTTGCCCCCAAAATGAAAACCCATAAACACATAAGGGACGTATGGATTTGGGGTTAGTATGTTTGTTGTTGCAATGTCTGTTTAGAGAGAACGAATCTATCATCATTCCCCAAAATACATATAACTGGAAGAAGACACAAAGAGAGTGAAAGAAAATGAAAAGAAAGGGTCAATTTGGGTCAACATGGAAGAGACATAGGATTCTCAATGCTTTGCATCATCCCCAAAAAGGACAACAAAAGAAAAAGAAAAAGGCAGACGGAAAAGAGCCTCATTTTTTAGTCAACATGAAGGAGAAATTACAGTCTCAATTCCTTGCATCATCCTCAAATGAAAGGCAGAAAGGAGTCCACTTGGATTAACATGAAGGAGACATTGTGGTCTCAATTCCTTGCATCATCTCGAAATGGAAGGAAAAAAAAATAACAAAAGAGAAAGGAAAAGTGGTCTATGACATATAGAAGAATGGAGATACATATAGAAGAATGTCACAAAGAGGGGGAACAACAAACAAGATGGGTAATACATGATACCAAAAACAAACAGAATACTAGTAAGGCAAGTGTAAGTCAACTAGGAAGCAAGTCATCTGCCTCCCAATCTCAGTGAGGAAAAGTGGGAGGTGGACAATGAAGATAAGAGACAAAGACAACTGCATTACTAGGACAAGGCTAGCAACTTCTTGCCCCCACTGAGTGCAAGGTTGGAGTGAGATGAGGCAAGTGATGACAGGGAGCATGTGATAGTGATAAAGGCATGTTCTACAACTATTACATGAAAAGGTGCCTGAAAGTAGGTTAGGGATCCATAGGGTAGCACTCTATACCAAAGAAGTGATACTTACTTAGTATCTCTCATGGATGGTGACATTCATTGATTCTATGGCCGAGAACATGATGATAAGCACAATGTGGTACATTAGTTTCTTTATGATGGATTACTAACCTATTACGATGAGGTAAGGTGATGAGCCATTTTTTTAAGAGGATGTATACTTTTCTCTTGGATTCAGGTGGTGGATGGATAGGAAAATTAAGTTTCGATAATTTATATGGCCTCTTGCAGTGGCTAGATTCTCCTTCAAAAAGAGGGTATGGGAGCAGGAGGTTTTGAGATGACTAGAGGCTTAGCATGGATGTTGTGAGGGGATGGTGACCTTTCCTTAGGAAGGAGAAAATTTGAGTTGGGAGGAGAATCAAAGATCACTATGCCATCATCACAGATCCTAAGAGATTCTCTAGGAATCACCCTATCATGAGGGGGATCTTGATAACCAATGCATGTTGTATGTTTATCAGGTGACAATTATTCATAAAATTTGTGAATTTCATGTTCGTTTGTGAGATCACCACCTTTTTTTCTTAGAATGGTAAACCCTTTTCCATAAGTTTGTTGAAGATTAATGGGAGGGTGTGTGACTGGGTTATTGTAAAAGAGTTGAGGAGGGATAGGGTGAGAGGAAATAGGCTTACCTTGAGTAGGTAACCTAGATCCATTGTGTATTTCTAGATCAAGGTAAGTAAATGTTTCAAAGGATGATATATTAGGCATCACTGGTTGACTCATAGAGGGGTAAAAAGAATCGTTTGCTTCAAGGTTGTCAAGGAAGTCATTGAGGAACCTATACATGCTAGCATTATCATCTCTAATGATGTCTACTTTAGTAAGAGGATAGTCATTGGGAGTTGGTTGAGTAGGAGTGGGTTCAAGTTCATGAGGATCAGTGGAAAAAGTGCAGCTAGACATATCCATTAAGAATTTGAGGGATGTCCATAAGTTTTTGAAAGACATCGCCATGATGAGAGATAATTAATGACAAGAAATAGACTAAAAGAGCAATTATGGGAATGAAAATAGAAAGATAGTTACAAAAATGAGAAATGTAGACAATGTGTGAAAAATGACAAAAACTATTATGCAAAATGTGTGAGAGGACTAGGTCGCCCAGTGTGGTGACTTAGTCTCAGTAGTGTTGTGTTTTACTATTTTCTGAAGTTTTAGATTCTTTTTGTGCTTTTTAGGATTTTGATGCAAATAGAGAAGGGAAATGCAAATAATTTTATATTTTCTTGCTGAAAATATAATGCAAAGTGCAATGTAGCATGAAATTTCACTAATGCACTTTTTCTAAAAAACCCTAGGATGTAAACAATGGAAAATTTTCAATGAAATGCAAGCTATTTCCTAAGATGAAATGCAAAATTAGAAAGTTAACAAGTGGTCTACTGTTGGGTTCACCAAAATGAACCACCAAAAATATAACACTTTACCTAGGTAAAGAGGATTCTCTTTACTAGGCCCCTAGGGTTTTTCACCCTAGGAGCTCTTGGTGTGTAGGAATTGCACTCTTTTCACTTCGTGGTTATGGGAATTTTTGTGATTTCATTCAAAGGAAGGGTTGATTGATGAAGGTTGTGATGTGTGTGTTGAGTGTGGTTAAAACCTGAAATGAAATGATACTAGTCTAATCTATGTAATGTAAACAAAGCAAATGTAAACTAATGCAAAGTAATCTAAATAACCTAAATGTATGCAATCTGGAAACTGACATAAAATGGCATAGAGTGTGTACCTAGAAATGGAAGCTTGCAGATGAGAGGTCCCAGAATATCCTAGAAATGGTCTAAAATCAGTAGAGGGATACTTACACCAAGCTAGGCAACCTAGTCCTCCTCTCGAGAAATTATGTTGGACTGGGTTTCAAGGAAAAGGGTGCCCAAAAATGCATAAACCCCTTTTCAAGCATAGCATAGGAACAAGGTCATGAATAGTGGTGACCTAGTCCTCTTGATTCTTTCTAAAGATTCAAGGTCTGATTTTGTGAGTCCTAGTTGACAATTTCCTCATCTATAGTAGTCCATGTCTAGAACTCCCAAAAATGACTTGCAACTTTTCTTTATGTTCATTCTAGGGTTTGATGCCTTGATGTGATTTTAATGGAATGTTTGAACTTTCTCCAACACTTTTTACTTCACCAAATCTGAGTACAAACCTACAAACACATGCAAAGACCAAGAGAATATTGGGGTTAGGGAATAAGGGTTTGCCTAAGTCAAACCACTTTGATGGTAACTAAACCCAAATAAGAAACAAATCAAAGGAGAGATGCTTGAATGATAAACAATGCAAATTCTCACCAAATCCTTTGTTGTTGAGGTCTACAACATGCAAGAATAGCTCGAATGGAGGTTTCTTGTGAAACCATTGTGCTTGATTACTTTATTTGGAAGTCTTGAGTGCAAGAGTACTTTTGATGAGATGTAAATATGAACCCCAATCCTATACCTGCACAAACATAGAAAACAAATGTAATATTAGATTGAATGAAAGTGAGAATCAAGATTCCCCATGAAATCCATTTAAATTGCAAAGAACAAGAAATGAGATAAAAAAACATAAACAAAAGCTATCAAGTCCTATTCAATGTAAATTAAAATATTGATCCCATGGGGGAGTTGATGCCAATTCGGGAGTAGGAAATGGCCCTTTCCCAATTATAATGATGCAATGTTAATGAGTGATGCACTTTGATGAAGATTCAATTGAGCTCCATGATGAAAAATGTGCATAACCTAGCTAACATCTTGATGAAAATGGATGAAAATAGATATGCTTGAGGAATAAATTGAGTATAGTGATTTTAATCAAATTGTGTATGATCAAATGAGGAGAAAAGCCTCTTATTTATAGATGAGATTCAGAGAAGAAGAGGAGAAATGGATGAATGTGGGACTTATCCTCAACCAATGGCCAAATGCCACTTGTCAAGATGTGAATGGAGGAAGCTTGAGCACAATAAATGATATTAGATGGAATTTGAAATTCATGAAATGACTTGAAAGAGGGAAAAACAATGGATTAAATTCCACTTGGCTCAATGCACAAGGACATGTAAGAGGAACAAATGTCTTGTTGGAAGGACAAATCCACTTGGAGGGGATTTCAAATTTTGGAGGAATATTCTCAAAAGATGTCAAGTTGAAAGAGAATGAGGATTTAATAAATCAATTAAATGTATTTTTATGTGTAAGTGGCAAAATCTAGAGAATTTTGGAGATTAGGATTTAATTTAATTTAATTTAATTAAGGATTAGGTGATCTGACCATTTGATTTAGATCAAAAGATGAGAAATGTGATTTAGATTTAATTAAATAAAGGATTTGATTTATTTAATTAAATAGGGATGATGATGTTAGATTAAATAAAACAAGGTTTAATTTATTTAATTTAATAAGATGACTTTAGAGATTTAATCAAATAAGATGAATTATTTAATTAAATAGAGATATAGGGTTAATTAAATTAGATTGATTAATTTAATTAATAGGAGAGAATGACTTAATCAGATAAATAATGATTTATTCAATTCAGGGATGAAATGTGATGATAAGTTGAGAAGATGATTTTGGATGAAATGGTGTTAGTTATCAGGATCAAGTATGTCAGTATTTTTTCCATGTCTATATTTTGCCGCTCTTTGATGCAATGCACTTATTACATTGGTTGAAAGAATAAACTACTGTGATCAAAGTTTAAAAAATTTCTTTTTTTTTTTTGGATGCCCCCAGTATTGTCACGACAAGAAGAATTATGCTAGTATATTTCCCCCTCGAGAGATTGGACAAAAATTTGGATTTTTGGGTTATCTCATGAAAAAAGAGGACAAGGTGCCCGACAGGTCGAATAAGGCTCTGGGATGCCAAAAATGATGCAAAAAAGCCTTCATTTGGGCAAAAACAAGATCGGGGGTCCAAAACCCTAGCTAGATGGGTGAACATGGTCAAAAAACCTTAACTTTAGGCTTAAATAAACCCTGGTGGGTTATTTTCAAATCATTTTCACACTTAGCCTTTAATTTTTTTTGCATTTTAAGCTCTGATTCTTGATCGAGATGGCACAAAGATTGCTTCCCTGGCATGTGTCAAAGCGAGTACATGTGCACTGCTAGCTAGCCGACGTAGGACCCATGGTATGTACCTCTTCCTTGACTTGTGATTTTGATTTTTATGGTGCATTTAATAGGATCAAAGTCAATTTTAGGTCAAGCGACACTATATAGTGCCACTGCAAATGCCAAATTGGTTCCGCACAACCTCTAAGTGCACCGCATATGCGAATAGCACCATCGCAGGCCACTTAGGAAATTAGGGTTTCAGGGATTAGTCAGCCACATATATGAATAGCATTGTGGTGAGCCTATTTGGGATTTAGAACCTACGAGCGTGGTCAAACTACACCATGGTGATGCAGTTTGGAATTTGCAAATTATGTCACATTTGCAAATAGTTCCGTAGTCGCTATTTGGAATGTGAGAACTTAGTTTGAGGGCCCAATTTTTTTCAAAACTTGACGCAGTGACCTCTTTTGTGAAGAAGGACCTTGGGATAATACACTCTTGGGAGCACAGATGTCTAGGGCTTAGCAGATTAGATGGTTTACATGAGTTGCTCAAGGAGCATCTTGGTGCCATTGGTCTCTGATATGTTGCATACATTCTTCCTATTTGGACCCATCTGGGGATGATGACAGCTCTGGCGGAGTGGTCGCATAGTCAGAAATCCTCCTTTCACCTTCCTACTAGTGAGGCCATAGTTACATTAGAGGATGTCTGTCACATCCTATGACTACCCATTCATGGCGAGAGGGTTATTTATGATGTGGATGCTAGGAGAGATGTCTATTATGAGCTTATGGGGCTCAAGGCTATTGTCTTTTCTCTGGGCTAAATTTAATTAGAGAGGTACAGGGGCACAGTGTCCATCTTTAGATTGATAGTCATAGTGATTATATCAGGCCTTATGGCACCAAATCGGTGGGGCTAATACTTAAGTGTAGGCTTGGGCTTGGCATGAGAGTTGATTCTCTTTTAGAGAGAGTGCCTTGCATGGGGGCCAGCGATGCTAGCCTCACTTTACAAAGATTTACATGAGTTTTCTTATTTGGATAGCAGGGCCATTGGGGTTAGGGTTACTCTACTGCATGATTGGGCATGGGAGCATATGATAATGCTCTACCCTTAGGTTACACCAGTTTCTTTAGAGCCAGATGATCTGATTATTTGGTGATATGGTAGGACCCAGATCACTTTTACACATATAGGAGCAGGTGGCATCCCTCACTAGAGGAGCGTCCTAAATGAGATGACAGAGTTCACTTGGAGGCCCTAGTTGGGCATAGGCCCATGGTTTGATGATGTTGATCAATTGTTCTTTTCTCAACAAGATAGCCTGATGTAGGGTAAGGAGCACACTATGATCGAGAGATACCTACCAGACAGAGTAGCTTGGTAATTTGAAGACACACAAGACAAACCCAATGACCAATACATGGCCATCTTTTCCTGTACTATGAGGGAGACTACATGGGGCATGCCCATCTGAGAAAATGAGGTAGTGGCATCCTTCTAGTAGTTAGTGGTTAGGTCATGGCCAAATGATTAGGGACAGGGTGATGTGAGGGTGACATAGACATATAGAGATTCGTTTAGACCCCCTTTGAGATTGATAGATCTAGGTGCAGTTCTTGCATGATGGAGACCCAAGGGCAAATCAGTAGGCTAAGGTTGAGGACAGGGAGGCAAGGGTTATAGGGATAGAGATGGAGATGGAGGTGGGACACCTCCACACTAAACACCATCTCGAGTACATCGATAATAGACACCTCCCAAGGTACAGACACTAATTAGAGAGTAGGCCCAACATATACCACCTAGAGATGGGGAGAGAGAGGTCCCCCAACAATAGCCTCCATAACCAGATCATTGAGATGCCCTAATCCAGCAGTTGTAGGATCAGGTAAAAGTTTTGACAACTGAGAGAGACCGGGCCTAGTATTAGCTCACAATACTTATGATAGAGATGGATCAGGCTAGGTCTAAGAGAGACCAAGAGATAGGTCGGAGGAGACAGCTTGAGAGTATGGCCTCCTCATCACAGGGTAGGACAGTGTCCCAACATGCATACCGAGAGGTAGTCAGGGAGGCCGACTATTATCAACACTATAGGTAGGTCATACCACAAATAGGCTAGGTTCTAGATTTCTCATAGCAAACAGGCACAAGGTAGCCTGAGGATCATGCCAAGAGCAAGGAGGGTGAGGGATTTAGCCAGCAGGGCTTGCCCTGTATTTTGATCATAGATAGTTTTTATTTTGGATTCATGGACTTCGAATTTCTATTTCCCCTTTTGTACCATACACATTTGATCCTAATTTTGTACCTTGACAATTACTTACATTTATATATATATATATATGTGTGTGTGATGATTTGATTCATGAGATGTCATATCTTATTTGTGGTGGATGCATTTAATTTCCTATGTGTTATGATGTAGTGATTATGGATGCATTTATTTTTGTACATTTTCTATGCATTTTATGGTGATGATGTATGGATTCTATCATGATATGCAAAATGGTTTTCCATATTATCTCCTAAATGAATTATGTGATGTATTTATGCATGCAATGAATGATGTATGAAATGCAAACGTTATGTCCTTATGAGATGATAAATAGTATTTATGATATGCAATGGTAATGCAATGAATGTGATGCTAGGTTATGAACTAATGTTTTAATGATATGCTAATATGCAATATATATGATTATGATATAGTGATCTTCATTCAATGATATGCAACACTATGTGATTTATGCAATGGATGTTTTATTATGATAATGAAAGATGATCTATGATGTGATATTTTATGATTATGTAATGGTAATAATGAAATGATAATGAGATGTGAATAATGATGTGAAATGGAATGATAATGTGAAATGAAATGCAAATGACCTATTATGTGTAATGTGGTTATTATGATATGACCTATGTATGGATATTATAATGATGAAATCTATATAATTCCTATGCGATAATGGCATGTAAATGATTCTATATTAATGATGAAATGCAATGCATCTATATGATATGCTAACGATTGGTGGATGTAGGATGGATGTTGTTTCGTAGTGTTTTTGAGTAACTATCATGGCATGATATTAGTATGGAAAGAATACATAAGAAATAAGAACCAAAAATCTTTATTTTATGATGATAATGCAACCAAGAGTTGGGATTTACAAGGGCCATTTACTTTATGTTTGATAACACACATAGGTATGATGCATCAAGGTATTAAGAACCAGGATGTCATTGTACCTAGTGTGATGGACTTTGAATCGAAAATAGGAATATTCATGTTCACACTTGATACATGAAACCTTATTCAGGATGTAGTTTAGATATTCTAAACATCTTAGACCAAAACATAGAAAATAAATCCTTCCTATGTGGTCAACAAGACACTTAAAACACTCTTCCTACAAACAAAACAAAGCACGCATGACAAAGTTATTTTACAAGAATATACAAAAAGGATAGTGGATAAAAGATTATGATTTTTTCCCAATTCCTTTCTCTCTAAACCATTTTAATTGGCCATCATCGAGAGGTCCTCAGAATGAGCGCAAAATAAGATAAGTCAAAAATAATAGATAAAGTAAACAAGCAAACTAATGTTCTTCATACCACTAGCCATGACTAAACTATGACGATGCCTAATGTTGATGTCCATTGTAGGAAGGATGCATCCTAAGACATGTTTTTATTAGATGATGATGAGATTTGATTGGATGATAAGCTATTGATACTCCAAATTGATTAACTTGTTGACTTACTGACCTAGACTTGATACTTTGACAATTAGGTGTTTACTTTTGAACTTGCTAGACTTGCTTTTGATTGCTTTACCAAAGAATGAAGGCGATGGTGATTTATTATGGATGAGATTATTGTGGGTGAAAGTGAGATGAGAATGATGCACCACTTTGGGTTTTTCAAATATTTGGATGTTTTTGATGTTTTGAAATGCTTTGAGGCTATTTTTTGGATTTTTAAAATTTTCAATTTTTTTGGATTTTTGAGATTTTGACCAAGAGACTAACTTAAAAACCTATCCTAGGGGTCTTGGGTGATAATTAATAAATTATCCTTGCCTACGTTATACATGCAAATACCACATAGTTTGACTAACACAAACCTAATTATCAATGAGATAGATGGGCAAAATGATTGCCATTTTATTGTAATAGATGCCTAAAGGACTGACCTAAAATGTCTTGGGGGATGATCGAAGATCAACATTTCCTACGTTCAAGCTCAGAGATGACGTAGTTTGGTATGACAACACTTTTGATTTTTTATATTTTGACATGTTTTTTGATTTTGATGGATATTTTGAATGTTTTTGGATTTTTTATTTTGAGGAAGATCACAAAAATACCCATGAATCTAATCCAATGCAAGTACAGGAATATGCCCCCAGTGTGATGTGATAGACTACTTTGATATAGGTAGGACAAACTAACCTTAGATATGCCAAGTAGTACTAGGGTGGAACGTGATCTGAACACAAGATCAAGCTATGGTAAAGACGTGGATGGATGGATGGGTGATTATTGCAATGTGATGGATAAGTGAGATGAGTAGGCCGTGAAGATCCTAGTGGATGATGAGTTCTTTATTTACACTTGGTGCCTATTTTCTAGGTTTTCACCAAGGTACTTGTCCAAAGCACCACCGAAGTGGTTTTCACTAGAGGATGTTTTTTTTCTTTACTATTTTTAATCCTTTTTACGATTTTTTCAAGGATTTTTATATTTTTATATTTTTTTGTATTTTTGGTTTTCCCTTAAAAGATTAGGCGTAATTTTTTTTGAGATGGGAGCTATTCATGGGCTCCTACAGAGGTTTGCCTTTTGGTGTTGATAACTAATATGCCCTTGACTTGTAGCTCATAGTGATGATGAATGGTCCCAACCAGTTGGGCTAAAATTTTCCCTTACTATTCAGATTTGGCACATTCTTCTGATTCTTCTTCTATACTAGCTCACCAACTTGGAAGGTTCACCTCTTGATTTTCTTGTTGTAGTTGTGTTTCAAGTGATTATGATAGACTTGCAAGTGATTGAGGGCTTCCATGCAGGATTTAGCTGCAGATGCCAATTACGACCGATGTCATTGACTGTTTTCTTAAGGATTTTCAGAATGGTTTTATTGTTGGCTTCTGCTTGCTCATTGTCTTGAGGATAATACAGAGTGGAAAAGTGATGTTGGATATTAAATTTTTGGCAAAGGTCATGGACATCCTGATTTTTGAAACACTACAACAAATCCCTATGATTTTCTCCATTTTTTGCTTCCACCCACTGATTTAATGTATTTTTGACACTTTTTTGAAAACATCAACACTATTTATTGGGATGACACAATTTTTGGCATTTATTGCACTGATCAGTACAGGTCGACACTAATTTAGGTACTAATTAGCTCCTAAAGTAATGTCGTATTTAGTGCCAATATTAGCTTTGAGTGTAGCCACACCTTGATCTCTACCTTTAGCTTTGAGTTTAGTGTCGTGTTTAGCTTTGACTTTAGCTTTGAGTTTAGCTTTAGGTTTAGCTTTGATTTTAGTGCTGAATTAGATACCCCTATGTCAAAGAGACTTATTTATATGTCTCATCGACAATGTAAAACAATGAAATATCAACAAGATACAAGCATATCAAGGAGAGAATCACTTATGTCACATAAACAAGGTATATCTAAAAGTTCTCCATGAAACACAACTCTTGGATATAACAAAGAAATGTCGATGAGACATTGAGATATCGGTAAGACAAATACGATTGTCTCATCAACACTCTTCAAGTAATGATCAAAAGCATACACTCCTATGCCATCGCGAAGGTGAGAAACATATGCAATAGAGTGGTGTTCACCACAACCCCACAGCAAGAAGCCTTGACCAAGGCAGTAGTGTACTAAACAGAAAAAGGGAAGGGAGAAACACCACTATAGTGTAGTGATAATCACAAGTCTCCCCAACATGGCAGATTTATACTGATATTTAAAGAAATACCATCAAAGGAAAATATTGATGAGACAATGGCATATCAACAAGAGATATTAACTTGTCTCATTAACACCGCCAACCAACATCAGAGGAACATAAGATCTAATGTCGATGAGACATTGAGATATCGATAAGATAAATAATATTGTCTCATTGACACTCTTCAAGTAATGATCCAAAGCATACACTGCTATATCATTGGGAGGGTGAGCAACATATGTGGTAGAGTAGTATACACCACAAACCTATAGCAAGAAGCTTTGAGAAAGGTGGTAGTGTGGTAAATAGTAGAAGGGAAGGTAAAAACACTTCCATATTGCAGAAGGTATAATAAGAGGCAATGATAGTATAGTAATCATGGCATCATTAAAATTTAGAACACAAAATGTAGAAAATCACATCAGTTGCCAAAATTAAATGCTATTAAATTATTAAGAGTTGCCAGAACTAATATGACTAAATACCATGCCATCCAAAGATAAGTGAGTTTTCCCAATATCATACTCAATTGCAGTGCACTAGTGTGGAAGGAGCTAAGGATACGAGAAGAAGTCCTGCAAGTGTGAATGATCGGTTAAGTACATGAAAACTCTCTAAAAGAGCTCTATTAATATAAAAAATCTTTCAAGGTTTTGTCATTTGAAGCCATAGTAGAGAAAATTGAAACATGCCTCCTAAAAGAAAATGATCAGAAGTAAAAGAAAGTTAGCCTAAAATTAAAGATGAAGAACCTAAAGTAAAGAAGAAAGCACTCCATCCTAAAACAAAAAAATCAGAACTAAAAGAAAGCTAGCCTAAAATTAAAGATGAAAAACCTAAAGTAAAGAACAAACCACTCCATCAGTCCATATTAGATATACTTTTAGGGTCTACTAAAGATGGCGTTAGAACTAGAATTTTCATGAAAATCCTAGAGGATTTTATCCATTTGAACCCAAATTTTTGCTATCTCTTTCATGAAAAATCATTTTACCACCATCCATACTACCAAAAATGCCTTTTACCACCATACCATTGCTTTAACATCCACCCTTCATAGCCTACACCATTTACCTCCTTACCACAACCCTTTGCAAAATGGATTATGGTATCACAATTAGTAATAGTTATCATATATCCTTTCACCGCTATACCATGAAGAGTTAACATGTAACCTACGATAGAGCAGTATAAAGATCACTGTCAACACAGAGGAACTGCTATACCATGGGGGTTCAAAACAAGAACTATGGTGGAGTGGTATATAGGGGAGTAGTAATAGAGAGAGACCGCCATATTGTGGAGGATCATCAAAGAGCCCGTGGTACAATAGTAGAAAGAATAGAGGAAGACATACCGTGATACTGCTGGAGGGAGAAATAGAGCCCATGGTGGAGTGGTATGCAGTTGAATGGTGAAATAAAGAGAGTTGATAAAGGGCCATTGCGGTACCGCTGGGAGTAGAAATATAGCTTGGGGTAAAATGGTATATATGTGAAGATGATAAAACACACTGTGCCACCATAGTAGAGGACAAAGAAAGGTGTGGTAATATTGTAAGGAAGTCATTGTTGCTGTGATAGTTGTGATTGTCTTATTCCAATTATGTTTTCTCAAGCGACATGAGTTTCTGCCTCTCATGAGAATACAAATAGACCAAAACCGAAAGGTGAGGGATTTTCTAAAGATATAAAAGGAGGAGATAGATAATGAATAGGGGTTTGTGGGTCAGATAGATAAATTTTTTTCCAGAATGTTTTACAGAGTAGAGACCATGATGCAAGTTTAATTTTGAGTAAAATAATGAAAGAATTATGTTTTGGTGGATCCAATTTGGTATCAATTGTTTGTTAAAATTAGTCAATTATCTAATTATCTCCAACTTTGTGTTTTCTGTTTATTCAAGTTGATATATCCAGTATATATTCAATTTATCAAGGCACGTTTGTTGTATCTATGTGATGTGATTATTTGGTTTCTTCAAGAGAGAATTAAATTCCTTTTGGTCAATCACAGTAATCTAGAAATATTATTTGGATTAGTAAGAGGAATTAGATAATTAGGATTGATGTTCTACCTCTAGTAGGGTTTTTCAGTCACTATCTTGTATGTTTATACAAGTTATAAATAGATACCTATGTGCCAAACAGTTTGAATTTACACCAAATAGAAGCAACCTATGAAATACTTTCATTGGACTTCATTTTACCCAACAGTGCACTAGTCTCACCTATTTTATTCATTTAAATTCATTAAATATTTTTCAAACATCTGTTAACTGAACATATTTAATTATACAATTCATACCAAATGTGTTTACATCTTTCCACTTCCAAATTTCCATTTTGGATAGATTGTTTAGAGGAAACACTTATTTCAAATCTTCTTCATGTATATAGGTTTACTCGCATAGGTTTAGCAGAGCCTAAAGAGTAGAAAGTTCAAATTCATTATTTGGCCTTGTACATTAGCTAGAAATGTTGTGAGAGCTTGGCAACCCCTCATGGTTTAAACTTACATTTTTGAGTCCTAATAGTTTGGAAACTCTGCTGGGAAGAAGCTTTAGAAAATTTTGTTCCAGCTTTTCCATTTATAGAGTCAACAAAATTTCACACTTGGAGTGAGGATATTCTACTGGGGAAAATAAAAAATAGTTTCAAAAGAATCATTTTCCTGCTTTTGCAAAGGTAGGTGACTACTCTATTTAAAATTGATAGATAATGAATAGACATTGTGGAACAAGTGATACTTTTCCAAGTTTCTTGTCAACATGTGAGAAGAAGTAAGAAGGCAGCAATCAATAAGAGAGTTGAAGGAATTGAAACAACAAACACTACAATGGAAATGAAAAATACTACAATTGAACCAACAAATACTGCAATTGGGAGTCAAATGTGTTCCAAATGCATAACAAAATAGACCATCCTATAGTGAGAATGACTACACAAATGCCAGCAAACATTGGACACCACAAATGCCACATGATGAAACTAGGAATTTGGCAATGGAGGTAATATATATTATGCACAATATAACATTCATTCACTACAACCATCAAAATAAATTAATTTGTATCCTAAATACCAAGCCCCTCATCAAAATGTGCAAAGAAATTTCATCCTCCATGGGAATGTAAATCAAAACCTCTAGCAAAATGTATATCAGAATCAAGAGTTTGAGGAAGAAGAGGAAACATGTGCAAGTAAGGAATTCAATGATGATATTTCAGATTTAAATGAAGATAAATTTGTTGAGAACCAATCTTTAACCTTGGGAGATGATTGCAAAATTAATGATGTCATTGGGGACACACCATCTGGGGAATACCTCAACAATTATTCATATGATATGGAGGGGAAGCCATTTTTTCACTCTCATAACATTGACAATAATGCATTAGAAGTTGAAATAGAAGAGGATATCATGCCTTCCAATAATGAAGATATGGAGTCTCTCATACATAAAAAAATGTGACAATACATTTTATGAGGGATCCATTGAATATTCAGATTGTGAAGATGATCCTATGGATTTTGATCTGCAACGGGGTGATTCTTGCAGCTCTTATGGAGATCAAGAAGTGGGAGAAATAGTAGAAGATACGGAAGAAGAAACCTATTCACTTAGGAGTGAGCAAGTTTCAGTTTTGTTGACTCTCGAATACCAGAAATGTGCATACAAGGATGATTCTAAAGTTTTTTGTCCGGCCTATATTTTCTTTGATAGTGAAAGTACTGTGTGTAATAATTCATATGACTCTATGTGCATTTCTCAAAGTGATGAAGAAATATTTGAAGCTGATCAAAAATTTGTATCTGTCAAAGCAGAGGTATGTGACTTGAACATGTTTTGTCTATAAGAGAAAGATGATGGTTTGCATATCAATGATGATGAGTGTTCAACATTGATCGATTCAAATATGTATAAGGATAATTGTATGGATCAAAAATATGTGTCACTTCCAACTGGTGGTAGGGAAGAGATGGAAAGCATTTATGATCTGATTGTCTCATAAGATGTGGATGAGACAAAAAATTTAGACTTCAAGAAAAGCATTCATATTTTCAAGTCCCAATACAGTTGCAAGATCATTTAGCAATACATAATAATGAGAAAAATAATGAATTTTCCATTGAATGTGGATACACTTTGTATGATGAAGGTGAAAAAGATTTAGCATATGATAATAGGAATTATGACTTGCATAGTGGTGAAAGGAACATGAGTCAGGTTGAACACAATGATTTTCTGAAATTTTTCAATGACAATAATGTTTAAATGAAGTATACATGTTATTTATATCAAATTGGAAAATTCCTCACCACAATTCCTATTTGATTTGAATCAATTGTAGGAGGAATACTACTAACTGGAAGCTCATCATATATGTAATATCTTTGTACAATCGCTCATTTGAATTGTTTCTATCCACGACACACAAAACATCCACAAACAATAATTTTCTCAAAGTATTCATCCCATGTACTAAAGTCCTAACCTACCTCTTCTTTAGTGCAATCATTTGTTGCATTTGCAGTATCCATTATCATATCCTCTTCCACCCACTATCGTCTACGTGATTTAATAGTTTTAGGTCCACGTCCATGTACATATAGATTGTTCTTTTGCTAGTTGAGAGCTTAGGCTCTACATTTTCTCCAATCTCCATCTAAAATAATCAACAACATGCATTAATTTATGTCAAGATTGGATAATACATTATAAATTTCAATAATACTATGAAAATAGATCGACATATCAAAAAATTCCATTAGATCATTTTTCCTAAATTAAGTCAAAATTTGAGTACCTGATGTCTTGCTTCATTTGTTGTATCCTCATTTGATATGACCCAATCTATTGGCATGGCCTCATCTCACCCCTATAATACACAACATAGTAAATAATGTATAGTACACCAATTATATAATTTCAATGAATATGCTATCCAACACAAAATCTCACTTTAGTCATATATTTGACATATTGATATCATGTTTTGGCTATCCAAATTTTTCAAATTTTCCCTTAATCAGAGAATCATATTTAATCACCATTCTTGTGCATTTTTCACTAATAAGTTTGACCTCAGAGGCCTCATGGACAACAAAATTACTTTATCTCCTCTATGTTGTAGCATTTGTGAATTCATAAACACCTTCCTCCTTTGGTTGAGGTTTCTTTCTCTTCTTACCTCTATTTTATCTACATATTTTGTTGTCTCATCTATTTCCACCCACTTTTGTCTCAGCGCTTTAGTTTTTCTATGTCATCCATGTCATCTCTCCATGGCCTCCTCTATGAATAAAAATTCCACCACAAAATCTTTCACCACACTACCGTTGAGAAGGAAAAATCAACTTGCAGGACTATGGTAAAAACCGCTCTACCGCACCAAGCTAATGGAAGAGCCACAAGAAAACATGGTCACCTAACTACCACATGCCAATGGCAGAAGACTTGCGAGACTACGAGAGTCACCGCAACACCGCTAGGAACAAAAGGAAGACTTGAGTGTTGCAACAGAATCTTTCACCACACTACCATAGAGAATGATGATGCACCTTGCGGGACTGTGGTAAAAACCACTCTACCATACCAAGCTGATGAAGGAGCCATGGGATAGCGGTGGTCACAAAAACAAGGCAAGAGCTGGAATTATTTTCAACACTATAGATCCTGTTATACACAAGAGGGAAAATAGTCACTATACAACAATGATAGGCACTAAATTAGGTGCACTTGACGTCACCTTATACATGCCAAATAGATTACATTTACGGTCAAGAGTCGGTGCTAAAGTTGGCATTAACTAACGCTGACTAAAGCGTTGAGTAATGAATCACAATCAAAAATCTAAAACTTTCCCACGTGAAGGAAGAAATCAGATGATAAGAAAAAGGAAAAATGTCATGCGAAGAAAGAGATCAAGGTGCTACTAGCAACTGATGAGAAATTTGATTTAGTTTGTGACACCATAGGTAAGCTTACAATTTTTTTTCTTGGTTGAATTCGTGATTGTTTACTGCTCTCTGTATTGCATTCGAATTCATGATTCTTTACTGCTCTTTGTATTGCATTTGAATTCATGATTATTTACTGGTTCGTGACCTAGCCAGTCCAGACAACCTCTAAATTGTACCATCATTATAAATTGTAAAACCTTTGAGAAACCAACAAAAATTTTTACCCTACCCATTTGAGCTTTGACTCAAAATATTATAGCACAAAGTGCGGATGCCTCCATATTATTTCCCTAACATGGGTATCACATTAATAGTGAACTGCTTGGAAAATATAGGAATTGGGTCGATTAGTGTTGAGAAACTGCTGAAAATAAATGCAGAAAATGCTTGGTTTTTCCCAATCGTTCCATAGCCACCGATGCCCTGACAAATTTGTGCAAGATTGCATTATGAAAGAGTTTTCATGATAAGGTTATCAACACTAAACAAACCGAGCGAACATATTTTCCGTAGGTTATCAACACTAAGCAAACACATCAAACATATTTTCCCATAAAACAAAATCTTTCATACCACAAACTGGATGAAAAATTTCATACCTGACAATGTGTACTTTGTTTGCCTCCATAGACTAGACAAAAAAAATTTCCCTAGGTCACCTCAAAATATCAAGCAATGGATGGAAGCAAGCATTGTCAACAAACTATGGCCGCAATTAGGTAATTCTTTTTCAATTTATAGATTTGTAAATGTTTCGATTCTTTCTTTGAATTTTACTTTTTAGATTTTTATTTCTAAATTTAAAATAAGAAATATAATTTGAAAATATATATATAGGGACTTGAGACTGAAAAATATAAAGATGAAATGGCTTCAAGATTGGGGGTAGAGGTAGTGAAAAATTGGTTAATGTGGACTGGACAACACTTGCTAGATACATAGAAAAATAATCTCGTAATACCCCTCAAGCATTGCAAAAAAATTAACTAGGTCAAAGGGAATCAGTTGATTCCCCAACCAGTCCTAGATCTTCCAAAATATCCAAGAGGAAATTAGTAAAAATAAACTCTAAGAATGTGGAACAGGGAGTAGATAAATCCACTCCTAGGACACAGACTTCTTCCACCACGCCATGTTTGCAATCTTGCATTGGTAGCTACAATACAAAGATAGAATACAAGGTGGTTTTAGGGGAAGTCTAAATGGTGGATGCTAGGAAAATGTTTGTGAATAGGTTGAAGGAATCATGCCTTAAACGGTTCAAATACCATCTACATTTTCCATTCTCAAAGATACCTATGCACCTAAAAAAGTAGTAATCCATGACATGAGGATGACTTTGGCACAGGTTGGTCTATAAAGGAGATAAAGCTACGAATGTCTCAAAACTGCAAGATATTTCGGTGCAACCAAACAAAGAAGATAGAAAATTCCCTCCTGAGCTAAGGTAGAAAAAAAGGCCAATTGATGTAAGTGTGAAAGTATCGGAAGAGCTTGTAAAAGCATATGAGAATTCTGATGCACAAAGGAATTTTAGTGAGGAGAGTAAGTAGGTATTTGAATTTTCTCGTAAAATTATATCAAATTTATTAAACAATCTTTAAACTTTATTTGTGCATAGCTAAATTGAATTACTATATGTTTCAGGACAAGGCCTCCAAGGATAGGCTTGATAAACTTCATGCCATGCATCGCAGTGGCCAGAAAGGTTTATAGGCCTTGATCTGTACATTTGTAATTATATTTAATATGTTAAATGATATATTTTTTTATTTCCTTGGAAAAGGTAAATGATTGCATATTAATTAGTTTAACTAGTCCATGTGCCATGTTTTTACAGGAAGAGAAATATGGCCACCATCCAAAGCAATTTGAAAATAATATGTTACAAAACAAAAAGTGGAACAATTTTGTAATCTGGATGGAGAACAAGGTATCAATAGTTGAATTTCAATAACTTAGTTGGATATTGTTGTGTTAATATGTCAATTTTCATCTCTTGTTTTGAGTTGTTTATTGGTGTACAAGATGAGTAAATAGAGCTCAAATCTTATGATTACAAGATGATCGTTTATGTTCATGAATAAATAGTAGAAGGATGTAGATGAACTCAATTCATCTGACTTTATGCCTCTTAGTAGGCATTCCTCTTGAATCTGTAATATCAGGTGCTTGAGACTTTCCTATAGCTTTTACCTTTTATTGCCACCTTTCCTCTTCACTGTGAGACTCATCTCCTTTTTCCTTATCTACATTTTTGGCTTCGGCTTCTAATTCATCCCATGTTTTACCTTCCTCCTCTTTAGAATCTTCTTCTTCTTCTTTGTCCTCCTCTGAATCCACAAAAGATTAATCTTTTGAACCTTCCTCATTTGATTCAGATTCCTCTTCTACATCAGAGGGTTCATATCCTTGATCCGACTCTTCTGAATTATCAAAATCAAAATCACTAGCTTCCATATTCAAAAATTCCCAACCAACATCTTCAATAAATTTATCTGGATCATTAGTAATAGTCTTCAAAATTGGCCGCTAGTTCAAGTTCTTTCAACTTTCATAATACTTTATATCCATGGAGTTCAGCCATTCCTTGATGCCATCAAGTGAAGATTGAGGAATGGCATACATGTAGAGTACATCCCACTTGAAGTATTTGAAAACAATATCCATATCAAATTCCTTTTTTCCAAGTCCTACACTCTCAAGGTTAACAATCTCAATCTCACTAATAGCGATTAGTAAGAAAGGTAACTCCACCAAATCTACCAAACAGCTTACCATAGGAACAATAAAAGCAGAGGCTTTGAAAGGAACTCCATGAAAAAAAAGCTCTCTAAATGTTATATCAAACTCTAGTTCAAAATATTTTATATGAGGTTGCTCCTATAGCTCTCTTACTGGCTTGAAAAATCCTTGAAACTTTGCATTGATATTATTTTTGTTGTCCCTCTCTTGTTATTCTTCCTCAATTTCATTAGGATCATACATTGACCTTCTTGGGTCCTTCCTAAATTTTGGACCACATCCATTACCTCCACATAAAACTAGACATCCTTGGTCTTCTTGGTTCCCACACCATGATATGGTTATGCAAATGAAAATGAAGCAAAGTAATCATCTCCTTCTTATTTGGTTGGAAGAATGCATGCTTAATGTTTTGATACATAATATCAGCTCTCTTCTTCTCTCATGGTTGAATACATGCCTTTCATTATGGTGGGCTTCCAGAGTTCCAGTCATCTTTCTTCCTCTTCCACCAAATGCTTGTCTAATCAACACATCTACCAGCTGAATTGCCTTTGTTTTTGAAAGCTAAAGTTTATCCTGAATCACCAGTGTATAGCTCTCTTTACCTTTTCAAAATATTTCATTGCTATAGGGAATTAGTGTCTAATTGATTAACAATCTCAATCTCACTAATAATGATTAATAATTAAGGTAACTCCACCAACACTACCAAAAACTTTATCGTAGGAACAATAAAAGCAAAGGCTTCAAAAGGAACTTCGTGAAAATCAAGCTCTCTAAATGGTACATCAAACTCTAGATAAAAATATTTTAAATGAGGCTGCTCCCATAGCTCTCTTACTCACTTAACAAATCCTTGAAACTCTACATTGATTTTATTTTCCCTATCCCTCTTTTGTTGTTCTTCATCAATTTCATCAAGATCATGCATTCACCTTCTTTCCCCTCCTAAAGTTTGGATCACATCCATTACCTCCGCATAAAATTGGACATCCTTGGTCTTCTTGGTTCCCATGCCATAATATGGTTATTCAAATGAAAATGAAGCAAACTAATCATCTTTCTTCCTCTTCCATGAAAAAAAATCTCTCTAAATGTTATATCAAACTCTAGTTCAAAATATTTTATATGAGGCTTCTCCCATAACTCTCTTACTCGCTTGACAAATCCATGAAACTCTACATTGATTTTGTTTCTCCTATCCCTCTCTTTCTATTCTTCCTCAATTTCATTAGGATCATATATTGACCTTCTTGCCCCTCCTAAAGTATGGACCACATCCATTACCTCCACATAAAATTGGATAGCCTTGATCTTCTTGGTTCCCATGCCATGATATAGTTATGCAAACGAAAATGAAGCAAAGTAATCATCTCCTTCTACGCTGGCTGGAAGAATGCATGCTTAATGTTTTGATACATGATATCAGCTCTCTCTTCTTCTCTCATGGTTGAATAATGAAATCTAGTATGGTGGGCCTCCTGAGTTCCAGTCATCTTTCTTCCTCTTCCACTAGATGTTGGCCTAATCCACACATCTGCCAACCTAATTGCCTTTGTTTTTGAAAGATGAAGTTTCTCCTGAGTCACTAATGTAGATCTCTCTTCCTTTGCAAACTCTTTCGTTGCTACAGATCATATTTGGGATTTAATCATTTGTACCACATAGTTTATGTGCTTTGAATCCTTCCATCTAAAGGAAATTTCCTTAACATAAATACTGCTAGGAATTTCAATGTTGCCATTGTAGTTGGCATTAAATCTAGTACCTGTAACATTGAAAATTATCCTTATATAAGAATTCCCTCCATCTTGTTAATTGTCTTGTAACACTCTTGATGGTGGCTACATGAAATCTAATTTTGATTCCTCTTCTACATCATAGGGTTGGTATCCTTGATTTGACTCTTCTGAATTATCAGAATCAGAATCACTAGCTTCCATATTCAAAAATTCCCAGCCAACATCTTTAATAAATTTATTTGGATCATCAATAATAGTCTTCAAAATTGGTCACCATTTCAAGTTCATTCTTCTTTCATAATACTTTATATCCATGGAGTTCAACCATTCCTTGATCCCATCAAGAAAATATTGAGGAATGGCGTACATGCGCAGTACATATTTCTTCCTCTTCAACCAAATGTTGGTTTGATCCACAAGTCTGCTAGCCTAATTGGCTTTGTTTTTTAAAGCTGTTCAGTTTCTCATGAGTAATCAATATTAGTTGTAACTTTTTTGAAATTTTATTATGGTATGTGCACTTTGATATGATGTAATATGATTATGGTTTCATCTCATATGTTATAATATTAGATATATAATAGAAAAATAAATTATTACATGAAATAATATTAGATATTAAATAATAAATTATTAATATGAAATAATATTAGATATTAAATGTTTTTTTTGTAGAACATGGGTCTTCCAGAAGATCAAGATGATCCTCAACATGATATAGATCCACAAAATATTGTTTATGTCGGTACAGATCACATGGCAGAGGATTTTGACGATGTAGATATAGAAGACATCGAGGCAGATGAAAATGATGATGACAATGACGGTGATGATGATGATGACGATGATGATGATGATGATGATGATGATGATGATGATGATGATGATGATGATGATGTTCACGATGGTTATGAGACAATTGGTGGTAGTAACCAGTGACATTCATGATCATATAGACTACATCATGGATCGCTGTTGATATATCATTATGGTGAATCTTTTCATGGCCTATAGTACTATATTATTGAGTTGTATCATATTGACATTCTTGGGAAAATGTTTTCATCTCAGATAACCATCTAAGATCTGTAGTGACTTTGATAACTTTAATTTCAATAGATTACCTCAAAAACATGTACAACTATATCACAAAGTGAAATTAGACACAATTTGTTTCCCACATTAATCCTTCTGAGAGAAACTTATGTAAATTCAGTTTCAACAAAAAACATTAATAGATTCTAACCAAGAAACATGAAACATGAAAGATGGAACAGAACACATAGATTTACATGGAGAAAACCCTTTTGGGTAAAAAATCCCACACTCCAAAAGCCCAAATTGCCATTGTATTATTCATGCAACAAAACTGCTACAAATACAACTCAGGCACTAAGCCTTTATAGAGATTACATCTTGTTTCATTCTGGAGACAAATTGAACAACACAACCCCTTATACAATCTTCACACTATTACAATACTATAATACAACATATAGTATAGATCTTATCTCTCATGGATCTCTCATAAACCTCTTAGTCAATTAAAACCTTCACACTATTACAATACTCTAACATAGTATACAGAGCAGATTCATAGAGAGAGGTTTCACAATCAATCCACACAAAGAGAACAGAGTTGCCTCCTTGGAAACAACATAAACATCCTCTCCTTCTCACATCATCAAACCCGTTACTATTGTAGTATGTTACAATGTATAGAAACTTCCACAATCGATTCATTCTCTATACGACTAGTCTTTTGATCTTCCAATGGTCACACCAGTCTAACTGTCGATGGTTCACATTCTTCTTTTTCCATTCATCCATGAAAAACCACATAGAATAGTTATTTGGTCAGCCAAGTCAACGTCCTCTATCTGGCCAGACAAATACAAACACCCACCACTCTACCACAATGAAGACATAACACCCTCGCAGTGTGGTGATGACTACACCGCACCACCACAACATCCCTCTGCTGCGCCATCACTCATCGTCCAATAGACCCCTGAGGTAAGGTGGTATACCATGTTACCACTCAATAGGTGTGAATCCCTCACAGTATGGTAGTATACACTGCACAACCATGACCTAGATTGGATACATCCATGACACAGTGGTATCAGCACACAACCGTCAGACGAACTGCCCCACACTACTGCACCTCTATATGCAGACACTCATGGTATTGTAGTATCACCATGCTAGCATTAGACAATCACAAGGATCTTGTGGTATGGAGGTAACCACACTACCACTCCCTAGTGAAAAGACATATGCGGTATGGCGGTATCCACCGCACTACCGCTACATGATCAGAGAACTCCTGCAGTATAGAGGTAAACTATGCTACCACCAAGCATGATGATGGACTTTGCAGTATAGTGGTAACACCACCCAACCAATCCTCATCTGGAAGACACCCGCAGTAAGGTGGTAAACTGTGCAACCACACCACTTCTAAAAACTCCCAATGATAATGAGGTAAAGGCATGAACTGAAAGAGAATTTGTCAATTCCTTAACAAAGGTTCAAGCCAGCAAGTTCAAGCACATATTCCAACAATATCCCACTTGATGAATACTTGCTGGCTTCCTCCAGACTTCAATATTATTGAAGATCATAGGCCCCAAGACCCATCAAACTAGCACACAATTCAGACCCTATTTAACAGCATTCAAGATACCCAACCAACAAGTTTACATAGATAACAATCTACCAGACAATTTGTAACAAAAATAAGTATCCAATTGCAACTAACTATCCAGCATTATAACCAATGATAGTCATCCATGAAACCACATAGATCTCAAACATGCTCTCATGCTCCACCGAGACTTCTGCAACAACATCTAATATTTCCACCATTCAGGCAACAATCCCTATCATCCTCCAACATGCCACCTATGGAAGAAAGTTACAAGCCAGGGTGAATATGCACCAATCCAACAAACACAAGCAAAATATCCTAGTGATATCAATAACAAGATACTTCCATCACTCCAGAAAAAAAGATAAAAACATCAACTAGAACAATCAGATATACTGCTTATATCCAACTGATAAACCCACGTGTCTGAAAATAATACCCACAACAAGTGCTAGTACATCCAATCATCCATACCTTCAAGGTATCCACATTAGTAAACTCATGCCAGCAGCACAACCAACCCATCGACCGTAGATACAAGCACCATGTGCCAACTAGTCAAAGAAGACCAAACACACCCAAGTACTCCCATTGCATAGGTAATGCCAAATCTAAAATATCAACGGCATAACAAGTCTACCAATTTCAGCACATAGAAAATGTAACCATGTAGTACTAAGGAAAATTTCACAATGATATGCACAACCTTCAACAAACTCCTACAAGAAACATTTCTCTCAACAGTCTTCCAAAGTTCTTCCAAGTTCTTCAACACCCAACATAGAAAAAGATAAAGAACCTCCAAGTTGCCACTCAAAAACATGAGTGAAAACACATGACCACAAGATAGTGATCACTAGAGCTCTAACCAAATCTCAAAGCTTGATGTAAAATGAAATCAAACTTCCAAGAATACAACTAAGACCATAGAGATAAATTTTGCACAACATATATCTATAGAACATCCTCCTACTTACACCTCTAAAAGCCAACTATGTCAAGTATGATCTCCTTCAAAGCCCGAAGGAAAAATCCTTAACAACATCCAAGTGTTCAACCTCTAAGAGAAAACACAACAAATGAATGTAAGCCTCTCAAAGAATATCAAACCATTCATTTCCCATATCAAGAAATCAGCCCATAAATCATCTGGACTACCTGTTCTCATCAATAAATAATATAACAAAAAATCTCAAGGAGATAAACCATGCTTTCCATTTTCCACTATGAATCCTCTAGAACCATTAAATAGCAATTCAAGATCCATATCATGAAAGAAAGCATAAAACACATCTGAAAGATATAATGGGCAAATACCTCTGAAATAGACTTCACTGCTGAGAAGACCGAGAGATAAGAAAAGAGAATGCTCCTCCAAGATATACAAGCCACCATGACTTACCCAAGAGAAATCCACTCATAGGTCTTTATTGAACTCACGTTCAATCAAGGTGTAGGCTCCTCAAACTTTCTACTAGAAAATTCAAAAAGAGTAATCATTCAATACACTTCTCTTATCTCAAGAGAAATTCAGCCTCACCTTATTCTCTATGTATCCATGAGCACCTACAAAAAATCACCTCATGCCAAACTCTAAATGCACCACAAAAACATCATGAAGTATCAGGCAAATGATCAATGCACCCAAAACACAAAGAATATACCGAGATCAATTTCAATGATCCAACTACAGAAATAGGAACATAACATGACATCATGACCCTTTTATTCCCTCTTAGGAAATACCATGCTTCAAGTGAAGAAACCAAAGTCTCAAGAGAAACACTCAATGTCAAATCTCCAATGTAAAAGAAAGAGTATACCATGACATAAAAAAACCAAGCTCTAAACCAACATCACATGTCAAGCACCATCAATGCCTCAAACCAAAGAACAAACAAGTCCTCCATGGTTTCAAAATGCTAACCATCTTCAAATAGTGTCCCTGCAAATTCAAAAGAACCATTCTGCAGCAAGAGGATCAAAGAGTTCCTCCTAGTAACATCTGCAAACTAAAGAAGACAAATTTTAACAGTGATACCGAGCTTTCCAAACATCATGACCAACAATCTCCAAAATTGAAAAAGAAAATTTAGGTCCACAAACATATAACTGTATTGCTAGTTATCCCGAGTGAAACCAAGATCTCATAAGTAAGGAGATTCACCATGCTACAAGACTCCATAATTCACTTTTCATCCATACTTTTACCTCGAAGAAACCACACCAATGCACAAGTGACCATAGACAAGGCCAGATTACAAGTCTACATAAACACTAAATCAAATCACGTGGATATAGAAAATCCACTTCTAGGTTATCCCACTACAAAGATATGGGTAAAGGCAACCCACAACATTGCACAACCTATAGATCCAATTAATGAAACATGAAGACTCACAATCACATCAATGTATTGCACAATAAGAGGTCTCACAAGAGATCAAACATGTAGACACCCTGACTCAAAACACAAAATCAAGTATAGATCTAATTTTCCAATAATGTCCACACCAAGCACCAAAGTCTAGGAATCCATCAAGCATTACCATAGAACGATGAGTGACTAATCACATACCAAACATTTCTACGTAGAAAAAAAAATACACCTTCTCTCATCATGCACAAAGAATGCAAGTAGACCTACAACTATCTCATCTAGTAGCACGTTGAGGAAGTAGGAGTCTAGAAAATATCTCTTCAACAGATCCACAAAACAACAAGTTTTGTTGACCATGTAAAACCTACAAAACCATAAAAACATGCAAGTACAATATATCCTAAAAAAAACAAGAACAAAAATTCAAGAACTCCAAAACCACCAGTATGTACATGCATCTGAGAAAGAGATAGGCTATTTCAAAAGCTTTCAAATCATCTAATGATTAACTCTATAGCCTTTATGCATTCGAGGTTAACAGAAAACAATGCCTTCCAACACTGGGAAACACCACCCAACATAAGCACTCTCTTCCATGGCTAAGAAAAAATCCACACCTCTCCATATTACTAAGTAGTCTCTCACACAGACACCCAATATGAAATATTTATGGCTACATAGCCACGAAGCAAAGAAATCCACCTCATACATTAAGGTTATACTATTCCCAACTAGGATCACAACAATTCAACATGACCAATTTTATTGTCTCCACCTACACCATCCTTCAAGTTGCATGTTGTATCTATATACCACAAGACTTCCACTCACTAAAGGATCAAATCATCAGTCAATTCCTCCAGGTTTCCTCAAGCCTAATAGACTAAGAAATCTTCACAGGAGAAATACCCAAAAACAACAACCAAAAGAAGGCTTTGATACCACTTGTAGGTATCAAGAAAGACCTTGACCTCCCTTTACCTAATCTGATACCACTTGTTGGTATTAGGAAAGTCCTTGACCTCCCTTAACCAGCTCTGATACCACTTGTTGGTATCAGGAAAGACCTTGACCTCCCTTTACTAGATCTGATACCACTTGTTGGTATCAAGAAAGAGCTTAACCTCCCTTTACTAGCTCTGATACCACTTGTTGGGAAAACTTTGTCACCTCAGATAGGCATCTAAGATCTGTAGTGCCTTCGGTAACTTTAATTTCAATAGATTACCTCAAAAACACATACAACTATCTCACAAAGCGAAATCAGACACAGTTCATTTCCTACATTAATCCTTCTGAGAGAAACTTATGTAAATTCAGTTTCAACAAGAAACATTAATAGATTCTAACCAAGAAACATGAAATATGAAAGATGGAAAAAAACACACAGATTTACGTGAGGAAAACCCTTTCGGGTAAAAAAACCCCCTCCAAAAGTCCAGATTGTCATAGTATTATTCATGCAACAAAACCACTACAAATACAACTCATGCACTAAGCCTTTATAGAGATTACATCTTGTTTCATTCTAGAGACAAACTGAATAGCACAACCCCTTATACGATCTTCACACTATTACAATACTATAATACAACATACAATATAGATCTTATCTCTCATGAATCTTTGATCAATCTCTCAGTCAATTACAACCTTCAAACTATTACAATACTCTAACATAGTATACAGAGTAGATTCATAGAGAGAGGTTTCATAATCAATCCACACACAGAGAATGGAGTTACCTCCTTTAGAATAGCATAACCATCCTCTCCTTCTCACATCATCAAACTCGTTACTGTTCCAGTACATTATAATGTATAGAAACTTCCACGATCAATTCATTCTTTGTACAACCAGTTTGTTGCTCTTCCAACGGTAGCACCAGTCTAACTATTAACAGTTGACATTCTACCTTTTCCATTTGTCCATGACCAACCACAAAGGACATTCATGTGGTTAAATAGGTCAACGTCCTTTGTCCACCCAGACAAATACAAATCCCCACCACTCTATCACAGCCAAGACATAATACCCTCGCGGTGTGGTAGTGACTACAACGCACCACCGCAGGCTCCTTCTACAATGCCATCGCTCATCATCCAACAAACCCGCAGGGTAAGGCAGTGTACCACGCTACTACTCAACAGGTGTGAAGCCCTCATGATGTGGTGGTATACACCGCATAATTGTGACTTGGCTTGGACACACCAGGGGGATGGCGGTATCAACACACAACCATCAAATGGACTACCCCACGCTACCGCACCTATGTATGCAGAAACTCACAGTATGGCAGTATCACCACTCTACCATCAAATAGTCACAATGCTCTCATAGTATGGTGGTAACTGCACTACCACTCCCCAGTGCAAATATATCAGTGGTATGGCAGTGTCCACCATACTACTACTACACGATTAGAGAACTCCTGCGATACAGAGGTAAACCGCACTACTGCCAAGCAGGATGAAGGAATCCATGGTATAGCGGTAACATTGCCCAGCTTCTCCTCAACCGAAAGAGACCCATGGTAAGGCAGTTTACCATGCAACCGCGCCACTTCTGAAAACTCCCTATGGTAACGAGGTAAAGGCATGAACTGAAAGAGAATTTTTCAAGTCCTTAACAAAGGTTCAAGCCAACAAGTTGAGACACATATTCCAAAAAAATTGTATCATTTTCACTATATCATTTGGACATGTATCATCTTGAATTTTATCAATTTGAGTTACATAATTTATAAAAAAAATTTATATCATTTGTACATGTATCATTTTGACATGTTTTTGATGTACTGGCATATTTGACTTTCACCTATTTTAGTTATATATGATGATGATCTTATCATTATTGACTTGTCAATTTATATATATTAAATGTGGTCGATAATTTTTGGATGGATATTTATTATGTTTGATGATTTTAATTTACTACTCAAGATGGATGTTGTAAAATTCAATTAAATTATAGATATTTTACTCACTTGTTTTCATTATAGATGATGATCATGTTACAATAATAGTTTAGGCGGTGATGAAAGGAAAAATTAATGCTTGAGACCTCCAGAATGTAATTGAAAAAATCAAATAATTGTTAAGCTCTTTTGGTTGGTAATGACATTGAACAATAGATGTACTTTTTTATCCTTACAAGCAATACAAATTTTTTATGTTATCGACCCAGAAAAATAAAATTTATCATGTTATCTAGTCATATGAGTTAAATTAATAAATTACTTACTCTATAATCATATGAGTGATTTAAGAGGCATGATATATTTAACTAATTAAATTGAAATAAAATATATTAAATTAATAAATGGAAACAAAACAAGAAGCATTTTTAGAAGAAAAAAAGGAAGAAACAATGGAAGCCAAACTAGAAGCAAACTAGAAGCAATCTTCAAAGAAAAATTGGAAGAAAAATCATAAACAAACTTGGATGCAAAACTTGAAGCAAAACCAGAAGCAACCGTGGAAGCAAAACCGGAAGCAAAACTGGAAGCCAAATTGGAAACAAAATCGGAAGCAAACATGGAAGAAAATATGGAAGCAAACCGAGAAGCAAAATTGGAAGTAAAATTAGAAGCAAAACCATAAGCAAAACCAGAAGCAAAATTGGAAGCAAAGTTGGAAGCAAAACTGGAAGTAAAAGTGGAAGCACAACCATAAGAAAAATTGGAAGAAAACCTCAAAGCAAAATTGGAAGCAAAACTAGAAGCAAAAATGGGAGTAGACATAGAAGTAAAATCAGAAGCTAAATTGGGTGCCAATTTTGGCGCTATTTCTAGCGCTATTTTAGGTGATTGAAGAGGCACTAGTTCCTGACACTATTTTGGGTGCTAACATGGACACTGTGATTTCCCAATGCTACCTATGGCGCTAAGTCTGGCGCAATGGTCAGCACACAAGTTGGTGTCAAGAAGACCATGCTTGTTTGCATTGAGTTTAGTGCCAACAAAATCACCTGATTCATGGATTGAAATACACTAAAATCTGACACTATTTTAGGTGCTATTTTCTTGTTTTGCTATAGTGAAAGGTGTCCCATTATCTAAGATAATGGCTTCAAGAACACCGTATCAGAAAATGAGGTAATTCAAGGTGAACTTAGATATCTTATTTCCAGTTATGTAGGTCATTGGAATGGCTTTGACCCACTTTGGAAAGTACTATGTGGGAGTGATGATGAATATATGGACATTGGATGAGGCGGGGGCGATTTTATCGATGAGATCGAGCCCCCACAGTGAGAAGGGCCAAGGTGTGATAATGAGGTGGAGATCTTGAGCTAGTGCATGGATAAGGTCCCCATGTTGCTGACACTGCAAACATCTATTGACAAAGTTATGAGCTTCTCCTTCCATCATGGGCCAATATTATTCGATACTCAAAAATTTACTAGCCAAAGTCATATCGCTTGAGTGTGAACCAAAATTTTTGTTTTTTACCTCGGTTAAACCAAACAGGGCTTCCTCAAGATTTAGGCAACATAATAAGGTCCCTTTGATGCTCTTACAATAGACGATT
Organism: Sequoiadendron giganteum; assembly: GCA_007115665.2. Classification (NCBI taxonomy): domain Eukaryota; kingdom Viridiplantae; phylum Streptophyta; class Pinopsida; order Cupressales; family Cupressaceae; genus Sequoiadendron; species Sequoiadendron giganteum. Next base: position 664,585,285 of record CM021102.1, read on the forward strand.
TCTCCTAAGATGACAAAACGTGAAGAAATTTTGACAAAATCTCTCTTGAGGTTGGGGGTTATGTCAGCAAGCAAGGATCCTATTCTCAAGTAGGTGTAGATTTCATGGTACTATGGATCACCGGGACCAATGATTTCACACACGAATTCAGACTTTGGCACCTCGAATTCTAGGATGAGAAGCTGCTCTACAAGGAATTCTTATTTTGGGATGTTATGCACCTGAGTTCCAAGAGTGATCCAACTGTAGCCATTGCTTTTGTTGATCTATTGTTTGCTCTATGTAGCTATTCAAATGTAATATCAATGAATGACTCTTTGAGGATCTCCACTAGTTTCTTGTATGGAATCAATTTATCATCCTTTGTCTAATATTCATTATTTACTTGATTGATTATGAGCTAAGAATCTCCATACACCTTAAGAGCCATAATCTGCCTTTGTGCAACAATTGTTAATCCTATAACGACAGCCTCATATTCGGCGATGTTGTTTGTGCTGGAAAAGGACAACTTATAAGATTTGGGTATGCAATCATGTTGTGGCATTATGAAGAAGATTCTATCACCTGACCTATGTTGTGTGTGAGATCCATCAAAGTAAATTTTCCAGTGGTTTGCTACGTTTATGTTGAGGATGGATTTGTCGAGGAACTCTGATACCAATGGATTATTGACATACATCAGTGCTTCTTCCAGCTAGTCTATAATTGCTTGTACCTTAATGGCCTTGCACTCTACATATTCAATATCATGCTATGTTAGGATCATAACCCACTTAGTTTTCCTTCCTGTGAGAGTTTCTTTGGAAATTAGGTACTTGAGAGGGTCTATTTTTGCGATTAGCTTGATCTGATGAGCCATCATGTAGTGTCTGAACTTTTGAGCTGAAAATATAACTGTTAGACAAGAATTTTCAATAGGTACAGTTTATCTCATGTCCTACCATGGTTTTTCTAGTCCTCTCCCTTCCCTTTTCATCATGTTGGGCTAAGCGAGCATCGAGAGCCACCGTTGTTGCTGAGATGTATAGGATTAATGGTTTTCCTAGGATTGGCGGCATCAGTATTGGTGGCATGAGTAGGTATTCCTTGATATTTTTAAATTCTTGGTCGCACTTGTCATCCCACTTGTATGCTACCCCCTAGGTATGTGCAAGATCATCATGGAAAAAATAGGCCCTTAAGTGGCAATAAAAATTTAGAACATCAAAGTTAGACAACTTGACGTAAAATTTTGAATAAGTTAGCTATATTATTTCAAAATGTAGAAATAGAATTTGTAGAAAATTGAATGTAGTTTCTAAACTACTAGACCTTTATTTATTTATTTTTAAATCTATTTGGTAAAAAATTGAAATTTCAATGCAGTAGTACTTAAATTTCAAGGTAAAAATAAGAAGTAGGTGTTTGTCTGACCATGCTAACCATAATAAAATGATAATATGTTTTTATAATATTTTAGATATAAGTAGAGGACTCATGTCCTGATGTGATGCATATTTGTTTATAATTTTTTTCCAAGTAAATAATTAATTATGATTTTTAATTACAACTTTTAAAAAATATAAAAGCTTGTTTGTCTAACCACATTAACTTGGTCAAAACTTTATGAAATTCAATTTTTTTTTTTGAATCCTATAGTATGCAAAACATATAATGTGACACATGTTTTGGATTCAAAAAAAGTGATACCATTTGAAAGTTATAGATGTTTTTCAATTAGCCTATCAATTAGGACTTTATTCGTAATTCTAATAAAAAATAAATAATAATTATTTATTAAATTCAAAGTAAAGCATAATTTATATTGTTGGAAAGCTGAGAATCTCCTCTAAAAACCCTTTTCATTTCATCAATTTTGGGTAAAAAATAGGTCGTCAGCCACATGGACCATCAAATCACTTATATATCGCCACTTTTTGGCCCATCATGATCCTGCACATAACCCCCTTGTCGATTAGATGAGAATATGGGATTTTTCTATCTACCAGCTATGTTATGAATTTACAAATAGAGTGGAGCCTTCCTTGTAGACCTCTTAGCTTCTATAACGTCCCGGTTGCTTCCATTTCGAGAATTTCCTTGAATTTGGCGAGATATACCTTGATTCCTCTCATTGATATGATATATCCTAGGAGCTTGCTTGATTGCACTCCAGAGACACACTTCTTTGGGTTGAGGTATACCTTGTACTTTTCCAACCTGTCAAAAATAGAACTCAAATTTGATATGTGGTCTCATATTTTTCTTGATTTAGCCAATATATCATCCACGTAGTCTTCCATTGTCTTATGAATCATGTCGTGAAATATCATTGCCATGGCTCTCTAATATGTTGCTCCTGCATTCTTTAGTCCAAATGACATCATATTCCAATAGTAGGTCCCCCATGGACATGTGAATGTTGTCTTGTACTGGTCCTCCTTTTCTATCATGATCTAATTATATCTAGAAAACCCATCCATTAGTGATAGCATCTTGTGTCCAGCCATCATATCCACTATCATGTCAATGTTGGGTAGTGGAAAGTCATCCTTGGGACATGCCTTGTTCAAGTATTTGAAATTGGTGCAGATGTAGATGCCCCCAGTGGGCTTTGAAATAGGTACCAGGTTAGAAACCCATTCTGGATAATCAATCGGGCATATGAACCCTACATCCAAGAGCTTCTACAATTCCATTTTGACTAGCGAGGCTATTTGGAGGTGCATTTTTTTGAGCTTTTATCTCACAAGTTTTTCCTCATGATATATAGCCAAGTGATGAACTACTACCTTTGGATAGAGTCTAGGCATGTCAAGATAAGTCCATGCAAAATTTACCTTTATTTCTTTCAAGAATGTAGCTAAGAGCTCTTGTTCTTCTAAGAGAAGTGATTCAGTATAGAAAGTTATGTGTGGTAGCTCCTCTGTTCCCAAGTTGATAGGATTGCATTGTTCTGCTAAGACCGTTGATTTTTCTTGATGAAGTACAGTGAAGAGAAGATTGAATCCTTCACCCTATGGTGCCTCAAAGAGGTTTTCACCATTGGATGTGTCCTTTATTTTTATTATTTTGGGGTTTGAGAGTGCCACAGAGTGGTTTTCACTCAAGGACCTTGAGATTATTCTCAATTTCTCACTTTTGTGGTTGAAGGATTCAATCATCTCACCATAATAGGCTTAAGTGTCCAATGTGATGTCAAATCCCACCTTATGATCTCCATATGGTACTGTATCCCTCAGTCCCATGAACTTTGAGAGTGCCTCATCATTTTTTAATGTGTCCAAAATTGGTGGTCCTCGTTGGTCATAATCGATGAGTTGGGGGCAAACCAAGTTTATTTCGTGGGTTTGGTGGTCTGAATCAAAGGATAAGGTACTAATCATGATTATGGAGAAGTCTTTGAACAACATAGGTACATCAATAATGGGATCCTCGTCAACTCTACTACTACACACATTAGTGATGTCAAAGGTGAAGTTATCTAAGGGCAGACCTATTGATACGAGTAATTGTAGGATGGCTGTTGATAGATGAGGGGGTTTCCTAACTATATTAACTAGGGGAACTCTTCCACGTATGGTTACACTTGGAGGGGTACACCCAAGTCCAAGAATTTTTATTCATTTCTCAACAATGATAGGTTCCTGATGACCATTTTTATTCTTTCCCAGACTTCCATTTTTGTTATAGCCCATACCCAACATTAACTAAAGTCCTCTATTTGCATCATCCATAGGAAGGTTTGGTATGGGTCTTTCATCTTGATAGATGAGAGTTGATACGTCTTACTTTTCCACCATTTCTTGGCCTATATCTCCCCATCTCCTGAATCGAGAAGGATCCACCCTCAAATTTTGAGTTGTTATATTGGCGGGTTGTGGTTGTCCATGAGATTTGGGGGATTGAGGTAACTCTCCGACAATAAAGTCTCCCTTCTTCATTTTTTTATTTTCCACACACATTGTCTTGGATTATAAGCTTGATATCAGATATGTCAGGGATGGTGAGTATCTTTGTCCGAGAAGTGGAGGCAATGTTGGATGGGTTGATATAAGGAGTAGAGGGGCCTTCATCATTCTTCAGGACTTGGGGAACTTTATAGTACTTGGCTTCCAGGTTCTTGTAATAGGCAAAGGGTTCAGGATCACCATAGATTGTGACCTCTTGGTTTTGGTAGGAAAACTTGACACATTGGTGGAAAGTTGATACAACTGTTTTCATGTCGTAGATCCACTGCCATCCCAAGAGGATGTTATATGGTAGATCAAGATCAAGCACTTGATAGGTGGTTTCCATAACAACTAGCCCTAATTGAATAGAGAGTTGTATAGTGCCATGAGACACTCTTTCTTGATCATTGTAAGCCTTGATTGTGATGCCCTTACCTTTTTCAATAGAATCTCAGAGATTCCCATATTCTTTATAAGCTTAAGTGAACAAATGTTGAGGCCTGCACCCCCATCCACCAAGACCCTTTTGACCTTATTTTTGTGAACCAAGACTTCAAGATGGATTCCATGGTTATGAGATGGTTGGGAGGGGAATTCTTGATCAAAAAATGTGAGGATATTCAAAGTGGTCATGTTACCGACCATAGCTTGGAATTGCTATGTATCAAGGTTGGTGGAGATGGTAGATGAAGCCAATGCTTCCTCAAGGATTTCTTTGTGGGCAACTAAAATCTTCAGTAACTCCATGATGTAGATTTGAGCAAGGGTTCTTTTGAACTGGTCAAGGACAATGTAACCATTAGGGATGGCTTTATGATTTGAGGTGGAGGTCTTAGATGGTTGTGATGCCCCAGCTATGGTGAGCTTGCCACCATGTGTGGTGACTCCACAATCAGTGTTGGCACCCTTGATGCTAACAAAAGTGAAGATTTCATCAAGGCATGTGAAAAATCCTTTGTACACATGGCTCATATTGCCATAATTTTTCTTGACTTTGTTGTTTCCATGGTTGTTATCGAGCATTAGATTCATGTATATTTTCAGATCTTGATTACTAGTCGGTTGCTCAACATTTATAACTTTATCATCAATGAGGTCTTGCATAACATTTTTTTAGTTTCATGTAGTTGGTTGTTGTATGTCCCTTGAGCTTATGATAATCACACAGAAAATTTTCATTGTACAAGGGTGGTTTCACTTGGGGCTTTTGGTAATTATCATAAGTGGGGATTTTGATGAGGTTCTCATTGACCAACTTCTTCATGATGGATTCGATTGATTCCCCAAGAGTTGTGAATTTTCTCTTGGGGGGATACTTGTTTTGCAAAGGTGGTCCTCCTTGATTATTGAGGTTTTTGACATGATTGTGGTGTGGTTGTTGGGTTACCGCATTTTCTTGCGCATTATTACATTTATTTTTCTATAGTTGATGATGTGTTTGGACATTTTTCCTTGGACCACTGATGATGACCTTTGCATCGACCACTCCATCATTGGTGACATTCTTAATTTTCATCCATGTGCGAGGTTTCTCATTATAGCTTGTGGATGGGTGACTATATTGATGTTTAGGATATGTAGGTGTTCCCCCTTGTGGAATAAGGTCCCTTTCGATGTTGAGAGCCTTGGTGATTAATTATTCATATGTGGTGATGCACTACATCTTCAAATAAAATGTCAAGTTTTTGTCCATATTTGCAATGATAGTGCCAATTTGTTGCTCCTTTGGCATGGGCCACTTGCTCCGATTGGCCTTGGATTACCATTGTTGTAGGAAGGAGGTGAATGATTCCTCTTTTCCTTGTTTGAGTGTCGATGTTCAATGCATAGTTTTTGAGGAATGTGTCTACGATTTCTTGGAATATTTTGATGCCCGTAGGTAGACGAGAGAACCATTCCATGGTGGGACCAACCAAGCTTTGAGGAAATAGCCGCACTAGATATGTATCATTGTAAGTGACTTCCATTCAATGTACCTGGAATTCCTTGATATGATCTTCAAGGTTTCCCAACCCACAATATTTGTCAAATTTGGGGATTTTGAATCCCTTTGGGAATGATATCATTGCAAGGCTCCTATCAAAAGGATAGGGACATAGATTGTCATGTTTCCTTGTTGTGAGAGCATTTTTATTTGTGTCATCCCATTGTCTTATGGATTAGGAGGTGGCATGAATGTTTTTTGAGGAGGTGGGGTGTTTGATTAATGAGTGGGGTATTGGTGGGGCTTTGTTAAAATCTTTAATGTTTGTTGTTGGTCATGCTCTTTTTGTGCTGAAAAATCTTGTTGGTGGGCTTGTTATTGAGCCACTAGCTGTTGTGCTTGGTAATTTTGCGGGGATTTTTGATAGGCTTGTTGTTGGACTACTTGTAACTGTATCTGATATTGAGTTTTAACTTGCACTTATTGAGCTTGATACTAAGCTTGGGCTTGAGCATGCTCTTGTTGGGCTACTTCTATAGCTTGTGCGGCTTGAGCTTCTTGTGCAGCTTGGGCTTGAGCAACCTGTTGTGTCTATTTTGCTTGTTGCACTTCCTATTGTTCTTGTTAGGCAGCTAACTATGTAGCTTGTTGATTTTCGATCCGTTGGAGTGCCTTTTGGTAGGTGGCTTGTCATGTTGCTTGCGACATGATGCTAAATGAATTTTTCATGCTGGGTCTTGGAGGTGGTGGTGGTGGATTGAGAATGGTGTTGACCATTTTGATGAGTGGAAAAATCATGTTGACTATCAGGGTTTGACTGGTAAATTGTGTGGTTGAGATGCTTGGCCCTTGGGAAACCATGCTTTGATAGATTTGAGGAATGGTGGATATGTTGATTGTTGGGGTTGTTTGGATAGTTTGCACCTATTATTCTGATATCGATGGCATGACAAGAGGATTTGGTATGATGCTTTGATTCATCATAGAGGTGTTGCTTTGATTTGGTTGATTGATGGTGGGTAAACAAGGAAGTCCCGACCCAAAGGGTGATGTGGATGTAAGTGGTAAAGGTGGAATGGTGGAAAGATGGGTGATGCATTTCCTTGAAGAGATGATGATGAGGGATCAAAGACTCCCCTTGCTCCAAAAAAATTGCCTTCTCCTTGTGAGATCATACGGAGAGAGGTTTTTGTGTCAGGAGGACAAGTTGGTGTTGCATGGAATGAGGATGAATTGGTATGATTATGAAATGTGAGTAGAACATATCGGTGTAATGGATTTACTAGGATAGATTGGCCCAATATGGTGTTTGCATCCAATTCTTGGTTATTCACAAGGGTATGTGCTTTGAGTGCATGAATCAATGACCTTCCCTTGCTAATAATTGGTGGGGTCAGAGTGATGGATGATGTGATTTGTGGGATGCTTTGAGTGATGCTTTGATATGGATTCATGGGTGGGATTGGAGGCATGATCTCAAGAGGTTTCTCCACAAGGGTGCTTATGTCATAGTTAGAAGGGAGTTTAGCCCCTTCCTTGGCCAATTCAAGCATGCATTGGGAGGGATATAACCTCATCATGGCATTAAAAATTCGAATATTTTCAAGATTTTGCACCATCTCAAGGATTTCATCTTGCCCCATTCCTAAGACATTGTTGGTGATGTCATCCACTTGACCTTCCTCTTAAGGATTTGGAGGAGGATTTATTGGGAGGTCAATGGATATTGTAGGGTTGAATTTTGTTTTAGTATGACTGAGATCACTCAAAGTGGATGTTTGTTTGTTTTGCTCCATGTTTTCCTTATATTGAGATCGATTTTGAACCATAAAATAGGGATCAATTTTTAGGAATGTAAGAGATGAACCTCTAACACCTTAGATTGGTCTAAACTTTAGGCTCAAAGAAGAGAATGCAAATTTTCTTTAAGGATCAAAGAATGGGGATGAGATACACAGAGGATGGATGGTGTGGATGATTTAACCCTTGAGAAGTATTGGAAGAGATACTAGACTTTAAAATGTGATTTGATTTGATTTGGATAGTAAACTTGTAAACTCTATGAGGTTGGATGTTGCCCTAGAGTATATTCGCACACAAGATGATAATTTGACTAAAGGTGTAAAGAAGGATTCATCAAGATGCCCCTAGTCAAACAAGATGATTTTGGATAATGAAATCCTTGACCCCAAGATGTTGTATTTTATCAAGGGGTAAATTTGTTCACAAGGATTGATAATTTGATCAAATATGTGGAGAAGGATTCATCTACACATATAGATAACCAAACAAAATGATTTTGATTTTCCAAAAGTCTAGTATGGATGATATTTTATTTTGATGCTTGAGGGATAAATGAAAATGTTAATTTTGATCCTAGATTTAAACCTAGATAAAAATCCTTTTTCCAGGACCTTAGTTTTGAAGAACATGCAATACTTCTTATGTGAGAAGGGTAATCCCATAATAGTGGTTTACAATTTTTGATCAAACTGGACACTCAAATTATTAGTTTTAACTAAATATTCACATTCAAGCACCTATAGTGGCTAAACCGTGAGGAATTTGAAGATGATGGAAAGTAGAGTCTCGTCAAATTTTTTCTATAGATTCTAAAAATATTTTTTTCAAAATTTTTGGAATCAGATTGCACTTCTTTTTCCATCTCCCACAAAAATTGGTTTTTTTCAGAAAATAAAATTTTTAAAATGTGACGCACACCGTATAACACATAATTTTTTTTCCATGAAGGATAAAATTCTAATTATTTATAATTTAGATTTCTAACTCTGATATCTATTGCTTCCACTTCATTAGATAGTTTTTTATTCAATATATTTTCTTTAATCAAGTTTCGAAGTCAAACCAATTACAATTCAGACATAGCGCTACCATATAACGCGTAACTTTTTTTGTATATATCGAAATTCAATTTTATTTTTTTAGTTGGATCAAGGACTTCAATATCTAGTGCACTCGTATTTTTCAATTTATTTTTTGATAATCTGCTATTTTCTCACATGTGCAAAACATAGACCTTCATTTTCGATCAAAAACCTATGTTTAATAAAACTAAAAAAACAAATACATAATAAAACCAAAACATATTAAAATTATATTTGTTGTATAGCTCATTTTGAGGAATACCATAATCATTTCAAATAAATTTTAAATGAATTCATTTGATCCCCCAAAAGGTGAATCAAAAGTGATCTTTTATCAGCATTTTGATAGGTGTAAAGGAGACTCATTTATAGGTATGGTTTAAAACTAGCGAGGTTCTATCCAAGGGGGTTTTATCTAAGGTGGTTTGATAAAAACCTCTTCAATTGGAATCCTTAAAATGGAAAATTTTTAAGGCTTAAATCATTATATTTTCTAAAGAATGTGATTTCAGCAAAAATCAGTTCCTCTCATAAATTGTAAACCCCTATTGTGGTAGCACCCAGAAATGCAAACCATTGGAAGAGACTTAGATTTTGTTGGTAATTAAACTCATACAATTTTGGACTATTCTTTAAAGCTTTCTTGTAAAAATTATATACCAACCTTTCTCTAATTAGACTTGAAGGAACTCTAAAACTCTGAAAATACTAATTTTTATGTTTGATGGGACACTTGTGCCAAGCTAGGTGACCTAGTCCTTTTTCAGGGTGATTTGAAGAAACTGATCTAAGGCTTGTTTCAGCCAAATGGGTATCCAGATCTACAAAAATCTCTAAAAAATATGCACAATGGGACTATGTTTCCACAACTTGTGTGAGTGTCCCTTTTTCCTTTACTAAAAATTTGAAGGTGGAAACATGAGTTCTTGATCTGCACTTTTTGCTCCTCCAAATGTTCAGACCAGAAACCTTGATTTTCGACCAATAGGTTCCTTTTTGTGGATGTTTTTCCCTAGTTTTCAAGGAGATTCCCTAGACAATTCTTCATCCCATTATTGAATGATTTCCAAACCTACAAAATACCTAAATCAGAAAACACACAAAGAAGAGAGAAGAAATGTTGATTATTAAAGTACGGGGGCTTGCCTTCGTCAAGCCCCTTTATAGATAATTAAATATAATGAATCAAAAAGATAATGAAGCATGAAATGTAAGATAAATGGACTTAGTAACTTGTCATGATGAGATATTTTGATTTTTTATAGTAATCAACCCTTGAATGCCTTGGAGAGATGTCTTGATGACCTAGTATGTAGAAACCCTAGCTTGCTTGAGAAGAATGAGTGTGTCTAATATTCAATTATGGTTTTTAGGCTTATTTATAGGCAATCCACCTAAAACACCCATTATTTGGTCCTCAAGGCCAACATGAAGGAGGAATAAACTGAAACCATAACTTTTCCCACTCGAAACCCTAAAAATAGCTCCAATGGGACTAGATCGCCACCTTGGGTGACCTAGTCCACTTAGATAGGACTAATTCACCCAGATGGGTGATTTAGTCCCACAGGGCCCCTTTTTCTAGCTGGATTATCCGAGAGCGAAGAAATCAAGTTTATATGATGATTTTATCAGATATTTGATTAAATTAAGCCTTGGGATGCACAATAAGGGGTCATAGGAGCCTATAAATGCTGATGAAAAGGGGTTAGTTAGGTCCAAAATCCATAGGCAAGGGTCTAAATGAGTGAAAAGTGTCAAAGGATACACTTTTTGGCGACACTGACTTCACACCTGTAAATTACATTTTCTTGAATGAATGTTTCTAAAGACCTTTCAACAATCCATTTTATGGATATCCTGCAATCACCACATTCCATGAAACCACATTTCTTTGAGGCATTCGGTCAAACAGCTTATGAGCCTTGTCTATGCATCCACATTTTGTAGATGTATATGGATGTCCACCTAACTACCACAACAACATGGGAACAACTTTTGAATTTGAGTATTTGTTTCTCTTATGCGCGGGAATTGCAGACAGTTTGAGCTATTGGTCATTGACTATAATGATGAGTGTCTACAGGAATGGAAATGGTTTAGAGAACGGGACAAATTATGTGGTCCCTAGCTTAGTGTGTGCTACTTAAGCCCAACCGAAGATTCACGCAGGTTTTGGATATTTTTCTCAAGCATTGCTCTTCCATATCAATTCACTGTTTTCATTTAAATGTACATAAAGGCAATTCGTTCACTGTTACAATTGCATGCAAATGCAAATTTCATCCATTAAGAATACCATGCAAATGCAATAGTCAGCACCAACGACACAACAAGCTTCACCAAAGACATAATTTTGGATCCTTATTGGTCTAAGTATATTAGATAAATACATATGTATTTATATATAACATACATTTATATATAATACATTTATATAATTAAGTAAACTTGTATATAGAAGATTTATATTAGTTGATGGTTTCTTTGAAGTTTTATTTTAATAAAATTCTTATATTTAGTAAGGACTCAAATAATCATAAGAGTTAAAATTTTCTAATATATCCCTTGGAGGATTTTAAGAACATTAAAAAAAATAGAATTATGGCACCAAATAAAATTAAGTTATGAATTAAAATCATGTAAGAAACATTAAGTAGTGAACCTATAAAAATTTACAACACCTCATTAATTTAGAGAAACCCAAAAAAAGGTGGAGTTGAGCTAAGCTCTCTCTACTAATGTAAACTAATGCATGTCCAAAGATTGCATGATTGTGGAAATTAAATTAATTTTTATAGCAATCCTTAAAATAAAACTTCAAATATGATCATTGCAAGAGAAATAAACATAAATATTATTAAAACCATGTAATATTGCAACTAATTAATCATCCCAATAAAAACAATCATTGTTTATTTTAATCAAATTAATTATATAAAAAAATGATTATTACGTACTAAAACTACAAATGATAAATTAATATTTTATAATTAACAATAAAGAATTATTTAAATCATAATCAATTTTAAATATATATTTTTTATATAAATATTAACTCTATCCCTTAAAATACAAGAAAGAGAGACATATATTCACTACCATAATAATAACAAATAGAAATAGTTATTATCCTAATTTATACATTAGGAAATGGTATAACAATGCAAACATTGAAACAAAATGGTTGTAAATGAAGGTATCTTGTGCTTCAACTCCCATCCTTAATAACAATAACCATTACATGACGCTTTATCACCATAATCATGTCATCCCTATTCGCCCAAGTTTTTAAAGAACTGATAAAGATTGAGCTTCGTTTGAATGACCTCAGCATCCGTATAAAGTATTTTTTACAGGGAGGCAGGCATTGCCAAAAGCCTTCCTTTAAATTATATGCGAACACATGTACACTTTCACGTCCCTGTAAACTGTTGAAGCACAGGTAATCTCCTACACAAACACACTCCCGATGCCAGCAACCTATATTAAGATATTCAGGAAGATTCTTTGAATGAATTCTTGCAAATTCTTTCCACTTCCAAAGCAACTTATCTTCCTCGTCCTGAAACAACTCCCAGATTATAATACCCACCCGATATGTCCGTGGCCGGTCAATAAAGGTCTCCACCACTAGAATAGACGAACCATATGCAAACATAGAATCAACAGTCCTGTGCCGCTCTTGAACAATTTCGAGGGGCAACGGAGATACTGTAACAGGGTTAATGAAACCATCTTGGATATTGTAAACCACGATAGTAGGTGGCGACTTTACCCTCAAGAAAAGAACGCCATTGCACTCAACCATTTCATGCCCTAACATATTAGAACCCGTTTCCCCTGCAAACTGAAACTTAATCCTCCACGAATCTTGAAAATAGTGGTAGATTTGGAAGTAAAAATTTGGGGAGTTTGAGCACACTACCAAATAGGGCTCTCCGTTTGTTCCCTTTACAAGATGGATAAATTTGTCACTCACATCTATTTCTATCTCTGCATAAGATCTCCTAAGGGGATTGCAAACACATAATTGTTGCCTGGTGGTTTCTCGAAAGAACAGTAATCCCTGCGCTGTTATTGATAATTTTCTGATTTTGCCTCCCTCTGGATTTGGGAGAAAAGAGAGAGAGATTGTCCTCCATTTTTGGGTGGAAAAGCAGTACGCCATACAGTACCAATTTTCATTTTCTTCCTCTTTTCTACCGCAGATTAGAAGGCATGGAATTTCGGCGGGCAATGAAGACAGAAAGCTTTGTGTGGACAATATAGAATTCCACTCCTTACAGACTCTGCGACAACCTGATATTTGTTTAATTGAAAGCTTCCCAAATATCTCTTCCATCATATCTAGAGGAAGCTCAGATATACCACGTTGATCTCCATCACCTTCAACTACTGCAATTGATCCTCTCTCTATTTCCTTCCCGGACTAATGACTTGTATTATTCGAACCCTGAATTAAGTATTTTATTTCATTCTTGGGGTACATCCTTACTTCTTTTTATAGACGTTCGAAATGGATTATTTTTCCTAACCACCACGTCGCTAAGAGGTCGTGCATTAGGTTAAGAGCAGCCGACGTGGAGGAAATATAAATTAAAATAAATAAGAAACAAGCGCTCTGCGTGAGCTGGAGTCCCTGCCTTGAGCAGGTCTGTTTGTAGGGAAAACAGTGACAATTGTCAAAAGAGGACATAGATTGCATAGGTCTGTATTGCAAGAGAGAGTCATTATAAAATCTCGCTTTCCTATCTCTGCTGATCGGTCACTTGTTGAAAGGAAGGCAATTCTAGAAATGGGTTTTTCTTGGACTGAGAATATTGAAGTCTTCAAATGATTTAAGTTGTCTCTGTTTCTAAACCAGTGAATAGCCATCAATGGGATTGATTTAAGTTGTCTCTGTTTCTAAACCAGTGAATAGCCATCAATGGGATTTGGTCAATTGTTAGAGACAAAAGATAAGATTCTGAATCAAATTCTAGTGAGTTGGGAAAATTGGCATTCATCTTCAACTGGTTCTACTGTGAGATTTAATATTACAGACCCTGACTTGATTTGGGAAGTTTTGTGTAACAAATCTAGCCTATATAAGAAGAGGACACGGATGAAGCAACTCGACGGAGATGGTCTTGTCAGTCTGGAAGGAGAAGTGCGGGTTCAACATTGTAGAATTATCAATCTTGCTTTCCATATTGACAAATTGAAAGTTTGCTCTTTTGTTCTTTTCTTTTGTCACAATCATTCAAGTCATTGCTTGGAGACACTGTGTCTTGTTATTGTTAGCTTAGGTTCATGACAGTTTTGAGGGGGAGAGTTATTTTTCTTTGAAAACAGTTTTGATACACCATAGAGCAGCTTAAGAAAAGGACATTAACAGATATATATTCCCATTGTATTATCTATGTGGAAGAGGACGGGTTGAAGAAAATCTACAACTACATGACCAGGTTTAGCACATAAGGGCTGAACCTTTACATTATTGAGTTAGTAGACAGTAGTGAGTTTGTTAATGTGTAGCGAGCATTGTGTGCAGGTTTTGACAATCAGGGGTGCTGACTTTCATAAAGCTAGTTAGTGCTATTAGCTGATTTTTCAATTGGTTCAGACCATCACCTCTGATACTAATCACAGGTATCTATTGAAACTATTAAGATTTAAAAATAAACTTGCACTAAATCACAAAAAAGTTCTCAAAAATATTGTATGCAATTTAAGCCATGGTGTATGCAGAACTTCCTCCACCCTACTTAATTAAGCATAAATAAAACAACTAAACTACAAAAAATGAACAAAAATCACTTACCATTGAAATCCTCCAACGGTAAAAATGTTAGGGTAATGTTTTTTCACAGTTAACCTCGAAAAATTATCAATTGCCTAGGTAAATCTAGATGGAGGGTTTTCAGAAGGCTGATTTTCCATGGTACTTACAGTGTCATCTTGCCCTACAATTGTGTGAAAAACATTTCCAAGAATTACGAAATTTAAGAATTAAAAATTTGAGATGCCCGTGTGTAAAATTTTGACATGTTTGAAATTTGTATTCTCTTCACTAACAAAATAAGTTAAAAGGTGAATCGCAAGACAAAAATAGTTGGCAAAGCATAAAGCAATGTAGAACAATTAGTTGTGCATGGTTATGGTTAAAAATTTATATAATGCAAGTAAATTACATCAGTTTAGCAGTATTGCAAGTGTATTTACTTCCACCATCACATACATGGTGACCTATAGTAATATAAACCTATAGCAAGAAAACGGAGAACCAAATGAATGAAGAGAATGCAATTGCTTGTTCCTCAAGACACTAATATATCCTCCATGACCAGAAATGTGTGATTCTTCGACTCAAAGTGAGTAAGCAAAGACTAAAGAAAAAGATGATCCAAACAAGACAAAATCTCCTTCTCTATAGCTATCGTTATAGATGTAATTTCTTTTACCCAAGCCGGCGGGCGGGAAGTCAATCTCGAACTATAGTGGGGAATATGGGAAGGAGGTGAATCAACTACATCATTGTTATCTTTTGATGGATGTCAATAGCTTTTATCATAGGTTCATTAAATCTATGCAACAAAAAAATGGTATTTTCTATTTGGTGTATAAAAAAATCTTACCTACCCACGAGCTTATAAAAGCTATAGTCCCACAGTTTATGTTTGATGGCTTCTTAGACACCACACTTCCAGTCATATCTAACAACATAGAAGTAGACCCAAAATAGACAATGCTCTTGTTCACCATTGTCTTTACCTCCACTTTAGTTTTCCATTCTCTACTCCCAACATTGGATGAGTGCACTAAATTTTACATTCGCCAAGAAAAACCTACAAATTTCCAAAACATAAATAACAGTTTTGTTTCAAGATATTTTTTGAAGATTCACCAAAAATTCACCACACCTATAACATGTAATCTGGCCATTGCCACTTATCAAGACATGCAAGGGAAAGAGCCCTTAGAACAGATACATCAGAACCCTAAAAAGCATTGTATCAACCCCACAACCGAACGAACCAAGGAACATTGGCATATCAATTAGCAACCAGAGAAAGGGAGAAATAGAAATATGGGTTGAGGAGGAGGCCTAAAGCCATTTTTCCCTTATTGCAAAATGTGGAATCAATATACTCCCACGCACCCCCGTTCCATGTCCATGTGCCCTTCCTAGAAAAACTAGAGAAAACATTAGGGAAAC
The DNA here is from genome assembly GCA_007115665.2 of Sequoiadendron giganteum. Taxonomy (NCBI): domain Eukaryota; kingdom Viridiplantae; phylum Streptophyta; class Pinopsida; order Cupressales; family Cupressaceae; genus Sequoiadendron; species Sequoiadendron giganteum. Next base: position 664,601,230 of record CM021102.1, read on the forward strand.
ATACATGATACTTTGGCCTCTTTCATTTATTGGACAGGTTCCTCTAAATTATTTGAAATTATTTCTCCAAAAATTTAACCCCAACAAAATCGTCGATGACCAACGAGGAGGCAGATAATTGGCAAATATTAATGCAGGAAAAAAATGAAAATTAAAACTTTGACTTAACTTTGCATTATATCTTTGGCTCCATTTCCAATGCACATATTAATATGTCTTATGTTCAATTGAAAACATAAGTCTCCTCCTCTAGATAGGCGGGACTAATAAACTAACTCGGATATGTATCTTAAACATATCCATCCAAGAAGATCAACCAATCCAACGTTTTAATTTGGTGTCTTTGAAGATCTTCTTATTAATGTTTTTTACAATAGTTGTTGTGCTAAGTCTACTATTGAATTTTGAAGTTTCAAAATCAGTATTATTAAATTTGATGTGGTAAATATGTTTGATTAAGGTGTCTAAAATAACATATTTTTTACCTTAAATTTATGAAAAATAATTGCAACATTCAATTATTCGAATTATTTGTATTAATTGTTAAATATGTATTCTCTTAATATTATCTATACACACATTAAAACTCACTTATTTTGTTCATCTAAATATATAGATACACAACTAATAAATTAAACAACTTGACACTACAAAATAAATACTTTTAAGTTAATCAAATTATTTAAAAATATATAAGATTATATACAAGAGAACTTGAACCTAATTCAATCTTTCTCATTTTTAAAACATATAATCCTAAATGGTTTCAAACACTTTAAAATAGTTTTATTTTTAAGGCTATACTTAAACATGCTATTGTATCCAATAGTCTAGATGTACTTTTTACCATATTTATTAATTAATCAAATTTGAATGTTAGATAGACAATGCCCTTAAACATCATCCAATTGAACAATCAAAGGACAATCTGAGAAAATAGAAATAAACCAAATATCTACTACATTTTAGGATGGATAAGATGTAAATTCTACTTTTGATTGTTTGACCATTAAAATTGATTATGTTTAAGAATAACACATTTTTAGTGACCTTTATATATAGGAAGAAATAAATCACTAACCTTTCAAGGTTGTTCCCGGTTCCTCAAATTCAACTATTGGAGGTGTGTCTCAACTCAATTCAAATATCTTACACTTATTAAATGTAATGGTTTCATGGATTTTTATATCCTATTACAAAAATATTATATTCATACAATGAGTGGGGATGTGATATATTTGTTCATCACTACAAATCTTATTTGAATATTCTCTACAACGAAGATATGGTTCTATGTTGTTCTATAGAACACTATGGGTAGGGAAAACTACACTATGCTTGGTTCTTGCAATTAGAATAGATTAATTTTCAACAGTATTCTTGAACATGTTATTTTCTATCTAGCATTCTACATGTAGTTTTGATTATATTTATTAATTAATTAAAATTCAAAGTATTGGATAGACAGTTTCCTTAAAAATCATTCAATTGAACAATCAAAAGATAAGTTTAGAAAATAAAAATAAGACAAAATTTTTTCCATATTTAGTGTGAATGAGGCATTAAATTGCCTTTGATGATTTGACAATTAAACTTGATGATTTTCAATAAGAATAGATTTTTAGTGAACTTTTTATATTTGAAGACTAAAGAACTAGACTTTCAAATTTGTTCCTAGTTCCTCCAATTCACCTATATGTATTTGTGTCTCCACTCAATTTGAATATCTTGCAAACCTAGGTCTAACTATTTGAGGGATATTCATATCCTATTACAAATCTCTTATACTTATTCAAGTAGTGGGAAAGTGATAAATTTGTTCAAAACTATAAACATTATTGAATATTCTTTGCAAGAAAGAAATGACTATGTGTTGTTCTATGGAACAACGAGGGAAAGGAAAAACAACACTACGCTTGGTAGTTGCCATAAAGTATCTCTTTGCAAAGCTTCAATAATAGATTTCTAATGGAAAATAATTCATTTCAATAAATGATCAACAGGTCTATCATTAGACAATGGAGGATATCCTCTCACCTAGCAAGCCCATTGTCTGTTCATTTTTTAGGATAATATCTCTTTAGGGATCACCATGTAGTTCTATGTTATCCAATATGAGAAACAAAAACTACATTAACAACAAAAACATGATGACAAGTGAAATATTTAGAGATTATGTATAAGAAATAAATTTTATACACATATACATTTTTAAAAATTTAGACTTATTATAAATTTTATCTCGCATGAATAAATATGTATACAAATTTGTGAAATACAAGAGATAATAAGAAAATATATAAAATATTTAATATAAAAACTTTTGTCACATCCCCACCAAAGGGTGTCCAAGCTAGATAAAGTAGATGGAAAAAAATAATTTTAAATAAACAAAATGATGAATGAAGAAATCAAGGGGAGACCACACATTTAATGAGACATGGAACCCCACCATTTTTCTCCATCATTCAAGTGAAAGGATGGACCAAGACCAAAACAAATATGGGTAGAATAATAAAGTATCGCACAAGAAAAGGAAAAAGGGGTGTTTGTGCCATTAAAATAGCATGGCAACCCATTTTCTTTGGCATGGACATAATTGGTAGAGTGGAAAACTAGAATGAATGGAAGTCTTTAAACCCCCACTAACTCCCTTGACTACATACATGCTCATAGATTTGGTCAAAGAATGAAAAGAGAGAGAGAGAGAGAGAGAAGGGGAAAGAAGAGAGGACAAAGGAGCGTGAAGAGAAGGGAGGAGAAATCTTGTAGAAGAAAAAGATGAATGAATGCATGAGGAAAAATGAATGTGGTTGGCATGAGTTGTAGAGGAATTTTGGGGAGAAAGAGATTGAAAATGGGAAGATAAAAGGTAGAGGGTCAAGCAAGAGGAGAAGATAAGAGGAGGGAGGTAGCACATTTGATTGGGGGGAATGCCTCAAAGAAATGTGGTCTCAAGAACTACGAAGGTTATAGAAAATGCAGCAAAATGGATTCATTGAAAAGGCTTTAGAAACTTCAAGCAGACGTAGTGAGTAGCTATAAATCTAGAAGTTCACAATCTTTGAAGAAATATCTCCTACTAGATTGCACTTGAGGGAGAGCTTGTAAACAAGCATGGTCATAAATAAAATCATAGAGGATATTAGAATTTTGTGAGATGGGTTGCACTTATACTATTAGAATTGGCTATGGATGCCAAGATCTTGAGACCAAATGGAAAGCACAAAAGGAGAGAATAGAATGTGACAAGAATAAACTACATTCTTATCAATATGATTCAATGATATGATTTTGATTGTGTTATACAATGTAGTAGAGTCCCCTTGGTTATATAGCCAAGGTGAGATACAAGATGTCATAGGATTATGACAAGTGTCTTAATCATATGACATGAGACAACTAATCACACTTACTTAGGTTCACATGTGTTACAAGTCAAAAGATAAGATAACATTTAATGACAACTAACACCTTCTAGAAAGATTCCTTCCTATGACCTAAGGAAAATTAACATGTGTAAATAAGTCCCTTAGTAATGAATTAACTAGGTACAAGACTTTATTTACACCAACACCCCCTCTTAAGTACAACTTAAGGAGTAGAAGATTATTATGCAAATGACACAAATATGGGTCTCGACTACTAGGCCATGTTAGGTACCCATGTATAAATGCAAAATAAATCTCTCACAAACAGAGAAAAAGAGAAAACCTAGTGGGAAAAAACTCCTCCCGAAAAGAGAGATAAAATACAATAAATGACATTCTCTCAATGATGAATGAGAAGGTAAAAACCCCATGTGAGGAAAAAGACCCCCCATAAAAGAGAAGTAGAAGAGAGACAAGGCAGCCCCCCCTCAATGTTGAGTCTCCTGCAATGATGGTAGAAACTCGACATTGAATGTTGAAGATGATCCAATCTCATCGAACAACGTTCCTCCACTTAGGAAGAAACAAAACAATGAATGTATGCAAGATTTTAGGAATATGGATGATGTGTGATGATGTCTCTGAAACATGCTCAAGTGTCTCCATGTCGATGTTGAAAGCTAACACACTCCAAATAGGCATTCTAGGCCACATTATTGAAGATGACAATCCAAAATCTAGTAAAGATGAATGTAGAACATGATCCAAAGACAAGGATATCCCCTTTGAAGACAACAAATCCTCCTCCAAATGCTCTCCAAAAGTATCCACAGTCACGTCAAACTACAAAGAATGATCATGTAGAGAATGAACAAGATGGTCAAGGTGTTCCCTCACAACAACTAAAGAAGGAACATCTTCATCAAAGAGAAGATGAATGCATCAATGATGTCCCCCAAATCTGAAAGATGAGACTCCACAAACAAGCCTGAAATATCTGTCAAGAAGCCATCCAAAGTAGCCATATCTAGAATAAAATAAGGTATATCCTGCTGCACTGAATCAAAAGGAGCCAAAATTGTAGCAACACAAGCATCATCAACTGAAATAGTAGATGGAGGAGATAGAATGCATGGCTCAAGAACTAGACCTGATGTGAGAACTCCCAAGTTCAAGAAATCAAATGTCTCCTCTTAATCATGGTTCATATGATCAACAACTGAAGGAACAATGTTACCATGAGAAGCAAAATCCACAAAGGTATACAATCATGATGAATTATCAACCACCCCATTATCAATGATCTCTCTACTCTCTAAGTCTCTAATGATGATTGAATCAAGTGTGAGCTCCATAGTTCTCCCATCTCCCCCATGTGTAATCTAATATATGGAAAGAAGATTGTTCATCAAATGAGGAACGCACAAAACATCCTGGAAAGTTTTCTCCCCAAAACTAATAGATCCCTTCCCAATTACACTCATGTATGTATTGTTTCCCATCAAGATAGGAGACATAGTACAAGGTTGAAATGAAGAGAATATAGAATGTGAAGATTCCATATGATGAGACACTCCTGAATCCAAAAGTCATCTCCCTGATCTATGACCTCAAAAATCACAAAGAGATTTTCCTTTATTTCTAGATGTAGATGCTTTACCTTTGTCCTTTTAGACTATTTTGAAGAAGAAGGAGAAGAAGGTGATTCAAAAATTCTTAGAAAGCAAATCAATGTGATTCTTTTTAAGAAGCTATTTCAACTCATCAATATCCTTCTTATAACAATAGTGTTCTTCATGTCCATCCTTCTTGCAATATGCACAAAAAGGCCTCTCCTTCTTAGATGATTCTCCTTTTGAGGATTATGATTCTTTATGTGGCTTGTTCTTTTTTCGTCTTTTGCTTCTTATCAAGATTCCCAGATTCTTTTTGTACCTTTGACTTACTAGTCACCAATGCATGTGACTTGGAAGACTTGATTATACCCATGATCATTAACTTAGCTTCCTCTTGGATTAGGATATTTTCAAATTCATCAAACTTAGGATCAACATATGATGCTCCCATAGAAAGTTGATGGGCATGAAATCCAAAAACAAACACTGAATACTCGAGACCAAGCTTGGAAAACACATTCAAAATCAATTGTAAATCCTCTTTATCAATGTTGCATTCTTTCAACTATGTTCTTAGTTGCTTGATTTTGGAGATGTAGTCTTAGATGTGGTCAAAAATTTTAGGATCAAGATTCATCAAATAATTATCAATATGATATCTCCTAATCTTATCTATTTTACCATAATTTTCAAAAGTCTCCCAATCCTCTTTAGGTGTCTTACATGATTCAATATAAAATTGTAAATCAAATGAGATTAATGAACATATGCATCCAAGTGTTTTCTCATGATCAATCTCCCATTTTGCCAATTCTTTAGCATCAGTAGGTTGATGAATGGTTTCCTTTAGATGAACTATTAGACCCTTCATCATGAGATATTTCCATACTAATTTTCTCCATGTAGCATAATTATGTGGAGTTAGGAGTTAAATTTGAGATTTCCCCATTGCAAGAACACAAACCAAGCAAAAAATGCAACAAAGAAAAATAATGCAACAAACCACTACAAGAGTACCCCCTAGATCACTCAATCATGAAAACCCCATAAATATATGAGATTGACACTTTATACTTAGTGTTTTTACAATTGCCACATTCAAAAAAAATGAAGTGAATTGTGATCTTCGTACTTACAAATGCCAAAATAGGCCATAGAATCAAGTACAATTTTTGATACAAAATGACATCAATCTTATCATACCATTAAAAGGTACACAAAAAATTATACACTTTCAAAAAATAAATCACCCAAAAATATTACCATAGGAGCAAGATATGAGCTCTTGAAGTTCCCAAAATGAGGACGAAGCATCAACACTTGTGAGAATATGCAATTTATGGAAAAACTAATGCAGAGACACGTTCGCTTAGAAAAATTTGACACAAGTTAAATAATGATCCATCACCAAAAATGAGAAGAATTCAAAAAACTTTCTTCACTCGATAATTTTCATAAATTGATTCATCTCAAACAATGTATAAATCCATACTAGATCACATCGGAAATATTGCAATGACAACCCACAATTCAATGCAACAAGTTGTCGTTAATAACTTTCACAAAACAAATAATGAAGACAATCTCTTTGGTGATATTGAAGACAACATAATTATAGACTTTTCCTCCAATTTTCATGAAGATCCAATGGTGGAAAAGAAATTTATTGCATTTTCCCAAAACTGCAAACCCTAGGCAAGGTTTAGACCTGCCCTCACAAAAATGATCATAACTTATTCAAAACTTAATGAAATTTGATTAGACTTGAAGAAAATGAAATTAGGTTCACATGGAAACAAAACAAGATTGGTTTCAGATTAGAATATTGACTTTAAAATCTGTACCATACCATGTTTCAAACTATAAATTCTGGCAAAGATTGTTAGAATAGGGCAGTCTCACCAAAATAATCGTATCTCCCACAAAACTCAATAAAATTCATGAGAAAAAAATAATTGTAAACTGAAAAAATATATATTTCCATCCATATATTAAATTCATTGATATGAGGCTATATCAGGTCATATAATGCATAACTTCATCTTGAAAACAATATAAGAATCAGAAAATGCACACAAAATTAAGGTTTCCATTCATCAACCTTCAATAAACAATGTCTCCAACACCCAATTCGAGTTTTGGAAGGTTTAATTATACCTTTCCAACCAAAACCAACTATTTTCAACCACCTTTTGATTAGTTTGTTAATAAAACACCTAAATGACACTTTTTGATAAGTTACTTGACAACCTTTTGAGCAACTTTTACAATTTTTGCAAATTTTGACCAAGAGACCCTAAACACACCAAAATGGATCCAAATTAACCCAAATGGTCATAAATGACCTTATTTACATCAATCAAGACAAAACAAATCAAAAATAAAAGTTTCACTATATAACCCAAAATTGCATCAAAGGTGCTCCTGCACCACAAACCAAACACCAAAAGCAAAAAATGATTGCACCAATGCGAAGAGTGTGAAAAATTAGCTTGAATAAAAAAAAATGCTTTGAAAAAGGAGCTCGTATGACTAAAATATTAGCCTTCAAATTTCACCTTCAAAATTAAAAACTCAATCCATGAGGGGGGCAATTTGTTTGAAAAAGATGTTGACGTTATCCACTTGCAGTATTAAATTTGATGGCTAAATGACCGTCATAGGCTATATAAGGTTAATTTTGATGGCTATTTTCCCGTCACACTTGAAATCACTACCACCCCAGAATATTCTTCAAACAATCAGACTATGTTGACTTGCTGGAATATTCTCCATCAGAATATTCTATTTAATATTTTTCTTGGTCTCTGATTTATATAGAATACCACTAAGTGAATTTTTTTGTTGACCGTCAATATTGATGGAAATTGTTGGATTTCCTTTTGTCCGCCGGTGAAGATAATGCCTATCAGAGTATATGAAGCAACTAATGAGGTGGGTTCACGTGGCTGCATGGGACAATGTCATGGCACCCTCTGGGCCCACGAGTACGCCTGTACCTTTGTGGGTAAGTCTACAAGATCTAAAAACTTTATACTCTATGTACTATATTTTTTTATTTTGATTTTTAAAATAAAAAAACTCAAATTAACTTTTCAAAAAGTTTTATTGCCAATTTTTTTTTCAAAAACTTAGACGATAAAATATTTTGCAAAAAATATCATACTAATGGCATAATTATGATGACCTCAGGGCCGTACAACTCTTTGGAAAATTTTTTTTTGCCTCACTGGACAATTGCTCCAATTTGGATAAATTGGCAATCGATCTTAGGGTTTTTGTCCCTTTTGGATGCGATAGAAGTGTTGGATTTGACCCAAAATGCTCCAAAAATGAAGTTACCTTTTGGATCTAGCAACCACTCTTCAACTTGAAACTCTCATAGATTTGGCCTCATATGTTCAATTTAGATGAAACAAAAGGAAAAATTAACTTTCTCGAACCTTTTGGATGCATTGGTGAGCTCATATTTGCACTAGCAAGCTCTGATATGAACCTGCAATAAAGAGGAAAAATGGAACCTCCCTAAATCTAGTATCTCTCTTCAGAAAAAGACTCTCCAATGGCACCCAACCTGCTTTGATACCATGTTAGAAATTGCTATCGCTGCTAATATCTTCAGACCAAATGGAAAGCACAAAAAGAGAGAATAAAATATGACAAGAATAAACTATATTCTTATCAATATGATTGTGATTGTGATATACAATGTAGTAGAGACCCCTTGGTTATATAGCCAAGGTGAGATACAAGATTTCATAGGATTATAACAAGTGTCTTAATCATATGACATGAGACAAATAATCGCACTTACCTACATTCACATGTGTTTCAAGTCAAAAGATAAGATAACAACTAATGACAACTAACACCTTCTAGAAAGGTTCCTTCCTCTAACCTAAGTAAACTTAACATGTGTAAATATGTCCCCTAGTAATGAATTAACTAGGTACAAGACTTTATTTACACCAACATATACAATGAATAAAAGCAATGCAGTTTATAGAGCATGGAGTTTTGTTGAGTGGTCACCATTGAGGAGTTGATTCTCATTCCTACATGAGAAATTTCTTCTACATCATCGTTATAGCTAAGTACACTCATCCCATACTATTATTTCCTAAATTAGTCTTGATTCTATAGTAGTCTTCCTATAGAAAAGAAAGGGGTTTTGGAGTAAGGATGTAAGATTATGTTTTTGAAGAAGGGTGTTATTGGGAATTAACTCTTTAAGGTTAAATGGTTGTATCTTCCAAATGTTTGAACTATCTTATACTATGTAAGGTTAAATTGTTTCATCTATTGAATATTTGAACTATCTTATAAATTTTAAAAGTTTTGTATGTTCTTATTTTAATTGGTTATTTGGAATAAGGTGGCCTTGAGTTTTAGATTAATCCACAAACCTCTTTATATATTATGAACTAGGAACAAAATTACATAATCTGAGTTTTGGGATTGTGGTTGAACAATAGAGTAATTAAAAGTGACTCCTTCTCAATGACACTAGAAATAAATTGAAGCAAAACTAATTTAACATTCAACTTGAAAATGTTGGTAATCTACTCTAGGTTCAGGATATAGACTTTATATGGCTATAAAATGTTTATCAACCTCTTAAATATGGGAATCTAGTTATGGAAATTATCATATGAATGAATGAAGGATATTGCAGCCTTAATAAACTGTAATATAATTTCATAGTAAATGAAAGGGAAGTATCATTTAATTTGACAATGTTGTTAGGATAAAGTGAAGAGATAAATCTTATGTAACCACATTATGTGACATATTCTAATTCCTTAATGTTTACCATCAAGGTTATAATTAGTATAAATGGAAAGTATGAATAAAATCCATAGTTTAAGAAGTAAAGCTATATTGTATTCATATTTTAATATTATTTTAAATTGACACTTTTGGATAATATGCCTCAAGTTTGGGAGTTGTAGAGAAGGGGGATTCACTACTCACGAGTTCTCTTCAATCAGAGAGCCTCACAGGATGAACTATCCTAAACTACCTCAAAGGAAAGCATAGAGAGTTCTAGAACCAGAAAGAGTAGGTCACAGAGATTCTTAGAAAATATCGACAAGATCTCGGCCAAAGGACATCAGAGCAGAATGTGGACAATAGCATGGCGTGTTGGCATCTCGTACAAACCAGAAAGTAGGTTTATCATAGAAAATAGCTAAGTGACTACCAACAATCTGATTATTGAGAACTCATAGAAAGTGATGAAGTAATGGAATGTGATAAAGTAGAAATAGACTGAAATAGAAGTGATAAAGATAAGGAGAAGAAGGGAAAGGAAACGCTTACAACCATGCAATTGATGAAGCCTCCAGCTTGTGAATGTCTTCAATACTTGCACACAAGAAAGAGAGAAAGTGTTGGGTATGTATAGGGGTTTGCCTCAGTCAAACCCTCATTTTGGTGTTCCCACCTCCACAGACAACGAGATAGATAAAAATGTAGGAAAGAAGTAAAAACAAAAGCACTGCAAAACAATGTTATGCTACTCAATCAAATAATAGAGGAGAGGACTCAAATCTTACCACCTCTGCCCAAAGTGCTCAAGGCTAGTGGGGGAGAAAATGAAAGGAAGTCAAGCCCCTGCTGTCATGGTGTTTCATTCCACACTTGCTCTACTAAAGTGATGGACTGTTGATCTTGTTGTTGTGAAGTGTGAAATGTTGCTTGAGATTGAAGAAGCTACTTGGAGCTTGTGGAGAGATTGTAGGAGAGATTGTGAAGGGATTGAAAAGAGGATGTGAAGAGATCCAACTGTGAAATGAATGAAGGTGAGTGAATATGAAGGAAAGAGGGAAGAAAATAGCCATATTCGGGTCAGTCAGCCAAAGAAGGCATTACAAATCAACTCCCAATGGGAATGGTAATGCCTCTATAGGCTCTAGATGCAGGGATCTGTTAGGGACATTAGTGTGCCATGTAGATGTCTGTGCACCGCATGGGCATCCTAGATAGAAATGCCTCCATCGACACTCAAAACAGGTGCCAAGTGGAATGAAGACAATGGGCGTATGTGGAATTAAGCATCTGAAGTTGGTTTTCTAAAGTGTAAGGGGGTAAAAGGGAATTTGCGTTAGGGGTGCAAATTCATTTTGATACATTTTTCCCCCACTTTAGAGAGCACAAATACTGATGAGTGCTTCGGTAAAGTAGAGTAGATCAGGAAGTAGCAGAGTAAGAAAGACCTACACAAGATGACAATGTTAGGACATAAAAATCCAAAGGATTCAAGTCAGCAAAGTAGAGATACCTTGATGTAAAAGGTTGTCTCAGTACTATGTGTCATCCTCAAATTAAAGATACTAACACATAGAAGGAAATTCTAAGATGAGGAAAGAAATGGCATATACTCAGGATGGAGAAGACATAGATCTTCAATCTGGTATATACAAGAGTGATAAAAGCTATCCTTGCTCAAGGAGGAAAACCCGTACCACCGATTAAAGGTGATAAAATATATCCCTGCTCAAGGAGGAAAACCTGTACCACCGAGTAAGAGTGATAAAAGAAATCCCCGTTCAAGGAGGAAAACCTGTACCACCGAGTAAAGGTGATAAAAGCAATCCCCTCTCAAGGAGGAAAACCTGTACCACCGAGTAAGAATGATAAAAGCAATCCCTGCTCAAGGAGGAAAACCCGTACCACCAAGTAAGAGTGATAAAAGCAATCCCCATTCAAGGAGGAAAACCCATACCACCGAGTAAGAGTGATAAAAGCAATCCCCACTCAAGGAGGAAAACTCATACCACCGAGTAGGACTGATAAAAGAAAAACCCGCTTCGGAGTAGAGCCTGTATCACAAAGAAAATAGTCACATAGACCATCATTAAGCTATAAGACTTTCAAAGGGGTTACTCAAGAACCCTTCAAATGGAAGAGGGGTCCTCTCAAGGGACACACTATTTGAAAAGTGAAGTCTAGTCAGGCTGCCCCCAAGCTAGATGCAAAGATAGGTCTAGACAGGTTGCTGCTAAGCTAGATGTAAGGAAATTGAAGTAGGTCTAGTCGGGCTGCCCCTAGAATAGACGCAAAGATGTGAAGCGGGTCTAGTTGGGCTACCCCCGAGCTAGATGAAAAGATATAAAGTAAGCCTAGCTAGGCTGCCCCCAAGCTAGATTCCATGGAATTAATTCGAGAGAAAAGCTTTCAAAGGGGTCCCTTGGGAGCCCTCAAAAAGGAAGAAGGGGTCCACTCAAAGGACACTCAAGTTGAAAGATATAGAGAAGAGAGAGGGGTCCTTAAGAAAGACACACATCTCCAAAATGATTCATCACTACCTGCAGCATAAAAGGGAGGATAACCATGCAAGATATTTAGGACAAGATGGAGGTAGACCTTGATACCACTTGTTATGTGAAAGAAGAGACAGGTGCATCAACAACTCGAATGGGTGAAGGAACCTAAATCACAAAGTTTTTATATCTTATCCTTCAAGGCCTTACATTCACTAGTGGAATGGCTAGGCACTCGATGGTATGCACAGAAGGAATGTTTTGCTTTATCGTGTTTCTTGCATGTAGGAGGAGGAAGAGTAATTAAGTGGGATTTTAGGAGCTGCAACAAAATATGCTCTTGCTCAAATAGAGGATGAGGATCAAGAAGAAACCATTTCTCTTGTGGAGAAAATCTTGAGTGCTCGCGAGAAGAAGAAGACACGAAGATAGAAGACAAAGGAGAATAGACCAATCCGTGAGAACGAGGTTGAGCGGACATCACGTCAATTTCAACCATGGTTTTTTATTAGATTTTTCATTCGAGTAGCCAAGCCCCAAATTACACTTATGAGGCATCAATTCTACAAGGACCTGGATGCCTTGTTCATTACGCCCACAACCTTTACGCTCATAACCATATTTAGAGATGAGCTTAAAGCTAGGGCCAAAACGTGTTTGAAAATCATGAGAAGGAGGATCTTCATAGAGAGCATTATTCTAGCAAGGGGGAACATACTCCTCTACCAGATCATCATCCTTCTTGATAGGACTATCAGCATTATCCTCTTTATGATATTTCTATCAAGATTCAACCGTGTAGTTTTCAAGTCAAACTCATTGACCCATGATTCATGAGTAGTGGTTCACAAGAACCCATCTCTCATGATAGTGAATGGTCCACTTAGCACTCATTGCATCTGTGTGATGCTCACAGAGGTGAAGCATTGGTCCATCTCGGGAGGTCACCCATCCCATTATTGCTCCATCTCAAGTGCGCTTAACTGCAGAGTTTCCCCCAAGGTTAAGCCCACTTAGCTTGCTACCCCATTTGCTAGGGGGAAACTCTACGGTTAAGCGCACTTGAACTAGAGCAATAATGGGATGGGTGACCTCCCGAGATGGACCAATGCTTCACCTCTATGAGAATCACATAGATTAAATGAGTGCTAAGTGGACCATTCATTATCATGAGAGATGGGTTCTTATGAACCACTACTCATGAATCATGGGTCAATGAGTTTGACTCGAAAACTACACGGTTGAATCTTGATAGAAATATCATAATTTGACACACTATGGAAGAAACCTCCTACTTATCATTATCCTCTTTAGCAGATGTGTAATCATCCTTCTCAGAAGGAAGATCAATATTACAATAATTACAATTCACATTCACATTACCCCGTGATGTACAAGAATGAACATCTTTGTTAGCAGGTGTGAATGATGTTATCGAAGGGTCTAAGTGGATCGGGTCGACTTTATATTCCTGGATGAAGGAATCTATAAAGCTTGAAGGACCCCAATCATCACCAAGACACACATTCCTTTGGGAAGAGGTAGAGGGAGAAGACTCAGGATTTCTTGCTTTATAAGGATCTTTCTCTGGGACATCTATCTCAAGAGTATCCTTTGTAGTAGATACTGCTGGAGTAAACATTGACACATTGGAAGAAACTGAAGGAATAAGAGTAGGGACAACCAAAGCCTGACTAGCAGTTTCCATCTCACATAAGTGCATAGCATCAGGGTCAACCTTGACTATGACTACTCAATTGTTAGCAATGAACTTAATAGATTTACGCAAGGTAGACGGAACTGCACCCATAGCATGAATCCATGGTCTACCAAGAAGAAGGTTGTAAGGAAACTTCTCTCACATATTATATACAAGGGTAGGTACAATAACAGGTCCAAGCTGCAAAGGTAAAACTATAGTACCTAGAGCTTGTTGTCCAACATTATCGAACCCACAAATGTCAACAAAAGAAGCATTAATAGAAGATGGATCAATATTAATCTTAGGAAATAGATCAATGCTATATACATTAAGCATCGAACCAATGTCAATTAGAGTACGTCTAATACCAATCTTATTAATATTAACTATAATCATTAGAGGATTTGCTTGCTTCTGTACTTTTGAAGGCAGGAGTTCCTAGGGATAGAATGTAATATGCGGTGAATCTACATAAATATGAACTATCAACACATCAACATCTGCCACCCTAGTAGAAGAAGGTAAGAGGATCTTTTGCAAGGATTCTTGAAGCATACCTTGATAAATCAGAGCAGACAGAAGCAAGCCCCATAGTGAGATCTTAGCCGAAGTAACACATAGTTGTTTGACAAGATCATAATCACTATGTGCTTTAGTCATAGGTTCAAGTGCTTGAGGAAGGATTAGTTGTTTATTCATTCTAGTATCATATGTATGGGCTCCCACTCTATAAGAGGGAGCCTTAGAAAGATCAAGAGAGTCACTACCAAATGGAATACCATCAATAGAACAAACCCTTTCAGGAGAAGTACTAGCTGGAGTCAGGTAAATGATTGATCTCTTAGGCCTTTGAGGGGCACTAGAGACAGATTGCATTTATAGAATCATCACAACTAGTGTAATAACTATTCAAATACATATTCTCAACATTGATCCAAAATAGGATCAAATGTGGAAGGAGATTCATCATTCGCTAATGCATCATCTCTAGAGCAGAGTACATTGGAATAGATAAGAAATTCATCATTCCCAAATGCAATGTCTCTAGAAGAGAGTGCATTGGAATAAGTGGGAGATTCATCATTCACAAATGCATCATCTCTAGAAGAGAGTGCATCAGAATGAATAGAAGGTAGAGTAACATTAAGAAAGGTATCAATGATTTCATCTTCTTGCAACAAGATATCCTCTGAAGGATGACTCTCATGAGAAGGATCAAAGATACAAAGTGACATGGGCAAGGCCAAGTCACCATCACATGCATGAAATGGAATATCATTAATATCTTGAAAAAAATTAGATACAGAACTAATAAAAGAAGATATTAAATTCATTATGATTTTTGGGTATTTTCTATGTTTTAGTAATTTGCATTTTTGGAGGTCTTCGGAGCAGAATTTGAGGTTGGAACTTGTGTTGGTCCCTAAAATTTGATTGTCAAAGGTACTAGTATTTTAGGAGCTAAACTAGTTCTCTAGAAGACCTTTCCAATGGTGCAAACGGTTCTGAAATCCGAGCACCGAGTCAAAAGTTTTGACCCTGCCAAGTAGGGGTAAATAAATTCCTAGTTTTTTGAAGAACATTGTTCTTCACGTCGGGTTCACAAAAATATAAGAGAAGGGGGATTCGCTACTCATGATTTCTCTTCAATCAAAGAGCCTCACTAGGTGAGCTACACTAAACTACCTCAAAGGACAATGGAGAGAGTTATAGAACCAGAAAGACCACGTCACAGAGATTCTCAGGACAAACTGACAAGCTCTCAGCCAAAGGACGTCAACGTAGAATGCAGATGATAGTGAAGCGCACTAGCATCCTCAAGGCATGTTGGTGTCTCGTACAGATGAGAAAGAAATTTTATCTCATAAAACAGCTAAGTGACTACCAACAATCTGATTACTGAGAACTTTTAGAAAATGATGAAGTAATGGAATGTGATAAAGATAAGGAGAAGAAGGGAAAGGAAACCCTTACAACCATGTGATTGATGAAGCCTCCAGGTTTTGAATGTCTTCAATACCTGTACACGAGAAAGAGATAAATTATTGCGATTGTATAGGGGTTTTCCTCAGTCAAACCCCCATTTTGGTGTTCCCACCTCCATGGACAACCAGATAGATAGAAATGTAGGAAAGAAGTAAACACAAAAGCACTAGAAAATAATGTTATGCTACTCAGCCAAATAATAGAGGAGAGGAGCGAAAGCTTACCACCTCTTCCCAAAGTGCTCAAGGCTAGTGGGCGAGAAAATGAGAGGAAATCAAGCATCTGTTGTCATGGTATTTCATTTCACACTTTCTCTACTAAAGTGATGGAGTGTTGATGTTGTTGCTGTGAACTGTGAATTGTTGCTTGAGATTGAAGAAGTTGCTTGGAGCTTGTGGAGAGATTGTAGGAGATATTGTGAAGGGATTGAAGAGAGGATGTGAATAGATCTAACCATGAAATGAATGAAGGTGAGTGAATATGAAGGAAAGAGGGAAGAAAATAGCCATATTCGGCTTGGTCGGCCAAAGAGGGCATTACAAATCAACTCCCAGTGGGAATGGTAATGCCTCTGCAGGCTCCAAATGTGGGAATCTGTTAGGGAAATTAGCACATCACGTAGACGTTTATGTGTCGTGCAGGCATCCTAGATAGAAACGCCTCCACTGACACTCAAAACAAGTGCCAAGTGGAACAAAGACATCAGGCTTATGTGGAATTAAGCCTCCGAAGTTGGTTTTCTAAAGTGTAAGGGGGTAAAAGGGAATTTTCATTAGGGGTGAAAATTCATGTTGATAGAGGAGTCTATGTATAAGTGTTATGCTACTACATGATGACTAGAGAACTCTTAAACAACATTTGATCCATCAATTGAACCAAGGGACTAGTACTAGATTGTTGCATGAATTACATTTGGAATGAAACTATCATTTATTTTAATGGTTGTGTAGAGATTAAGATATAAATCTATTTGAAATCATATAATATAACATGTCATGATATCTTATTACTTACCAATAATTTCATATATAGATATAAGTCGTCAGGATGAACTTTTTCATATTTCGTGAACTAGAGTATTTTAAAAGTAATGCATTTTAGAAAATAATAAAAGGTATTAAGAGATTAACAATATATTATTATGTTTACAATTGGATCCAATAGATATAGTTTTGTTAACCATCTAGAGTTGAGTTATGTACTGACCTTGTTTAGAGCAATTTTATGACTATTGTGTTATATCCTAATGTGTTCTAATGGAGATTGATGCCAATAATTAATAGGATCATGATGCCTAATCATATTGGACAAATACTATTTGGAGCCATATTGGGGATTCACCTAATTATCACATTGTGAATAGATCTTAAGTGTTACTATTATTATTAGTAAAAGTATCTTGAATAAGATATCTAATCTACTATGTTATCCTCATATATGAATGTTAAGGGGTTTCTTATTAGTATAATGAAGAGGTTCAAGATATCAAGAACCAATACACTTGTGACATCTAAGTTAATCAAAATATATTGTAAATTATCACATTCTAATACTTACCAGAACCCTATGTTGAATCTATTATGTGAATTTAAAATGAAAGTATGGGATTGTGTGAACAAGGTAATTTCATGTCGATTGATAAGCCTAGGCAGGCTAGGTCAATGAGATGAAAATATAAGAGAGATGAGATGTTCAAAAAATATTATAAATAAACTGGGTGGAGTTTTATCCAAGACCTTAATATACTTAAAGGGAAGTGAAACCTTGGATTATGGGAAAATGTGCATAGGTATCGAGTGATTTTGTGAGGAGAACTATGTGTGACTTTGACCTGTTTGGAAGTGAGAACGTAGGAAATCCTTGGGCAAAGAATGCCTCTATAACCTCAAGTCCATAAGGGGAGGGTTTAGGGGGATAACTCCAATGGTTAGGGTTGTTCCTAATTGGTTTGACCTTCTCCCTTTAGTAGGATTCAGTTTGAGGCTATATGGGTATGAATCAGTTAAAGGAATATAATATTGAGTATTTAATACATAATATGATTTTATATAATAAGTGAATATTGACTACTTTATAATGGGTATTTGATTATATGTATATGATGGGTAAAGTTCATCTCATGTTGGCTCCATGTATCTCTTATGTGTTGTGAAAATAGACTCCATATCTAGAGGTCTCTATGTATAGGCATGTGTCTCTATTGGTTGTGATTTGTGATTCGTTTTATGTATGACCCACCCAAGAGTGAACCTCCGAGATATTTGAGTAGTGACAGGAATTCATTGGATTGTTCCAATGACCAATGTCTGGACTACTGCTATGGATTTGTCGGCATTCACCTGGTTCATGGAGGTGAAGGTAGAAGACTACCCTGGTTATGATATGACTATAGTGATTGCAAAAGTAGGGACCCATCCACGTGGGTAACAGTAATCCAGGACTAACCATGTATTGGGAGGGTTCACTAGCTATCACTGGTAAGCACATAAGTGACCGATGCCAAGTGTTACCTAGGATTGTGAGAAGATACTTGAAAATATCACTAAGGTCACAAGGTGGTATATTTTGGGAGCTACTTCTTCCTAGGTGGACAAACTTGTTGCCAGTGGCCTATAGGCAATTGAATTCAAAATCCATCGGGCTTGGTAGGTTCACTACTTGGGGAAACCCTTGGGGTGGTGGACAGACCTGCGATGTAGTAGGGGATGCACCGAATCCGCTCCCAGTTATCAAACCATATACTTAGCCTTATGGGGTTGAGGACGGATGTGTGGTGTATTATGGGATGCATCAGATCCTCTTTACATTTGTCCAATGGTGTAGAAGACCTGTGGAAGGATAGGACCCACAATGTAGTGTGCAATGCACCAATATTATTTCTATCTACGATGCATTATGGACCTGTGTTAGCTACCAATTGTGGACATGATGTATGTGGGAGCTCGTCACCATGTATTTGTGATGTATTTCAGAGCTCGTTATCATGTATCTGTGATGTATGGTTAGAGCTTGTCACTGTGTATTTGCGATATATGTTGGAGCCAATCACTAATATAAATGTGATATGTGTATGAGAAAATCATTGTTGTAGTTGTGCTTTATGCATGAGCTAATCATCATTATACTTATGATTTGTGTATGATCTCGTCACTATTATACTAGTGATGTGTCTGAGCTAATCAACTTGTGTATATGAGGGTATGGCCATGTCGGCCATTGTGTATAATCTTTGAGATTATGGTATGAATGAAACCTTATGAATAGTGTAAATGTTTGTACACTAATTTTTGGTATGGACCCAACACTTGATGGCAAGATTATTATCACTATATCATAATTGACTATGTTGATAGTGTACATGTACTAGATTAATAGCTATGGGTTAAAGGTGAGATAATAGATCTCATACAAGAGGTGAGATTGAACTCCCTCTGCCATTGTGGGGAAAACTATGATGCCTTTGATTCCCATGAGGGGATACGTAGGTAGGGTCATCACGAACCCTCGAGGCTTAGTTTGTAGGTCTAGGAAAGACCTTAACCTTGGGACCTTAACATTCTTTTGTGCAAACATATATTTGGCAATAATGAGTTGATGCCACCATGGAATGGGGAAGTATTTGAGTTGATTCTCATTCATTTAAGTGGATAGATGTTGTGAATGCAAAAAAAAATTGGTGTGCCCGAGGGGTGGATTTTACAACTTTCTTAACTATTTTAGAAAAAAAAAATATATAAAACATAATTCTATATTTTAAATGTAACTATAATTTATAATAAAAATTAAAAATAACAAAAACAACAAAAATATATCATTAAAGAAATTAAAAAGACATAAATTTTATTATATCCATAAAGATAAATTAGTTTAAATATTTTTAAAATATGGAATCTTTATTTAACTCTCTTGAAGTAGGGGAAAAGCTTAAAAATATGCAAATATTTTTCTCCATTGCTTCACTGTAAAATGGATTGAAACATACTAGACATCTTCAAATGGTCTTTACAACAAGAAATACATTTCAACCATGAGAATGTGAAATGGAGTTTCACTATTGCATTTATGGTAGAACTATAATCACTCAACTAATGAGGTATATTTAGAACTCTTTCCAAACTTTCATTTATAGAGTTTAACTAGACACTCATTATTTATTTTTATATAAACCCTCATAAGTATTATTTATCAAAGCTATCAATTCTTGATCTCAAAGGTAGTAAAAAATTCTTTATTCAAACTATGAAGGAGTTAGAGCTTTTTGCACTATTAGACAAGTAAAATCATAAAATTTTCACATAAACTTACAGAGCTACTATTGTGAATATCACTCCTAATAATACATCTTATTAAAAATGTAGAATATTATTTACTAGGAAAATCAAACAGGAAATTTGTACCAGGCTAAGATGTATTCAGTCCAAGTATTTGTTAAAGTTAGCCTGGATGTACTTAAGAAAAGTGTTTCTAATGGAAATTTATCTCTATAATTGTATTGGACTACATTACAAATGAGGATTTGGAGATACCTAATACCCAAATGGAACAAAATAAGAAATTATAAAATGTTAATGAGCAATTAAGAATGTGGGTTGTTGTATTAGAGTAAAAAAATTTTATGGAAATCTACACACTTGTTTCCACTTTTCTCATCTCTCTTTTCACTCCACCTATTGCTGGCCAATTGAATAATATCCTTCGATTATTGAAAGAGGAGTGTGAACCTATAAAACTAGAGTAATCTTTCCCAATCACATAGAGGATATAACTTGAAAGGCTTTTTGACCACCGAAAAAGTAACCCTTCTACTTTTTCTAGTTTTTTTTCGGCCCTCCTTGCGACTTTTGCTTAATGTTGTCATGATTTAGTGTTGTAATATGGATAACACATTCATGTTAGATGTTGGGCACTTGTGAACTAATGAATTTTAATAGTGCCTTGTAAAAATTTTGTGAACTATTGTAACACACTTTCACACTTTTCTAGGGTTTAATCAAGTGGCTAAGCATAATCCTAAACATAAATAAACTTAATCTTACCTTGTTTGGAGTGTTGTAACACACTTTCACATTCCTCTAGGCTTTTCATTAATAATTTGGCTTTCTCATGCTTTAATTGACCCTATTTTGCATCCACAAGCCTCATTTATCGAGTCTTTTTGAAGATAATCCTTATAGAAATCAGTAACCAATCATAATTTTGGTGTTCCTAGCTTGTGTGGCCCAGATTTAGTGTTTGAAACTTATTCACCACCTTGGGAGAATGATTCCCACCTAGGTATTTTTGGCCCTGATGTAGGTTTCATACATTTCTTGGCACTTTTCATTTTTGGTCCCATACATTATGTGTGTTGGGACTCATTCACCACCTTGGGTGAATGAGTTTTGTGTGACCAAAGTTCAAATTTAAATCAAATTTCTGGTGGGATTTTATACTCCTACATTTGATGTCGGCTTGTACTGTTTTAATTTTTGGAATTCTTGCATAATTGAGTGTAAATACAAGTTTCTTTAACTCATTTTATCCCAACAATCAATCAAGTGATCTAATACTTTTTTGAGAGTATCCTTATATCATAATTGAGTTCACAAGAGCATTCAAGGCATTCAAGGGAAGATTATCAAGCATTCTAGAGCATTCTTCAAGTGTCAATCATCATATCAATGATTGCTTGCATCATGTTGTTTTAGAGATAACAATTATGGTGTAGGATTTGTGATTCAAGCAAGTGCTTCATTCAAAGATCTATCAACTTCAAGCAAGACTCCAAGTCTACATCCATTGGATCCATTATTTACATGTTTGTAGCACCTTATAGCTAGGGTTTGGTGAGTTGCAACTTTATCATTTTTTCATTCATCATTCTCCCTTAATATTTTCTTTCATTTCAAGGTTTAATTACCAACAAGGGCTTTGACCAATGCAAAACCCTATTCTCTAACCTGACAATATTTTTCTCTCTTCTTGTGTGTGATTTGTAGGGAAAGGTTGCAGATTTGTGAAGAAAAAAAGTTGGAGAAAAGTTGTCAAATCCCCAAAGTTTTCAAAGTTTTCACTCTCCCTTGGAAAGCTTGGAGAAGACCTATAGGTGGTATTTTATAGATTTCAATCCAGAAACAAGGAAAAAAGAGTAGAGCAGATCGAGAGGCACCAAATCCAGTTCAGAACTTCCAAAAAAGCATAAGTGGACTGATTTTCCACTATTGGTGAATGAGTCCCACTATACATGCCTCACAAAGTGCTTTGATAGATTTGGATACCCTTTTGGTTGAAACTTGTTTTTACACATTTTCCCGAATACCAAACTAATTTTCCCAGTTTGGCGAATGAGTCCCAGTCAACATAAACAATATATTTTTTAGTGATCTAGACCTCCATCTTGCCTTCTTTAATCTTCTAGGTGCACACTTTACTTTTCTTTTTTAATTAGACTGTAGGAATTGAGTAGAACAACCCCCTATTTAGGTGCACACTTTCAGTTTCATATATTTTTACTCTATTTTTTCATCTTTCTAGGTCATTTTGCATATCAAATTTTGTTTTGAAATTCATTGTCATTTCCAAGATTACACTTTGTGGTGAACCCTTCATTGCATATCATTCAATCTCTAGGATAGCCTTATTGCAAGATCTCAATCTCCTTTCCATTTAGATCTCTAGGGTTACCCTTGAGTGGAATATCCTTGGTAGGTGATTGGGTGTGAATACATATCATTCCCCCAAAAACCTCTACCTTTTTAAGAGGTTCCATTTTGGTGAACCTACATTTAGGACATCATTATTCTGATTGGAGTGCATTCTATATTTAGCTTGCATTAAAATTGTATTAGGTTTTTCATTTGTTAATTTGCATTCTAGTGTTTCAAATTTTGCATTAGTGAAAGCTCATTTTGTTTTCATTATTTCAATTAATTTCATTGAGAATCAATCAAAGTATGCATTTTCATTTCAGATCTGCATTAGAAAACATAAAAAGGATAAAAACTCAATTCAAACATTATGAAAAAATTCAAAAAAAAATTACCTAGACTCATTTGCCACCTTGGGTGAATCAATCCCTTTGCATATTTTTCTCTCAATTTTATGGCATTTATAGTTCATTTTCTAAGTTTTTCTTCACTATTTTTGCATTTTAGTTTTCCTTTCCAAAATTTCAATTATAAGCATTTCATCCCTATTAGCTTACATTGCATTTTCACTCACCCCACATCTAGTAGCCTTTGCATGAGAATTTGTGTCCTATTTCTAATACCATAGTGAGAAGAAGTTAGAGACTCATGTCATCCTGCGATAGCACAATCATTTTGGATCTTATATTATCTAGAACTTCCACTCCTAGTATTGGCACTAGTACACTAGGCATGGATAAGATGCTTAGCAACTCTTTTCCTTCAAGTAGCATGCAAGTTGAACCAAGGAATGATAGTATCCCACAAGAAAATATAATTCAAATCCATGAGGATTTAGTAAAATTACAACATCAAATACGCCTTGAAAACATTTCAACTACTAGAATTCCTACCATAGAAAACATTCATCTCATGCTCAAAATTGAAGATGGCCTTGAACTTGTGAAAAACATAGTGCAAATCTTTGGATAACATATCCCATCAACCACTAGTTTTCCTTTACCAACAAGAAATGTTCCAATCCAAGGAGGAACTCAAATTCCTCCTCCCACAATAATAGCCTCTATACCTACCTACACTCCTCCTCAAGTCACAATGACAATGCAACACATTAGTAATGTGATTCCTTCCCTGGGTATTCCCGCTAGCATCACTAGTTCCTATGTGGCATCACAAGTTATATCTCCTACCTTACCACCTATAAGAATTCCATTCACTTGCTCCACAAACATATACAATCCATCACAAATTTCACTTCCATCTCATAACACAAGCAATGACCCTCTCATAACTCAACTTTATCAAACCATTATCATCCCTTCAAAAGAAAATTTCCACCAGAAACCAAAATCAAAATGGCCAGCCACATATTATGTCAAAAGGATTCCATTATCCTTGGAGATATTATGAACATTGATGCCACAAGGTGTAAAGGTGCCTATATTTGAGAAATGTGGTGGGAAGGTAGATCCTTCTAACCATGTTAATGCCTACACTAACCTATGCAATGACTTTGTCCTTGATGATAAACTATTGGCGAATCCCTTTCCTAGGATCTTGAAGGAAACTACCATGGAGTGGTCTCTTCTTTACGAAAAACTCAATTCGTTCATTTACTGAACTTGTTAAAGAATTTATAAACCATTTTCAAGTGCATATGACTCCTGAGATGACCTTGTCTGATTTGATGATATGAGAGAAAAAAGAAGAAAAGATAATTGATTTTATCTCATGCTATCAATCACTTTATTCCAAAATCGATGTCAAGATCCCCAACCCACACCTTTAAAAGATGTATATAGAAAACTTGCAAACTAAGATTCAAGACAATTTTACCATGATAAAATTCTCATCCTTCATGCACTTGTGCACTGCCCTTTGTGATTATGAAAATTCAGTTAGTAGTCGAGATAGAAATTCCACCTCTAGCCGAATCAAGAGATCCAAGCTTGCACACCAAAATAATTCCCAACCTTTCAGAAAACAAAATAAAGGGTTCCTCCAATTCAACCCCTCTCAATGAAAAACTCCAAATGTCAATACCCAAGTAGCTTCTATCAAAGCCACGGTGCCCTTTAGTTATGGAGATCCAAACAGACAATTCACACAACTACCCGATACTCTCCATAAAACCATGTCCCAACTTCTAAACCAACAAATGATTACCTTACCTCTCGTCAGAACACCTGAACCTAATAAACCTTTACCTTCGAGCTTTAAATCAAATTCTTATTATCACTATCATCAAAAAAATGAACATGACATGAAACATTGTAAGCAAATTAAACATCTTGTGCAAGACCTCATTGATTTCATTCGTCTATCCGTTGCAGGTACTAGTGATCAAGGCAATAAGTTTGTTTCCCATTTGAACCAAAATTTGCAAATTTTCACCAATCCCATGCCAAAACATAATATTTAATTTATCAAAGCTAGAAAATTTATAAAGAATGATGTGATGAATGTTGCTACAGATGATGAAAACAATGATTTTGTTCTAAATAATTCTATCAATATCAATATTATAGATGAGATGGTAGGGGAAATAGATGTCATCCCTCATAAGGGTTGAACTAAGAGTCCTCTTGATACTGCTTTCTCCTCTAAGTATGTACTTAAATATTTACATAATGGTCCTCTCTACATATTCGATCGTATCTATGATAAGCCCACTAATGGGATATTAATAAATCTTTCTTGTGGAAAGAATGTGATCATCGAGGAATTCTTAAGTTTTCATGAGCTTTATCAAGATATATATAATATATTGAAAGCATGGATCAAGACATGCAATGGTTTTTCTTTCCGTACATTGGGATTGATCACCCTTCCATTGCAAATAGGACCAAAAAAATTAGATGTCACATTCTCCATCATCCCATAGTCGGATCAATTTTGTGTGAGGATAGGCCACCCATGGCTTCGCTCCATGAAAGTTGTCCTTGCGGTTGTGCACAAATATTTAAAGTTTCTCTTTTAAAATGAAATATTCATTGTTCACCATAGTGGCTTTAACCCCTTGTCTGCCAGAGGAAACATTTCCTTAGAATCATTTTGGACCAAGCCCATGGAGCCTATAAAACCTCGGGAATACTTCTTTTCCTTATCCTATCAAAATATCATGGAAAAGAGGATAGCAGAACTATCCGTTTGAAACCTATCCTCACCCACAATCAAGCCCACCATCCTTGACAAAACCCTGCTTGAACCTAAACAAGACCAAAACACCCAAGAAGAACCTAAAAAAAAATGTTCACCCACGTCCTATAAACGACCAAGAAACAATGAAACCAACCCCGTGACACCTCCTAGAATAAATCAAGTTTACAAAGTCAAAGAGAAAGTGTTTGAACAACCTCCCATGGTTCCTTTCGTTCCTTCCCTTAGGGAAGAGAAGAAACCAATGGTTGATCAATCCTCTCTAACACAATTGCAAATTAAAAACAAAACTAAAATGAATAGAGGTGCTAGGGAGTGTAGACGTAGATTTTATGCCCTTGTTCACAAGTTACATGATGAATTAAACAAAGAAAATCAAGATCCAAACATGACTGAAGCAATGAATGATGATCCTCCTCCCCAATTGAAGCAAGAAAATTCAATGCAACCTCCATAAAAAGAGTTGACCCCTTTTATGTCCATTATCCTTCAACCTCCTATTGTGATCAACTTATATGATGATGAAAAGGTTGCTAAAATAGACTAAGAAGTGAATAATGAGTTGAATACATTTTTTTCCTCTTCCATGAGCTTAAATGACAATTCTTCTATAGAGAATATTGAACTTGGTGCTTCTCCTAGTTCAGCACTTGCTCTCATCCCTCTAGATAGTTTCCCACCTTTAGTATATAACGAACATGATTGGGAGGTGGATGAATTTCTCATAGATTGACTCACATTTCCCTTACTAGTATTTTACATAATTGTTTTCATTTTATTTCGTGTGATTTCATGTGTGTAATGTGATCCCCCATGACATTTTGTTTGATACTATCTCTCTTTGTGACATTCCTCTATTTGTACCTACTTTCTTCTCTATGTCATGCATCTTTTTTTTCTTTATCTTTTTCTTGTTTTTTCCTTTTGGGGATGACACAAGGCATCGAGACATTCATGTCTCCTTTGAATGTTGACCCAAAAGGCTTTCTTTTTCCTTTTCCTTTTTTTTCATTTCATCTTTATCTTTTTCTTGTGCTTTCCTTTTTGGGATGATGCAAGGCATCAAGCATTCATGTCTCCTTCATGTTGCCCCAAAAGGCTTTCTTTTTCTTTTGCATTTTCATTTCATCTTTATATTTTTCTTGTGTCTTCCTTTTGGGGATGATGCAAGGCATCGATACATTCATGTCTCCTTCATATTGACACAAAAGGCTTTCTTTTTCCTTTTCATTTCATCTTTATCTTTTTCTTGTGTTTTCCTTTTGGGGATGATGTAAGGCATTGAGACACCCTATGTCTCCTCCATGGTGACCCAAAAAAATTCCTTTTTTTTTGCTCTATATGTGTCATTCTTCTAGTTCTATGTGTATTTGGGGAATGACGACAATTTCAAGCTCTCTAAAAACATTATCGAAAAGAACATATTGACCCCATACCCATAGATCCTTTATGTGTTTGGTGTTTTCATTTTAGGGGGAACCCCTCTATTTTTATCTTTTTTTCTCACATGACACAACCTTACTTGCAAGCATATGACTTGGCATAGGGATTTTCAAGTTGGATCTCATGTCCTTCTTCTTGTTTTCATCTTTCATTTTCTACTTTAAATTAATTTCTCACATCATGGTGTTTAGCAGTTCCTTTAAAGTGGGAGCATACATTGGAATTATTATTTTGTATTCTCCTTTTCATGGTTCTTAGTGCCTTCTTACTTCATATGATGTGTTTTTCACATTGTGGATGAAATTGGGTGTGATTTCTTTCATCAGCATGATCTCTCTTACCATATTGCATTCCTCTTAGTGGCGTGATGTGATACACTACATCCCCTATGTTTTGAATCTTCTATTCTTTGATTGGTCCTCTCTTACAGATATTAGGAACAATGTTCCCTAAGCTAAAGACCTCCCAAAAACTAAGCAAGACTCCTTTGAAAATTTCCTATTTTGCATTTTATGTTTGTTGTTATATGTCCACCTTGCATAATACAACTTGCATTCCTATGGAGCCATTCAGTTTGTTCATGAGCTACAAGCATACAAAGTTTTGATTGTCTCATGAAGCTCGAAAATAATTTTTTGTGCCACCTTATTAAATTTATTAGGAGGTATAAATTTGGTATGGTTGAGTGGGAAGCCCAATCTGAGGCATGACTTTCCCCATAGCCACTTGCATGCGTGTGAGTGCATACCAGTCATGAGTGTATGTTTCTCACCTTTTAGGACTTCTCACCTGGCAAACAACTAGGAGTTCTTTTTCCTTAGTGTGAGTATGTGTTTTTTTGGGAAAAAAACCTACATATCATCCACATCGCATTAGACAAACCATTGAATCTTGATTTGGCTCTCTTTTACCTTTTATTTTGTCTTTTTCATATCTGGTAGTGTATGCTTGTGCTTTGTTGTTTCTCTTTATAGTGTTATCATGTATATTCCATTGCGCTCATGTTGTTTTGTCTTCAGATCTTGACCTTGGGGGCTTGATCACCCCTCTTGATTGTTGTCATCTCATCTTTCTAGCATTGGTACATTGGAACCCCTCTTGGTGCAGGTTTTTCTACTTTAGTGTGAGTTTGAAGCAAGTCATCCTCTCACTAAAGTGGGGGCTAAATGTGACCACCAAAAAAGTAACCCTTCAAATTTTTATAGTTTCTTGGGCCCTCCTTATGAATTTGGCTTAATGTTGCCTTGATTTATTCTTTTAATGCGGATAAAACATTCACATTAGGTGTTGGGCCCTTGTGAAGTAATGAATTTTAGTTGTGCCTTGTAAAATTTTTGTGAAGTGTTGTAACACACTTTCACACTTTTCTAGGGTTTTATCAAGTGGCTAAGCATAATCCTAAACATAATTAAATTTAATCTTTCCTTTTTTAGAGTGTTGTAAAGTGTTGTTACACACTTTCACATTCCCCTAGCCTTGTCATTAATAATTGGGATTTCTTATGCTTTAATTGGACCTATTTTGCATCCACAAGCCTTATTTATTGCATCCTTTCAATAACAATTCTGACAACAATCAGTAGCGAATCATAATTCAAGTGTTCCTAGCTTATGTGGCCTAGATTTAGTGTCGAGGACTCATTTTCCACCTTGGGCAAATGAGTCCCACCTAGGAATTTTTGGCCCCAATGTAGATTTCACACATTTAGATAGGCACTTTTCATTTTTGGTCTCATACATTATGTGTGATGGGACACATTCGCCACCTTGGGAGAATGAGTCTCGTGTGACCAAATTTCATATTTAAATCAAATTTTTTGTGGGATTTTATTATCCTAGATTTGATGTCAGCTTGTAGTATTGTAGTATTGGGAATTATTGCATAATTGAGTATAATTACAAGGTTATTTCTCTAATTTTATCCTAACAAGAAATCAAGTGAACCAGTACTTTTATGAGAGCATCCTTATAGCATAATTGAGTTCACAAGAGCATTTGAGCAAGAGCATTCAAGGCATTCAAGGGAAGATTATCAAGCATTCTAGAGAATTCTTCAAGTTTCAATCACCATGTCAAAGAGTGTTTGCATCATGTTGTTTTAGAGCTAACAATTGTGGTGTACAGTTTGTGATTCAAGCAAGTGCTTCATTCAAAGATCTATCAACATCAAGCAAGATTCCAATTCTACATCTATTGGAGCCATTATTTACATGTTTGCAACACCTTATTACTAGAGTTTGGTGAGTTACAACATTGTCATTTGTTCACTCATCATTCTCCCTTCATATTTTCTTTCATTTCAAGTTGTAATTACCAACAAGGGGTTTGACCAAGGCAAACCCCTATTCTCTAACCCACAACATTTTTCTCTCTTCTTATGTGTGATTTGCAGGGCTAGGTTATACATTTGTCAAGAAAAAAAATTAGATAAAGGTTGTCAAATCCCCAAAGTTGTCATTCTACCTTGGAGAAGCTTGGAGAAGACCAATAGGTGGTATTTTATAGATTCGGATCCAAAAACTAGGCAGAAAGAGTAGAGCAAACCGAGAGGCACATAATCCAGTTTAGAACTTCCAAAAAAGTAGAAGTGGACTGATTCGCCACTATTGGCGAATGAGTCCCACTATATAGGCCTAATAGAGATTTTTGATAGATTTGGATTCCATTTTTTTTTAAACCTATTTTTTCACATTTTCCTGTAAAATGGACCAATTTGCCTAGCTTGTTGAATGAGTCCTAGTAAACATAAACAACATATTTTTCAGTGATCTATACCTCCATCCTACCTTCTTCACTCTTCTAGGTGCACACTTCCAGTTTCATAGCTTTTTACTACATTTTATTCATCTTTCTACGTCATTTTGAATATCAGGCTATGTTTTGCAACTCATTGTCTTTTCCAAGTTTAAGTTTGGTAGAGAACCCTTCATTGCATATCATTCAATCTCTAGGCCAACCCTATTGCAAGATCTCAATCTCCTTTTCAATGAGATCTCTAGGGTTACCCTTGAGTGGAATCTCCTTGGTAGGTGATTGGGTGTGAATACATATCATTCCCACAAAAACCTCTACCTTTTTAAGAGGTTCCATTTTGGTGAACCTGTATTTAGGAAATCATTATTCTAATTTGGAGTACATTCTAGATTTAGCTTGCATTAACTTTGCATTATGTTTTGCATTTTTTAATTTGCATTCTAGGTTTTCAAATTTTATATTAGTGAAAGCTCATTTTGCTTGCATTATTGCACTTAATTTAATTGAAAATCAATCAAATTTTCTATCCACATTTCAGATTTGCATGAGAAAACATAAAAAGCATAAAAATTCAATTCAAATTTTTTTTTAAAATTCAAAAAAATTAGTACCTTCACATTATTTTCATTGCATTTTTTGGCATTTACAGTTCATTTTTTGAGTTTTTGTTTTTTGTTTTTTCATTTCAATTTTTCTTTCCAAAATTTTAGTTAAGCATTTCATTCATATTAGCTTACATTGAATTTGCACTCACCCTGCATTTAGTAGCCTTTGCATGAGTGTTTGGTGTCCTATTTCTAATACCATAGTGAGAAGAATTTTTAGACTCATGTCATCCTAGGATACCACAATCATTATGGATCTTGTGTTATCTAGAGCTTCCACTCCTAGTATTGGCACTAGTACACTAGGCATGGATAACACCCTTAGCAACTCTTTTCCTTCAAGTAGCATAAAATTTGAAACAAGGAATGATAGTATCCCACAAGAAAACATAATTCAAATCCATGAGGATTTAGTAAACTTATGTACAACATCAAATAAGTCTTGAAAATATTTCAACTACTGTAATTCCTACCATATAAAACATTCACCGCATTCTAAAAATTGAAGATGGCCTTGACCTTGTGAAAAACATAGTGCAAATATTTGGAAAATATATCCTTAACCACTAATTGTCCTTTACCAACAATAAATGTGCCAAGTAGATGAGGAACTCAAATTCCTCCTCCTGCAACAATAGCCTCAATACCTGCCTACACTCCTCCTCAAGCCACAATGGCAATCCAACTAGTAATGTGATTCCTTCCCTCGGTATTCCTACTAGCATCTCTAGTTCTTATGTGACATCACAAGTTATATCTCCTACCTTACCACCTATAAGCATTCATTTCACTTGCTTCACAAACATATACACTCCATCACCACTTTCACTTTCATCTCATAACATGAGAAATGGCCATCTCATAATTCAACTTTTCCAAACCATGTCATCCCTTCAAAAGAAAATTTCTACTAGAAACCAAAATAAAAATGGTGCACCCACATATTATGTCAATAGAAGTCCATTATCCTTGGAGATATTATAAACACTAATTCCACAAGGTGTAGAGCTTACTAGATTTGATAAATATGGAGGGAAGTGAGATCCTTCTAACCATGTTAATGCCTACATTTCCCTATGTAGTGACTTTTTCCTTGATGATAAATTGTTGGAAAATCTCTTTCTTAGGACCTTGAAAGATACTACCTTGGAGTGGTTCACTTCTTTACAAAATAACTCAATTCATTCATTTACTAAACTTGTTAAAGCATTTTTAAACCATTTTCAAGTGCATATGATTCCCAAGATGACCTTGGCCAATTTGATGAGATGCAAGTAAAAAGAAGAAGAAAAGATAACTGATTTTATCTCACACTATTAATCGCTTTATTGCCAAATCAATGTCAAGATCCTTGATCCACACCTTCAAAAGATTTTTATAGAAAACTTGCAAACTAAGATTCAAGACAAGTTAACCATGATGAAATTCCCATCCTTCATGCACTTGTGCACTTCGCTCCGTGATTATGAAAATTTGATTAGTATTTGAGATACAAAATGCACCTCTAGCCGAATCAAGAGATCTGAGACCACACACCAAAACAATTCCCAACCTTTTGGGAAAAAAAATAAAGGGTTCCTTCAATTCAACCCCCTCAACAAACAAATCCAAATGTCAATACACAAGTAGCCACTGTCAAAGCAAACAAATTATTACCTTACCTCTTGTCAGAATACTTGACCCTAATAAACCTTTACCTCTAACCTTTAAATCAAATGCTTATTGTCACTATCATCGACAAAATGGACATGACACAGAATATTGTAAGCATTTTAAATATCTTGTACAAGACCTCATTGATTCTAGAACCATCTATCCATTGCAAGTACCAGTGATCAAGGCAAAAAAAATTTCCCCCTTGAACCAAAATTTACAAACTTTCACCAATCCCATGCCAAAACATAATATTTTATTTGTCAAAGCTAGTGAAACTACAAAGAATAATGTGATGAATGTTGATACAAATGATGAAAACAATAATTCTATTATAAATAATGCTATCAATGTCAGTCCTATTGATGAAATGGTAGGGGTGATAGATATCATTCCTCATAAGGACCGAACTAAGAGTCCTCTTGATATTGATTTCTCCTCTAAGGATATACTTAAAAATGTACCTGATGGTCCTCTACATGTATAGTCGGGTGTATCTATGATAACCCCACTAATAGGATATTAATAGATCTCGCTTTTGGAGAGAATGTTATCACCAAGGAATTCTTACTATTTCATGAGCTTTATCGAGATACATATGATACACCGAAATCATGGAGCAAGACATGAAATGGTTTTTCTTGCCCTATGTTGGAATTGATCACCCTTCCATTACAAATAGGACCAAAAACATTAGATGTCACATTCTCCATCATCCCACAGTTGGACCAATTTCTTCTGAGCCTTGGCCACCCATGGCTTCACTCCATGAAATTTTTCCCTTCGATTGTGCACAAATGCTTAAAGTTTCTCTTTGACAATGAAATATTCACTGTTCACCATAGTGGCTTTAACCCCTTGTCTTCTAGATGAAACTTTTCCTTAGAAGCCTTTTGGCCTGATCCCATGGAACCTATAAAACCTCAAGAAGACTTATTTTTATTGTCTTATCAAAAGTTCAAGGAAAAGCAGATAGAAGAACTATCCCTTTGAAACATGTCCTCACCCACAACTGAGCCGACCATCCTTGAAAAAACCATGCTTGAACCTAAAAAATACTAAAACACCCAAGAACAACCAAAAATAAAACCTTCACCTTCATCCTATAAGCAACCAAAAAACAATGAAACCAACCCCATCACACCTCCCAAAATAAAACAAGTTTACAAAGTCAAAGAGAGAGTGGTTGATAAACCACTTGTGGTTCCTTTCGTTCCTCCCCTTAGGGAATAAAAGAAACCAATGGTTGTTCAACATGCTCCAACACAATTGTAAATTGAAAAAACTCCGAAAGAAATAGAGGTGTTAGGGAGTGTAGATGTAGACATAGTGCCATTGGTCACAAGTTACATGATGAATTAAACAAAGAAAATCAAGATCCAAACTTAATTGAAGCAATGCATGATGACCCTCCTCACCAATCGACGCAATAAAATTCAATGAAAACTCTATAGAAAGAGTTGACCCCTTTCTATGGCCATTATCCTTTGACCTCCTATTTTGATAAACTTAGATGATGATGATGAGGTTGCTAAAATAGATGAACAGGTGAATAATGAACTAAATACATTGTTTTTCTCTTACAAGAGCTTAAATGACAAATCTTCTATAAAGAGTGTTGAACTTTGTGCTTCTCCTAGTTCAGCACTTGCTCTCATCCATATGGCTAGTTTCCCACCTTTGATATATAACAAACATGATTGGGAGGAGGATGACTTTCTCATAGGTTGACTCACATTTTCTTTTTCATTTTCTTTCGTGTAATTGAATATGCATAATGTGATCCCCCATGATGTTTTGTTCAATGTGCTCTCTATTTGTGGCATTCCTCTATTTGTACATGCATTCTTCTCTATGTCATGCATCTTTTTTTTCTTTATCTTTTTCTTGTGTTTTCCTTTTGGGGATGATTCAAGGCATCGATACATTCATGTCTCCTTCGTGTTGACCCACAAAGCTTTCTTTTTTTCTTTTTTCTTTTCATTTCATCTTTATAGTTTTCTTTTATTTTTCTTTTGGAAATGATGCAAGGCATCAAGACATTCATTACTCCTTCATGTTGACCCAAAAGGATTTATTTTTCCTTTTCATTTTATCTTTATCTTTTTCTTATTTTTTACTTTTAGGGATGATGCAAGGCATCGAGACATTTATGTCTCCTTCGTGTTGACCCAAAAGCCTTTCTTTTTCTTTTTCCAAGTTTCGTTTCATCTTTTTCTTTTTCTTTTGTTTTCCTTTTGGGAATGATGTAAGGCATTCAGACACCCTTTGTCTCTTCCATGTTGAACAAAACGTTTTCCTTTGTTTTCGCTCTCTTTGTGTCATTCTTCCAGTTCTATCTGTATTTGGGGAATGATGATAGTCCTGAGCTGTCTAAAAATATTGTTGCAAGTAATGTACTAACCCCAAATCCATAGATCCCTTATGTGCTTTGTGTTTTCATTTTGGGGGAAAACCCTCTCTTTTTCTCTTTTTTCTCACATGATGCACCCTTACTTGGAAACATATGACTTGGCATAGGGATTTCCAAGTTGGCTCTCATTTATTTCTTCTTGTTTGCATATTTTATTTTCTACTTTCAAGTAATTTCTCATAGCATGGTGTTTATAAATTCCTTTAAATTGGGCGCATGCATTGGCATTCTTCTTTTGCATTCTCCTTTTCATTGTTCTTAGTTTAGCCTTCTTGCTTCATACGATGTATTTTTCACTTTTCGGATGACATTGGGTGTGATGTACTGAATGAGCATGATGTCTCTTAACATATTGCATTCCTCTAAGTAGCTTCATGTGATGCACTACATCTCTTAAGTTGTAAATCTTCTATTTTTGGATTGGTCCTCTCTTGGAGACATTAGGCACAATGTTCTCTAAGATAAATACCCCGTATCAACTAAGAAAAAATCCTTTGAAAATTTACTCTTTTGCATTTTTCATTTGTTGTTATATGGCCACCTTGCATTCCTATGGAACCATAATTTTTTTTCATGAGCTCCAAGTATACAAAGCTTCACTTGTCTCATGAAGCTCGAAAACCATTTTTATGTGGTGCCTTATTAAAATTATCAAGAGGTATAACTTTGGTATGGTTGAGTGGGAAGCCCAATCTGAGGCATGAATTTTCCCATAGTAGCTTGCATGTGTGTGAGTGAATACCAGCCATGAGTGTATGTTTCTCACCTTTTAGGACTTCTCACCTAACAGAAAGCCCAAATTTTTGTCACCTCAGAGTGAGTATGCATTTTTTAGACAAACAACCTAGATCTGATCCACATCATATTTGAAAAATTGTCCAAGATAGATCTCATCTCATCTTGCTAGAATTAGTACATTGGAACCCCTCTTGGTGCGTGTTTGTCTACTTTAGTGTGATTTTGAAGTAAGTTCATCCTCTCACTAAAGTGGGGGCTAAATGTGACCAGTGAAAAAGTAACCCTTTTACTTGTTTTGGTTTGTCTCGGCCCTCCTTATGACTTTGGCTTAATGTTTCCTTGATTTAGTTTTGTAATATGGATAACACACTTTCACACTTCTCTAGGGTTTTATCAAGTGGATAAGCAAAATCCTAAACATAATTAAATTTAATTTTACCTTGTTTGGAGTTTTGTAAAGTGTTGTAAAACACTTTCACATTCCTCTAGGCTTGTAATTATTAATTTTGTTTTCTTATGCTTTAATTGGCCCTATTTTGCATCCACAAGCCTCATTTATTACATCTTTTAGAGGATAATACTGACGCCAATCAGTAACCAATCGTAATTCAGGTTGTTTTTGGCTTGTGTGGCCCCGATTTAGTGTTTGGGACACATTTTCCACCTTGGGTGAATGATTCCAACCTAGGTATTTTTGGCCTTGATGTAGGTTTCACACACATTTCTAGACACTCCTTATTTTTGATCACATACATTATGTGTGATGGGACTCATTTTCCACCTTGGGTGAGACC
Source organism: Sequoiadendron giganteum (assembly GCA_007115665.2). Taxonomy (NCBI): domain Eukaryota; kingdom Viridiplantae; phylum Streptophyta; class Pinopsida; order Cupressales; family Cupressaceae; genus Sequoiadendron; species Sequoiadendron giganteum. The sequence goes on from CM021102.1 coordinate 664,637,354, forward strand.
AAAATTCAAATTTAAACAAAATTTTCGATGATATTTTATTCTCCTAGATCTGATGTCAGCTTATACTATTGTAATTTCAGTAATTTTTGCATAATTGAATATAAATACAAGTTTCTTTCACTCATTTTCTCCTAACAAGCAATCAAGTGACCTAAAACTTTTGTGAGAGAATCCTTATAGCATAATTGAGTTCACAAAAGAATTTGAAAAAGAGCATTCAAGGCATTCAAGGGTAGATTATCAAGCATTCTAGAGCATTATTCAAGTGTTAATCATCATGTCAAAGATTGCTTGGACCATGTTGTTTTAGAGCTAACAATTATGGTGTAGTGTTTGTGATTCAAGAAAGTGCTTCATTCAAAGATCTATCAATATCAAGAAAGATTCCAATTCTACATCCATTAGAGTCATTATTTACATGTTTGCACCACATTATTGTTAGGGTTTGGTGAGTTGCAACATTGTCAATTGTTCATTCATCATTGTCCCTTCATATTTTCTTTCATTTCAAGGTTTAATTACCATCAATCGGTTTGACCAAGGAAACCCCTATTCTCTAAGACTACAACATTTTTCCCTCTTCTCAAGTGTTTAATTTTTAGGGCTACATTGCAGATTTGTCAAGAAGCAAAGTTGGAGAAAATTTGTCAAATCCCCAAAGTTGTCACGGTTGTCATTCTACCTTGCAGAAGCTTGGAGAAGACCTATAGGTGGTATTTTGCATATTCGAATCCAAAAACTAGACAAAAAGAGTAGAGAAAACCGAGAGGCACAAAATCCAATTCAGATCTTTCAAAAAAAAAAAAGTGGACTGATTTTCCACTATTTGTGAATGAGTCCCACTATATAGGCCTAACAAAGGTTTTTGACATATTTGAATACCCTTTTGGATGAAATCTATTTTTGCATATTTTCTAGGAAACTAGACTGATTCACTCAGCTTGGCGAATGAGTCCCAATTAACATAAACCACATATTTTTCAATGATCCAAACCTCCATCCTACCTTCTTTGGTGCTCTAGGTGCACACTTTCAATTTCACAACTTTTTACTGCATTTTGTTCATCTTTCTACGTCATTTTGAATATAACATTGTGTTTTGCAACTCATTATCTTTTCTAAGTTTACACTTGGTGGTGAAACCTCCATTGTATATCATTCAATCTCTAGGATAGCCTTATTGAAAGATCTCAATCTCCTTTGCATTGAGATATCTAGGGTTACCCTTGAGTGGAATCTCCTTGGTAGGTGATTGGGTGTGAATACATATCATTCCCCAAAAAACCTCTACCTTTTTAAGAGGTTCCATTTTGATGAACCTACATTTAGGACATCATTATTCTGATTTGGAGTGCATTCTAAATTTAGCTTGCATTAACATTTCATTAGGTTTTCCATTTTTTAATTTTCATTCTAGATTTTCCAATTTTACATTAGCAAAAGCTCATTTTTCTTGCATTATTGCACTTAATATTATTGACAATCAATCAAATTATGCATTTGCATTTCAGATCTATATTAGAAAACATAAAAAGCATAAAAATTCAATTCTAAAATTCTAAAAAAATTATAAAAAAATAGTACCTAGACTTATTCTCTGCCTTGGGTGAATCAATCACTTTGCATATTTTTCACTGCATTTACAGTTTATTTTGTAAGTTTTTGTTTGTTGTTTTTGCATTTCAATTTTCCTTTCCAAAATTTGAGTTATAAGAATTTCATTCTTATTAGCTTACATTGCATTTGCACTCACCCTGCATTTAGTATCCTTTACATGTGTGTTTGGTGTCCTATCACTAATACCATAGTGAAAATAATTTTGAGACTCATGTCATGTCACAATATCACAATCATTGTGCATCTTGGGTTATCTAGAGTTTCCACTCCTAATATTGACACTAGTATAGTAAGCATGGATAACACCCTTAGCAACTCTTTGCCTTCAAGTAGCATGCAAGTTGAACCAACGAATGATAGTATCCCACAAGAAAAGATAATTCAAATCCATGAGGATTTATTAAACTTACAACATCAAATAATTCTTGAAACCATTTCAACTATTGCAATTCCTACCATAGAAAACATTCGCCACATGCTCAAAATTGAAGATGGACTTGACCTTGTTAAAAACATTATGCAAATATTTGGAAAATATATCTCCTCAACCACTAGTTTTCCTTTACCAACAAGCAATGTGTCAAGCCAATGAGGAGCTCAAATTCCTCCTCCTACAACAATAGCCTCAATACCTACCTACACCCCTCCTCAAGTCACAATGACAATGCAACAAGTTAGTAATGTGATTCCTTCCCTAGGTATTCCTACTAGCATCTCTAGTTCCTATGTGGCATCGCAAGTTATATCTCCTACCTTACCACCTATAATCATTCATTTCACTTGCTTCACAAAAATATACACTCCATCACCACTTTCACTTCCATCTCATAACACAAGCAATGACCCTCTCATAACTCAAATTTTCCAAACCATGTCATCCCTTCAAAATCAAATTTCCACCATAAACTAAAATAAAAATGGCTCACCCACATATTATGTTGAAATCAATTGATTATCCTTGGAGATATTATGGACACCGATGCCACAAGGCGTAGAGGTGCCTAGATTTGAGAAATATGGACGGAAGGGAGATCCTTCAGACCATGTTAATTCCTACACTACCCTATATAGTGACTTTATCCTTGATAAACTTCTGGCAAAGATCTTTCCTAGGACCTTGAAAGATACCACATTGGAGTGTTTCTCTTCTTTATTGAACAACTCAATTCGTTCATTTACTAAACTTGTTGAATAATTTGTAAAACATTTTCCAATGTATATGACTCCCAAGATGACCTTGGCCAATTGGATGAGATGCAAGCAAAAAGAAAATAAAATATGCATGATTCTATCTCACGCTATCAATCACTTTATTCCCAAATCGATGTTGAGATCCCCAACCCATGCCTTCAAAATATGCTTATAGAAAACTTGCAAACTAAGATTCAAGACAAGTTGACCATGATGGAATTCCCATCCTTCATAATTATTGAAATTTAGTTAGTAGTCGAGATACAAAGTCCACCTCTAGCTGAATTGAGAGATCTGAGCTAGCACACCAAAATAATTCCCAACCTTTTAGGAAACAAAATTAAGGGTTACTTCAATTCAACCCCCCTCAACAAACAACTTCAAATGTCAATACCCAAGTAGCTACTATCGAAGCCATGATGCCCTTTAGTTATGGAGATCCAAAAAGACAATTCACTCCCTTGTCCAATACCCTCCATAATACCATGTCCCAACTTCTAAACCAATAAATTATTACCTTACCTCTTGTCAGAACACCCGACGCTAATAAAATTTTACCTCTGAGCTTGAAGTCAAATTCTTATTATCACTATCATCAACAAAATGGACATGGCATGGAACATTGTAAGTGTCTTAAACATCTTGTGCAAGACCTCATTGATTCTTGCCATCTATCTATTGTGGGTACTAGTGATCAAGGCAATAAGTCTACTACCCTTTTGAACCAAAATTTATAAATTTTCACCAATCCCATGCCAAAACATAATATTTCATTTGTCAAAGCTAGAAAAACTACAAAGAATGATGTGATGAATGTTGATACAAATGACGAAAACAATGATTTTGTTCTAAATAATGCTATCAATGTCAATCCTATAGATGAAATGGTAGGGGAGATAGATGTCATCCCTCATTAGGGCCAAACTAAGATTCCTCTTGATATTTATTTCTCCTATAAGGATATACTCAAACATTTACCTGATGGTGCTCTCTATATAGTTGGCCATATCTATGATAAGCCAAATAATGGGATATTAATAGATCCTGTCTGTGGAGAGCATATGCTCAACAAGGAATTCTTACTTTTTCATGAATTTTATCAAGATATATATGATACACTGAAAGCATGGATTAAGACACACAATGGTTTTTCTTTCCCTACATTGAGATCGATCACCCTTCCATTGCAAATAGGAACAAAAATATTAGAGTTCACATTCTCCATCATCCTGTAGTTGGACCAATTTTGTGTGAGGCTAGGCCGCCCATGGCTTCACTCCATGAAATTTTTCCCTTCGTTGTGTACAAATGCTTAAATTTTCTCTCTGACAATTGAATATTCATTGTTCACCATAGTGGCTTTAGTTCCCCTTGTCTTCCAGTGGAAACTTTTCCTTAGAAACATTTTGACCCGATCCCACAGAACCTATAAAACCTTGGGAAGACTTCTTTTTCTTGTCCTATCAAAAGTGCAAGGAAATGAAGATAGCAGAACTATCCATCTAAAATATGTCCTCACCCACAACCAAGCCTACCATCCTTGAAAAAACCATGCTTGAACCTAAACAAGACCAAAACACCCAAGAAAAACCTAAAACAAAACCTTCACCCACATCCTATAAACAATCAAGAAACAATGAAACCAACCCTATCACACCTCCCAAAATAAAACAAGATTACAAATTCAAAGAAGAAGTGGTTGAAAAACCTCTTGTCATTCCTTCCATTCCTCCACTTAGGGAAGAAAAGAAACCAATGGTTGATCAACCCGCTCCAACATAATTGCAAATTGAAAACAAAACCAAAAGAAACATTGGTGCTAGGGAGTGTAGACATAAACGCCATGCCCTTTCTTGCAAGTTACATGATGAATTAAAAAAAGAAAATCAAGATCCAAA
>CM021102.1:664642159-664679661 GCA_007115665.2 Sequoiadendron giganteum
ATGTCCTCCTATTGTAATCATCAATAAATGAAACATAATATGTGGATTTACTAATTGTAGAAACATCTATAGGACCAAACACATCATAATGAATAAGATCCAATACACCACAAGATTTATGAGAACTTGAGTAAAATTGAACATGATTTTTATTTCCATAAGTGTAATGCTCATAGAAATCAAATTTAAGATTACAACCAGACAAACCTTCAACATTTTTTTAATTTTTGAAGGTCCTTTGACCCTTTTCTCCAATGAGGCCAAGTCTTTGGTACCATAAAATAGTTTTCTCTATAGGTAACTTCGATTCAGAATAAAAATCACCCTTGGGTACCCAAAATCCATGAACATCTATTGAATATGAAACCCTCACCTTTTCCAATGAAGTAGCCATAGACTTGTTTTTCATATAAGTACTATTGCATTCAATAGTGCATGAATCTACCCTATACAATGTGCCATATCTAACACCTCTAGCAATCACCATAGTACCTCTAACCATCTTGCATCCTACATCAAAAAATAATACCTGCACACCTACATCTATTAGTTTGCTCACAGATGACAAATTTCATGCTAATCTATGGATATGTAACACACCATTAATCCTCTTTATTCTACCATCTGGAAACTTTATTCTAACTTTACTACAGCCAATAATATTCAAATGAGAATCATCACCCAAGTACACCTTACCTCCATCAAATTATTCATATTCATTAAATGAATATAGATATTAAAGTTCATATGGAAAGATGCACCTGATTCAATTAACCATGCATCATTACCTACACAAGTTTCCAAGGATGCAATGAATGCATGCCCATCTTCCTTCTCAGACTCAAAATTAGAATCAAATTTCTTCATGTTCTTGTTCTTTTTGTCTTTATAATCCTTACGAATATTTTTAGGTTTAATGTAGTTCCAACAAGTAAATTTGGACTTTCCAAGAGATTTGGATCTCCCCTTGGACTTGGTTTTACCACACTTCTCATTCTTCTTTCCTTTTTCCTTAGGTCTTCCATGAACATTTAGGGCCTCCTTAGCACTAATGCATACCTTCCTCATAATCTCTTCAGAAAGAAAAGAACTCGCCATATCTTTGGTTTTTAATATAACACAATTATTCTGAATAGCTATAACAAGAGAATCCCATGAATCAGGAAAAGAAAAAATCAAGATCTGACATTTCTCCTCCTCATCCATTTTCACACCAATTGATGTCAACTAAGCCACCAACATATTAAGTGCTTCTAGGTGGTTTTTAATTCGTCCACCCACTTCCATTCTCAATGAATACAATTTATTCCTCAAGAAAATTTTGTTCACTAAATATTTGGGTTGATACATCTCACCAAGCTTCTTCCAATAGTTTCTATGCAGAGGTTTCATCATGGAAATTGATCAAAATAGAGTCTACCAAGCACAATATGATGAGACCCTTAGCTTTAGGGTGCATAACATAATATTAAGGAGACTGGGTAAGATTTAAAAGCCTTGAAACATTCTCATCAACAACATCCCATAGATATTTAAATCTATCAATAGATCCTCCATCTTCAACTTTCACATTTCAAAATTATTTCCAAAAAAATTATCCACATTTAATCCCCCTGATGAACTTGCCCTCTAAAACTTTCTAAAATAATATCAGTAAATATCTTTTACACAAGATCCCACTCAAAACTGGATTAGTTCAAAAAACCCAACAAAGCGCAATTGAATCCATAGGTGATAAGGCTTTGATACCACTTGTAAGGAATCTAAGGTAGTAGAACAATTTCCTACATTAATCTTGAGAGGATAATAATACTAAACTTTTATAGATCTTTAATAGTTACAAAAAATTAAACATAAATAAACACAAATATCATGCATATAACAACATAGTGATTTATGTGGGGAAATCCCTTTCGGAAGAAAAACCCCACACTCCAAAATCTTCCCAATATATTATTCAAAAATCACAAAGATTACAATATACTTGCAGACAAAGTGTCTCATAGGAGTATCACCTACTAGAGATAAAGAGGTAACACAAATTCTATTAGACTCTCAAAATGGATCACAATACACAGTCATCATACAATGCCCTCATAAATTAGGGTTTTCTTCTAAGGCAAGTCAAGCGAAAAAAAATATTGACTGTAACTTATGTAATTGCAAGGTTGAGATAGATTTTCCCAACAATAACTTCATTCTAGCTAAAATAGGAGCACTCAGTGGTCTACAATCCTACATGTTAAACCTCTTTAAAATTAAATTGGCATACTTACTTTGGCCAAGCAATATATTTTTGTTCACTCCATCTCTTCTAATTCTCATCTCAAGAATGTGTCTAGTTGTACCACTTGAGGTCTTTCATTTTAATGTTAGCTACAAGTTGAGACTTTAATTATGAAATCATACCTTTCCCTTTACCAATAAATAACATATAATGTAATAAACAAAAATAATCACAATCAATTTTATAATAAACACAGTGATTTGAATTAGAATCCTCAAATCCAAAAGTCGGCACATATGTATCAAATTTTTGATGCCACATCCTAGGACTATGTTTTATTCCATACAAATATTTCTTCAATTTTGAAACCAAATTACTTTTACCTTTCACCACATAATGCTCTGACTTTGTCATATAAATATCCTCCTCGAAGTCACCATGAAGGAAAACTATTTTCGCATCCCATTTCTCAACCTCTAAATCATAATAAGCAATAATAAAATGCAAAAATCTAATGGATGTCATTTTTGCAATATGAGAAGATATATCACTGTACTTAACACCCTCAACTTGATAGTAACCTTTCAAAACTAACATTTCTTTGTACTAAATCAATAACTCCATATGAACTAATATTTTTCTTGAACACCCATTTATAACAAACAAGTTTTTGTCCTTCACATAATGGTACTAGATACCATGTATCATTCTTTTTTAAAGTTATCATTTATTCATTAGTAGCAATATTTTAGGGATTTTTTTCATTCATACCTAATTCCTCTTCTACAAATAGGAGTTCATCAATATTCGTATTCAAAGAATAATATAGCTCTAATCATCATTTGAATACCTTTCAAGTGGTTGTATATGCCTTGTAGACCTTTGAACAAGCTGAGTTGGAGGTTCTTCCTTGTCTTCTAAAGATTCAAGTCTTCATTATCTCCTCAAAAATTTTTTATCCAAGGGTCTTGATTCAAATTTTTCAAGAGTGGGGGAAAGTTGAATCACATCTTTCTATTCAATTTATTCTTGTTGCAATGCAATAGAAGAAGGGTTATTTTTTCTAAAAATAACACTTCTACTATATATTTCCTTCTATGAAATAGGATCTCAAAGCTTGTATCCTTTCACACCATAACTCTAATTGATGAAGATACAATTCCATTCTGTTGTGGAGAATATGGAGTTTTCTTTTGTCTCAAAATACCATCTTTACAAAATTTATCAAAATCATTAGTGTAAAATTCATCACCAATATCAATCCTCAAACATTTTTTTTCTAGTCTATAACTCTACCATTGCCTCAAATTCTTTAAATCAACTGAAAAATTTAGATTTACTCTTTATTAAATATACCCATGTCCTAGTATGATGCAAGGGCATTTTGTTTCAAATAAAAATTTATAATCATTTTTCTGCCACTGTATATGGATCCATAAGTTATTAAAATTTAAATTTGATTTTTTTATTTGGGGGCAACAAACTACCTCCCATGAGCTCATTTAATGGGTATAAATAAGAAGAATGAAAAAGAAGAGGTTTGAGCGAGAATTTTTAGAATTCAAAATCGGTAGTTAGAGCATTTATGACCATTTTGACCATTTCCCTAAGGTTTAGGCAAGATATTGTAGATGAAGCTTCCATATTTTTGCTAGTTTGGAGGAGGAAAAAGAGAACAACAAGAAAAGAAGGAAGAAGATACAGAGGAAAAATAGAATTTTTAGAACACTAGCAAGCATATAAGAACAAAAGTGAGAGAGGGATTAGAGGAAACAATAGTTGATGTAGGAGTAATTGAGGACAACAATAGACATGTAGCAAACAAAGAGGAAGGAAGAGGAATAACAAAGGAAGTTTTTATTTGCAAGTGATATATAAATGCATGTAAAAGAATGTACAAAAATTATACTTTGACTATAATATAATTATACTCTCCATAGTTGTTATATTTATGCATGTGTTTGTGAGTAGTATTTGAAATTAATTTGCTGTTTTCGAAGTATGGAATGTTGTGTGCAAGTTTAGAATATTTTATGTTTTTAAAATTCTAAATAGCCACCTAGAACCATTGTTGTAGATACCCGCAACAATAGTGTGTTTTTGACAACTTAGTTTGTGTCTCTGTAGTTTATTTTATGCCTCCAAAACTAATTATTTGACCTGTAGCATGTGTGAAGACCTCTGTAGAGGTTTTGTGAGGTTATATACAACATAGCCCCTCCTTTTCCACCTATTAGATCATTTTCAAGTGGGTTTTGGGTGCTTACAGGGCAGTAGGTTCCATCATACTATAATCATAAATGAATGAAACATAATATGCAGACTTCAAAATTTAAGGAACATCTACAAGACTAAACACATTAGAGTGAATAAGATCCAATAGAACACAAGATTTATGATAACTTGAGTAAAATTGAAAGTGGTTTTTTTTCATAAATGCAATGCTCACAAAAATCAAAATCAAGATTACAATCAGACAACCCTTCAACAAGGTTTTTATTTTTTAAGAACCTTAGACACTTTTCTCTAATGTGGCCAAGTTTTGGTGTCATAACATAGTTTTTTGTATAGGTAACTTTGATTCAAAAAAAAGAGAACCCTTTGGTACCCAAAATCCATGACCATCCACTAAAGATGAAACCCTCACCTTTTCCAACGAAGTAGCCATAGACTTGCTTTTCATAGAAGTACTATTTCACTCAATAGTGTATGCCTCAATATTATATGACCTCTATAGAAAACACCGAAGCACCTCTAAGCTTCTTGCATCCTGCATTAAAAAAGACTACCTACACACCTACATCTATTAGTTTTCTCACAAATAAAAAAATTGTGCTAATCTAAGGATATGCAACACACCATTAATCTTTTTACTATACCATCAAGAAAATTGATTCTAACTTTACCATGGCCAACAATATTTAAACAAGAATCATCACCCAAGTAGACCTTACCTCTATCAAATTGTTCATATTTAGAAAACCAATCTCTACTAGAGGTCATATGAAAAGATGCATTTAAGTCAATTAGCCATGCGTCATTACCTCCACAAGTTTCCAAAGATGCAATGAATGCATCACCATCTTTCTTCTTGGACTCAAAATTAGAATCAAATTTCTTACTTTTCTTCTTCTTTCCCTCTTTACACTCCTTATGAAAGTGTCTAGGATTACCATAGTTCTAGAAAATAACTTTAGACTTTCCAATAGATTTGGATCCCCCCTTGGACTTGGATTTATCATGCTTCTCATTCTTTTTTCCTTTTTCCTTAATTCTTCCATGAACATTTAGGGACTCCTTAGAACTGGTGTATACCTTCCTCCTCATCTCTTCAGAAATAATAAAACTAAACACAACTTTAGTCTTCAAGATAATAAAATTCCTTCCAATATCCATAACAAGAGAACCCCATGAATCAAGCAAAGAACAAAGCAAGATCTGATATTTCTCCTCCTCATCCATTTTGACACCAATTGAAGCTAATTGAGCCACCAAGATATTGAATGCTTCTAGGTGGTTTTTAATTCATCCACCCTCTTCCATTCTCAAGTAATATAATTTCTTTCTCAATAAAATCTTGTGCACTAAATATCTAGCTTGATACATCTCATCAAGTTTATTCCATTAATTTTGTGTAGAGGTCTCTTCAAGGACATTGATTAAAAAAGATTCTACCAAGTCACATATAGTCCTTCGGTTGTTGGTAGAAGCAAACAAGAGATTATTGATATTGAAAGAGTTCACAATGCTCAACATGAGCATGAGATCAATGTCAAGTCTACAGAAGCACAAAGTTTGGATGAAGCAATAAAATCCCTACAAGAGGTAATCCCTCGTACAAGTATTGATGTTTCATTATCTATTATGGAAAATCTAAATCTCTTGGTCAAGTCCTTTAAATATTTTTTCCTTGAATTAAAAGGTCAAATTGATGTTAAAAGTGACACATGGTGAATATCACAAGAAAATGTACAATAGCTCATCAAAAGGTTACAAAATGCTTGAGAGAAGTGTGAGACTATGTAGAAGAAGCAAGGAACATATTTTCATACTGCATAAAATGGACAAACATCACTAGAGGTATAAAGGATGGCATAAGTACAATTGAGACTCAAATAAACATGGTTGCATATTCCTATGATCCAATGAAAGACAAGGATGATCAAATTTGGATCTCTATAATGGAGCTTCATGAAAAATTCTTCACCCTACAAAGTCAAAGAGATGAATCATCAAGCAAATTATAAATTTAAGGGACATAGTAAATAAAAAGTATATGACAATCTCAAGTTCTCTCGGTAGTACTAATAAGTTCTCAGAGATAAAAATTGATCCCATTACTCTAGAAGAAGGAGAAAAAACTCTACTAGAACTTGATCTTCTATACAAGACATTGCAACAAAGAAATTGTGGTAAGAAGGAAAGTCTGAGTGGAAAGACACTTTTTAGAAGCTTCAAGTTTATCCATCCTTAGGGTAACTATCTATCATGATTTAACAAGTTTTTCAGATTTTGATATATATATATATACATAGAAGGAAAACAATTATTTCTAGGTTGACCTCCTAAGGGGGAGCTTATGAAGTTTTGGCACACCCTTTTCCATTGATGTCAAAGGGGGGGAGAAAGAGGAAAGGGGTGTGATGGTAATGAAGAGGTGAGATCTCCTATTTGTATTATACATGTTCCCATCAATGAAAAAGGGGGAGATTGTTGGAAGGAGAAGGAGATTGTTGGAAGTTTTGGATTGTTGGAAACATGGGCATGAATTGCACACTAATACTTGATCTAGTGTTGTCATTAATGTCAACATTGATATGATCAGTCTAGTATGATTTGGAAGAGTCACTAAAGACATGTGTACAAAATAAGTTGATCCGGTAAATATGGTTGTACAAGAAATTATCTAAGTACTTCTACTAACTGCTTTGTGGTTTAGTGCATCAGTTTTTGGGTCCACACTCCACCACACTAAGTTATCTTTCTCTATGTTTTTAACCATGGTTTTAAGCCTATCAGATTTAGGTAAAATCAAGATTATGTGATGTTCTGTGAAATATGTTGGAGGTTGTGTATGACAAAGCTTAGCTCTATGTATCACAGTTATTTCTTTGCTTAGTATATCAGTGTGGAAGATTCTCCATTCCCCTAAGAAAAAATTATTTTGTGTTGTAGTTCTAAAGATAGACATACTGATGGTGGAAAAGTGTGAATTTAAAGAAAGATCGAGTCTTGAAGTCACTTCTATGAAGAAGTATATGTATGATTGAAATTTTTGTGATTAGCTCCAATTCTTGTCCAACCTAATACATGATATGTGTTATGAAGATTAAATATATATTGTGGATGTTCATAGGATCTATTTTAGGTCCATTCCAACCTAAAATAAGTATTACATGTTTGATTTAAGTGTGATGATTACCTTGTTGAATCGCATATGTAGTCAATAAAGCTATTTTGAATTATTTTTGGTCACATCTAATTAGACCGACCTAATTGACATATGCAAATCTAATTGGGTATATGTATGTGATAAAATTTTGAGTTGGATGCATGGGATGAGAGAACATAAGTGGTACATCAGGTGTGAGAGGTCTCATATGATGTGAACGTGTGAATTTAGAGGTGTGAGATCAAAATAAGAGTAGAGTTGTTTAGTGAATGCTAAGTAGAGTAGTACTTTATATTTAGAGCTTCAAAAGAATGGAAATTTATCACAAAGAAGGTGTACTTTTATTAGTTCATATTTTGGCTAAGTAGCCATCTCTTTTTTGTACCTAATTTTGGTTGTGAGCCTTTTAAGAATAGTGCATCCTGGCAATGAGCCCCTATAATATACTATATCCAGATATAATATATTGTGAGCTAATCCTCATAGTGGTTTTTCCCTTTTTGGGTTTTCCACATAAAAATCTTGGTGTTCATGTGTCATGTTATCTTGTGGAAACTTTATGCTTTCATTCCTTATTCCTGTTAATATGTTTTGGTGATTGGATAAGTTATGTTCAATAGTATAATAGAATAATGATTCACCACCCCCCCTCTCAATATTTTGGGTGTTCAACACCAAGAACATTGCTAGTGATAGGGAAACAATTCTTGAAAGAGATTAAAGGGGAAAATTTATGTTTTGTAATAGTTCCCAAGGAGCTACAAGTAGATGCATTAAATGACAATAGTGGCATGCCTTAAGAAGTACAAAGGAGTTTCTTGAACAATTTGATGAAATTATGTCTAAGGAATTATTGGAAGGACTACCACCTATCGGGAGCATCACTCATCATATTGATGTGATTCTAAGGTCAATTTTAACCAATAAGGCTTCCTATAGGTTGAAACCTGTAGAAAATGAAGAGGATAACAATCAAGTGCAACAAATTTTTGAAAGAGGACTAATTAGAGAAATCCTTAGCTCGTGTACGATACTAGTTGTGTTATCACCAAATATGTATGGTGAATGGAGAATGTTCATGGACTCAATATCCATCAACAAAATAACATAAGGTATCATTTTCCTTTACCAAGAATGGATGATCTCATGAACTGTTTGGTATAGGCCAAGTATTTTATAAAAAATAATTTAAATAGTGGATATCATCAAATTCGGATAACAGAGGGTGATGAGTGGAAGAGTTCTTATAAGACCAAAGAGGGGTTGTATGAGTTGTTTGTAATTCCCTTTGGTTTAAAAATGCACACAAAACATTTATGAGGTTAATGAATGAAGTGTTGAAAACATTTTTAGGAAAGTTTGTGATTGTTTATCTTGATGATATTCTGATTTTTAGCAGTCGCAAAGAAGAGAATTTGTTGCATATCATACAAGTCTTACAAAGGCTCAAAGAATAGAATGTTTTACATATTAGACAAGTATTACAAAGTCTCAAAGAAGAAAGGTTATTGTTTAATTTTAAAAAGTGCAAATTTATGAAGGAGAAATTAGTCTATTTGAGGTATGTTATCTCACAAGGGTTGTAAATGGATCCAAAAAAGGTATACATGCTATCATTGAATGACCAACACCTAGGAGTGTACATGATGTTATAATTTTCCATTGTTTAGCAAGTTTCTATTCCAAATTAATTTCAAATTTCAGTGGTATATGTTTGCCCATAACTAAAACTATAAGGGGAGATAAGAAAGAGTTTAAGTGGATAGTTGTAGCAGATAATTTTTTTGAGGTTTTGAAGAAGAAATTTATCGAAGAACTAGTATTAGCATTTCTCAATTTTGAAAAGGTTTTTCAAGTGGATTGTGATACAAGTGGGAAAGCCATAGGATCAATTTTATGTCAAGAGGGTAGAACTATTCCATACTTTAGTGAGAAGATTAATGATACCAAGAAAAGGTATTTCATTTGTCATCAAGAATTGTATGCCATTATGCAAGCTTTAAAGAAGTGTCGGCATTATTTTCTTCCAAAGGAGTTTATTCTCTACACAGATCATGATGCTTTGAAATTTATTAATTTAGTCAAACCCAGTTGAACCAATGACATATGAAGTGGGTTGGATTCCTACAAGGATATACCTTTTTTCTCAAGCATAGAAGTGGAAGCTCAAATAAAGTAGCATATGAATCAATTAGATGAGAAACATTATTGACTGAAATAAGAGATAAAGTTGTATTCAATGTTATGAAAGAGTTATATAATTATGATTTGTATTTTAAGGATGCATGGACAACATGTACAGAACCTACTACTATGGATAAGACACTATGAGTGGATTATTTTATATAGGATGGACTATTGTACAAAGGGAAACAAATTTGCATACCACAAGGATCAATGAGGTAGAATTTAATAAGAGAAAAACATTGTGGTGGTTTAGTTGGACATTTTTGAGTTGATAAAATAATGGCACAGCTTAGTGAAAGGTATTTTTGACCAAGGATGGGGATGAAATTAGAAAATTTGTGCAAGGATGTCAAATTTTTCGATATGCCAAAGGAGGGAGTCAAAATATTGGTCTATATCATCCATTACCCATACCAAAGAAACTATGGGAAGATGTGAGCATGGATTTTGTGCTTGGACTACCAAAAACATGTGAGGTAAGGATTTTTTTTATGGTTGTTAATAGATTTTCCAAAATGGCTCACTTTATAGCATGCAAGAAAATAGAGGATGCAAAACACATAGAAAATTGGCTCTTCATAGAGGTTAGATTGCATGGTTTACCAAGAAGTATAGTTTCAAATTGAGATACTAAGTTTGTAGGATATTTTTGGAGAACACTTTGGAAGAAATTAGGGCATGATTTAAAGTTTATCTCTACATATCATCCTGAAATAGATTGATTGAGTGAATTTGTTAACCGTAGCTTAGGAAATTTTTAAATATGTTTACTTGTAAAATATTGGAAAAAGGAGGAGAGGAGATATAGGGGGAGAAAAAAAATGCAATCAAGATGGTTAACCTCTCTTTTTCACTATTGATTTCTTTCAATTATGCATAGATGAATATAAAAAAACAAACCTAACTAGTATACCAATCAAAAGGAATGTTTTACTTGAGGGTAAAATGTTGTGTACTTGTTGCAAAAAGTTCTTTTTTGGGCCTCACTGAGGACTCATTCACCTAAAGGTGAATGGGTCCATGCTAGGGTTTTGGAAAATCAATTTTTGGGCTCTGTTCTTCAGTGTATGCAACTCCAAACTCCAGGTGTTTGGCTCCCGAAAGTTGGAAATGAGTTATGTAGAATACTTTTCATGATTTTGCAAGAAAGGTGACAACTTTGATAAATTTGCAACTTTGACAATCTTGACAACTTTTACTTTCTAATTGATCTTCAACTTGGGTATGTGTAGAATCATGATGGGCCAAAAAGTGGCGATATGTAAGTGATACATATGATGGTCCATGTGGCTGACGACTTTTCTTTACCCAAAATTGACAAAATGAAAAGGGTTTTTAAAGAAGATACTCAGTTTTCCTCCAATATAAATTATGTTTTACTTTGAATTTAATAAATAATTATTATTCATTTTCTATTTGAATTATGACTAAAGTCTTGATTGATAGGTTGATTGAAAAACATCTATAACTTTCAAACGATATCCCATTTTTTGAATCTAAAACATGCATCACATTTTATGCTTCGTATACTATAGGATTAAAAAAAAATCATGAAGTTTTGACCAAGTTAAGATGGTTAGATATACGAGTTTTTATATTTTTTAAGTTGTAATAAAAAAATTATAATTAATTATTTACTTGGAAAAAAAATACAAAAAATTATGCATCACATCGGGACATAAGTCATCTACTTATATATAAAATCTTATAAACAAATATTATCATTTTATTTTGGTTAGGGTGGTTAGACATACGTGCCTACTTCTTATTTTTTCCTTGAAATTTAAGCACTACTACATTGAAATTTCAAATTTTCACCAAATAGATTTTTTTAAAATAAACCTTGTAGTTTATAAACTACATTAAATTTTCTACATATTCTATTCTTACATATTTTTAAATAATATAGATAACTTATTGAAATTTTTATGTCAAGTTGCCTAACTCTAATTTTTTAAATTTTCATCGCCACTTAAGGGCCTTTTTTTCCATGATGATCTTGCACATACCCACCTAGAACCTACAATCACACATCAAGGGAAAAGAAGAATGTTGTTTTGTTAGGGAATATGGGTTTGTCTTGGTCAAGCCCCATTTTGGTAATTAAACCTTGAAATGAAACAATGTATAAAAGGAAAGATGAATGAACAATGTAATGCCACAACTCACCAATCCTCAATTGAACCTTGGGGTAGAAATCAGCAATATTGCATGAAGTGGCCTCAATGGATATAGCTCTTGATCGGGAACTTGATTTGAAACAATGCTTGAATTGGATCTTGAAATTTTTTACATCACACCATTAACTCAACCACATGCATGATGCATTGTGCCTTTGACATGATGAAATGGATCTTTAATTGCTACAATAAACCTTAATAATCTACCCTTGAACGCATTATTGAATTCTCTTGAATAATCTATAATTCTCTTGATTGATCTCATGAAAGTCTTCTAGGTGAAACTATGTGAAATAACCTT
Organism: Sequoiadendron giganteum; assembly: GCA_007115665.2. Classification (NCBI taxonomy): domain Eukaryota; kingdom Viridiplantae; phylum Streptophyta; class Pinopsida; order Cupressales; family Cupressaceae; genus Sequoiadendron; species Sequoiadendron giganteum. Next base: position 664,654,447 of record CM021102.1, read on the forward strand.
ATATTTATACTTATTTTTAATTCTCGAAATTCAAATAATACAAGCTGACATCATATCTAGGATTTGAAATCATTAAAATACCACTAAAAATATATTCCAAGGGGGGTCCTAAGTTAAGTGAGGATCCATTTGGCATAGGGTGAATGGGTTCTAGCATACTTAACTAGGACACACTTCGGGGATTGCAAAATGATATGCAAAAAGGGGGTCCTAGGACCTAGTGAGGACCCATTTGCCAGGTGGTGAATGGGTCCTAGGTCACTAACCTAGGACACATTCCTTATAAAATTAAGCTCGTATAATTTTATTTAAGAGTGTCAATTTTTATCCCTCATAATCTACAATTAATTAGTCTTGGATTTGAATTAAAGGGGTCAATTAAGGTTAATTTAACCTCAATTAATTAATAAAGCCCTAGATTAGTGTGAAAGTGTAATGATACACTTTACAAAACCCTAAATAAGGCACCATTAAGTCCATTCCTAAATTAAATGTGAAAAAGGGATACTTTTTCTACACTACATTTAGCCCCCACTTTAGTTTGAGTATGATTGTTGGACTCAAGGGAACACTGAGAGGGGGAGGGGGGTGAATCATTGTTCTACAAATCTAAACATTATTAATATGAAACTTAAACCATTCTAGTTCATTACATTAAAGGAAAGATGCAAGTATTCAAAGCAATCATTCACTACACCATAACACAACGATTTTTGTGTGGAAACCTTGTTAGGAGAAAAACCAAGGTGGAGGTTAATCCATAATTTGAGTACTCAAATATATTTTTTTATAAAAGAGAATGCACTTCCATTCAAGCACATAGCCTAGAGCTCACTGCTCAAAAGGGAAGGCTCACTTCCTTACAAAGGTTCAGATTAAAACCATATGAAGGTTGAACTGAAGTAATAGCATCTGCTTATGCCTGATTATAGTTCTAATTGGGCTCATGGATTAGATTCTGAATCTATTGAATGATTATGTTCTTCTCTCTACTCTGCTCTGCAATTCGCATCACAAATCCAAAATTTGCATCACTACTCTTCTAATTTTCGCACCTTAAAATGATATACTTTGCACCCCACACATTTGCACACATCCACACCCATTCACACCTTCAAAATGGTACTACCGATCTCATATATATATTAGTTATCAAGGATTTAATCATTCATATCTCGGCTTCCTAAAACCTCAAGTTATTTTCAACTGCCGGCTAGATCCTCAACTAACTCTTTATGTGCACCATCCATAGTCCACCATAGTATAGTAGGGACCCAAATAAACATGTTGAAACATAACTACATTTAATCAATTATTCCTTAAACATCTACAACTACTATATTCAACAAGTTGTCCTTCTAACACAGATAACCAAAAGATTAGTGCACCAGATCTCCTAGATCATACACGAGTTAATGTGCATCAAGGTACTTCTAGAATAAGGTAGTACAAACATCAACATACCCTTCTCTAAGATCCACAACTCAAAATAACAATCCGATGAGGTATTCAAATCGAAATTTATGCCTTTAACTGAATGCCATGTTCTTCATTTTGTTTTGCTGGTATAAACCAAAACTAGACTGTGGACCGGATAAATGACTTATGTTGCCATCAATGACAACAATCTCCCCCTTTTTCATTGATGGCAGCACTTAGTGAAAAATGACTAATTGTCAAAATCATTATGAGTATGCTGCCAAACTTCACTACTCTCTCTCCCCTACGCTTCAAAAATTTTAAAACATAGCTCCCCCTAAGATTGATGAGGCATTTTTCACTACACTCTCTCCCCCTTTGACATCAATGACAAAGAATAGAAACCATATTCCAATAACTCAATGACAAAACATGTGTTCAATTTCTTTAAAACTTCAAAACTGATTCAAAAAAATTTGAGAAAGAGTTAGAAAATTATCTTATGATTTTCCTTCATTTCTGGAAGAAATTTCTTCCAAGCTTCAATTGCAATCCCAATAATTATGATCATGTTTTTATTCTTGGATGTCCTGTTGACAATCTCAGTGAGGGATTCCAGAATTGTAATTGCTTCCTCTAGTTTCTCACCTTTCCTTAGTAGCCCAACCATCTATTCCAATCTGCATTTAGTTAGTTCCTTCACCTTCCAAAAAGTGTCCACAAGTGTGTTCTTGGTGAATTGAACTTTTGTGTGTTCAAACTACAGCTCATGAATCCTTTTTTTGATTGTATTGTCCTAATAATAAAACATATCAAAGCTTTTTCCAATCCCATTCAACTTTGTTTCAATCTGCTCCAATTTCTCTTTGTATTTCCCAACTACATGAGGCCAACAAATGCAATAGTTGTAGATGTTATTAGTTTCACTTATGCATTGCCTCAGCTCATTCATCTTCTTTTTCAATTTGGTAAGAGATATCTTGAACTACCCTTTCAAATGAGAGATAGCTTCACCTTCTTCTTTGTCTTGAGACTTAGAATCCATTGTTTTTTTTAAGCATTCAATCATTTCTTCAGGTAGAATATTCTACAAACTTTCCAACTTGATCGGATTTTGCACAATATAAACACTTAGAATACTTAGGATCGTAGCTTGATCATATGAGGGTTTGCAAAACCATAACTTGGAAATTTTCTACATTCCACCTTCCTTGTGAATGATCTATTGTAGCTTTTCCTTTGTTAGATCATCTTCTTCTTCACGTGTTTCTAAAATTTCTTTTTCTTGATCTAGTTCAGCTAATTCCAGTTTATTTCCCTGGGGTCCTCAATTTATTCATCGGATTCTTCATCTAGTATATCAACAATTTCCTATTCCTTTCCTTTGTCTTTAGTTTTGGGAATCTTGCATTCCAGAGGGTTGTATTCAACAATTCCTTTTTCTCTTTTCTACATTTTCTCCATGCCACTGGAAGAGGAACCAACTTCAAGTGTCCTTGTTGGAAGAGAAACACTTTCTGAACCAAACTTCCCTTTCAAATTCTCACTAAACTTTCCAAATTCTTGAAGTATGTGTAGATTTGTTTGCATACTGGTTCATTTGCTTTCCACACCACATTGTTGATCATCGGTAAACAATTCAAGAAGTACATCACTAAGCATATGACCAGAGTAGCAAACCTAAAAGGGTAGCCTATCTCTTTTGTTAATTGCACATTCTCCATTATTTGATCCTTTATCAATCCGCATAGGTCAAAGTCCTGACCTTCAATTATCATTTTGTGAGAGATGTAGATTGTGCCAGCCAAGGTTGCTCCTTCTTTGTTTCTGAAAAATATCTTGTATGACACTTCATGCACAATGTAATTTCTAACAAGATTCTTGATTGTCGTTATCAATACCCTCTGATCTCCAATTACTCCAATTAGGGTTTCAACTTCTTTGTTCTAGATGGATTTCTTACTCCGTATGTCTCTGACTTTGCATAATCTAGTCAAATTTTTGATTGCCTCCTTCAAAATAATGTAGGGCTTGTCCAGAATCAAGGTGTCGTTATGCAATCTTCTCAAGATGAATTTAACGAATTATTTGTTCTCAAAATGGGGAAACTCAATCCAAATATCTAAATTCTTGTGTTTTGCTTCATTCAACCTCTTCAATTCATCGGGAAACAACAGATTTCTCATGGACCTAATCTTTCCACTGTTGTATTCAACCAAATTTCTTGACCCTTTGATTTGTTTCATTTATCTTCCATACTTAGGTTTAACATCTGCACACCAAATTATATGAAAATTTTGGAAACAACTGAAATATGTGATAGATTTTGAGATTCGCCGATGAATTAACTTTACCACTTCGAAATTCTACTACCGAGTGCTCTCCTTCTTCTCTTCTTCAATGGAAAGTGACAAATGAGAGTTACAACTTGTCTTTTATAGTTCGTACACTTGTAATAAATGTGTTTGCCCTAAGTTTTCCAGATACTTTGTTTTCTCAGACAATGAGAGGAAGATTCTTCCGCAGACCTATGATTGTTTGAATTTTCTTGTGAATGTTTTCCAAAACCTCTGTAGATCTTTGATACACCTTTTCAATAATTTTTTGCATTATGGTGCCAGCCACGAATATGGGAAAAAGGATTTTCTTGAAAAACCCCCCCTAGGCCAGTGGCCTGAGATCAATTACCGAAGGAATTACTGGAAGCAGGTTCCAGTGCAGAACCATTTCCAGCATCAGACTCGTTCTTCCTTACCCATGTATTCTTCACCTAATCTCTTATTTCATCCGCAATCACTTTTCCTTTTCCTTTATCATCTTTCTATGTATTTATGCCTTTGTATACTAGACCTCTTCTATCCACAATTTTGTTTTTGTAGGATCTTGTAATGTGACCATATTTATTGCAATTGTAGCACATAGTATTTCCATGTCCATACCAATCATTCCATTTATTTCTCCTTGATCTACACTGATCAGCAATATGCCCAAATTTTCCATAGGTATAACATTCAACATTCCTTCTATTGACAAAGTAGCTTGACACATTTCTGCATTCAATTTATTTATGACCAAAACTTTTTCAATTGAAACACTGACCAAAAAATATGAGTCTCTTGATTTCATTTTACTTCTACACAAAGTAGCCATATGACCAAATTTATTGCAAGAAAAATAATATCCATTAAACTTTTGAGCATTAGGTTTCCTTACCAAATACCGTCCACCTTTGTTTATCTGGTTACCTTTTCTAAAATTATTTTGTCCAGATCTGGAGCTTTCTCCTTTTTCATATCCAAGACCTCACTTGTCATTTCCACTCTTATGTCCTTGAGTCAGCTCATCAAGCTTAACTAAGCTAATCTTAAACTTCTCCTTGTATTCATTTGCAGTAGTAAGTTCATTCCTGAGAATAGCAATCTGTTTACCAAGTTCTTCTTCATTGTTTCTAGATTGTTGTAGTTCACTTTCCATCTAAGTGAATTCTTCATTTACTCTTATGTATTCATCAGATTTATCTTTTAAGGACTGACAAAGGTTCTCCTCATTCTTCTTCCTTTCTTCAATCTCTTTAGTCAGCTTCATCACCATAGATTCCATTTCAGGTTTTAGGGTAGAATTGTCTCTAGAAAGATTTTCACATTCAAAGTTATTTCTTTCAAGGTTTGATTCAGGTGAACATCATCCATTCTTTTGCTTTATTTTTTATGTATCTGATCACAAAGGTCCTTTCTCTTCTCCCTGAATTTAAAAATTTGATCCTTCAATGTTTGAATGAATTTCTGAGCATCTTTAAGATTTTCCCTCAATTCTGTAACTTCTTCTTTAGACTGATCAAGATCATCAAGTGCCACTAGAAGCTGTTGTTGAATACCATCAAATTCCATTACATTCCAATAACTACCTCAAGCTACTAAACTTCTTTAGAGGAACTAGGCTCCGATACCAATTATTGGACTCAAGGGAACACTGAGAGCGGGGGGTGAATCAGTGTTCTACAAATATGAACTTTATTAATTTGAAACTTAAACCATTCTAACATTACATTAAAGGAAAGATGCAAGAATTCAAAGCAATAATTCACAACACCATAACACAATGATTTTTGTGTGGAAACCTTGTTAAGCGAAAAACCATGGTGGAGGTTAATCCACAATTTGAGTACTCAAATATAAGTTTTTACAAAAGAGAATGCACTTCTATTCAGGCACACAACCTAGAGCTCACTGCTCAAAAGGGAAAGCTCACTACCTTACAAAGCTTTAGATTAAAACTATCTGAAGGTTGAACTGAAGTAATAGCATCTACTTATGTCTGATTATAGTTCTAGTTGGGCTCATGGATCAGATTTTAAATTTGTTGATTGATTATGCTCTTTTCTTTGCTCTACTCTGCAATTCGCATCACAAATCCAGAATTCACATCACTACTCTTTTGATTTTCCTACCTTACACTGATATACTTCACACCCCACACATTTGCACACATCCACACCCATTCATACCTTCAAAGTGGTACTACCGATGTCATATATATATATGTTATCAAGGATTTAATAATCCATATGTCATCTTCATAAAACTTAAAGTTCTTTTCAACTATCAGCTAGATCCTCAACTAAATATTTATGAACACCATCCACAGTCAGCCATAGAATAGTAGGGACCCAAATAAACATGTTCAAACATAAAGACATTTAATCAATTATTCTTTAAACATCTACAACTACTATATTCAACAAGTCATCCTTCTAACACAAATAACCAAAAGATTAGTGTACCGAATCTCCTAGATCGTACACCAGTTAATGCACATGAAGGTACTTCTATAATAAGGTAGTAAAAAAATCAACATACCCTTCTCTGAGATCCACAACTCAAAATAACAGTCTGGTGAGGTATTCAGATCGACATTTATGCCTTTAATCGGATGCCCTGTTCTTTATTTTGTTCTACCGGTATAATCCAGAACTAGACTGTAGACCGGATGAATAACTTAGGTTGCCATCAATGAAAACACTAGAATCCATATGCCAGCAATGACCCCATGTCAAAGTCACACTAAATTTGACATTCAAGACACTTATGTATGCAACAATGACAAAGATACATAATCATACAACATCAAAGACTAAAATGAAGAAAATAAAATAAAATAAAAAATAAAAAAGGGTGGTTCAAGCCTTGACAGTCTATCCAACTCGATGCAGATCATGTCTCAACTATTTGTCTAGAATGTGCACTCACTTTAGGCTAATGGAACCTCAAGGCATCTACTAGGTGAGCCCCCAGGATGGTTGCTTAGTGAGAAATTCATGCATCTGCGTCGGCTCTCACTTTACTTACCATACCAAAGGTATCCCTCTAATAATTCTAATAGCACACCACTCACATTCCTGACTCATGCTTAAAAAGTTGTGTTATGCTAAGCACCTATGAACAACATGCAAGAAAAAGTTTTATTCAATGAGAATTTTCTTAGTTCATGTAAGGTCTCTTCTTAGGGAACATCGTGCCTAACGTCTCTAAGATAGGACAAGTCAAATAAATATTGAACGCTCTTGGAGGAAATAAAACCCAACGATACCACCAAGAAGAGGATGCATGACAAGAATAAATAAAATTGCATAGTGAAACATGAGTGTCGAAAGATAATTCCAATGTATGCCCCCAATTTAAAGTGATTGCTAACACCATTGTTGTGAGAAATCCTCTTTAAAGTAGAATAAGACAATTAGATATTATTCAGAAAGCCCTATGCCAAGTCATATGCTCCTGAAATAAAGCTACATCATGAATAAGGGGTTGCCCCCAAAATGCAATAATAAAGATAACTCAGTATGTCACATGTGAGCTAACTTAAGGCATCATCCACATCCCAAGATTGCTCTTATATATACATGGAATGTAGTCAACTAGCCAAAGGAGACAAGGAGAAGTGTCATCCCCATTGCCCCATTGAGTGCAAGACAAGGATGAGCTGAGATGATTGATAAGAAATATGAAAATCAGTATCAATTAGAGGAACAAGGTGCTTCAACACAAGAAAGAGCACCACAATCCTTAAGATGTTGGATTTTATCATGTAAAGCCTTATATTCATTAGTAGAATGACCATGAACTCTTTTATATGCATAGAATGAACTCTTGCAATAAAATTTATTTCATTTTCTTGGAGGGAGAGATATCAAATGATCTTGGAGGAGTCTCAACAAGATACCCTCTTGATCAATAGTAGAGGATGTTCATTTATTTTGTGACAAAGATACCTCTTTCTTAGTACAAGGTGACATTACACAAGACTCTTTAGATTGCAAGTTTTTTTACTCTCCTTGAAAGGAGGGTGTAAAATATAACAAACTCCAATCATTACTAAGAGATATCCTAGGAGTTCTTTGTGTGATGACATTAATGTTAAGCAAATACTTCTTTATTTCTTTTGTTTCTTTCATATGACAATAACCAAGACCACTAGTTTCTATCAATTCAAGATGTGCACTAGCATTATAGTTTTGTAAGAGTGTTTATATTGATTGAAGGCTTGTTTATTTCTTTCAAGGGACAATAACCAATACCATTAGTCATTTATTGCATGTTAGGCTCTACAGGGACATGGATACCTTGTTCTCTAGCACCACATCCTTTTACACAATACCCAAGTTTTTTCATAAGTTCATAACCTCTTCCATAAAGCTTTTTCATTTCTTTTGGATTCAGTGGTTGCTCATAATCAAATTCATCAAAGTTTGTTGTGTAATTTGTTTCTTCTTATAAAGTAGTTGAGGTGGATGATTTCAAATTTTGTGTTGAATCTTGTGTCAACATTATTGCTTTTTCTTTTCCCTTGTCAAACTCTTGTGTTATAATCTTGTATTCTCCCATGATTGTAGGTGTGAAATATAAGGAACCCCAATCATCTTCTAACAACTTAGTGACTTCATCAATTTTCTTCTTGTGTTCTTCCTCCTTCATGACTTCCACTTTTGTAGTTGATTTTCATGCTTTCAAAGGATCTCATCCTTCTTTCTTAGCAATCAAACAACTTTCAGGTTTAGGATCGGCTTTGAGTGTGTAAACTTTGTTGTCATAGGCATACTTCATTTTACAATGAAGGGTAGAAGGCACCCCATTCATCTCATGAATCCATAGTTTTCCTAAAAGAATATTATATGAAAGATCATGAGGCATAACATGGATCATATTTTCCGAGGTAACCTTTCCAACTTTAATAGGTAATGTGATGACTCAAGAATTTTTTTCCTACATTATCAAATCCACATATAGAAAAAGAATCAGGGACAATGTCACTCTTATTCATATGAAGCCTCTCTAATAGTCTCACACTACACACATTAAGGGTTAAACCACTGTCAACAAGGGTCATTTTTATCCCAATTATATTAACATAAGCTATTATCATGAAAGCTTCATTTTGTTTTTACTCTTCTAACAAAGCTAACTCATCTTGATTGAAAGTAATGTCTAACTTGATCAGAGTTACAACTTGAATTTTGGGTGCCACATCATTTGGTTGCATATTAAGAGGAGTAGGAACTTGTTGTAAAGAACTTTTGATCATGTTATGATAATGAGCAGAAGCTTCAATAATATCCCATAAGGATATCTTAGCAAGAGTATTTTTTAGTTCAAAAAGATCATACTCCTTTCCACTATGTAAAGTCAAATGAGGGGCACTAGGCAAGATAGGTTGAGGCAATGTGAGGGATGTTGGATTCGGTTGTCTTGGTTGCGTATTATTTCTAGTGTTATATGTATGAGCAACAGTATCGAAAGTCGGTTGCTATGAAAAATTATCATTATCAAGTTTCCTTTTAGGTGGTTCTAAGATAAGCATGGGTTTTTTTTGAACTTGTGGTTGTTTTGAGTGTGGATAGATCGTAAGAAGTGGTTGAAGAGACCATTTCAAGGGATATCTAATGTACATAACCACAAAAGGCTTGTCCTTATTTTAATGATCTCTTAGTGAAGGGGAGTCTAATGTCACTTAATCATCTTCATCTAAAGAAGCCTCATTATTATTATTGTCATTTTCTTCCACCATGATATCTTCCCTAGTAGGAGATTTTTTAGGAGAGCAAAAAATTAGATGTTCATGACATTCGATAAATTCATCACAAGGGAGTTATCAATGGTTGGATTTATTTTTTATCAATGATGGCATTCTCTTTTTCAATATTGTTTTCCTATGACAAGAGAGACAAATGGGACTCTCATAGCTCTCATTGGTTTGATATTCTATCAAAATATCTTCTTCACAACTAGGAGAGATATTAGGAGAAGGCCAAATTCGATTGTCATGATTGTCCACCATTGTATCCTCTTTCACTAAAAGCATTCTCATGAGTGTGAGGGATGAATTTTTTCTTAGCATGCTTAGAAAGGTAAGATTCTAACCTTGTTTGACCAAAAATGAAAAGTACCTATAACCATCTTATGCAATGTTGCAAGAATGTAAACAATGTATATTCAAAGATGAAAAGTACTTTTATCCAATTTATTCAAAGCTTTTAAAACACAAAAAATGTGTATCCAAAAATGAAAAGAAATTTTATCAAACTTATGTAAAGCTTCATGAATGTAAACATTATGTATGCAAAAGTGAAAATTACTTTTATCGTTATTATGCAAAACTTTAGGAATGTAAACATTTTTAGATCTGATGATATTTGCTACTTGAATGATTTTCGAATGATTCAAAAATGACTACACTAAATGGATGATTTTGACTTAGATGCATAAAACAAAAATTCCCAAAACTTTCCAAACTGGTATAGTAGGTTACCAACAAGCCTAGGAAGTGCAGAAAACCACAAAAAGGCTTAGAAAAGTTGGTTTTTTTAGGCCTCCAAGGACTCATTCGCCCAGTGGCAAATAGGTCTTGGTATGCTTTTCTGGGAAACTCTGAATTTGATATTGAAGCTTAGGGATTGTGAAAACTTGCTGCCCTGGTATCCCTAATAGGAACCCATTCACCCTATGGTAATGGGTCCTAGATTAGGGTTTTGAAACTGATTTTTATAGATTTTCAAGTCTTTTCTAATGGTTCTCATATTCGGTTTCTAATAGTAAGTTTCAATTTCAATTTTATATAAATTCAATGTGAAATGCAAGTGTAAATTATGATAAAATGATTACCTAAAAATTTGATATGCAATTTTTGTTTCAATTTTCAAATGCAAGTTAATGTGATGTATATGATATGAAAGATGACTAATTTTTTTTGTATTTTTTACATTTAAAGAATGCAAAAAAAAATGCAATCCTAAAACCCTATATTATGAGATTCAAATTTGAATGTAAATTAAACACCCTAAATGAGATTTAATTCAATGCAAATGAATAAAAATTAATGCAAGATCTAAACCTAGGATGAAAAAGACTCCTAAAATCAAAAAACTACAATGCTCAAAAAGTTGGGTTCACCAAAATGAAACATAGGAAAATCGAGGAGAGGAGATATAGGGGGAGACCAAAATGTAATCAAGATGGTTAATCTCTCCTTCTCACTATTTATTTCATGTAATTACACATAGATGAATATCAAACAACAAACCTAATTGATATACCAATCAAAAGGAAATTTTTACTTGAGGGTAAAATCTTGTTTACCTGTTGCAAAAAGTTCTTTTTCAGGCCTCAGTGAGGACTCATTCGCCTAGTGGTGAATAGGTCCCTGCTAGGGTTTTGGAAAATCAATTTCTGGGCTCTCTTCTTTAATGTATGCAACTCCAAACTCTAGGTGTTCAACTCCTGAAAGTCAAAAATGAATTTTGTAGCATTATTTTACAAGAAAGATGACAATTTTTACAACTTTGCAAGTTTGAAAATTTTGACAACCTTGACAATTTTGACAAATTTTTCTTTCCAATTGATCTTCAACCTAGAACTTGCAATCACACATCAAAGAAGAAGATAAATGTTTTTTTGTTAGGAAATAGGATTTTTCTTTGGTCAAACCCCATTTTGGTGATTAAACCTTAAAATGAAACAATGCATAAAAGGAAAGATGAATGAACAATGTAATGCCACAACTCACCAATCCTCAATTGAACCTTGGAGTACAAATAAAACATCTTGCATGAAGTGGCCTCAATGGATATAGATCTTGATCATGAACTTTATTTCGAACAATGCTTGAATTGGATCTTGAAATGCTACATCACAACATTAGCTCAACCACATGCATGATGCATTATTCCTTTGACATGATGAAATGGATCTTTTATTATTGTAATAAAATTTAATAATTTTCCCTCGAATGCCTTCTTGAATGCTATTGAATAATCTATAATTCTCCTGCTTGATCTCATGAAAGTCTTCTAGGTGAAACTATGTGAAATAACCTTATATTTATACGTATCTTATCCTTAATTCCCAAAATTCAAATAACACAATCTGACATCAAATATAGGATTTGAAATCATTAATATACCACCAAAAACATATTCCAAGGGGGGTTCCTAAGTTAAGTGATGACTCATTCGCCATAGGGAAAATGGGTCTTAGCATACTTAAACAGGACACACTTAAAGGATTGTGAAATGATATACAAAAAGGGGGTCCTAGAACCTAGTGAGGACATATTTGCTAGGTGGCAAATGCATCCTAGGTAACCAATCTAGGACACATTCCTTGTAAAATTAAGTGTTGTATAATATTATTTAAGAGTGTCGGGTTTTATCCCCCAAAATCTGAAATTAATTAGGCTTGGATTTGAATTAAAGGGGACAATTAAGGAAAATTTAAGCTCAATTAAAATTAATAAATCCTTAGATTAGTGTGAAAGGATAAAGATACACTTTACAACACCCTAAATAAGGCACCATTAAGTCCATTTTATTATTAATTATTCCCTCCCAAATTAAGTGTGAAAAAAGGGATACTTTTTTCTACAATTTGGTGACAAGTCTAAGCAATGGGATTAGGTATTTCGTCAAGTTGAATTTGTATTCAATGACTCAGTCAACAAAAGTACATGTAAGACTCAATTTCAAATTGTTTATGGGTATAGTCCTATAGGTATTTCAGAATTCAAGGAGCTTTCACATATTGAGGGATACAAGAGATGTGTTGAAAGAGAAGAATTTCCAAACATATGCAAGATTTACACAAGAAAGTAAGAGAAAAAATTAGTTGGATCAATTAGTAGTATAAAGAGAAAGCTGATTTGAAGAGAACAGGAAAGAATTTTGAAGTTGGAAACATGCTATTGGCACATCTATGAAAGGAAATATTTCCCATCCATTCCTACAACAAGATCAAGTGGAAGAATATTGGACCATGTAAAATCATCAAAAATTTCTTACCAAATGCCTATGAATTGGAGCTACCCAAAGGTTTGAAAATCTCTCCAATTTTTAGCGTTTCTGATCTATATACTTAATATGAGGGAGAGACATACCAACAACAAGAAAAAGAGGAAATATTACCAAAAAAAGGAATGAGTAGCTACCCAAGAAAGCGCGAGAGGAAATTGAAGATAGTTCGGATTCTAGAGTAGTTAGAAAGATAAGAGGAAAGGACTACAATGAGTATTTAGTAAACTGGAAGGGTAGATAGTGGAGGATGGAACATGGTTAAGCCTAATAGATATGGAATCATTCAAGTTAATACAAGATGATATATAGTTTCTAACCCACGATAATTAAACCTTTAACCTATAACAATGCAGAGTTTTACACAGTGAGGAGGGCTCACAAAACTTTCTAGCATGATAGTTTGATGCAAGGGCATTTTTTAAAAAATAAAATTTTATAATTATTTTTCTACCATCATGTATGGAGCCATAACTTATTAAATTTGAATTTGAATTGTGTTTTGATTTGGGGGCAACAAACTACCTCGCGTGAGCTCATTTAATGAGCAACAGTAAGAAGAATGATAAAGAAGAGGTTTGAGTGAGATTTTTTGGAATTTAAAATAGGTAGTTGGAGCATTAATAACCATTTTGAGTGTTTCCCTAAGGTTTAGGTAGGATTTTATAGAGGAATTTTCTATTTTTTTGGTAGTTCTAAGGAGGAAAGGTAGAATAGCAAATAAGAAAGAAGACGATACAAGGGAAAAGAGAAGTTTTGGAACACTAGCAAGCATATGAGAACAAAAATGATAGAGGGATTAGCAACTATAACTGATCAATACATTCCAAACTCCAAACGCAACATAGCACCATAATGAATTAATCAAGCAAATGATCAATGTCCTCAATACCAACAGAACCACTACAATCAATGTCAAAGCTCCAACCATAGAATTAGGAACCTATCACAACATCATGATTTAACCATCTCCCATAGGATATCACATGCAACAATTCATAATTTTTGGTCTCAAGAGAACATGGAACATGTCAAACTCTAATCCAGAATCAAGAGTATATTATTACATAATAAAAAAACACTCTAAACCAAGAAACCACTGTATAAACCTAAAAATGGTCTAGAGAATCTGATTCATTAAATAGGACTTATTTGATTAATTATCCTAAATTCCTCTACTATTGAATAAATAGAAATATTGATTTATATAGTTCATGTTTAAATTCTTATTTAAATTCTTTTAATTCTACTATCATTTCATCTTAATTAAATAAAAAAAATTAATTACTTTATCTTATTTAATTATCAAATTCCTCTATTTATCCTATCTTAATCACAACATCATCTAAATTAAATAAACAAATTTCTGACTTTATTTTATTTAATTATCACACTTCCTCCATATTTATTTAATTAATAAATAGACTTCTATAGTTGTTTTATTAAATTAAATATCTTCTTGCCTAGATTGAATAAATCCAAATATTCAATGGAAATGTATTCTACAGCTATTTCCTATTTTCACTCAAAAGTTACACAAATCAAATTAGATATTATATGTCTAATTTATGTCTAAATTAATTGACTCAATCTTCACAGGAAAATTTGGAGACAAATTGAAGATAAATTTGTAGGAAACTCCTTCATCCTCTTCCATCAATTCTTCCTATCATCTTGCCTGGTGTTTTTGTGGGGAGAAACAATTCCCAGAATCTTCTCAATCTCTCACCATTCAATCCTCCAGATTGAATCCAAGCCCCTACTCTGCTGCCCCTATGCAAATTTGTTGTCGTAAATCTATAAATGCAGCCTCATTCAACAAGAAATGGATTCCAACTTTGTGCAATCTTACTCTGCAAGAGAAACAATCAAGAATCATAACAATAGCAATAACATCTTAGCATCTTAGCATTGTAGCATCAATAGAATTCATATCATGGCTCAATATTGTAGCTTCATCATCATAGTTTCATGTCAATTTACATTACAGTAGTTTCCTTTATCATTTAGATATTATCATATAGGATTTAATCATTGTATTTAGCATCATTTCATTCTTTAGATTGACATAACCCCATATTTCACAAAAAAAATCTGAAAAGTGTCATACAGGATTCTGTTGTGTTCATTTTAGCGTGATCGAGCAATTTTTTGGCACTTTAGACAAAAACTATAGCGCTTCTGATGTTTGTTTTAGCGCTTTTGTATCCAAAGTGGTGCTTACACATTCGGTTTTAGCGCTTCCAAGGTTTGTTTTAGCGCTTTTGTATCCAAATTAGCACTTACAAACTTTGTTTTAGTGCCTCTGAGGTCTGTTTTAGTGCTTCTGCATCCAAAATAACACTTATGCAGTCTGTTTTAGCACTTCTAGCCTCCATTTTAGTGCTTTGACAGTCAATCTTAAAATGACCATATCTTAGTCATACAGAGGTCTTTTTCAAAAAAATCAAAATCAAAATGGGGTAGAATTTCATAAGATATGCAATGGTGTAGGTATTTCTGACTTTTTTTAGAGCTAAAAGTTTCAATTTTACATTTAAATTCAAATCACATTGTAACTTGGTCTAAGTTTTAGGGTTTTTATGCTTAATCATTCATCTAACCCTTATATCATCTTATTTATTGATCGCATCTAACATTTTGATCATTTATTGCAGGTTTTAAGAGGAACATGGAGCATTGAAGTGAAAGAAAAAAAATATTTGATATCCATTGTAATATTGTTTTCAAACACTCATGGGAAAATAACCCATCATATGTTATTTTTCATTCATGATTTAGGACCAACTAGCATTACTTTGGGCTTAAAATTAACCATCTACACAAGTTTTATCAATGTTGGTTAAAAAGAACATTAGAAACTCACTAGTTTTTGGATTTAGATTAAAATGAACCAATCCTAGGGTAGTCATTTGGATTAAAATGAACCAATCCTAGGATAGTCATCATACATTTATTTCTCGATTAAAATGATCATGTCTTTTGTGAAGCATTATCTTGACATAGAATAGAAAACTATCATTTGGGCTTTAAAATTGATCATTGTTTACTGTGATTGTGAGGTGATAGGCTTATTCTCTCCCCTTAACTAGGTGATCAAAATTTTAGACTCATCCTTTACTTTCATGGAATTTGCACTTTTTTAAATCCTTTAGAAGGCCTGTCGTAGTGGGAAAACTACTCACCCTATGGGAACGACCTAAGTGGGAACGCCTAAAGCCAAGGATTCCAACCCACTATAATCAAAAGAGAGTTGTTGATAAAATTCCAACTCTACGAAAGTGTGCAAGATAACCATCCCCAAAATCTTTGTTCTAAAGATTGGGAGGTCTCCTAAGGGAGTTTATCATTTGCCACTCCAAACAAAAACCCTATCTATGAACCATAGTGTAGAATTCAGTTGAGTCAATAACCAAACATTGTAATACTCACAATACAAGGGGAGGGAAGAATTTTCCCCCAAGACACTCACCATATAATTGCCAAGGACTGTTTGCTCAAGGGATCGAGAAATCTAACTTTGAGTACGCGCCTAGAAAAGACAAAAACACAGGCGCCCTCTAGGGGGTGACATGGTTGTGTGAGTCGATGCAATTTTAAGATGTGGGTTGTTGAGTATAACAATGACCTTTTTTACCTTAAGAGTGAGTCTACCTGAAGTGTATTTCTTTGTCAAAAACCAGTGGAAATCAAGGAGGATCATGTTTGATTCTTGAACATACACTTATTATTTAGACTCTAGGTCCTAAAGAAATAATTGCTTCACAAATGCTTGCTATGTTTTCAAAACATTAATTTAGATAAGATCATCCTGAAAAACACAAAGAAAACAAGAAAACATAAAGCTATTGGAAACCCCTATCAGACAGTTAACATCAAAATTTGGATTTTTATCAAAACATAAACTTTCCTAAATCAAAATAGAGTCTTAAACCTACATAAATTACACATTACAATTTAATTTTTTCAAATCAAGCCAATATCTACCATCCAAATGTGTCTCAATCAAACACATTTGAATAGTAATTTAAGTTTCAAGATCAGTCATCCTAAATCAAAAAAAATGAAACTGTATAATCAACCTTATCAACTTAGTCTAATCAATAGAATCTATCATTCTATTTGACTTGAGTTAATATCCTTAACACTATACCAAGCTAAGATCAAAAGTTTATTGAAAACAATAATGTTTGTATGTCCATTTTAACAAGGTCACGAAGACTAAAAATCCAAAAAAAAAGGAAATTGAAACTCAAACCACCATGGTTGAAATAGATGAGGATCAATTGAATGCTCTAGCTCATCAAATGAAAAACCTTCAACATGAAACCTGGGATATGCAAAGGGAAACAACCATAGAAATATATCTAACGGTAGACATCTACCCATATCCTCTTGACCAAGCAATGAACATGAGACCTTCTTCACCAAAAACTACATCATCCAAGTTCAATGTCTTTGAATTTTTACAAAATTTAAATAAGCCTAGATCTAAGTCCTCAAACACAAATGATATTGAGCAATCCTATCATGTCATGCATTTATCCCCATCCACCATAAGCCAAAATAAACCTCAAGACTCTTTCACTCAAATTAACAATTCCATCCAATCATCCTCTTCTATCATATCTTCAACATCAAATGATTCATGTCAATCTCTCAATCCAAAGCATGCTAGTATAGACTCCCCTCCACATCAAGATCAAAATAGTATTTCCACTCCATCCAATGATATCAACATTCCACAAATTCTTCCAATCTTTTATCAAGATCCAATTTTTCAAGAATCTTATGACAATCCCCTCCTTTCAATTTTCATCCAAAATAACTCTTCCATCTCAAGAGACAAGTATCCTTCTAGGTTCTTCTTCTACATCATCTCATCAATCCATATCATCTCATGATTCTATTACATCACAAGAGCATGATATTTCTTCCATCCTATCTAATGATGTCTTACCAACTGATGATCAAGACTTACTTTCTACAAAATCTCATGATTCCCTTCCTCATCAAGATCAAGATATGCTTCCATTCAAGGATACCCTTTCATCCCATAAAGATGTTTATCCTTCTCATGATCAAGATATTCCTTTCATACCACTTCATAATTATTCCATACTTAATAAAGTACAAGCTACTTCCTCTCCTACACCTCACAATCCTTTTCCAAGTCAAGATCAAAACACCCAATCATTCCCATGTCAAGAGCCTATCACACCTATTCAAGCTATCCACGAACCCCACACCTATAAATTAGGATCCTCCACCTTTATCCATTTTTGTTTACTTCCAAAACCTATCCTCTCATCCATATCATATCCTCCCCAAAATGGACTCGCATCTTATTTCACAAACAACACATATCCCATTGGTGAACGTATATGTCAAAGTATGAATTACAAAGGAAAATGATTAGGCCTTCATGAGCAAGGTATCCTAGAACCCCTTTTTGTTCAAAGAAACCCATATCACCATGGCCTTGGTTCTACACCTAAGTTTCCTAGTTCATCAAACCTACCATCTATCTTAGGTCATCATCCTAATCCACCAAACATACCATCTATCCTAGGTCCTCATCCTAGTGCATCAAACCTTCCCTCTATCCTAGGTCCATATCCTATTTCTCAAGAACAATAAAGGCACACATCCTTGATGCCCTTTCAAAATTCTACCCACATTAACTCATCCATAATACCTCCATATCATTCATCTCAATCCACTCCTCTCATTTCTCTAGGAAGCAATTTGGGTGCCAAATATCAAAAGCTTCTATGTCAAAATCCACATGTATCAAAGGATCAACATGTCTCCTCAAAGAGATGCAAAAATAAAAGAAAAAATGATTCAAAATTAAAAGAAAAATCTAAAAGACCACAAAGGCCCATCAAAGAAAAAAGGAAATTTTCAAAGACCACAAAGGTCCATAAATCAAAAAGAAAAATGTCAAAGGCCACAAAGGCCCACAAAAAAAAATCAAAGTCAAAAGTCATGTGGATTCCTAAAAGTCTCATAGAAGAAATAAAATCTAAATTGGCATCCAAATTTTCTAATCCAATTGTTTGTCCAATTTTCCATCTAATAACCTATCACCTTCCAAATCCATTTTTCCTCCATCACTCCACCACCCTTCAAGGTGTGTGCCAATGTTGATCTTCCCATACTTTCCATCTATCCATCAACAGGCCTTCCAACCTCCTATCCATTATCCAACATTCATCCCCCATCATTCTCCTTTAATCCAAACCTTTGCATAATTTCTTAGATTCTTCAATCATATCATTAATCTACCAACATTTTGGAGTCTAATTCCCATTTGCCATGGTTTATTGGAGGGATATTTGGTTGTGAAACTTGATGCTTAATTCCTTCCTCCATTTCCCTATCATCCATATCCTATATTCCATATTCCTCTTGCACTTTACACTTAGGAACAATTTTCATCCATCTTATCATTCACAGTCATTATCCTTTATATGCATGCGCATTCCTTACATTTCCACCTTTGATCTTAACAAGGTTAAGGATCTTCTTGAACATCATATATCTTATCCTATACGCTTTATCCATATCTTTCATACCATATCTTTCATCTTATCCATATTCCATCATTCTTACTAAATACATTATTTCTTCCTTTCCTTGGTCTTGATGAGGAATAGGGGAAAAATACTTGGGCCTTGTGTTTGTATCTTATCTAGTTGATCTTGATCATACCATTCATTATTTTTATCCTTTCTTTCTTCCATTCTATATCTCCTAGCTTATCAAAATTCATGTCACCATGTCCCTTTGCAACCTTGAATCTTATCATGCAAATCATATTTGAGCCTAGTTGTAAAACACTGTCCAATCCTCATATCTTTTGTCTATCAATCATCAACAATCATCAATCTTATCATCATCATGCCTTATGGAATCAATCATTCCTGGAATCTTAATCAATCAACCATTATCATCTTGTGATAAGAGATATGTTGCTTGTGTGACATGTTTTGCAATGAATCTTTCATTTTGATCTATCATTTATCCATGGTTGCATTACCCCTAATGTGGGACATCTTGTTCCTTCAATCAGGCATATCATCTCATTTCATCTTAAATATCCTGAAAAATACACAAAAATCATAAAATTTTAAAAAGGTGCAATAAAATCTCAAGTACATATCATTGCAATGTGGTCATGTCTCACCCTAGCTTGGGGGAAAAATCTTGATCTCACTGGGGGCGGTAAAACTTCGAACTTAATCAAATAGACAACCAACAAGAAGACAAATGCAACCCAACTTTGAACATCAATCACCATCAGGAGCACATCAAACATCCATATCATATCAAAATCCAAAAACAAGTCAAAAATCACTCAAAAATTCAAAAACTCTAGTTGTCTAGTCGAACTACGTGGTCTCTATGTGTATAAGGTAGGCAAGGCTAATATTTGATCAGCCCCCAAGGCCCCTAGGATAGGTCTTTGGGTTAGGTTTGATCCAAAATCACAAAAAAATCAGAAAATAAAACATCATCAAATTAGGATGGATGATCTAATCTGAATAATGGTTGAAATACTTTAAGCAAAAGTTAAATGGTTGTACTTTGATCTTGTTATCAATTCTTTGGAACAACTTGATGATGTATTGAACTAGAGAAGCTAGGAAGGAGAATGATATTTTCTTTATCTATTGTTTGTGAGTTAATCATTATTATTATGTGAATTGTTGTGAGACGTTCTCTACAAAGTATCACTAATGACATTCGGAATTCACATAGGAAAGTGATTGATTATTTTTTGTTTATGAAATAAATGCTCAGGTCATCTCGGTTTAATTATACCTAGATGCTTGTGTTCACTTGTAATATCAAAAATCATGGAAGTAGTACTCAGGTCATCATGGTCTAACTCATACCATTGATGCTTGTACTCACTTTCAACATTTTAAAAAGGCTCAATGATGATAAAAAGAACATATAAAAGGACTATTAAGATGCCAATGGTTGCCTATGTATATTTGCATGGTTAAAGTATATTGCATCCATGTATTAGTTTTACATCTGCATTATATATTTTCCACATCAACTGATGATATTTATATCAACCTGTGGCAGATGTGGAATCATGTCCCATGTCTTTGGGAAGAACTCTAAAATCCTCCTATAATCATAACATATCACAAATCAGAAATATTATCAATCAATCAGCCTATCACTCAATCTATCATTGATCCTCGCCTATCATGAGTTCAATCATCAATCTATCATTGATCCTTGCCTATGATCATGAGGTCAATCATCAATCTATCACTGATCCTTGCCTATCATGAGGTCAATCAATAAATCTATTAATAATCCTCGCCTATCATGAGGTCAGTCATCAATCTATCATTGATCCTCACCTATCATGAGGTCGATCAATCAATCAATCATTGAATCTCACCTATCATGAGATCAATAATCTTCTAATCTATCAGGATCATCAATCAATATCGAATCAAAGGCTGACACGATCAAAAATCATCAAACATAAGGAGGCTTAATACAAATTCATCTAGGTGCCCAAGTGCACTTTCTACATTCTTAATCGGGAGATAAATTATCTCATCACTGAATCTTCATCAAATCTTTATCGAATCATCAAAAAATCATAAAAAAATTGAAAATTTCCAAAAAAATCCAAAAACATCAAAAAATCATAAATTTATCTCCCGAGGGGGCATATATCCATCATCACTTGAAAATCAAGTCTCGGGCATACTGAAATTTTTTTGTCGATATTGGTAGTAGCAGCAAAATTTCTTTGAAGCAATTTGTAAACACACCACTTCAAAGAGAGGCAAAATGTATACATCTAAAAATGGTCTAGAGAATCTGATTAATTAAATACGACTTATTGATTAATTATCCTAAATTTCTCTACTATTGAATAAATAGAAATATTTATTTATACACTTCACATTTAAATTCTTATTTAAATTCTTCTAATTTTGCTATCATTTCATCTTAATTAAATAAACAAAATTAATTACTTTATCTTATTTAATTATCAAATTCCTCTATTTATCCTATATCTTAATCACATCATCATCTAAATTAAATAAACAAATTTCTAACTTTTTTTTACCTAATTATCACACTTCCTCCATATTTATTTAATTAATAAATAGACTTCTATAGTTTGTTTTATTAAATTAAATATCTTCTTGCGGGTAAGTGCACCAAGATGGTTCCCAAAAAGGGGACTTAAGTGGACAACTTTTTTTTTAAATCAGGAAATACTGACCTTGGACGTGAAATTGAGGATACTTAGACTCAAAATTTTGAGATGGAACAAAAAGAAGGATTCAAGTGCTCCAAGTCTACTTTCTAAACTACTAATTTATTTTGAAAATTGTTGAGATTAAGGGGTTCAAATGAAGGATGTACACAAATTGGTGTTTTTTTTCAGAAAAACATAACATAGCAACTCTTGTACGACCCTCGTACGGTGAAATTTTTTTTAGTATTTTTAAAATCACAATAGTCAGAAGCTAGCTAATAGTATGTAGTTGATGCACGATTTTTATGATAAGTTTTTAATGAATATTTGATTTTTTACTAATTTACGAAGTGGACATTTCCTGAAAATAGAATTTTGGCCATGCTACCCCTACAAATTTTGGAAACTAATTATTTTTTTTTTAATTTTTTATTTTATTTTGTAGAATGGAGTCTAGTTTCTAAAAGTGTAATTTATTTGAAAAATTGATGAATGATTAATTTATAACAAAAAAAATACCAAACAGTGCTTTTTGGCAAAAAAAAGACACAGATAAAATAAATTATGGATGAAAGACTTAACATTTTCAGAAAGTGAAAAAAATTACATCATTGGATAGCTAAGAGATAACCCAACATTAACCATGTGTTCAATTTTTTCGATATTGAACCACGTGCAATCTTGATGGTGAGCACGAACTTGATTATGAGAAATATGGTGGATTTTTTAAAAACATGTCTCTGGTCATTGGGAATGCCCTCCAAGCCTTTGGGTTGGTATTCCAAGGAAAATACCAAGCCTAAGGCTCGACAATTCCCAAAGAAAGATATAACACAAGCGCATTATAACGTGCTCATGTTATATCTCACTTTTGACATGGTTTTTGCTTCTACGAGGCAAATTAAATGTTTTAAACTATATTGTCTTCGCCGATGATTATCATTTCTCCGGATTAATCTTTGCATGGCTATCAGTGGGACTTTATTCCATCAAGGGCTTCAAAATTATTATACCAATATCAACTTTCTTACCCATATCGGTGTGACATGCACCATCAAAATGACTCTCGCTGATGTGCCATCTCCTGCTGATAAACTCTTCATCAATGTGACATACAAAGTCGATGTGACTTGAAATTATTTTTCTCTGAGTAACCTTCTCTCCTCGATGCATTTAGGATTTGGCTCGCTCGTTTCCTCTGATCCTTCATTCACATTCCCATGTCGGGGTGACTTTAAACACCACTGTGATTTATTGTATTTCCCACCAATACTGATTCTCTCGCTGAGATATTCACAACTGTCAACTCAAATCACCGAGACATAATAGCTTTCATGCTGATCGAAACATACTCGTCATGGCCTTCTAATCTCTCCCCTGCTGAAGCTTGTCTTACTGATAGATTTATTTCATCGGCGAGACCATGAACATTGTCTCACCGACCAAATCCTCTCCCCCATTTCAGCAAGACAGGTGAGCATCCTATGTTGTCTTTGGAACCTTACCCTAATGATGTTTTGTCTAGCCGGTACTCCCTTGTACTCCAAGCGATATAACTTTGACATGACCTCATACCGATATGCTGATGGATCACTGTCTCACCGATGGAACTATAAACTTGTGTTCTCCCAATATGTATCTTCATCGGTATGACCTTGCTGATTTCTTGCCGATATACTAAAAGAAGCATGGTTTTTGCTTCTCCGTGGAACATGTCAAGTAAGACATAACGTGAGCACGTTATAACGCGCTTGCATTATGTCTTCCTTTATGTTAAATGCCCATATATTGAGTGTATGCTGATATATTTGGATTTTTGTATGTACATGTACGTCATGTATGTATGTATGCTTGTATGGATGTAAGATTATATGTACATATGTATTATGCTTGTATGTATGCATTTATGTATGTCTTTAGATAGAGGGAGAATTTAGAGAGAGAGAGAGTCTAGAGAGATGGATAGGGGGTGGAAGTGAGAGTTTAAGAGAGAGGAAGTGGGAGAGAAGGGGTTGGAGTGAGGGGGACTTAGCTAGGTAGGGTGGGAGGGATAGAGTGAGGGAGAGAGAGAGAGAGAGAGGGGGGTGGGAGAGAGAGAATTGAGGGAGAGGGGGAGAGAGGGGGGGGGGAGAGAGAGAAGAATTGAGAGAGAGTGAAAGAGAGAGAGGGGGGAGAGAGAGACAGAGAGAAAAAGAGAGTTATGTAGGTAGGGTGCCAAAATGAGAGACTTGAGAGTGTGAGGGGGATGAGAGGGAGAGACTTGAGAGATAGGCAGTGAGAGGGAATGTGAAAGAGAGGGAGTGTTAGAGAGAGAGGGAGTGGGAGAGAGAGAGGGAGTGTGAGTGTGAGTGAGAGACCTGAGAGAGGGAGAGGGTGTGGGAGGGAGTGACCTAATAGAGGTAGAGAAAGAGGGGGGTGGAGTGAGAG
Organism: Sequoiadendron giganteum; assembly: GCA_007115665.2. Taxonomy (NCBI): domain Eukaryota; kingdom Viridiplantae; phylum Streptophyta; class Pinopsida; order Cupressales; family Cupressaceae; genus Sequoiadendron; species Sequoiadendron giganteum. The sequence continues at coordinate 664,678,878 of CM021102.1, forward strand.
GGACTTATCTAGGTAGGGTTGGAGGGATAGATAGAGAGAGGGGAGAGAGACAAAGAGAGAGTTACCTAGGTAAGTTGCCAGAGGGAGAGACTTGAGAGAGAGAGGGGGTGGGAGGGAGAGACATGAGAGAGAAGGAGAGAGAGGTAGTGGGAGAGAGTGGGATGGAGTGGGAGGGACATAAAGAGAGATGGATAGAGGGAGTGAGAGAGGGTGGTACGGATTGATTGAACAAGAGGTACATAGAAAGAGGGAGATGGTAGATAGAGACAATTAGAGAGGGTAGGAGGGAGGGAAGGAGGGAGAGGTGAGATGTATAGATAGAGAGAAAGTGAAAGGGGTTGAGGGTATAGGGTTGAGGGATTAGGGTGGAGGACCTATAGGGTTGATGGTTTCTAGGGTATTAGGGTTTAAGGTTTGAGGTTTGAGGGAATAGCGTCGATGGTAGAGGGTTTGGTTGAGGGTATAGGGTAGAAGGTTTAAGGGTTTAGGGTTGAATGGTTTGGGGTTAAGGGTTTAGGGTTAAGGGTTTACTTGGTTGAGGGTAGAGGGTTTAGAGTATAGTTTGAGGGTATATGGTTGAAGGATTAGGTTCAAGGTCCAATGTAAGGGGTAGAGGGTTTAGGGTTTAAGGATTGAGGGTTGAGGGATTAAGGGTTGAGGGTTGAGAATTGAGGGTTGAGAGTTTAATGTATAGGGTAAAGGGTAGAGGGTTTAAGGGTTGAGGGTTGAGGGTTGAGGGATTAAGAGGGTATAAGGGTTGAGGGATTAGGGTTTGAGGGTTCAG
>CM021102.1:664679761-664703941 GCA_007115665.2 Sequoiadendron giganteum
AGTCGGAATTGGAGTAAAAACATGACCCTACTGAAATTTTAGATTCAGGAACCATTTCAGTTCCGCATCCGCCCACGGCAAAGGGGAACTCATCAGAAACAGTTCTGACCGGGTAAAGTCAACCTGGGGTCAAACCAAAATGGGAACACAAAAGACCAGAGTCGGAGTCGGGGACGGAACGGGAACAAAAATAGGACTTTACCGAAAGTCCAAGATCAGGAACCAATTCGGTTCCAGTTTTGCCTCCGCCAACTACAAGAAACAACAATCCAAAACCAGGACAAGGCGGAGGAAAACACCCCAAGTAGAATCCAAACATCCAGAAGAACCAGATCGCAAAAGCAGGAGTCGAACCTTAAGTCGGAACAGAAACTGAAATAGGAACCTGGCAAACGGACATTGCCAACTTCCAAAACTAGTTCCACCTCTGCCAGAACCTGCGAAGCAAGAAACAATAGACAGTAGGAAGCAGAGTCGGAACAGGAACGAGAACCGAAACTCGAAACTTAGGCAAACAGAACAATGCCAAGTTTCATCCTAGTTCCGCCTCCGCCAGAACTTTGCAAACAACACAAAATCACCAAGGCATGAAAACAAGGACTTCAAGCTGGAAGTTGAGACATAATTTCTCAACAATCATCTCAATATTAGCCAAAATATGGGTTCTTAGGTTTTGGAATATAAGAGGCCAGGTTGAGGTAATTGTTATGTGGGATAATTGTTTTCTTTTTTTCTTTTTTTATATGGAGGATTGCATAAGGATTCTTTTTGAAGGCCCCTAGTTCTTGTGTATGAATGGCTTTTGTCTCATAAAGTGGTCCCTTGGTTTCAACCCAAGGAATGACTTCAAGTTCTCTATTTGGGTTCACTTGCTTGGAATACCATTGGAATATTGGAATGAAAAGATTCTTATGATCATTGCCAATTCTTTTGGGCAATTTTGTGCTATTGACTCTATCACCAAATCAAAGAAGTGTTTTGTGTTTGCCAAATTTTGTGTGTTTGCGGAGAAGAACCAAGTGCTTCCCACTCACTTTACCTTATCTTCAAATTATGGCAATTGGGTGCAACAAATTGAATTTGAATGCTCTCCTATTATTTGCAATGCTTGTGCGAAAGTGGGCCATGCTACTAATTTTTGCTTGGCCAATAAGGACCACCAATTTGTTTGGAGAAAAAAGGAACAAATGCCTCCCATTATTGAGAAGTCCTTTTCTTCTTGCATGGAGGTGTAGATGGAGGAGAATAGGGACAACTCTCATATAGACAGTTTCAGTTTTACTAAAGAAATGAGGTTACATCATGAACCTGTTGGTGTCTTTATAGATTCTCCATGTAACAAGAAAAAAAGATTGGGTGAGAAGGATCCTAGGTCTAAGGTTAACCAAATTTCTTTAAACCAGACTAACTTTGTTTTTGTTTTTAGTTGTTTCATTGTAGTCCCTTCGATTCTATTTTTTAGTTGTCTCGTAGTTCCTCTTGGTTGCTCCTTATTGTTTTGTTGTGCATAAAGCTCTATCTTTCTCTATCTAAAGGGTTGGGGCCCTTTCAAAACCCTACTTTCTTAGTAAAAAACAAATTAATCATTTGCACATTCTTCTATCACTTTGTTTAAAAATAAAAATAATAATTTTGCATGACCCTTTTTTAATCCTCACCCGTTATCAAAATTAAGAAAATTTCCACCATCTATCTATTTCCAATCATTACTTTAATCATATCCACAAATCACAAGATGTTATTGTTCAGATATGGTGTTGTACACCATTGCATAGAATGTTATATTATAATGTAATTAAATAATTATTTAGTTGTGATGCACCTAAGTGGTGTGGTTAATCACATTAGATAATTATTTGGGAACCATTTTATGTTGTAACTGTTGTCACGAGGGATTGCACCTGTTATGCTAATTATCTGAGAAACTAGCAATTCCGTGCAACATGGGAATACTTTCAGGTTGTGGGTATCCTATGTTGAAAGTAAACCTCTGGATTCTAGGCCAACTTCCTATGTAATTTTCTAGTTATGTACTAAAACTTGATTGGAAAAGGGAAAAGGATTAAAACTAATGCAAAATTGTTAATTGAACTATAATGTGGTGTGAAAGAAACTAATGTGTAGACTTAATCACAACTAATATTCTCAGAATTTGTTAACACAACTTAATCTGGGCACTTTAATCACACAAGTAATTCAACAAAAGGCTTAGTTCAGCCTTTCTTTTACTAAGGAAAAACAGGGTTTTCACAAATTAAGAGGAAAGATAAACTTAACAAACACAATTAATGACTTGTAATAAACTGCCATCATGGACATGTATCAATAGTTGAGACAAAAATTTAAAGGTTTCTGAACAAAACACGTTAAATTTGTATCAAATCACTGCAAAACATAAAGCACCAGAGACTAAAAAGGGAAACACTGATTTAATCAAATACTTAAAGGAAATTTTGCAATTCGACAAAGTCTATTAACCTGTAATACCCTACTAAATGTATTAATCTAAAAAAATAAACTGAGTTACAAGAAGTCTTCTTTGCAAAAATTTCAAAGGCAAAAGAAATCTAGAACTAGTGAAAAAATGACTGTCATTTTACTTTATACAATAAGCCTCTCAAAGGCATGCATATGAAATTGAAAGTCATCTTGAAGTGTAAAAATTGGCAACTCCAAAGTAATCCACAAGAGGAAGCAAGAATCTTCAAAAATAAGGGTTCAAACTCATGCAAAAATGAGTGAACTTAGGCTCAAACTCGAGCTCAACTCATAGTTGACCCATGGGGTGCCCAAACTGAATTGAAAACTCCAAAAACGTGGGCCAAAAAAATGAGTGAACTGCCTCATTTCCATCAACTCACCCATGCATGATTCAATCCACTTTGTTTGTGTCACTTTGCATGATTTAAGCAGAAAGGGTAATTGATTAATTAAATATTGAAGTAATCAACATGATTATTTTAATTCATATTAAATATTAAAGTAATCACTTTAATATTTAATTACATTGTTGCTCCTTTTCAAAATTATGGAAGTGATACAAACAAAGAAAATTTAAATGATAAGATATACCTTAATCATTTAAATATGTGATTAATTAAAATCACAAAACCCTCCTTGTGGCTCCCAAATTAATCCTTCAAACCTCACTTTACTTGTCATTTGTTTTAGAAGACTTCAAGTCTTCGTTGGCTCCTCTATATGATTAGGTCAAATGACTTTAAGAAAGTCAAGACCACATTGTTAATAATATGCAATGAAAAACTGAAATGATTTTGTCTTAAAAAATAAGACAAAAGAAGCACCATCAGATTAGGTCATTAGGGATAACATTCAAAACCCTAATCATAGTGCTTGATTCCTCTCTTGCAACTTTGGGAGAAAATAAGTGTCGCCATGCTGCTGCACTTGGGCTCTTACCTTGGAGATTCAATGGAGATCTTGAAGGAATTTACAGAGAGGTAAGTGGCTTTGGTCACAATTTTTAAGTCGGCCTTCATTGTTTGAGGTATTTTGGCCCTCCAGACCACAGTTATTCCATATTTTTGATGTGTTTTCTTGTTTTGTTTATCTTCTCTATCAACATTACCACCTTTGGCCACCATGGATGTGATTTTGGCTCAATCAAGCAATTTTCGAGAAAAAAGTTTGAATGCTTTCTTGAAATAAGAGAAGGTAAGCTTGCCCCAAAGCTTATTAGGAATTGGTATTTCATTTCATTTTATTGCAAAACACATTAACACTAGCTATTAATGATCGTGGATTGAAGCCTATGTATCTGGTATTAATGTAAACCCCATGTGAGCTTATAGTTCTGGTTGCAGCTATCTTTGTAACTCTATAAGAAAAATGAGCCTTTTCCCTTCATATCTGATTTTCTTTTGCAAAACTCTAGCTTCATCTTCCTGTGAAAGATATTCTGTAAGCTTTCTGAAAAAAAAACAATCATGTTTTAACATTTTTTTTTAAGGTTCCCCTACAACATTTCCCATGAATGAATGGTTCTTATGTATGAGCTCGACTTACCGTAGACACAATACTTGCATATGCTTGGTCGCGAACTTGCATATTTCATTCTTGCTTTGTCTTTATGCATTATTTATGGTTTTGCAATTGCCAAAAGAAGTGAAAGTTGGAGATTATTCTCTGCATATATCAAGGGTTTTCATTATGTGTTCTCCTGAAACCCTTGCTTCATGCTTTGTATAATGTATTGGAATGATATTTCTTTATGCATTTGACGTGGTTGTTTTTCTCACTTTTACAATCCCTCAAAATATCTATGTTACTAGTATCTTGTTGCTCAGGACCATGACATTTTGTTGCACTTTGACGACTGAATTTTTTGCATATTTTATGCATTATATCATGGAACTTACCTCATTGAATGATCCTTGATGAATGTCCTTTGTATTGGTGAGTGTTGAAACCCTTGCAAACTCCTTGAACTATGTTGTATCAACCAGTCAATTACATCATCATTGAATGAATGCTCTTGATTGTTCTGCATTTTGTACCTCGTGGAATCATCCATGCTAGAGTCCATGTTTGCAACAAGACCATCTGTGTCAAAATTTACAAATAATTGTAGGACTTTGTGGTTCATAAGTCATCTAACACCATTTCCTTCATGAAAACATTGAGATAACATGGTTCTTAGCTACTACCACTAAAAAATATTGTCCTGGGTGGTGTGTTGTAATCACTTTTCCATTGCACATTGATCATATTACCAATGCATTTTTTTTTGCTCCAAGTGTGTTCATTTATGTGACTGCTTTGTAATTTGAAATTGCTTGTCCTATAAAGATAATTTTCTCACTACTTGAATCTCACTCAACATGGAATGCTCATTTCTCTCACTGACCTATAATGACTGTAACACACCACTAGCTGATACAACATCATAATGATAACAACAAGCAATACTAGTGTACTTTATTATGTGAACAATAAAATCAAATAACAATGATGTAAAATGAGAAGACAACCTGTAAGATAATGTGAAAGTTTGATGAACTGAATATGAATAGTGTTTTGTAGTGAAAAATAAATACACCTTGTAACTGATGTGCTCGATTGACATATAATCAAATAAATTGATTCTACTATTTTGATTTAATCATTGATAAGTACTATTTTTTGTTACATTGTAGTAGTGTATTGTTGTCCATGCGATAGGGACTGCCCTATGAAGATTTGGTTGTGTTGTCCATGGTGACTATTGTGACCTTCAAACTGCATAGTTGTTTGTGGCTCAAGTATGTTGGGCTCGACCCTTGCAAGAGCCCATTTTCCTCCGCATACTTAAATATCGAAAATGATGAACCAGTGATGAAACATGTACCTGTTGCCTGCACAAAAAAAAACAATATTAGCAAAATAATTGAAGTTGAAAGCTTCCAATGAATCTTTATGCTCTTTGAATACTTGTCTCTTTGATGACTTAATCATCTGATGAATGCCTAATTGAATGTGTATTACATCTCTGTTGGTAATATAGGCATGAGGTAGGATGTAATTTTTCATTGCTCTAACACCACCTTTCTCAAATCTTGTAGATGTATTTGGAGCTCGGAGCTGCTACAACTTGGAGACACGACAACTAAAGGTTTCAAGTGTTACAATGATTCATCATTCCAAGCAATGCCAAATCACCTTCTTCCTTCTATCTATATATTATCTTTAGTTGTGTAGTATATCGTTATTTCTTGTATTCATTATTTGATTATGAAAATCAAATCAAGCTATTCCCATGGCTTGTGTGGGACTTTGGTTTTTACAATATGAATAAAAAACAACATTACTTATGCAATCTTATGAGTTCTTTTGTTACAAACATTTGCATAATAATACTGGAGATTCACAGGTAATCAAATTTTGGAACATAATGAATACTTATGAATTTTTTTTTATTTTGGTACCTTTCTTTGATGAATGCAATTCAACTCTACCTGTTTTGAGCTGTAGCAAAAAATAGGTAATAGTAACATTGTATTATTATTTAATGTGTGGGAGACATAGGATAATATTTAAATATTGGAGAAATATTTAATTAAGTGAAAATTTAGTATTCAATATTAAATAAGGGGTTAGTCCAATTTTGTGTTCATATGATTTTGTGGCACATGGTTTTATCTTACCACTTGGTTGTATTTGTGTGAGCTTGAGTTATAAAAGTAAGCACATGTTTAGTGGTTAAGGTTCACTAGATGAGTGAGTTGTCATTATTGAGTATTTAGGAGTGCATATGTGAAGCATGACATGGGATGTGTGGATTCATGCTTGGACACATGATGCATTGGAGAGGCTTGATGTTTCAAAATTATTCATTGTAATTCTTGTATACTTTATTGTTGAATAATAGATGGAGTATGGATTTTTTGGAGGTTGGGTTTTTCCCTCTTGAAGGTTTTTCTAGGGTATATCTTGTGTTATCTTGTGGCTTGTCTATTTGATCTATGCATTATGGTTATTTATATTCATGTTTATCTTTTGTGGGGTTATGTAGGAAATTGATTAAGATTTTAGGTTATGATGCATTATTTCATAACAAGTGGTATCAAAGCTATAATGGTTAATGAGAGATGTGAGCTTCCATGTTTTTGGTTATAACCCTTATTTGAGTAGATTTGTACAAAGTGGAATCCATGGACATGTATGAAAGATTTGAGGTATTGCAAGACATGAAACACATGTTGTATGTATTTGTTTGCATATTTAGGGTTTTGGGTTGTCAAGATTTGTTGGGTTTATTGCAGATATGAAGCTTTCAAAATATGGGTCAAAAGGGTTTTCTAGATTAAGCTTTCATATGAGGGTTTTGTAGAGGAAATTTTGCAGATGACCTCTTGAGACAAAATGGATCTCACCATAGGATCCAAGATGGTTCAAAAAGAAAAAATGACATAAAATTTATTTTGAAGAAGTTTAAAAAACAAAAAAAAATTACTTAGCCCTATCTGTAGGCCCATTCAGATCGATTGTAGGTCAATTTTCGGAAAATAAAAAAATAACAAATTTATTGGCTTGGTTTTAAATTTAAAAACTTACAAAATAAAAATTCACTGAAAAATTTAAAGTTTTAATATATATATAATAGTGGGTCTAGGAGTGGGGGAGGGTTCGTAGAGCCCCCCAACCACCATACGACCCTATCACAAATAGCCAACAGGTTGTTCTAGCGGTGGCAGAGCCTGTCATTTTCTATCGCCGATAGTGCAGTTGGCTAGCTGATGGGCTCCATTTTCGGTGGGTTAAGTCCCCGAAAAACTTTAACTGCCCTTAATAAATTTTAAATTTTTTCCTTCATAAAATTTTAAACCCAACCAAAGTTTAAATGAATCCCCAACTAAATCCTAAAATGGTGTCAGGTCCGAAGAAGGGAGGTATGCTTTTTTGAAAAATGAAAAATTTAATTAGATTTAATAACCCTTTTGGGTTCACCACCAAGGCACCACCTGGAAGCCATTGGCTAGCCACCACTATTGGCTGGCCATCGGTGGCTAAGCTCGAGGGCCTCTAGTAGTCTCTCTATATGGTTAAATTGGACATTTTTTCAAGCTAGCATAACTTTATCTTAGAGTGTTGGATTTTTGACTTCTTATACTTGTTGGAAAGGTGGTTTTGAGCATTACATAGTGGTAAAGGTTTGGTTCCATGATTTTTTTCATTTTTATCAAATTTTGGAGCCTAAAAGTCAGATGTTCTTGGTTGCATGGTTTTCAGCATAATTTTTTCATACAAAATAAGATTTTTGATTTCAAATAGGCATTAAAGAGTATGGACACTGGAATTCATAGTGGATTAGTTATATTTTCAGTTTGTGGTATAAAGAACATATTGTACTTGTTTGATCACTTGTCAGTGCTTGAGATTCAAGGTGCCTTTATGAGAGCCTCTAGACAAGTCAAGAGGAAAAACCTTGAAAGAGTACATGTTTTATATGATATTTATGATGGTACAACTAATTATCATTTTAGTGCTTTTTGGTACAGGCTTATAGGTGTTTTTGAGAGTTGGACTTTAATGGTGATAGGTACATAGGTTGTATTTATTTTTGAAGACATGGGTTGATACGAGTGGAGACTTGGAGCCTCGTATGGGTGATAATTGAGTGCAAGTACATCATTGGCTATGATTATCATGTCATGGCTATGTAGCTACATTTTAAGCATTGGCATGACATGAGTATGTATGTGGTTGTTTGGTGGTGTGTTGGTTTGGTGTTAGGAGGTTGTTCTTATCTCCTAGATGCTTATTTGGTTTCTTATCTATGGTTACTCATTTGTGAGCATGTTTGGAAAATCAGATTTGTAGTTGGTTTGGTGTTTGAGTCTTGATGTCTACATGATTATTTTATTTGATATCTCGGTTTGTACGTTACTAATGTGATGATGAGTTTGCATGCTTCATTATTTTGATCATGAGTTATGTAGGTTTCTGGATTAGCTACTCATTTACTTATAGTGGGATGAATCGGTGTGGATATTCTATATCCATGATATTGGTTCAATGTTGATGCAGACTTTGTTAGTTGGCCTTTTTTTTGGTCATTTGTGCATTAGTATGTTACTTTGGGATGAGAGGATGGATTATTAGAGTACCTGATTATTTGGTTGACGAGAATTTTAGCATGTGGTTTCATCACGATGTCATGATAGCTTAGTACATTCATTGGTTATACACTTTTAGTGGGAGCTTTTGACAATGATGATTTGGTGGTGTAGGATTGGTTTTTGATGGTTTAATGGCAGTGGTATTTTCTTGGTTTGGAGATCTTGGTTTCACTTGTTCTCTAGAGTTGTTGAGATTGCAGTTGAGTGTGTGTGGACCTAGATGATCTTCATGGAGGATATGGTTATCTTCATGTGATTGGAGATGTGGTTGTAAGTGTGTTATAAGTATGAGTAAAATAACACTTCTTAATGAAACATTATATCAAAGATTCAACAATTAATCTAGTTTAAAGCAAGAATCTACTAAAAGCATCTCATTGTTTCCTATCTCCAAAGATTTATTAAATCATAGAGGGCTCTCAAATTTGGTAAGCACTTGTAATTGTTAAAATGCCAATCTAGAGAATGGAATGATGCTAAATTCAATGATGTGATGATTATATATGATTTCTAGATGATCATATTGATGCTACTGTAATCTATATTGACATGAAAACTGATAAATGAAAGCTACAGTAAAACTAAGATGCAGCCATGATTATGATTCTACTGATCCTATGATTGCTAAAATTCTATTTTTGTGATGCTTGATTGCTTGATTGCTATTTCCTGCAGAGTAAGATTGAACAAAGTTGGGATCCATTTCTTGTTGAATGAGGCTGTATTTATAGATTTATGACAAAAAATTTGCATGGGGGTAGCAAAGTAGAGGCTTGGATTCAATCTGGAGGATTGAATGGTGAGAGATTGAGAAGATTTTGGGAATTGTTCCTCCCCACAAAAACACTAGGCAAGATGATAGGAAGAATTGATGGAAGAGGATGAAGGAGTTGCTTGCAAATTTATCTTCAATTTGTCTCCAAATGTTTCTGTGAAGATTGAGTCAATTAATTTAGACATAAATTAGACATATAATATCTAATTTGATTTGTGCAACTTTTGAGTGAAAATAGGAAATAGCCGTAGAATGCATTTCCATTGAATATTTGGATTTATTCAATTTAGGCAAGGGCGGGTGCATGGAAATGGGTAGCAATTCCGTGGACATCCCCTAAAAATATATTTGAAAAACCATAACGTGCTCGCATTATGGCTCATTATGTCGACCTTGAGGCTCGACAACTATAAACCAATAATGCAAGCACGTTATAACGCGCTTGCATTATTGATTTTTAAAAGCAAAAAAAGAAATCCAAATCTCTCATTAGGATTTCGATTGGTTTTTTTTTGCAGCCGCGGCCAAAACCCCCACAATATCACACTCATGTTCTAGGAGGAGAATTTCAACAATTTTTTTCACCAACAATAGCTATTTGTTTGCAATGATAGCGCCACAACAAGGAGGAGCTGTGAGAGGTAAGGATTCTATGGTTTTTGTTTTGAATTAGTTAGTTTTAGGTTGAAATTGATATCTATTTGTTTGAATTTTTAGGAGATACAAATCAACCTGCAAACCCTCAAAATCCTCAACAGGAAGACCAACCAAATCCTCAAGATCAATATCAACCACAACATCAACCTCCTCCACCAATCACTCAACCCCCTCCTGGCACTCAACAAAATTCAATGAGTGAAATTGAGAATAACAAAAAGAGAATTGAGGATTTGATCAGTAGGTTGGGTGATCCAAATGGTTCAACCGCAGAAAGAATGACCCTAGCAATTTTATTAAAAGATATGTTAAAAAATGTAGATTCAATTAGCAAACAAATAACTGGATGGCAAGATAGGAGGCAGGCGACTAGGGATTATTATGCAAATAAACTATCATACAAGGATGTGAAGGATTTAAAAATTACAAAAGGTGATTTGTGCTCATTATTCACCGACCCACACACAAATCAAAATCTTACCCTCAATGCGAAGAGGTTTCCTATCCATTGGTGCCACCACCAACAAATTAGGGACTAGTTTTATGATAGGTGGTACATGGTCTTCGATTATCCACCGTGCAACAATTGCGAGGTCCAACAATATTTTCTTAGGAAACTATATAGTGAGTTCATATTGAACAAAATCCCAAATTATTTTGATATGAGGGATTTCTAGGGCAGAGGTGGGGGATGAGCTCAGGATAGACCTAGTGCACAGTCGGATCCTACATGGCAAGGTAGACGAGTTCTCACTAGGCCAAATCGTGAGCACATTGTTATGCCTTCTGTCATGAAGGAAAGTGATAACATAGAGACATTGTAGGAAATCAACACTTTGAACCAGAGTGCCATCCATCATACTAGCCGTATTCTACAACGCCATCCAGGGGAGTCTTCGAGTTGTGGCCTTTGAACACATGTGTGTCAATCTTGTGGGGCTACTTGTTCATATGACCCCACCGACACTCAGGAGACTGGTACACAAGATCCATCTATAGCTATGGAGATGGAGAGGGCAGCTGACATTTTGCATGAGGCATATGGCAGTGATAGTCAGGTAAAATTTAGTGCACGTGTTCATTGAATTTAATTTATTAAATTTCAATTTTGAAATGCAAGATTAACTAAATTTTTTGTATGATTTTAATAAAATTGCAGGGTCACAGTGTTGAGACTGGATACACCGGCCACCCACCAACCTAAATCTATAGTACACCTATTGCTAGGGTATGTAACTAGTAAACAATTATAAATTTATTTCATGTTAATAGCATTGTTTTACAAATGGTAATTTAATATATGATTTTGGATGTTGAACAAACTAATATTGGAGGTTTTGATGGAACACTTCCCAGTGGCGATGGATTTACTCAAACCTTCACACAGGTAATAGAATAAAGAGCTTAACTAATGAATTAAGTACTTAATAGATTTGTGTAGTTTATATGCACATCGTTGATTACAGTTAATATTTTGTTGCTTTATTTTCAGTTGTTGCGAGACGATACACCTCCGAATATGACGAGGGCAATGGATATTGGTGTGAAATTTTCTATACAATCCTCGATGGCTCTGACAGAAGAGGTATTAGGTAAATTAGTAAATTTCAATTTACATTTGTTGTTATAGATGTTAGTTAGTGAAAAATCAAACCATTATTGATTCAAGCAGTTTAATTTCTATTTGTATGGTTTATAAAGGGCTTGAGCACGCCTAAGCATGGGCGTGAGAATATTTCCCTCATGGAGAGAGATCGTGAGATGGCTATAAGTGATTATTTTTTCAAATATATCATTTTTATAATGTAATTTCTATATATTCATGTCTTTACTTCTTATTGTAACAGTTAAAACTTCACCATGAACTAAACCCTAGGAGGAGTAGTAGGAGCACTTCATGAGCATAGCAAAAATGAGTGATAGACCTATCGCCATCCAAGCGAAAAGGAAAGGGAGAGATTTTATTTCCAGGGCATGGAGAGCAATGACTTTTGATTCTAGAGTCCTTTGTTGTATGCCTACATGGTAGTTTTGTACATATTTTTTATTCGACATATTTGATATTGTATGCCTATATGGCATTCTCGTAAGCCTGTATGACTATTTTGTACATATATTTCATACTTATATCGACATATATTGATGTATTCTTACATGGCGATTGGGTTAATACAAATATATTTTATCAATGCCTATCCATATTTGCATTCTAAATTGATGATTGAATAGTTATGAGTTATGTGTATTCAAGGTAATTTCTATGTTAATACAAATATCTTTTATCGATGCTTATACTTATGTGATTGATGTATGTTTGTGTATGGGATCATAGTAATTTCTATTTGATGATGCTATTGTGTCTTTAAGTTTTATTTATTAAAGGGTTCATGAAACAAGTTTTAAATCCTTAAAAATCTTTGAATTTCTTAGGTTTTTCTATTTGTCGAGTTTGGGCTCTGAGGCCGAGTCCAAGTCAAAAATTGGCTTGTCAAGTCTGAGGCGAGTCCAAGTCTTGTAACACTAGTGTGAACACATCGAGGAATAATGTATATGCTGATAAAGAGAGAACCCATCCTTGTTTCCAAACAAAGCATGGTATAGATATGAGTGGTCGAGATAAAACATCACTGTTCTGGATAGTTCAAACCATAATCTTTCATGGCTGCAAACACACCTTTAGTATGTGTGTTCTTGATCCTACTAAAGAAATGTTGGAACATGTTGTAGATTAAATATTGAAACCCTAAGTCCACAAGAAGGTTACTTGTCTTGATTTCCACAAATGTCTTTAAGATGTTCATCCTTCTTGAGTAATGCCAACCACTATCATCAGTTGCCATGCTTCTAATGGAAAGTCAATTTGTTGCAATACCCAAAGACTAGCAGGTTCATTCGCTCTAATACCACTGTAATGACTCGAGCTCTGGATCAATAGATTTTTGATTTATTTCTTATTGTATTGACAAAGGTTGTCATCCAATATTATTAAGATAGATAACAGAGTCCCCAAATTATAAATGAAATAAATTCTGAATATGAGATCTAATTCAAATATTAATTTGATAATGGAAATTTGATAAATAAATATAATAGTTGTTTCTAATTAATCAATTAAAATCATGTGCTAGATTTGAATATAAATCTTCCTATCATTGATATATAGGCCTTGAGAATTGGGATGCCTTTCCTAATCGATACTTTGTACTCATGCATCTTACTTTGAGTCCTTTCCGGATTATATGCTTGAACATATACTCCCATATTATAAATTTTTTCTCATATAGACCAATCCCACACTAGGTAATTCAATAATAAAAATAAGTTCGTAAATTGATTACCTTGATCTTCCCTTCTTATTCTCTTTTATACTCAAAAACTACACAATTGAATCTTGATAGCAATATCACAATTTGACACATTGTAGAAAATACCTCCTACTTATGAATTGATGAGCTAAAGGGGCTCTATAATGAATGTTTCATAAGGCACAACACTTGTTGAAGGTTTTGTAAATGGGGTTGCAAGCTAAGTGGGCTTAACCTTGGGGAAAAAAAATTGTGGTTAACTGCTTGAGTTGGAGTAGTACTAGGATGGGTGACCCCCCGGGAAGGCCTAGTGCCTCACCTCTGTGAGCATCACCTACATGCAATGAGTGTTAAGTGGGCCATTCATTATCATGAGAGATGGGTTCTTGTGAACTCAACCCTCTTTCAATCCATGACAGCCTTGGGACAGTACAGGAAGCTGAAGGTTGTACCAAGTACGGGATCAACAAGTTTGTATAAAAAATCTAAAAAATAGAGAACATTGTGAATAATTTTTATCTTATCTTCTCCAAAAGTTCATCAACAACCTCCATTCGAGCCTCTCAAGGATTTACATAGTGTTTTACACCCTTGTCAAGCTGATCCATGCCCTCAACTAACTAAAAACCAACTTTCAAAACAAGTAAACGTTGCATTTCAAATTTGTTGCTTTAAGCAACTTACGAATTTGTAACTTTAGACTCCTCCAACCTAAGGGATTGATCCGGTGGAACATAGCTCAGAGCGATTCCACATGTTTCAGTGTGAAAGAGGACCATGCCTAGGGTAAACATACCTATTTGGATGTGATGGAACAGTCCGCTTAGTCACACAAGTTGCAGAATGAAAGTTGCACCACTTTGCAACTTTGCACTGCTTGCATTTGATGTTTTTTTCATCAAGTGAAAATCTGCCAGCATGGGAAAACCACTCTGAGATAGCCAAAACCAAGAGAGGTTTTCGTAGAGGGGCTCAATGCAATCCTATAGGATCAAACAAGAAGTTTCTAAGTGTCACGGTATCTGAGTAGTAACATGCTGAAGTTTGCAGCCATTTTGTAATTTGGACCCTTAAGGGATCGATCCGATGGAACATAGCTCAGAGCGATTCCATGTGTTTCGGTGTGAAACAAGACCATGCCTAGCGTAAAAATACGTATTCGGATGCGTTTGAGTAGTTAGTTTGGTCATACGAGTTGTAGAGCGAAAGTTGCACCACTTTGTAACTTTGCACAACTTGAATTTGACACTTTTTCCATCAAGTGAAAATCCGCTGCTACGAGTAAACCATTCCAAGATAGCCAAAACCGAGAGAGGTTTTTCTATAGGGGCCCAGCTCCTTCCTATAGGATTAGACGATAAGTTTTTAAGTGTCATGGTATCCAAGTAATAGCATGCTGAAGTTTGCAGCCATTTTGCACTTTGGACCCTTTAGAGATCGATCTGGTGGAACATAGATCAGAGCGATTCCATGTGTTTCAGTATGAAAGAGGACCATGCCTAGCATAAAAATACCTATTCAGATGTGTTGGAATAGTTTGCTTGGTCACAAAAGTTGTAAAACGAAAGTTGCACCACTTTGCAACTTTGCACTGCTTGCATTTGATGCTTTTTCCATCAAGTGAAAATCCACCACCAAGGGAAAACCACTGAGAGATAGCCAAAACCGAGAGAGGTTTTTGTAGAGTGTCTCAACATAATCCTATAGGATTAGACGAGAAGTTTCTAAGCATCACAGTATTTGAGTAATAGCATGCTAAAGTTTGCAGACATTTTTCATTTTGGACCCTTAAGGGATCGATCTGGTGGAACATAGCTCAGAGTGATTCCACGTGTTTTGGTGCAAAAAAAGACCATGCCTAGCATAAAAATACCTATTTGGATGCATTGGAGTAGTTAGTTTGGTCATATGAGTTGCAGAGCAAAAGTTGCACCACTTTGCAACTTTGCACAGCTTGAATTTGACACTTTTTCCATCAAGTGAAAATCCACTGCCACGAGAAAATCACTTCGAGATAGCCAAACCCGAGAGAATTTTTTCTAGAGGGGTCCAACTTGATCCTATAGGGTCAGACGAGAAGTTTCTAAGTGTAATGGTATTCAAGTAATAGCATGCTAAAGTTTGCAGCCATTTTGCACTTTGGACCCTTAAGGGATCGATCCGGTGGAACATATCTCAAAGCGATTCCACGTGTTTCGGTGTGAAAGAGGACCATGTATAGCATAAAAATACCTATTTTGATGTGTTGGAAGGGTCTGCTTGGTCACACAAGTTGCAAAATGAAAGTTGCACCACTTTGCAACTTTGCACTGCTTGCATTTGATGTTTTTTCCATCAAGTGAAAATCTGCCACCATGGGAAAACCACTCTAAGATAGCCAAAACCGAGAGAGGTTTTTGTAGAGGGGCTCAATGCGATCCTGTAGGATTAGATGAGAAGTTTCTAAGCATCACGGTATCCGAGTAATATCATGCTGAAGTTTGCAGCGATTTTGCAGTTTAGACCCTTAAGGGATCGATCCGGTGGAACATACTTCAGAGTGATTCCATGTATTTCAGTGTGAAAGAGGACCATGCCTAGCATAAAAATACCTATTCGAATGCATTGGAGCAGTTAGTTTGGTCACACGAGTTTTAGAGCGAAATTTGCACCACTTTGCAACTTTGCACAACTTGAATTTGACACTTTTTCCATCAAGTGAAAATCTGCCACCACGAGAAAATCACTCTGAGATAGCGAAAAATGAGAGAGGTTTTTCTAGAGGGTTCCAACGTGATCCTGTAGGATTAGATGAGGAGTTTTTAAGTGTCATGATATCCAAGTAATAGCATGCTGAAGTTTGCAGCCATTTTGCACTTTGGACCCTTAAGGGATAGATCTAGTGGAACATAGATTAGAGCGATTCTACGTGTTTCGGTGAGAAAGGGGACCATTCCTAGCATAACAATACCTATTTGGATGTGTTGGGGCAGTCCACTTGGTCACACAAGCTACAAAAAAAAGTTGCAAATTGTTTACATGACCTTTATATGACCTTTTTCACATTGTTTACATTTCAAAATTCAAAGTTTGCAAATTTTCCTATTCAAGGCATTTACAGAACAAGTTGCTACTACACCAAACATGAACTCCAACCTTACAATATTTGAGTATATCTCATTATGTAATTAAATCTTATTACAATGCCTCAGGCACTTTGTTCTCATAGATCTTTTACAATGTCACTCATACATTCAAGATTCTCTTTAAATGTCTACATCATAGGTGCTCATTATGAGGTTAACTTCAAATGAGTAACTTGAGATTCCCTCGCTAAGCTTCACACACTCTTTTATAATGGCTTGAAATCAAAATTGATATTTTTCAAGATCATCAAAATAAGGATGTTGCATTGCTTTTTTGGCTGAGATTCTCTTTGATGGCTCTTAAATCAACATTTTCTGCAACGAAAGATCAATCAATTTTTAGTAGTTTACTTACAAATATGCAAAGTAAAAGAGAAAAATAAAGAGAATCCAAAATGGAAATGAAATAAAAATAGATGGAAAGCACTTATAGATGTTGCATGCAGGCATCAAAATAAGGATGTTGCATTGCTTTTCTCATTGACATTCTCTTGGATGACTCATATATCTGCATTTTTTGCAAGGGGACACGAATCACTGTAAAAGAAGATGATAGCATTATCATCAAACAAATTAATGTGCATAAAATTATAAATTAATAAGAACCAATGTGCATATACTTACAAATTAATCCAACGAACCATGTGGGTTTGCTCTACTCTTTATTGTGTCAAGTATTGCCTCATGGTCAGACTCACAAACCTTCCATAATGTCTTGTTCAAAGTTCTACCCCCATATTTGGTCAAATGAATATTGGATGCCACGACAAGGTTTGAGTAATGAAGAATCTTACGATGCATGTCAAAGTCTTGAAATAGCCAATGTTTAACACTTGAATGTGGGTACCTTCTAAGCCATGTTCCAGTAACCACAACTGAGCCTGTAGGGTATTTGATGTTTTCTCCATCTATAACTGGGGCCTCCAATTTCTTTTTGGTCTCAAAACAATGACACAAGTAATAGTTTTTTCCCTCTTCATTGTCTTCATCTGCAATAACTGCATAAACATGCCCTGTATTGATATGTGCAAAAAATATCTTGAAATTTGTCAACATTACAAATACAATACAAAGTAAGATAACGATATGGTATTTCAACAACTAAGAAAGAAGATATATCACCTGGTCGAAATAGATCTGATACGTGGTCAAAGTCGATCGGTGATTCCATCTGTGTCAGTTCCAATGCCGTCGGAGGGCGATACATGTGAAGTGGGCTAAGATAACTTGTGAACCATTTGTCAACCCACTCCCATGACTCACAATCATTCGAGGCTTGCATTGTAAATGAAGAACAAAAGCATGCCATCTTTCGTGTATCGATACTCCATGAACCTACATTTGAGCTAAGGAAAGAGTGTACCTCACTCAATATTGTTAGTGTACAACAGTCTTCATATGGTGCAATGTTAGTATCATCCATCAACCAGAAAAATCTATGAACTGAAGATGTACCTTCACTACCTAGACTCATCAAAGCATTACACCACTTCATGATTGATTTTGCATTTGTCAACTTTGCCCTGTCTTTATACTTTAACTCTTCTCGTGCTAATGCTCTTTTCACGCATGCTCCTACACCATCATGCTCCCCCTTTCCATGTCCGACCTCAAAAAGGTTCCACATATGTTGAACACCTATAATGATATGCATCCTGCACAACCAGTAGAACATGTGAGAGTTCTTGAACTATGATGCACAATTATCAGACCATATTATATGTTGATCGTATTTTGTGCCCCTCTGAGCCAAATGATTGTAGAACATTTGAAAGCAACCTTGCAAAAATCTGGAGAATGTGTGCGATCATCAGTAATGTAAAAGTGGTACTCCCACAATACCTTCCTTTGCTCATATGTACTATTAGATGCATGAATGAATGCTATGTGCACAAATATTGAAACTTGTGTGGAGTTGTAATATTGTGACTACACCTCATGTTGTGGTTGTAGAGTGTAGTTCTCTACAAAGTCAACCATGGATACTATGCTTCCAACTGGAAAGGTGTCCTTGCATAGCTTGAACTGCGTGTCCAACCATCGGGCTCTATGGGTATGCATTGCATACTCAAATAGTATATTGTCACGAAATGTGGTCATAAATTGGTACACTGGAATCTTCTCAATAACCAAATCACTCCTTTTTGCTTGAGACCCATCTTTTGTAGCATATGCCACTATTTTATACTTCCCGAACTCTACTAGTTTATGTCCCACCTCATCTGTGCTTTCCATATGTTGACATACTGGCATACGCTGGAAGCCACCGCAACGCTCGTATGAACCATCCAAGCATGTTGTCTTATAGAATATCTGGCCATCCTCTATTTCACATAATTTTTTTGATAAGAACTCTCGTGAAGATTTTGGTGGGGCTTCTATGCCACAATCCTGCAAAACATCGTTAGTATGCAAATCTAAAAATATAGAATGATAAACATCATAATGGTTAGAAAATTCAATATGTAGTCTACAACAACAAGTAGTGCATGTGTGATTTATCTTGACATAAAAAGGTTTAAGCAGTTCAAAAAATCTTTGAGAAATACTAATTTAAGGATAATCATTTTCCAATTTTTGAAAAAATTGGGTTTGAATCATATCCAAAAAATGCTTTGGATGTGGCTCACAATTTCGACTACTGATTCTCCTTCTTACCACATCCCTTTGATTCAGAGATGGCCTTGTTTTATTCTTCCAATACTCTTCAATTAGTGTTCTCAAGGCTTCAACAACTTCTTTATCTTTTCACGACAGTCTCCCCAAGAATTCCCATAATTCATTTGTATCATTTCCCTCAATTCTTTGCCGCCTTTGAATGGCTCTTGATAAAAAATTTCTACTAATTCCCATTTGTTCACTAGTCTTTTTAATTAGACGAGCTCTCTTTGTTTGACAACTTACCAAAGTTGATGTAATGACATGTCGGGTGACATTACTATCCTTTGAGCGTGAGGTCTTACCCACACTCTCATAAGCATCCATTAGATTCTTCACAATAGTGTCTTCACTCGATGCATTCAATGTTCTCAACCCAAGAGTCTTCATGATGTTCCTATACTTTACACCCCGCATCATTTCAACAAATAGTTAACATCTTGCAGTCTCATTTAGCCTTTTAGAGAATTGTTCCCAAATCTTATCAACATATCTTCTACAAGTGCGTGTTGAGATCTTACCTTCCATGTGCTGCAAAATCTCATCATCAATATTAATCAAATACTTTGGCTTTCTACACAAAATTCTAGGTGGTGTTCTCCTAGGTACATAGATCTCAACATTAGGAATTTCATCAATATTTAATTGAGGTGGGCTAGATTGCATACCTTCGATCGAGGGTGGAGAAGAAGACATACCTTGAGGTTCACGTGGGGATGATGGCATACCTTCTTCGTCAATTCTGAGTGATGATGTACTCTCAAATTGAGATGTGCTGGATGGTGTCCAACAATATTCACTTGCGGTAGATGGTGTCCCTCCATATTCACTTCCAATAGATGGTGTCCGTCCATATTCACTTGTGCTAGATGGTGTCCCTCCATATTTTCTTGTGCTTAATGGTGTCCCTTCATATTCACTTGCCGTAATTAGTGTGTCTCCAACTATGGTATCTAAATCTATCTTATGATGATGCTTTCGTATTCATGCCTGTTGTGCTGCCAATTCCCATTCTCTTTTTGACAGTTGAGGTCCCTCTACAATCAGGTTGTTTTCATCAATCGTTTCCAATTTCTTATTTTCACGATATGCCAACACCCAAACTCTCTCCTTTTCTTTCAAGGTTTCGTTCTCTTTTTCTGTTGGTTTCCTCTTTGTATTTTTCTTCAGCATGGTAGATAATTTTATCTATACCATGGTAATGAGATGAATATTAGTTCCTAAAAAATGTATCCATTCAAGTTAATTGGAAAATATATGTCATTGAAGGCTTCATTTAAATAATACTTACAATCATCGTGTACAAAAGTTAACCTAGCATGTAGACAAATGTGTACAAACTATGGAAGCACTAGGCTAGCCAAAGCACATTTCTAACTAAAAGTGAATAACCATGATGGTGATTCTGAAAACTAATGAGTGTAATGGCATTGTGAGTGTTTGATAAGTTTGTGGTGTAGGAGCACCTTGACAATCTATGCTTCCATTTTGAAATTTGATTCAATTTTGGTTATCTTCATGTTGTAAGAGGGTCATTAAAGACATTTTCCATCAGTTCTGAGGGCTTAACAGTACATTTGAAGGGAGCAATTGACAATTTTCTGAAACTGCTCATTTCAAGCCAGTCAAGGGTTTGAGTAGGATTTAATTATGAAATGACCATCCCACCTATTGTTATGACTTGTTTCTTGGTGGGATGGCATGTACATTGTTAGAGTAGGGTCTTTTATTGTTTAACATGCCTTGGAATGAAACTAATGACAATAGGATGGGGTTCTTAGGCTCAAACAAGCACTTTTCCATGAGAATTTGAGGAACCAAGGAGTGATTTTGAAAAAGTGTTGAAGGAGTGGTCTACGTAATGAACTTTTGACCTTTTTCAGGGTATTTTGAAGATGTTTGATGCTTTGGAATGGTCTGGGAAGGCCCGAGTATAAGATTTTCTATAAACCCTCCCTTTTTGCATTGAAAAATGGGGGTTTTTGTATTGGAAGCCTAGTTAAGTGGGTAAGGTCCTAAGACATATAAAATATCTTGTTTTGAGACCTAATTAAATACTTTTTTTGGGTTTGGAATTCTGGTGTGAAGATCTAAGGGTAGTTCCTTTGTAAAATTGGCCTACTTGGAGGCCTAAAATAGTGAAAAGGTCAGTTTTCTTAAAGTTGTTCGAAAGGAGTCATGTGATGGGTTAAGGTATGTCTTGCAACTCTGAAAATGGGTGCTAGAATCATTCTTTTAGTTTCCTGGTGTTTTGGAAATTTTTGGAGTGAAGGGCCCAAAATTGGTTTTGCACAGTAACTAGATTCCAAGGGTTAAATGTGGAAAATAGTGTCTTTGTTTTTTGTCCAGCTTGGAGGAGTGTTGGGATTGGTCCATTAGGCCTTTTTAATCTTCTTAGATGCCTCTTGAAGGAAAGTTGACATCTTCAATGGTTTTGAGTCCTCTAACTCTACATAAAAAATGAGTATCACAGTCTAAAGTGTGTGCATGGTTTGGGAGATACATGTGACAGTTTGCAGATGCTTGGCTACTAGTAATGTGGATAGTGAACAAAGGAACTAAGTTTGTGTGTAAGGGAAGACTTCTGAAAGGTTTCATTTTTGTTGTACTAACTCAAACAAAGATTTATTAAGCAAATAATGGTTTGGTTGTGCCTTGAGAATTGTAGTTTGTGTTTGTAAACAATGGTGTCATTATGGAAGATTTAAGACAACTTGTGAATGACATAATCATTGGTTGATGTTTTGAGGAACCTAGTTGATTGTAATTAGTTATTTTCAATATTTTCAAGGTGTTTTAAAGGTCCTTAAGGAATTGGGAACTCTTAATGCTAATTTGAGTATACAAATCAAATGTTTTGTGAAGGGAAATATAGTTGAATAAGTGTGTCACAAAAGGAGTTGATTTATTGCTTTGTACTACATCAGTTTGTGTAGAGGTATTGGAAGGTGTTTGGACCCTTCGGAGGAATGGGAGAGGCTTGGAGTTGTATTAAAGGATGAATTTTGGTGAATGGTTCTGAGTTTTTAATCAACTTTATGCTATGTTACAATCAATTTTATGATGGTTAATCTATTTTTTTGAGTCTGACAAAGAGTTGAAACCAACTTCTAATGTTTTGATGAAAAGATGATTGAGTTTTTTTGTTGATCTTCTTCAATTTAAGTTAGGTTCATAAGTACCCTTGATGATTTGTGGATCCTAATAGATGCTTTGCATCAAGTTTAAAATGGTAATTGGAAAGTGTATATAATTGTGTATATAATTGTAATTTAAAATGTGCATTGACAACCTAAGGTTATAATGAAAAACAAAAATGAAATCAAGCCATAATAGAATGAAAGAAAATTTGTAAAGACTTCACATACCTAAAAAACCAAACTTTCAAATGGAGGAGTTCAACCCAATTATATAGCCTTAGCTTCTTCTTTCTTCAAACTCCACAATAATTTGACTTGTTCGAAAGCTTGTTCCCCTCCAAAATTCAATTATATATCAGTTTTCAATGGAATTCAATCTTCAATTGATATTATATGTTTTTCAATGTGGGAACTCTACTATTTCATGCAAAGGTGGTAGAAAGATCATGGAAAAGGTGATCGAATGTGAAAAACATGCTTGCACACTTCACAACATCATCAAAAAGCTGCTTTTTGTTGGAGCACGCACAAAACTAGAGGAATATGCAGATTATGGGCCTTGAAATCATGGGTATTTAGAGTTTTTTAACATTTTAGTGGAGTACAACACGTGCTCGCATTATAACGTGAGCGCATTATGTGAAGTATGGTTTTCTTAGTATATTTATTTTCTCCCTCTTTGTCTTTACCCTCTATCCTAATTCTATATCTGTCCCCTGCACCCTTCTAGTAAAGGAGATAGAGGTGAGTGTGTGTGTGTGTGAGAGAGAGAGAGAGAGAGGTAGAGGGAGAGTGGGAGAGAGAGGGAGAAGGAGGGAGAGGGAGGGAGAGGCAGAGGGTTAGAAATAGAAAGATGGAGAGAGAGGGAGAAGGAGGGAGAGGGAGGGAGAGGCAGAGGGTTAGAAATAGAAAGTGGGAGACATGGAGATAGATGGGGAGGGAGAGAGGGGTAGAGTGGGAGAAAGATAGAGTGGGAGAGAAAAAGGGAGAGAGGGAGGGAGAGGGAGTGGGAGAGAAATATGGAGAGAGGGAGGGAGAGGGAGAGGGAGAGGGGGAGAAAGAGAGAGTGGGAGAGAAAGAGGCAGAGAGGGAGGGAGAGGGAGAGGGGAGAAAGAGATAGTGATGTAGATAGAGAAAGGATGAGAGGGGAGGAGAAAGAGAGAGTAAGAGTGAGAGAGAGGAGGAGAGGGAGGGAGGAAAGAGAGAGGGAGAGGAGAAAGAGAGAGGAGGAGAGGGGGAGTGAGGAGGAGGAGGGAGAGGGGAGGAGAAAGAGAGAGGAGAGAGGGAGAGTGGAGAAGGAGGAGGAGAGAGGAGAGGAAAGAGGGAGAAGGAGAGGAGATGTGAGAGGGAGGAGAGATGGTGAGAGGGAGAGGGAGAGTGAAGGAGAGGAGGAGAAAGAGAGTGGGAGGAGAGAGGGGGAGATGGGATAGAGAGAGGGTTGTGGATTGCTGAGAGATACACTCAACCCTAAACCCTAACTTCAACCCCTATAATTCTTAATCCTCAACCTCAACCTCAACCCTTCAACCCTAATCCCTTTTGAACCCTTATAATTCTTTAATCCTTGAACTCCCGAACCCTTTTTAAACCTCTAATCCCTCTACCCTCTATAATTCTTAATTCTGAACTCTAACCTCAACTCCTAACCCTTAAACCCTAATCCCTCAACCCCTATACCCTCTTAATCCCTCAACCTCAACCCTCAAACCTTAGACCCTAAACCCTAAACCCTCAACCTTCAACCCTTAAACCCTAATCCCTCAACCCCTATACCCTCTTAATCCCTCAACCCTCAACCCTCAACCCTTAAAACCCTAATCCCTCAACCCCTATACCCTATTAATCCCTCAACCCTTAAACCCTAATCCCTCAATCCCTATACCCTCTTAATCCCTCAACCCT
>CM021102.1:664704041-664772193 GCA_007115665.2 Sequoiadendron giganteum
TTAACCCCAAACCCTTCAACCCTAAACACTTAAACCTTAAACCTTCTACCCTATACCCTCAACCAAATACCCTCTACCATCAAACCTATTCCATCAACCCTCAAACCTTAAACCCTAATACCCTAGAAACCATCAACCCCATAGGTCCTCCATCCTAATCCCTCAACCCTATACCCTCAACCCCTATCACTTTCTCTCTATCTATACATCTCACCTCTCCCTCCTTCCCTCCCTCCCACCCTCTCTAATTGTCTCTATGTACTATCTCCCTCTTTCTGCATACCTCTTGTTCAATCAATCCCTACCACCCTCTCTCACTCCCTCTCTCTCACACTCCCTCTCACTACCTATCTCTCAAGTCTCTCCCTCTCACCCCCCTCACACTCTCAAGTCTCTCCCTCTCACACTCTCAAGTCTCTCCCTTTCCCACCCTACCTACATAACCCTCTATTTCTCTTTCTCTCTCTCTCTCCCTCTCCCTCAATTCTCTCTCTCCCACCCACCTCTCTCTCTCTTCCTCTCCATCAATTCTCTCTCTCTCCCTCCCCCCCACCTCTCTCTCTCTCCCTCCCTCTATCCCTCCCACCCTACCTAGCTAAGTCCCCCTCAATCCAACCCCTTCTCTCCCACTCCCTCTCTCTTAAACTCTCACTTCGACCCCCTCTACATCTCTCTAGACTCTCTAAATTCTCCCTTCATCTAAAGACATACATAAATGCATCCATACAAGCATAATACATTTGCACATATAATATTACATCCATACAAGCATACATACATACATGTACATAAAAATATATCAGCATACGTTAATATATTAGCATTTAACATAAAGTAAGACATAACGCGAGCGCATTATAACGTGCTCACATTATGTGCTAGTAGACATGTTCCCCGGAGAAGCAAAAACCATGTCAAAAGTGAGATATAATGCGAGCGCGTTACAACGCGCTCTCGTTATAGTGCACTTGTTTTATATCTTGCTTTGAGAATTACCGGACTTTAAGCTTGGTATTGCCTTGGAATTCCAACCCAAAGGTTTGAAGGGCATTCCCAACAACCAGAGACGTGTTTTTAAAAAATCCACCATATTTCTCATAATCGAGTTCCTGCTCACCATCAGGATTGCACGTCGTTCAATATCGGAAAAATCAAGCACATGGGTAATGTTGGGTGATCTATTAGCTATCCAATGATGTAATTTTTTTCACTTTCTAAAAATGTTAAGTCTTTCATCCATAATTTATTTTATCTGTATGTCTTTTTTTTGCCAAAAAGCAACGTTTGGTATTTTTTTCGTTATAAATTAACTGTTCATCAATTTTTCAAATAAATTACATTTTTAGAAACTATACTCCATTCTACAAATTTAAAAGATTAAAAGGAAAACAAATCAATTATTTTCCAAAATTTGTAGGGGTAGCACGGCCAAAATTCTATTTTCAAGATATTTCCACTTCGCAAATTAGTAGAAAATAAAATATTCATTAAAAAATTATCAGAAAAATCGTGCATCAACTACATATTGTTAGCTAACTTCTGACCATTGTGATTTTAAAAATACTAAAAAAAAATTCATCGTACGAGGGTCATACAAGAGTTGCTATGCTATGTTTTTCTGACAAAAACAACACCAATTTGTGTACGTCCCTCGTTTGAACCCCTTAATCTCAATCATTTTCAAAATAAATTAGTAGTTTAGAAAGTAGACTCGGAGCACTTGAATCCTTCTTTTCATTCCATCTCAAAATTTTGAGTCTAACTATCCTCAATTTCACATCCAACGTCAGTATTTCCTAATTTCAGAAAAAAGTTGTCCACTTAAGTCCCCTTTTTGGGAACCACCTTGGTGCACTTACCCGGTGCTTGAAAATGACATTCCTTTTCTACTTGCAGGTTGTGTAATTGATGCATACATTAATTTTTTTGGTCTCACAACACTTGATTTTATGATATTTACATGTTGATGTTTCCTTGGTATAAGGTAACAACTATTTGTGAGTATTTTGACTTGATCATTGCCAGCTACATGTTGAAATTAGCAGTGTGTTACAAGTTTTCCTTGGTAACAATTACATTGTTTTTTTTTTGCTTCAGTCTCCCACTATTAAAAGTGGTATCCCTATCATTTAAGGTCTTTGTTCCCAAGCCTGATGATTCTTGACATTATTATTATTTCTTGTGTTCCCATTAATAAATTTGAAGATGTCAACAAGCTCCAAATAAACGAACAACTTATCCACAAATAAAGTTACCAAAAGATTTTCAAGGTGGAATTCAAAAAACAATGACAGTTGGTATGATAATAGAGATAGTATTATGGTTGCGTAATACATGGTGATTTAATATATTATATGAAAAACCATCTACAGGGTAGTTGTGTGTTGATATGGCTATTGGCTTCTATCTTTTTACAGTGATAGTGGATTGTATTCTATATTGTGATCTGTATTTCCTACTATTTGTGTTGTTTTCCAGTACAGTGTACTTTGTCATTGTTGTAGAAGAGGGAATATAACTTGATTGTCTTGGTACCTACATTTCTTGACAATCATATCAGTGATACATTACTATTTTAATCAATTGTAGTGATTCATTTCTGACAAAGTAAGTGACATATTTAGTTGTTGTCCTTGACATTTGGGATTCTTTGTGTTGCATTGGCCACTGATGTATGTGCCTCCACAATTCTTCCTCCCTTTTTATTTGATGCAAAAAGTGGGAAAGAGAGTTGTGCTTTTCCCTCAAGGACAAAGGGGGATTTTTTGTTCTCTCAATTATTTTCCTTGATGACAAATAAACAAACTCTCAGGTTTGTGACATTGTAAGTTGATCTTGGTAGTATGGACATGCATGGTACTCAGGTTTGTGGAATTGTAAGTTGAAATTGGTAGTATGGAAAGGCATGGTATGGCATTAATTATTTTAGATATGTTCTTGGCCTATAGATCCTTGTTTTTCAGTTGTTGTGACACTCTAGTATAATCCCAAATATGTGTGCTATGTTTCGTGGTGACATATTGGTACTAATGTCACTTTTTAAAAGGAGTGTTTATTGGTTTTCAATGCTAGTATTTTAGCCATACCAATTCTTTACGAGCCATTTGATTAAGGTGGTTTATCATATCTCATTATAATCTAAATTGTCAAATAAATTGACATTATACAAGTTGTTCGTGTTTAAAATAGCAACCCAGCTAGACTTTCAATTTCTCTAAGAGGTAGCCAACCTCTATATTGAAGAACAACAAAGGCTAGTGGCCAACTGACAAGATTCAGTCAAAGACTGACATTTCCTACACTTCTGGCTCTGCAGGACCAAGGTGGGTAAACCTAAACAATGCTCAAAACTTAATTCACTCATACAGTGACATTGTTTTATAAAACAAATAATTCTCAATGCAAATACACTAAGGGAAGAATTGACTACCTTGAACTTGGCTAAATTCTTAGTAACTCAACCCTCTCTTAGCCATTGGAAAGCAGGACATACAATAACACAGTAAGATTAAAAATGATTTTGCAATTAATATTGTTTTTGAGATGCACAAAACTGCATAAAAGATCAGTGCCTCTTCTAGGCTATGGACTCAAACACAGAAAACAAATTCTCTAGCAAACAATCTTCAACCAGTGTATTTAACTTGCTAATGCTTTGCATTCACTTTTAGTGCCTTGCACCAACAATCCCTCTCTTATCATCAATCAGATTCTTCTTATCAAATCCTATCTGCACACTTGAAATCACAATCACCTGCACAAATTATTTTAACCATTTCCTTGAAATAGAACAATGAACAGAAAAAACAATCTCATGAAACTTGAGATGATAAATTCAAAGACACTTTGTATTATTGAATTTACATGACTAAAAGTGTACAAATGTGGAGACAATCTGATGACATTCATGAATGTGAAAGCACTTCATGATGTTAATTGCGTAAATTGGTTGTATTCACTCTTGAATTCATAAAATTACAGCTTACAGACTCAAACAATGACTTAGGAAATACAAATTTCTATCTACACAGTCCAATACAGAAAATTAGGACCTTCTCATAACCTAATCTTAGAACCCTTTACAATGAGAGAATAATAGAAGATATAGAAGAATGGAGGAAATAGAGGAATCCCTAAATTCGAATCTGTTGCAGACATATGGCAGCTCCATTCTTGTGCATCAACTGAAAACAATATCTTCTCTTCCTTGAAGCAACAAACATTCCCTCAAACAACATCTACTCATGATTGCCTAGCAACAAAAAATCTACCCATGTGGAGATTCTTCAAATTTTATCCAGCTGCTCAAAATATCTCTCGTGCACAAACTGCTTCTATTTTATACTCTTTATTTGCTGCAGTTTACTTCCCAGCACATATCTTCCAATAAAGTGAATAAAATTCACTTTATACAAAGTCTCACAACTTTCCCAACAAATAAAATATTAAAATGAATATTTTATTCATTTTTCAAGTTATTACCTCTGCTTGCACTTTACACAAAATAATATTTTCCCCTCATTCTAAAATTTTAATGCCCAACACTCAATACATTATAACAAAGTACCTCCTCATGTATTTTCTTGTCCCAATGTTTGAGCTTCGTTCAGGATTAAAATTTTGCCCCACCCACTATATTTATCATTACAACATTTTCTCACAAGGAGAAAATTCACTTTCAAAAGTGAAAACAATTTAACTTAATGGGTTATTCATCTTTCATTTTCCTTAAAAAATGGGCCTTTAACATAATCCCAATATAAAATATTTTACCCGTTTTCACATTAAGCTCCTTTGGTAAAATAATTTAAAAAATTTATTTCCCTTGCCTTTCAGAAAATCCCATTTAAGTTTTACCCGAGGTACCTTGAAATACCCGTGACATTTTAAAAAACATGGGGCCCACCACTGGTTTTTTGACCACAAACTATGTAACATTTTTGAATTTATTTAGTAAAAGCACCTCCTATGCACTCTCACATACCTCGCAAGAGTTTTCCCTGACGTCATGTTTTTTGTGCGAGGCATGCGAGGTTAGGGTGGAACATGCCCTGATTTTAATGTTTTAGCTCCCGTGGCCATTCCATGGCCGCACCTCCCTTCTAGTTCTGGTTGGTGAGAGCCTTCCCTGGTTACTGACGCAGGCTCCATAAGCTCTGATCCTCTAGCGTGTGAACCCCATCTACTTGGCTAGTGTGGCTTCCATGCCTCCCTTCACCTTTCTAGTCGCGCCCTTCATCTCACTGGTCGCGTTCTCCTTACCTGCTCATGCATTCTCCTCTTGTGTTATGTGCGGCCTCCTTATCACCTACAGGCATCATCTTTGGTTCTGTTGGCATGGCGCGGGCCTCTACCTTCACTAGTTTGTGCCTACCTTACATCCGTGTTTGGTGTCGCCCCTTGCTGCTCCCTGCCATGCTACTAGCAGTGACACCCCTCCTATTGCTATGCATGGCTCTCCTGTTTCCTATCTTGGTTGCACCTAGTCCTCTCCCCATACTGCAAGGTCCTCTCTCATGTGTGGGCTTCCATTGCTGGCCGCACGAGCCTCATCAAGGCTCAATGCCTTAATGGATGCATTTACCTTGCTCTCGATTTCTCCCTGGCCATGCTCTAATTAAAAGTTTCAAAGCTAATCTCCATTGCATTTGGCTGAGTTTCTAAAGCATATTCAATAACTCCATTTAGGTGTTATGCAACAATGGTGGCACTCCCAAAGATAACACATGAAGATTCAGACAACCAAATTTTTCTAAATTCCTTTTACACAAATCTCACCACCATTTGCATTGTAATGCTCTTGAGAATGAGTTTGTCATTTTAAAACAGGGCTCCCTTCAACCTTTGGAAAAATCATCAAACTCCTCATTGGAGAGGTGGAACATAAACATCTTAAATCTTAATCTTTAAAAACCTCCATGGTTGTATGCTTGCAAGCAATTTAAATTCAATATGCAACTCACAGTAACCAGTTGCATTCTCAAACTTTAGAGACAAGCACTAGTGCAGAGAATAGATAATAATCTTTTCCTTGTCAATCCATCACCATATACTGCCCTCACAACCTTGACTGCAATATTCTATTTAAAGAACGCCACAGCAATGCAAAGCATGTCGGGCCCCATGTGGGTCCGGCTAAAAAAAAAATCATTTTCAAACAAGTTTTACCCTCAAATGGTCTGATACTGTCTTTTGAATGCTTCAGAAGTTGAAAAAACAAACTAGGTCACCATCAGAAACTGTTTTCTGTCACTTTTGCAAAATAGTCAAAATAGGCCAAGTTGCCTCAGGAATCAATCTAGGAAACCAATCAAACGACCTCATGAAACCATAAAAACTTGCAAGAATTTAGTCATTTGATCCAAAAGTATAATGCAAAAGATGGCTCAGAGAAATAAATCACGAGGAACCGAATATTAATCGAAGAAGTTTCTCAATTGAACCTTTCTGAAACAACAGCTATTCTAAACCGATTAGAACACACCCGACTACTAATTTTTAAACATAACAAATCAACCCCTGGTGAGCTTCCATCAGACACAGTCGAACTTTAAGATACCCCAAGCACGTGTACAAAAGGAATTTCTTTGAAACATCACCGATCAAAAGTTATCAATGATCAAAGTTGACTTCTCAAAAAAGTTGTCAGGAATGCAGTTGCAAAACAAAACACACTGCATTTGGTTTCGTTCTGCTAAAAATAGAAAATCAGATCATGAAGCTCTGCAAACTGACACCCGAGATCATTTAGGTATCAAAAATATGGAACAACATTTTTTCTGACATGACAGTGAACTAGTTGCAAAAACCAAGCTCAAACAGAAAATTTTTTTCGCTAATTGACAATCTGCAAACAACAGAATAGTGCAAAAACCTTCTAGCTTCACTTTTTGAAACACTGTCAAAACACGTCATGGGAAGCTAAAATTTGACATGCCTACTCACATAAGTCAACTGAATATGTTTGCAAATGGGTTTTTGCATGACAATCAACAAGCTTCAAAATACAAGCCTCCAAAGTGGGTTAGTCGGGACTGATTCATCAGGTGCACTTTTGAAAGTGCATAAGCAAAAAAAATTGAAATAGGCATCTCAAATTTGCAAAATTTGAGAGTGCAATCCGTGGCTCCGACTGGGGATGTATGCCCCCTATGGGCATAGCAAGATTCCAGATCTCTGGAGAGTAGACCAAATGTTGAATCCAACAGATGTCCTCAAACTACTCCCCTTTATTCAACCTTATTTTCTCAACTTCATTTGATGACCTCAGGCCACCAAATGAAAAATGAGAATCAACATGTACCTCTCTCAAACACAATTATGTAGAAGGAGTTGATCTCCCTCAACATATGCTTTCCTCTATCAAACCACAACAACACTGGTGACTACACCTTTGCAAACAACCATACCAAACTGCCCTTGTGCAAATGTGATCTTGCTCTATGTTCAACTTTGTCATCAAGTGTCAACCAAATCATATATGTCACATCACTACTACTTTCTTCATTCTCTGATTTAGTATTAAGTGGCAGTATTTGAAAATGGGGATCAAGACCATTTGAAAGCATAACTTGATTACAACCATCCGCTTGATAAAACATGTTGGTATCTCCTAACAGGAAATTATTGACAACATCATCAACATGTTCACAATCACTATGCATCTAAAATTTAGGCATACTTTAAAAATGTTGATTATTATGTGGCAACAACTGATTATATTCATCATTTAAATCATTCCCAAGCTGAAAACAACTTGCTTCAATGTTTTTCACATTGCCACATTCTATGAAAACCTCTTCCAGCTGACAAAAATAGCACTCACACTCTGCCTTGTGGCTGGAACTATTAAACTCAAACTGATTACTAGTTTGCATATGAGACTTAAAATTATCACAAGAACTTACCAAAAGATCTTGCTCATCATGCAAATCATCTCCAAGTGTACGCAAACAAATACACTCATGGATTAGCACATTTTGTAACTATTCTTCATTGTGTTGGTATTGAGAATCATCAAGGATTTATGACTCATCATCATCTCTAATCATATAGTCATCCACTGAACATAAAGTATCAACCTCTTTAATATCACAAGCTTGCTCAACAAGAAATTATGGTTCAAAAGAATGATCTGATTTCTCATTGAAATCAGCATTAACATCCACATGAAAAAACTCATGTCTAGGTTCATTCAAGTCATCAAACGAAGACTTGTCCAAATCTGCATTACAATCCTCAATATTTGGCTCGTTAGATGTGTAAACCTTATGGTCATTTGCTGCTTCAAACTCATCAAAAGAGATTTCTGAACTTACATCAATGTCCATAGCTTCATACTTATCATACAGTGCATCATCGCAATCAATTTTTTGTTTGTCTTCACTGGAAAGAGAATCAGATTCACTTGCATCATACCTTGCATCTTGAAGGTCATCACCACTATCATAGTCAATAGGGACTGCACACAATAACTGAGAGTTGTCTTCATGTGCACATTCCTGATATCTCATGGTCAACAGATTTGAAATTTGTTCACAACTCAATAGATCATTGTTTTGATCTATTGTTTCAACCACTTCCTCTTCTTTACCTTCACTTGAATTGGATGCAATGTCAAATTGAAAATCAGAGCATATCAAAGGATTTTCATCTTCAAACTCTGAAAATTCAATGGGCTGATCATAAATTGGATCTCCCCAATCATAGGAGGCAAAATTGCTGACAACATTATCACAAGAAAAGTCATAACCAGTCATAGTAAATAAACTGTCCACTTCTCCTTTCTTACATTTTTTTGGGTTGTCAAAATAGCAATCCACATCACTTTGCATTTCAACATTAGATTGGGTATCATCACTGAACTTGTCACTTGCATCCTCTTGAGGATAATCATAAACATCTTCTTTATCAAGCTGAAAACCAGGAATGGTTTCCTCATTGCAGCTGCTTGTGGCTTGTCTTTCAAAATGAAATTCATCACACACTCTATCACTTGCAACTGATAAACTTATGTTCTCAAGAGTATTTCCTAAATCAGCAAACCCTCTTGTCTCACTATGAAGACTTTCATCATTGCTACACCCAACATATGTAGGCTTGATTTAATCAATTTTATCATCATATTTTTGATCACCTATCTCTTCTTTAAAGAGTAAATCCAACACATATTCTTCTTTAGGTTCTTGGGTCGGAAGACTCAACTGCTAATTTTCAGTTGGGTACATTTCTTCTATAAGGTGTTCATTAAAAACTTCCTCATCATCTGATGGTGCATTCTTCTCATCTTCTACCTTCTCATGTATGCACTTGTTCAGAAACATCTTATCATTTTCATTCACACCAAGGTGTTGCTACTTTCATCAGCGGGTTTTCCCATAACTAAAGAAAACAAACTTTGAACATACTCATTCCTCTATTTCTCCAAATTATCCAAAACTGTGTATGCTATTTCATTGCTCAATATTTCAAAATCTTTTAACAATGCACTAGATCCTTCTTCATAAGCTTCAAAATACTTATGGATATAGTCAGAAGTACTAGGTCTGAAATTTTCTGGGATTAGTGAAAGAGCAACAACAAATCTATGACTGAAATCAATACTTGACTCCTCATTTTGTTTCTTGATCTGGTTTAACCTCACAACAAGGCCTGAGGGATCTCTTGCAAATTATTCTATGTAAGCAGCCACTAATTCATCCCAACAAGGAAATGACTTCTCAGGAAAACTTAGATACAAATCCCGAGCTCGTGCTTCAAGAGATCTAACAAAAAATCTCATCCGCATATCCTGATCTCTAAATGAATGTTTCTCCATAAAGCTAGAAAAAATTTGAACATGTGCATCTCCTTCACATTCAGTATACCCATCAAATCTAGGCATCTCCTTATAAACTTGACTTGACATACTTTCAGTTTCATAATCAAACCATGATAAATCTAGCTGAGCATACAATGGGTCAAAGGAATTGACAACAGGTGCAATGACTTCACAAGTAGATACAATTTGATGGTCTCTTGACTTGGCTTGTTGAAACATTTGGTGTCTTTCATCCATTTCTTTAAGTTCTCTTTCAAATACATCATTCCATTCATAACTGAACCTTGGCTTATTAACTCTCGGGTTCTTACACTTTGGGGTATTAGATGCTTGAAGATTAATATACTTTTGGCTCTTCTTGACAAGCTGAATCAAAGTATTCACTGGTATAGCTACTTTACGTTGGTGATCCATGGATATTACAAATTAAGGCTCACTAATTGTGCATAATTACAAGCCCGACCCCATGATGTACAACAAGGATAATTACTGACATAATGACAACCTGGGCTTGAAAATTATGACAATACAAATGGATGGAAACTCCTAAGATACACAAATGCATTCTAACCATCCAAACTAGCAGATATTTGAGTGCTAAACATAATCTTTCAATGGAACTGCAATTACATTCAACAAATCCAACAAATAAAAGTGTCCAAACTTAATTTACTATTGTTTCCCTTTGTCAGTGCTAACTCACTCAATAGGGAAACAAAGTTTCTTCTAAGAAGTTCAAATATGGTCTTCATACACAAGTACCTGGAAACCAAAAGTGAAGAATACCTAGAAACTTTTAAACTGCTGCAAATTGTCTTCTTGACTGGTAATATTTGTAGATCTGGAACTTTCTTCAAGTTTTAGACAGATTCTATCAACAGAGTCGCCACCTCTTTTCACAGAGGACTGAACTTCAAGTAGTATGAAGTTCTTTCACAATTAAAATTCTTTCTCTGAGTTCCTTTCCACCAGCAGAGCACCATAGATTACAAAATTGTTTAGGTTCACTGCAACATGTTCTTCTCCAGGTTTGAATTCATTCAAACTTTGAACTAAATTTAGAATGACAAACAATAATATGACTCTATAACCGTCTGCAACTAGAGATTCAGAATCTTCCCCAGCAGAGTCGTTATTCTATTGGTGTTTAAAATAGCAACCCAGCTAGACTTTGAATTTCTCTAAGAGGTAGCCAACCTCTATATTGAAGAACAACAAAGGCTAGTGGCCAACTGACAAGACTCGGTCAAAGACTGACATCTCCTACACTTCTGGCTTTGCAGGACCAAGGTGGGTAAACCTAAACAATGCTCAAAACTTAATTCACTCATACACTAACATTGTTTTATAAAACAGATAATTCCCAATGCATATGGGTATGTGCAGGATCATGATGGGCCAAAAAGTGGCGATATGTAAGCCATATGATGGTTCATGTGGCTGATGACTTTTTTTTTACCCAAAATTGATGAAACAAAAAGGGTTTTTAGAGGAGATTCTCAGCTTTCCACCAATATAAATTATTCTTTACTTTGAATTT
The DNA here is from genome assembly GCA_007115665.2 of Sequoiadendron giganteum. Lineage (NCBI taxonomy): Eukaryota > Viridiplantae > Streptophyta > Pinopsida > Cupressales > Cupressaceae > Sequoiadendron > Sequoiadendron giganteum. The sequence goes on from CM021102.1 coordinate 664,715,402, forward strand.
AATAAATAATTATTATTCATTTTCTATTATAATTACAAGTAAAGTCTCGATTGATAGGTTGAATGAAAAACATCTATAACTTTCAAATGGTATCACATTTTTTTAATCCGAAACATGTGTCACATTCTATGCTTTACATACTATAGGATTAAAATTCAAAAAATTAAATTTCATTAATTTTTGACCAAGTTAAGGTGGTTAGACAGACGAGCTTTTATATTTTTTAAAATTTGTAATAAAAAAATCATAATTAATTATTTACTTGGAAACAAATTATAAAAAAATAGGCATCACATCAAAACATGAGTCCTCTACTTATATCTAAAATATTATAAAAAAATATTATCATTTTATTGTGGTTAGAGTGGTCAGACAGACACCTACTTCTTATTTTTACCCTGAAATTTAAATACTACTACATTGAAATTTCAAATTTTCACCAAATAGTTTTTTTTTTAAATAAAGGTCTAGTAGTTTAGAAACTACATTAAATTTTCTACAGATTCTAATTTAACATTTTTTTGAAATAATATAGATAACTTATTCAAATTTTTATGTTAAGTTGTCTAACTCTAATTTTTTGTCCTCTTATTGCCACTTAAGGGCTTGTTTTATCCATGATGATCCTGCACATACCTAAATACACTAAGGGAAGCATTGACTACCTTGAACTTGGCTAAATTCTTAGTAACTCAACCCTCTCTCAACCATTGGAAACAAGGACATACAATAACACAGTAAGATTAAAAATGATTTTGCAATTAATATTGTTTCTAAGATGCACAAAACTGCATAAAAGATCAGTGCCTCTTCTGCGCCATGGAGTCAAACACAAAAAATGAATTCTCCAGCAAACAATCTTCAACCAGTGGATTTAACTTGCTAATGCTTTGCATTAACTATTAGTGCCTTGCACCAACAATCCCTCCCTTATCATTAATTAGATTCTTCTTATCAAATCCTATCTGCACACCTGAAATCACAATCACCTGCTAAAAGTATTTTAACCATTTCCTTGAAACAGAACAGTGAACAAAAAAAACAATCTCATGAAACTTGAGATGATAAATTCAAAGACAATTTTTATTATTGAGTTTACATGACTGAAAGTGTACAAATGTGGAGACAATATGATGACATTCATGAATGTGAAAGCACTTCATGCTGTTAATTGCATAAACTGGCTTTATTCACTCTTGAATTCATAAAATTACAGCTTACAGACTCAAACAATGACTCAGAAAATACAAATTTCTATCTACACAATCCAATATAGAAAATTAGGACCTTCTCAGAACCTAATCTCATAACCCTTTACAATGAGAGAATAATAGAAGATATAGAAGAATGGGGGAAATAGAAGAAGCCCTAAATTTGAATCTGTTGCAGACACAGGGCAGCTCCATTCCCATTAATCAACTGAAAATAATATCTTTTCTTCCTTGCAGCAACAAACATTCCCTCAAACAACATCTACTCATGATTGCCCAGCAACAGAAAATCTGCACATGTGGAGATTCTTCAAATTTTATCCAGCTGCTCAAAATATCTCCCGTGCACAAACTGCTTCTATTTTTTGCTCTTTATTTGTTGCAGTTTCATTCCCAGCACATATCTTCCAGTAAAGTGAATAAAATTCACTTTATACAAAGTCTCACAACTTTCCCAACAAATAAAATATTAAAATGAATATTTTATTCATTTTTCAAGTTATTACCTCTGCTTGCACTTTACACAAAATAATATTTTCCCCTCATTCTAAAATTTTAATTCCCAACACTCAATACATTTTAACAAAGTACCTCCTCATTTATTTTCTTGTCCCAAAGTTTGAGCTTCATTCGAGATTAAAATTTCGCCCCACCCACTATATTTATCATTACAACATTTTCTCATAAGGAGAAAATTCACTTTCAAAAGTGAAAACAATTTAACTTAATGGGTTATTCATCTTTCATTTTCCTTAAAAAATGGGCTTTTAACATAATCCCAATATAAAATATTTTACCCGTTTTCACATTAAGCTCCTTTGGTAAAATAATTTAAAAAATGTATTTCCCTTGCCTTTCGGAAAATCCCATTTAAGTTTTACCTGAGGTACCTTGAAATACCCATGACATTTTAAAAAACTCGGGGCCCACCACTGGTTTTTTGACCACAAACTATGTAACATTTTTGAAATTTTTTTATAAAAGCACCTCCTGTGCACTCTCACATACCTCGCAAGAGTTTTGCCTAACGTCACGTTTTTTGTGCGAGGCATGCAAGGTTAGGGTGGAACATGCCCTAATTTTAATGTTTTAGCTCTCGTGGCCATTCCATGGCCGCACCTCCCTTCTGGTTCTGGCTGGCATGACCCTTCCCTGCTTACTGGTGCGGGCTCCATAGGCTCTGATCCTCTGGCATGTGAACCCCATCTAATTGGCTGGTGTGGCTTACATGCCTCCCTTCACCTTTCCAGTCACACCCTTCATCTCACTGGTTGCGCTCTCCTTACTTGCTCACACATTCTCCTCCTGTGCTATGCACGACCTCCTTATCACCCGCGGGCATCATCTTTGGTTCTACTGGTATGCCGCGGGCCTCCGCAGCTAACGGTTGCGTTATACCTTTAATCGTTTTGCTGGTCGCGGCCCTTACTGCTGCCATCTTTGTTGGCGGTGACACCTCTATTGTATCTTGTACGGCTCTCCGTGTTTTACCTTGGCTGGGTCTCCCCATGCTGCAAGGTCCTCTCTCATGTGGTTGGGCTTCCATTTTAACCATACGAGGCCTCCTCAAGGCTCAATGCCTTAATGGATGCATTTACCTTGCTCTCGATTGCTCCTGATTGATCCCTGGCCATTTTCTAATTGAAAGTTTCAAAGCTCATCTCCATTACGTTTTGGCTAAAGTTTATAAAGCATATTCAATAACTTTCCATTTAAGGTGTTATCATTAATCGGCACTCCAAAGATAGCAGCGAAGGTTCGGACAACCAAATTTTCATTCGCCACTAATCCACCACCACCGCATTTATGGTCTCTGTGAGAATAAGTTTTGGCATTTCGTGACTCGAAATAGATCGCGAAGGAACGGATCAATATCCGGACTTGCCAGATTGAACCTTCGACAAAGTTCGAACCAATTCGAACATGCATTGCGCTAATTTATAAACCGCAGCAAAATCCTTCGCCGAGCTACCATCGGACAGTGGAACATTAAGATTCTGCCGAACGCGTGTCTACAAATTGCTTTGAAACATCACGATCAAAAGTTATCAGTAATGATCAAGTTGACCTCTCCAAAAAGCTACTCGAATAGCGGTACGAAACATAACAAAGCTATTTGGTTTTCAGATGCGCTAAAATAGTAAACCGGATCGCTGACCACCAATGACACCGAGATAAATTTAGAGTACGGAAAATATGGAACAACATTATTGAACTGACAATAGGCCCGGTTACGAAAAAGCGGAGCTCAGCGGGAAGTGGATTTCTTAAGCGCGATAATCGCAAAACCAGCATGAAGGTAAAACCTTCCGACTTCGCGCAGAGACGTCAAAACCGAATCTGGAAGCTTAGGAACGCTTCTTTCGGGAATCAAAGTGAATATGTTTTACCAAAATGGGTTTTGCGACCAATCGACAATCTTCAAAGAAATACAAATCAATTGGTTGGTGGGATAAAATTTAAACTGATTGCCGTTTATGACAAGAGTTTTAATGGGACATCGGATCTGCAGGAGAATGAACAATCGCGTCCAACGAATTGTCCTCAAACTACTCCCCTTTATTCAACCTTATTTTTTCAACTTCATTTGATCACCCCAAGAGACCAAATGAAAAACGAGAATCAAAATCTACCTCTGTCAAACACAATTCTGTAGAAGGAGCTAATCTCCCTCAACATATGCTTGCCTCTATCAAACCACAACAACACTGGTGACTGCACCTTTGTAAACAACCATACCAAACTACCCTTGTGTAAATGTGATCTTGCTCTATGTTCAACTCTGTCATCAAGTGTCAACCAAATTAGATATGTCACATCACTGTTACTTTGTTCATTCTCTGATTTAGTATTAAGTGGTAGTATTTGAAAATGGGGATCAAGAACATTTGAAAGCATAACTTGATCACAACCATCAGCCTGATAAAACATGTTGGTATCTTCTAACAGGAAATTATTCACAACATCATCAACATGTTCACAATCACTATGCATCTGAAAGTCAGGCATACTTTCAAAATTTTGATTATTATGTGGCAGCAACTGATTATATTCATCATTTAAATCATTCTCAAGCTGAAAACAACTTGCTTCAGTGTTTTTCACATTGCCACATTCTATGAAAACCTCTTCTAGCTGACAAAAATAGCACTCACACTCTACCTTGTGGCTGGAACTGTTAAACTCAAACTGATTACTAGTTTGCATATGAAACTTAAAATTATCAAAAGAACTTACCAAAAGATCTTGCTCATCATGCAAACCATCTCCAATTGTACGTAAACAAATACACTCATGGATTAGCACATTTTGTAACTGTTCTTCATCATGTTGGTATTGAGAATCATCAGGGATTTCTGACTCATCATCATCTATAATCATATAGTCATCCTCTGAACATAAAGTATCAACCTCTCCAATATCACAAGCTTCCTCTACAAGCAATTCTGGTTCAAAAGAATCATCTGATTTGTCATTGAAATCAGCATTAACATCCACATGAAAAAACTCATGTCTAGGGTCATTTAAGTCATCAAACGAAGACTTGTCCAAATTCGCATTACACTCATCAAGATTTCGCTAATTAGATGTGTAAACCTTATGGTCATTTGCTACTTCAAACTCATCAAAAGATATTTATGAACTTACATCAGTATCCATAGCTTCATACTTATCATACAGTGCATCATCGCAATCAATTTTTTGTTTGTCTTCACTGGAAAGAGAATCAGATTCACTTGCATTATACCTTGCATCTTGAAGGTCATCACCACTATCAAAGTTAATAGGGACTGCACACAATAACTAAGAGTTATCTTCATGTGCAAATTCTTGATATCTCATGGTCAACAGATCTAAAATTTGTTCACAACTCAATAGATCATTGTTTTGATCTATTGTTTCAACCACTTCCTCTTCTTTAACTTCACTTGAATTGGATGCAATGTCAAATTGCAAATCAGAGCATATCAAAGGATTTTCAGCTTCAAACTCTGAGAATTCAATGGGCTGATCATAAATTGGATCTCCCCAATCATAGGAGGTAGAATTGTTGACAACATTATCATAAGAAAATTCATAACCAGTCATAGTAAATAAACTATCCACTTCTCCTTTCTTACTTTTTTCTGGGTTGTCAAAACAGCAATCCACATCACCTTGCATTTCAACATCAGATTGGGTATCATCACTGAACTTGTCACTTGCATCCTCTTAAGGATAATCATAAACATCTTCTTTATCAAGTTGAAAACCAGGAATGGTTTCCTCATTGTAGCTGCTTGTGGCTTGTCTTTCAAAATGAAATTCATCACGCACTCTATCACTTGCAACTGATAAACTTATGTTCTCAAGAGTATTTCCTAAATCAGCAAACCCTCTTGTCTCACTATGTAGACTTTCATCATTGCTACACCCAACATATGTAGGCTTGATTTGATCAATTTTATAATCATATTTCTCATCACCTATCTCTTCTTTAAAGAGTAAATCCAACACATATTCTTCTTTATGTTATTGGCTCGGAAGACTCAATTGCTGATTTTCAATTGAGTACATTTCTTCTATAAGTTGTTCATTAACAACTTCCTCATCATCTGATGATGCATTATTCTCATCTTCTACCTTCTCAAGTATGCACTTGTTTGGAAACATCTGATCATTTTCATTCACACCACTACTGATTTCATCAGCAGGTTTTCCCATAATTGAAGACAACAAAATTTGAACATACTCGTTCCTCTGTTTCTCCAAATTATCCAAAACTGTGTATGCCATTTGCTTGCTCAATATTTCAAAATCTTTTAAAAATGCACTAGATCCTTCTTTATAAACTTCAAAATACATATGGATACAGTCAAAAGTACTAGGTCTAAAATTTTCTGGGATTAGTGAAAGAGCAATAGCAAATCTATGACTAAAATCAATACTTGACTCCTCATTTTGTTTCTTGATCTGCTTTAACCTTACGACAAGGCCTGAGGGATCTCTTGAAAATTCTTCTATGTAAGCAGCCACTAATTCATCCCAACAAGGAAATGACTTCTTAGGAAAAATTAGATACCAATCCTGAGCTCGTGCTTCAAGAGATCTGACAAAAAGTCTCATCTGCATATCCTAATCTCTAAATGAATGTTTCTCCATAAAGCTGGAAAAACTTTGAACATTTGCATCTCCTTCACATACAATATACCCATCAAATCTAGGCATCTCCTTATAAACTTGAGCTGACATACTTTCAGTTTCATAATCAACCCATGACAAATCTAGTTGAGCATACAATGGGTCAAAGGAATTGACAACAAGTGCAATGACTTCACAAGTAGACACAGTTTGATGGTCTTTTGAATGGGCTTGTTGAAACATTTGGTTTCTTTCATCCATTTCTTTAAGTTCTCTTTCAAATACATCATTTCATTCATAACTGAACCTTGGGTTATTAACTCTTGGGTTCTTACACTTTGGGGTATTAGATACTTGAAGATTATTATACTTTTGACACTTCTTGACAAGTTGAATGAAAGTATTCACTGGTATAGCTACTTTACGTTGGTGATCCATGGATATTACAAATTAAGGCTCACTAATTGTGCATAATTACAAGCCCGACCCCATGATGTACAACAAGGATAATTACTGACATAATGACAACCTGGGCTTGAAAATTATGACAATACAAATGGATGGAAACTCCTAAGATACACAAATGCAATCTAACCATCCAAACTAGCAGATATTTGAGCGCTAAACATAATCTTTCAATGGAATTGCAATTACATTCAACAAATCCAATAAATAAAAGTGTGCAAACTTAATTTACTATTGTTTCCCTTTGTCAGTGCTAACTCACTCAATAGGGAAACAAAGTTTCTTCTAAGAAGTTCAAATATGGTCTTCATACACAAGTACTTGAAAACCAAAAGTGAAGAATACTTGGAAACTTTTAAACTACTGCAAATTGTCTTCCTGACTGGTAATATTTATAGATCTGGAACTTTCTTCAAATTTTAAACAGGTTCCATCAATAGAGTCACCACCTCTTTTCACAGAGGACTGAACTTCAAGCAGTATGAAGTTCTTTCACAATTAAAATTATTTCTCTGAGTTCCTTTCCACTAGAAGAGCATTATAGATTACAAAAGTTTTCAGGTTCACTGCAACACTTTCTTCTCTAGGGTTGAATTCCTTCAAAACTTGAACTAAATTTAGACTAACAAAAAATAATATGATGCTATAACCATCTACAACTGGAGATTCAGAATCTTCCCCAGCATTGTCGCCATTCTATTGGTGTTTAAAATAGCAACCCAGCTAGACTTTGAATTTCTCTAAGAGGTAGCCAACCTCTATATTGAAGAACAACAAAGGCTAGTGGCCAACTAACTAGATTCGGTCAAGGACTGGCATCTCCTACACTTCTGGCTCTGCAGGACCAAGGTGGGTAAACCTAAACAATGCTCAAAACTTAATTCACTCATACACTGACATTGTTTTATAAAACAGATAATTCCCAATGCAAATACACTACGGGAAGCATTGACTACCTTGAACTTGGCTAAATTCTCAGTAACTCAACCCTCTCTCAACCATTAGAAAGAAGGACATACAATAACACAGTAAGATTAAAAATGATTTTGCAATTAATATTGTTTCTGAGATGCACAAAACTGCATAAAAGATCAGTGCCTCTTCTGGGCCATGGAGTCAAACACAAAAAATGAATTCTCCAGCAAACAATCTTCAACCAGTGGATTTAACTTGCTAATGCTTTGCATTAACTGTTAGTGCCTTGCACCAACAATCCCTCTCTTATCATCAATCAGATTCTTCTTATCAAATTCTATCTACACACCTAAAATCACTATCACCTACTCAAAGTATTTTAACCATTTCCTTGAAGAAGAACAGTGAACAAAAAAAATAATCTCATGAAACTTGAGATGATAAATTCAAAGACACTTTGTATTATTGAATTTACATGACTGAAAGTGTACAAATGTGGAGACAATATGATGACATTCATGAATGTGAAAGCACTTCTTGATGTTAATTGCATAAACTGGTTGTATTCACTCTTGAATTCATAAAATTACAGCTTATAAACTCAAACAATGACTCAAAAAATACAAATTCTATCTACATAGTCCAATACAGAAAATTAGGACCTTCTCAAAACCTAATCTCAGAACCCTTTACAATAAGAGAATAATAGAAGATATAGAAGAATGGAGGAAATAGAAGAAGCCCTAAATTTGAATCTATTGTAGACACATGGCAGCTCCATTCCCGTTGATCAACTGAAAATAATATCTTCTCTTCCTTACAGCATCAAACATTCCCTCAAATAGCATCTACTCATGATTGCCCAGCAACAGAAAATCTGCCCATGTGGAGATTCTTCAAATTTTATCCAGCTGCTCAAAATATCTCTCATGCACAAACTGCATCTATTTTCTACTCTTTATTTGCTGCAGTTTAATTCCCATTTTCACATTAAGCTCCTTTGGTAAAATATTTAAAAAAATTTATTTCCCTTGCCTTTCGGAAAATCCCATTTAAGTTTTACCCGAGGTACCTTGAAATACTTGTGACATTTTAAAAAACTCGAGGCCCACCACTGGTTTTTTGACCACAGACTATGTAACATTTTTGAATTTTTTGAATAAAAGCACCTCCTATGCACTCTCGCAAACCTCGCAAGAGTTTTGCCTGACATCACATTTTTTGTGCAAGGCATGCGAGGTTATGGTGGAACATGCCGTGATTTTAATGTTTTAGCTCTTGTGGCCATTCCATGGCCGCACCTCCCTTCTGGTTCTGGTTGGCGTGAGCCTTTCCTGCTTAGTGGCACGGGCTACATAGGCTCTGATCCTATGGCGTGTGAACCCCATCTACTTGGCTGGCGTGGCTTCCATGCCTCCCTTCACCTTTCCAGTCACGCCCTTCATCTCACTGGTTGCGCTCTCCTTACTTGCTCACGCATTCTCCTCCTATGTTATGTGTGGCCTCCTTATCACCCGTGGCCATCATCTTTGGTTCTGTTGGCATGGCGCAGGCCTCCACCCTCGCTGGTTCGTGCCTACCTTACATCCGCATTTGGTGCGGCCCCTTGCTGCTCTCTGCCACGCTGCTAGCAGTCACACCCCTCCTGTTGCTATGCACGGCTCTCATGTTTCCTGCCTTGGCCGCACCTGGTCCTCTCCCCATACTGCAAGGTCCTCTCTCATGTGTGGGCTTCCATTTCTAGCCACATGAGCCTCATTAAGGGTCAATGCCTTAATGGATGCATTTACCTTGCTCCCAATTGCTCCCAATTTCTCCCTGGCCATGCTCTAATTGAAATTTTCAAAGCTCATCTCCATTGCATTTGGCTGAGTTTCTAAAGCATATTTAATAACTCCATTTAGGTGTTATGCAGCAATGGTGGCACTCCCAAAGGTAATACATGAAGATTCAGACAACCAAATTTTGCTACATTCCTTTTACACTAATCTCACCACCATTTGCATTGTAATGCTCTTGAGAATGAGTTTGTCATTTTAAAACAGGGCTCCCTTCAACCTTTGGCAACATCATCAAGCTCCTCATTGGAAAGGTGGAAGATAAACATCTTAAATCTTAATCCTTAAAAACCTCCATGGTTGTATGCTTGCAAGCAATTTAAATTTAATATCCACCTCACAATAATCAATTGCATTCTCAAACTTCAGAGACAAGCACTAGTGCAGATAATAGATAATAATCTTTGCTTTGTCAATCCATCACCATATACTGCCCTCACAACCTTGACTGCAATATTCTATTTGAAGAACGCCACAACAATGCAAAGCATGTCGGGCCCCATGTGGGTCCGGCTAAAAAAAAAATCATTTTCAAACAAGTTTTACCCACAAATGGTCTGATACTGTCTTTTGAATGCTTCAAAAGTTGAAAAAATGAACTGGGTCGTCATCAGAAATTGTTCTGTCACTTTTGCAAAATAGTCAAAATAGGCCAAGTTGCCTCAGGAATCAATCTGGGAAACCAATCAAACGACCTCATGAAACCATCAAAACTTGCAAGCATTCAGTCATTTGATCCAAAAGTATAGTGCAAAAGATGACTCAGAGAAACAAATCACGAGGAACCGGATATTAATCGACAAAGTTGCTTAGTTGAACCTTTTTGAAATAGCAGTTGTTCTGAACCAATTAGAACACACCCAACTGCTAATTTGTAAACATAACAAATCAACCCCTGGCGAGCTGCCATCAGACACAGTGGAACATTAAGATACCCCGAGCACATGTGCAAAAGGAATTGCTTTGAAACATCACCGATCAAAATTTATTAACGATCAAAGTTGACCTCCCAGAAAAGTTGTCAGGAATGCAGCTACAAAATATAACAAACTGCATTTGGTTTCGATCTGCTAAAAATAGAAAATCGGATCATGAAGCTCTGCAAACTGACACTCGAGATCATTTAGGTAGGGAGAATATGGAACAACATTCATTCTGACATGACAGTGAACTGGTTGCAAAAACCAAGCTCAAACAGGAAGCCGTTTTTTAAACTGATAATCTACAAACAACAAAAGAGTGCAAAAACCTTCCAGCTTCACTTTTTGAAATGCTGTCAAAACACATCATGGGAAGCTAAAATTTGACATGCCTGCTCACATAAGTCAACTGAATATGTCTGCAAATGGGATTTGCACGACAATCAACAGGCTTCAAAATACAAGCCTCCAAAGTGGGTTAGTCAGGACTGATTCATTAGGTGCACTTTTGAAAGTGCAGAAGCAAAAATTTTTGAAATAGGCATCTCAAATTTGCAAAATTTGAGAGTGCCATCACAAGTCACTTGAGAAAGTTATTCTAGAAAGGTTTAATTATTAAAGGTCTTTTTGAACAATGTGAAAGTCGTTTTGAACAAGGTGTTTTTGGTTTTGATTGGACTCATTTTATTAAGGTTTCGAGCTTTAAACAAAGTCATATTATTATTGGCATGTGAAGTTTGGAAAGGTATGTATACCATGTTTTATATGGTCGACATTTCTTGTAAAAGGAGTTTGTTTACTTTATACTTCTAATGTGGTATCCTTCAGGTTAATATGGTTAGTATTTTGATCGACATTTTGATTACAATAAAAATATGATAATGTGTATAAAAAATTTTTAGAGTCACATGGTGGTGACAAAATTATAATTTTTGATACTTGTGACTGGGCTGAAAAGTGACATCGATAGCCATCATGGACTTCAACAACTCATTTCGAGTTAATGATTTAATATTATTATGATGTTGATGTTTTTGATAAAAGGAATTATAATGTTTTGTCCGAATCTAAAATTATTATGTTGTTATGCAAAGTCTTCAAAATCTCTTGTAGCTCGATTAGGGAAAATGTATTATTGTTGTTTCACTTTTGAAGCACTAGCTGCCATGGTTATTCTCGTGACTACAATGGCATTTAGATTTGCAACCAATATGCAATGGTTTTGTGAGGTATGTTCATAGTATGAGCTCAGATGAGATTATAGATGAAATGGTCTTGAATCTACAGTGACTATGGGTGTTGAACTGACTATGAAAGTTGACTTGTTTCACTCCGTTGAATGGTTATGAAACTATTTCAGGTATTTCTTCAATTAACTCATTTCACCGAGAGCAAGGTAACATTTTTGTTTTTGGTTCTTGCAATGTTTTTCGATGGAGCAAGGTATAAATGTTTTTCAAGGAATAAATTGTTTGAACCTATTATTGTTAAGATTTGTAAATAGTGTTTAATCTTGTGATGATTATATTTGAGACCTCTTTAGGGTTTCTGGATATCTATCGGGTGTAACAAAATTTAGGGTTTCTTAACTCTAATCCAAGTTGGTTTTCAGTGTTCACAATCAGTTCCAAAAGATATATATGATAAATTTGATGGGAGACAGATGGCACCATATGTGAATTTTTGAATACTTATATAAATAGTGGTTGATCACTATTTTGTGTTCAGTGTTTCTAATAGAGTTATAAATGTTGAATGTGAATACATAATTCTGTAATTAAATATTTGCAAGTATGATGCAAAATAGAGTATATATCTGATATGTTTGGTGTTTTAGAGATTCCATAATGAATCTTTAAGATATTATATGTATTAAAATGAGAGTAATATGTGAACTGAATGGAAACAGGGTAACCCTCTAATATATTATTTTTCTAATTTTTTGTACAAGGGTTTGTGCTCCTTGGAATGGGTGTTCCTAAATGTATAAGGAGTTGATGCTCCTTGGAATGGGTGTTCCTAAATGTATAAGGGGTTGGTGCTCTAAAATTTTTCATTAAGGTTGTTAGAATCAAACATTCTCTGATACCATGTTAGAATTGCCTATGGATGCCAAGATCTATGGACCAAATGGAAAGCACAAAGAAGAGAGAAAATAATGTGACAAGAATAAACTATATTCAATGTCAATCATATGATGATTATTTACAATGAGGGACACTTTGTTTATATAGCCAAGGTGAGTACATAGGAGGGCATAAGGTTATGACAAGTGTCGTAATCTTATGACATGAGACAAAAATGAAAAGCTATCACTCCATTTAAAGTGGAAAGGGATAATGTGATAACCACCACAAATAGTGGATCTCCCACAAAAAGTGTAGAGGTAATCATGTGATATATCCATGAAAGGTGGAAGTGATAAAGTAATAACATGATAAGTCCACCAAAGGTGGAAATTCTCCAACTACTCCTATGTGGTCCCTAAGTAAACCTAATTAAGGTGTAATTATGACCTAGGAAAAGGTACAAAATATTTAATTACACCAAGACCCCCCTTTAAGTGAAACTTAGGGAGAATGTACACAAAATAAAACCATGCAAGATGGGTCCCGACAACTAGGCCATGTTAGGTACCCATGTACAAATGCAATGCAATCTCTCATAAATGGAGAAAAGGAGAAAACCCAATGGGATAAAACTCCTCCCCAAAAGAGAGATGAAATACAATAATGGAAATACTCTCAATGATGCATGAGAAGGAAAACACTTGATGTCGAAAGTTGACATACTCCAAACAGGTGTTCTAGGCCACACTGTTGAAGAGTACAATCCAACATCTAGTAGAGATGAATGTAGAACATGATCCAAGGAGAAGGATATCCCCTCTAAATACAAAGAAGCCTCCTCCAAATTTTGTCCAAAAGTATCCACACTCATGTCAAATTGCAAAGAATGAACAAGAGGGTCAGAATGTTCCCTCACAACAACTAAAGAAGGAGCATCGTCATCAAAGAGAAGATGAATGTCATCATTGATGTCCCCCAAATCTACAAGATGAGACTCCATAAACAAGTCTGAAATACCTATCAAGAAGCCATCCAAAGTAACCATATCTGGAAGACAATGTATGTTCTGTTGCACTGAATCACAAGGAACCAAAATTGTGGAATCACAAGCATCATCAACTGCAATAGTAGATGGAGGAGATGAAATGCATGGCTCAAGTACTGGATCTGATGTGAGAACTCCCAAGTTCAAGTAGCCAAATGTCTCCTCTGAATCATGGTTCACACTAGAAGTGTGATTAACAACCAAAGGAACAATGTCATCATCAGAAGAAAAATCTGCAAAGATATACAACCAAGATGAATGATCAACCACCCCAGTAGCAATGATCTCTCTACTCTCCAAGTCTCGAATGATAACTAAATCAGGTGTGAACTCCACAGTTCTCCCATCTCCACCATGTGTAATCTGATATATGGAAAGAAGATTATTCATCAAATGAGGAACACACAAAACATCCTATAAAGTGTTGTCCCCAAAACTAATAGATCCCTTCTCTGTTACACTCATGTATGTATTGTTTCCCATCAAGATAGGAGACATAGAACAAGGTTGAAATGAAGAGAATATAGATTGCAAAGATTCCATATGATGTGATGCTCCTAAATCTAGAAGCCATAATCTTGATCCTGGACTTGAATAAGCACAAAGAGCTTGTCCTTTATTTCCTAATGTAGATGCCAAATGAAATTTTACCTTAGACTGTTTTGAAGAAGGAGAAGGAGAAGAAGGTGATTCAGACATTCTAGAAGGTAAATCAATTTGATTCTTTTTGAGAATATTTTTTAACTCATCAATATCCTTCTTATAACAATAGTGTTCTTCATGTCCATCTTTCTTGCAATATGCACAAAAATGCTTCTCCTTCTTAGATGATTCCCCTTTGGAAGAGGATTTTTTTTTTTGTTTGATTTGAATGTGGATTATTCTTTTCTTTCTTTTGTTTCTTATTCAATTCTGATTCTTTCACTTGATTAACTAGTAATGCCTGAGATTTAGAAGTCTTGATGAAACCCATTAAGATAAGCTTATGTTTCTCATGTATCAACATCTCAGAAAATGATGCAAATGAAGGTGTAGTATATGCATACCCCATAGTCAATCTGTGAGTATAAAAGCTAGAAACAAAAGAAGCATAATCAGGACCAAGTTTGTTCATTGTATTTTAGACCAACTGAATGTCCTTCTTATTAATTCCACATGCTTTACATTGCTCTCTTAGATCATTAACCTCAATGATGTAGTTTTGGATGTTGTCAAAGTTCTTGGGATCAAGGCTCACCAGTTCATTATCAATTCGATAGCCTCTTACTTCATCTATAGTACCATACAATGTTTTCAATTTGATCCAAACTTCATGACAATTGTTATATGATTCAATTTGAAACAACAAATATTGAGAAACAAGTCTACAAAGACATCTAAGAGCTTTGGTATGTTCAATCATCCATTTTATCTTTTTATCTACATCTGTAGGTTTAGGTACCTTATTTTCAACATATAGAGAGTGACCTTCTATCATTAGAATACTCCATGAGCTTTGATACCATGTTAGAATAAAACATGCTCTAATACCATGTTAGAATTGGCTATGGTTTCCAAGATCTATGGACCAAATAGAAAGCACAAAGAAGAGAGAAAATAATGTGACAAGAATAAATTGTATTCAATGTCAATTATATAACGATTATTTACAATGAGAGACCCCTTGGTTATATAGCCAAGGTGAGTACATAGGAGGGTATACACTTGTGACATGAGACAAAAATGAAAAGCTATCACTCCACCTAAAGGGGAAAAGGATAATGTGATAACAACCACAAATACTGGATCTCCCACAAAAGGTGGAGAGGTAATCACATGATATGTCCCTGAAAGGTGGAAGTGATAAATTAATAACATGATAAGTCCACCAAAGGTGGAAATTCTCCAACTAACCCTATGTGGTCCCTAAGTAAACTTAACTAAGGTGTAATTATGACCTAGGACAAGCTACAAAATATTTAATTACACCAACAAAGGCATTGTAAATAGTGGTTTTTGAAGTTAAGCTAGTGATGCATCAATTTTTCACGTGGTTTTTCTACCCCAAGAAGGTTTTCCACTCATCACATTATTTGTCTTGTGCTCTCGTTTGTGGTTTCATTTCTTTAAAGTAATAATATTTCAAGATTGTAAAGATCTTTGATTTTCTTATTTCAGTTCTTTAATGGTTGCATTCAATTCATAAATGTATTTATCATTGAAATATTTAAAACATAAATTGATTAAGATTTTTGTGAAAAAAGTTAAAATTTATTCAAAACACTAATTCACCCTCTCCCCTCTCAGTATTTGCTGACTCCAACACCCTAAACCCATTACTCATGAAATGTGAAATGAAAGTCATGAATTCAATCAAATAAGGTATTAAGAATTTTAAATGAATCCAAAACAACCAAATCTTACCATACCATGTCGAAGTTGTATTTGCATTGATGTTGAATTATGTTTTTGTATCAATGCAAAATCTGCATTATGCATTGCAAAATATTCAATGTGTGTGAAATGCCAAACTAGAATATGATGATGATTTGTAACATGCTCAAAAGTTAATTGTTCAGTGCTTCGCTATGTAAATTCTAGATGATTTGTGAGAGGGTTGAAGTTTATTTTATATATTTCACATTTCAAGATGAATGATCAAGATTTTGTAGTAAAAGATCATGATCAATGGTTCAAAACCTTTGAGAGGAAATAAATTGGAAACATTAGTGACTCTATATTGCATAATCTATGTGATTGATGAAATAAAGTTGAGTATTTAGTGGAATTGAAGAAGGGTATGTGCAGGATCATGATGGGCCAAAAAGTGGCAATATGTAAGCCATATGATGGCCCATGTGGCTGACGACTTTTTTTTTACCCAAAATTGATGAAACGAAAAGGGTTTTTAGAGGTGATTCGCAGTTTTCCACCAATATAAATTATGCTTTACTTTGAATTTAATAAATAATTATTATTCTTTTTCTATTAGAATTACGAATATAGTCCTGATTGATAGGCTGATGGAAAAACATCTATAACTTTCAAACGGTATCACATTTTTTGAATCCGAAACATGCGTCACATTCTATGCTTTGCATAATATAGGATTAACAAACAAAAAATGAATTTCATGAATTTTTGACCAAGTTAAGGTGGTTAGACAGATGTGCTTTTATATTTTTTTAAGTTGTAATAAAAAATTCATAATTAATTATTTACTTAAAAAAAACTATAAAAAAATATGCATCACATCGAGAAATGATTCATCTACTTATATCTAAAATATTATCATTTTATTGTGGTTAGGGTGGTCAGACAAACAACTACTTCTTATTTTTACCCTGAAATTTAAATACTACTATATTTCAAATTTTCAAATTTTCACCAAATAGATTTAAAAAAACAAATTAAAGGTCTAGTAGTTTAGAAACTACATTCAATTTGTTGCAGATTCTATTTTTACATGTTTTTGAAATAATATAGATAACTTATTCAAATTTTTACGTCAAGTTGTCTAACTCTGATTTTTTGTCTTTTTATTGCCACTTAAAGGCCTTTTTTTCCATGATGATCCTGCAAATACCCAGAAATTGATTGAGAGGTTAGTGGGATTGAAGAATGGATGAGTTAGTCAACTGTTTAGAGTGAGAAATCAAGGATCGTGATTTTCTCAATCAAAGAGAGGGTGGGGATAATTAATTAATTAAATTAATCGATTAATATTTTTAATTGAATATGCAAGTCATGTTTGACTTTAACAAATAAAGTTGTATTTGTTTGTTTTGACCTTTTTTAATGATGTTTGAATAATTAATTTAATTATTTAGTTTTAGAAAGGTGAAAGTGATTTAATTAAACTATTAAGTGATAATAATTTAATTGATTTAGGAGAATAGGGTATATTAGCGACATAATTAAATAACTTGCATTAATTTCATTAATCAAGATGAATAAAGTTAGATAAATGATAATTATGTAGTGAATTAATTAAATATTTTAAAGATTATTTAATTAATAAAGGAAAAAAGGTTTTGATGAAAATGATGTGAAATGCAATGATATTAGTGATAATGATGTCGATGATGAAAAAATGTCATTTAGGATGTGTGATATATGTTTGGTAATTTTTACATGTCTACAAATATAGTCAACAATGAAGTACCAAGAACAATCAAAATGATCTAGACATGCAACACCAATAGTTGTATAATCTCTCATAATATGTCACCACCATCCTCCGAAATCATATGAACATGAACCTCTAGAAGGAACTATAGAATGAAGAGAGAAAACTGTAAACCATAACATGTCCTACCAACACCTCAAAAGTGCAATGTTGTGTCAAGTATGTTCTCCTAGCAACACAAAATGAGAAGCCTCAACAACATCCAAAACAATGTTCAATATTTTATATCAAACAACATATGAATCATGTAAATTCTAACATAGATGCAAACCTCTCTAATCAGGAAGATCAAACTCAAAGTATCCATTCCCAAATTAGGAAATCGGCTCATAAAACATCTCCTAAACTCCTCATCAATGAATGATAACATAAACTCAAATGTGCAAGGAGATAACCATGCTAACCATCCCTCAAATGAACCCTCCATAAATAAATATCCATAGCTCAAGATTCATATTCATGAAAGAAAGCAATATAAAATCATGCTAAAAAATTTTCAAATGAGTCTCTAAAATCAATCACCATAACTGAACTCATTCCCATGACAAATCAAAGCATGAAACATAACACATCTGAAAGATATGATGAGAAAATGCCTCTCAAATGATAATTTGTCAAGTAGACCAAGAGTGGGAATGATAATGATCCTTGAGGACAACCAAGTCAACATGACTCACTCCAAGAACAATAGCGATCCATCATGAACTTATGTCCATATCTAGGTGAAAGCTCCTTGGCCTTCCTACTGAAACCTCCAAGGAGTAATCGTCTCAAGAAAATGTCTCTAATCACAAGAGAACTCTAGTGTCGCCCACATCTCCAAGTATCCATGAGCACCTATAACTGATCAATGCATGCCAAACTCCAAATGCAAAATAGCACCATAATAAGGCAATCAATAAAATGATCAATGTATTAAATACCAACTGAACCACCATGATTAATGTCAAAGATCCAGCCATGGAATTAGGAACCTATCATGACATCATGATTTAACCATCTCCTCCTAGGAGGTCATGTGCACCAATGCATATATTCTGGTCTCAAGAGATTATGTAACATGTCAAATTCTAATCTAGAATCAAGAGTATATTATGACATAATAACAAATACACTTTAAACAAAGAAACTACATCTCCAATCACATGAAGATAACCATATCCTCCATGAAGATCATCCAGGTCCACACACACTCAATTGGAATCCCAACAAATCTAGAGAACAAAAGAAACCAAGATCTCCAAACCATGAAGGTACCACCACCATCAAACCATAAAAAACCAATCCTACACCACCAAATCATCATTGTCGAAAGTTTCCACTAAAAGTGTACAACCAATGAATGTACCAAGCTATCCTGACATTGTGATCAAACCACATGCTAAAATTTTCATCAATCGACTAATCAGGTACTCTAATCATCCATCCTCTCATCCCAAAGTAACATACTAATGCACAAATGATCATAGAAATGGCCAACTAAATTCTTTTGCATCAACATTAAACCAATATCATGGATATAGAAAATCCACACCGAGTCATCCCACTATAATTAAATGAGTAGCTAATCCACAAAGCTACATAACTCGTGATCAAAACAATAAAGCATGCAAACTTATCATCACATTAGTAACCTACAAAATGAGATATCAAAGAAGATAATCACGTATACATCAAGAATCAAACACCAAATCAACTACAAATCTGATTTGTCAAACATGCTCACAAATGAGTAACAATAGTCAAGGAACCAAATAAGCATCTAGGAGATAAAAACAACCTCCTAACACCAAACCAACACACCACCAAACAACCACATACATGATCATGTAGTGCCAATGCATAAAACGTACCTTCATACCCATGACACCGTAATCATAGCCAATGATGTACTTGCACTCAACTATCACCCATACAATACTCCAAGTCTCCACTCGTGTCAACCCATACAGCCCTCAAAATCAAAGACAACCTATGTACTTATCACCATTAAAGTCCAACTCTAAAAATCACTTGTAATCCTATACCAAAAAGCACTAAATTGATAATTATTTGTAACATCATAAATATCATATGAAACATGTACTCTTTCAAAGTTTTTCCTCTTGATTCATCTAGATGATCACACAAGCACACCTCAAATCTCAG
The DNA here is from genome assembly GCA_007115665.2 of Sequoiadendron giganteum. Lineage (NCBI taxonomy): Eukaryota > Viridiplantae > Streptophyta > Pinopsida > Cupressales > Cupressaceae > Sequoiadendron > Sequoiadendron giganteum. The sequence continues at coordinate 664,735,302 of CM021102.1, forward strand.
GCACCTACAAGTGATCATACAAGTACAATGTGTTTTCTCTACCACAAACTGAAAATATAAATAATCCACCATGTATTGCAGTGTCCATATGCTCTAAAGCCTATTCGAAATAAAAAATCTAATTTTGTATGCAAAAGTTATGCTCAGAACTGTGCAACAAAGAACATTTGATTTTTAGGCTCCAAAAACTAATCAAAACGTAAAAATCATGGAACCAAACCTTTACCACCATGTAATGCTTGGAACCACCTTTCCAACGAGTATAAGAAGTCTAAAATCAAACACTCTGGGAAGAAGTTATGCTAGATTGAAAAAATGGCCAATTTGAGCATATAGAGAGACAACTAGAGGCTCCCGGGCTTAGCCACCAGTGGCCCACCAATAGCGATGGCCAGCAAATAGCGTCTGAGCGACACCTTGGTGGTGAACTCGAAAGGGGTATTAAATCTGATTAAATTATTCATTTTTCAAAAAAACATACCTCGCTTCTTCAGACCCGACGCCATTTTAGGATTTAGTTGGGGATTCATTTGAACTCTGGCGGAGTTTAAAATTTTATGTAGGTGAAATTTTAAAATTTATTAAGGTCGGTTAAAGTTTTTTCAGGCTTGGGCCGAGAACTTAACCTTCTAACAATGGATCCCATTGGCTAACCAGCTACACTATCGGTGACAAAAGCTAACAAGCTCTACCACCACTAGTACAACTTGTTGGCTATCTATGGCAAGGCCGTATGGTGGTCAAGGGGGGGTTTGCGAACCCTCCCCTACCCTTGGACCCACTATTTTTTATATGTTTTTTAAAAAATTAAAATTTTCAATGAATTTTTATTTCGCAAGTTTTTAAATTTAAAACCAAGCCGATGAATTTATTATTTTTTTGTGTTCTGAAAATCAACCTACAATCGACCCAAATGGTTGTATGAATAGGGATGAATAATTTTTTATTTTTTTTTCAAATTCTTCAAAATAAAGTTTTATGTCATTTTTTTGTTTCTCAACTATCTTGGATCCAACAGTGGGATCCATTTTGTCTCAAGAGGTCATCTACAAAATTTATCTAGAAAACCCTCATATGAAAGCTTAATCAAAAAAACCCTTTTGACCCATATTTTGAAAGCTTCAAATCTGCAATAAACCCAGCAAATCTTGACAACTCAAAAGCCTAAATCTGCAATAAACACCTACTACATGTGTTTCATATCTTGTAATTCCTCAAATCTTCCATACATATCCATGGATTCAACTCTGCACAAATCTAATCAAACAAGGGTTATAACCAAAAACATGGAAGCTCATACCTCTCGTTAACTATTACAACTTTGATACCACTTGTTAGGAAATAATGCATCATAACCTTAAACCTTAATCCATTTTCTACATAACCCTATAAGAGATAAACATGCATACAAATAACCATAATGCATAGATCAAATAGGCAAGCCACAAGATATACCCTAGAAAAACCTTCAAGAGGGAAAAACTCGACCACCAAAAACATCCATAATCCATCTATTATTCAACAATAAAGCATAAAAGAGTTATAATAAATACTTGAAATATCAAACCTCTCCAATGAATCCACATGTGTCCAAACATGAATCCACACATCCCATGTCAGGTTTCACATATGCACGCCATTAAGAAAGACTCAACAATGACAACTCACTCACCCAACCAACTTTAACCACTAAACATGTGTTTACTTTTATAAACTCGAACTCACACAAATACAACCAAGTGGTAAGATAAAACCATGTGTCACAAAACCATATGAACACAAAACCACTAACACCTTACTTAATATTGGGTACTAAGTTTTCACTTTATTAAATATTTCTTCAAAATTAAATTATTATCCTATGTCTCCCACACTAAATAATAATACAATGTTACAATACAACATAAAATGGTCCCCAAATAATTACCTAGTGTGATTAACCACAACACCTAGGTGCATCACAACTAAATAATTATTTAATTACAACATTTTATGCAATGGTGTACAATAGCATATCTCAACAATAACATCTTGTGATTGGTGGATATGATTAAGGTGATGGTTGGAAATAGATAGATGGTGGAAATTTTCTTAATTTTGATAAAGGGTGAGGATTAAAAAAAAGTCATGCAAAATTCATTTTATTTATTTTTAAACAAAGTGAGAAGAATGTGCAAATGATTAATTTGTTTTTTATTAAGAAAGTAGGGTTCTGAAAGGGCCCCAAACCTTGTATATAGAGAAAGATAAAGCTTTAAGCACAACAAAACAATAAGGAACAACCAAGAGGAACTACAATGAGACAACTAAAAAATAGAATCAAAGGGACTACAATGAGACAGCTAAAAACAAAATCAAAGTTAGGGTGGTTTAAATAATTTTGGTTAACCTTAAACCTAGGATCCTTCTCACCCAATCTTTTTTTCTTGTTACAAGGAGAATTCATAAAGACACCAACTGGTTCATGCAATCTCATTTCTTTAGTAAAACTGAAATTGTCTATTGGAGAGTTGTTCATATTCTCCTCCATATACACCTCCATGCAAGAAGAAGAAGACTACTCAATAATGGGAGGAATTTGTTCCTTTTTCTACAAACAAACCAATGGTCCTTATTGGCCAAGCAAGAATTAGTAGCATGGCCCACTTTCCCACAAGCATTGCAAATAATAGGAGAGCACTCAAATTCAATTTGTTGCATCCAATTACCATATTTTGAAGATAAGGTAAAGTGAGTGGGAAGCACCTAGTTCTTCTCCACAAACACACAAGCTCACGCATATCACTTTCCACGAAATCAAGAAGATCATTCTCCTCTAATGCAATGAGTACCCTGGGTTTCCAAGAGTTGAAGTTTGAAGCTCCATCAAGCCTATCTTCTACCTTGACACTGCTCACCATCTTCTTTTTCTACACAAATTCACCTTCAAAGATCTGCCCTTAGGTTAGAAATAATTTGAACCTTAGATTTGCCCTAGATGAAAAGTTGACCTGTATGCTTAAACAAATTTGATTAGATATTTTCTTAGACCTACTCTAATACCATGTTACATTTAGTATCAGAAATTAAAGCAGTCAGAAGAGTAGGGACAACCACTGGAGGTGAGGGAGTAGAAGCCACAAGAGACTAAACCAGCACCTCACAGTCTGGAGAAGAATCAACGACCCTTGGAGCAACACAACCTTTACATACCAGAGCATCATTCATTTACAAAATTTGAGCTACCCCCCCACAGATCTTTGGAACCACAGGGGAGGCAGGGACAACAAGATTGGAAGCATCCTCCATTCTATTATCAATCTGCAACATGTGATCCCTTTGAATAAGACTCAAGTTCCCCAATAACGAGGGGATAAGAAATCCCTTGTGCAACCCTAGAAAAAGGAACACCATAATGGGTCTCCTCCACAACCTCGCACGCTTGCATCTTCCAATGAGCCTCAAAAAGGATATCAAGCAAGAGTTCATCTTCCTCTTCACTAAACCCCTCATTTCCTTAAAAAAAGAAACACCATCTTCAAAACATCCAACCCAAACTTGTCAAAGGAAGAAGGGGAGAAGAACGTTGCAAGTGAATGCAAATCCTCCTCAGCATCTTCAACCCGTTCAAACTCCCAACCCTCATGAGCAAGGAAACCCTGATCTTCAACACCCTCCTTAGAGCCGCCATCCCCAACATCTTCATCACCATTTGGAAAGTCGTTATCCTCAACTGTAGTGCCATCCTTATCTGCAACTCCTTCCTCACCAATAGTCAAACTATCACCACCAACACATCCACAAGCTCCATCGTGGGAAGAAGAGCTCACCACAACTTGGGTTTGAGCACCCATTGTGTTGTGTAAAGGAACTTTAAATTGCAATGTTCCTAAATGATTAATTTGTTGAATAAACTTAATTTGTTTATATAAAAAATGATGAAAATAGATTTTAAATGAATTAAATAAATAGTATTAATTTATTTTATTTATAAGAAAATGTTAGATTAATGATCGATAAAATTCAATAAATATATTTTGATCAATTAAGATTGATATCATAAAAAAAGTTGAATTAGTTAAATTAGTTAAATAAACAAAATGGTAAAAACCAAAGCTGTGTCACACTTTCAACCAACTTATCAACACAACTGAATTGAAATATTTCTAACTAAAAGTCAATTTTGGTCAAATATATGATCTAATAAGATTCATTATAGCTAAATTAGATACTTCCACAACTTTTTCAACTAAAATTGTTGACTAAAAATATACGGAGCACCACTTTGAGTCCAATTTACCAAAAAAATAAAATTATTTGAAAAACTTGAAGTTTGAATAACTCTTGCTAATGTAAATAACATTTTTTTTTTAAATATAAAAAATATTGTTTTGTAGATCCATAAGTGTAGTTTTCAAAAATATATTGATTTTAATAATTTAATTATTATTTATATTTTATTTTTCATTTTTACTAAAAGTAGATTATCAACACAAAATATTAGGTGCATTACTATGACAAGGAAAATTACTAAAACTTGTTAATAAAAATGAGAAAAATATCTATTTTAAAATGGTATTTTTTTTTCCATTTTAGATAAATATTTAATATTAAAGTTGACATCCCATGGAAATAGCTATTTTTTTATTCACACATTTTAATATTTATTTAAAAATATATATTTATCAAAATTGGAAAAAAATATATCCATGCACTACAATTTGAAATTATAAATATAAAAAAAAAAATTGAAAAAAATAAAAATAAAATTATTATAAAAAGTTTGACGTCCCATGCAAATTCATTTTTCAACATTTTATCAACAACTAAATAAATTTATCAAAATTGGAAAAAAAAAAAATATATCCATACATTAAAATTTGAAGTTGTAGATACACAAAAATTTCGAAAGAAAAAAAATAAAATTATTATAAAAAGTTTGGCGTCCCATGCAACTTCATTTTTCAACATTTTATCAGCAACTAAATTATAGTGTTAATTTATTAAAAACTAATTTAAAATAGTTTTTATTTTTTATTTTTTAAAATACAAACATAAAATATACTAAAAAAATACATATTTTACAAATTTACATTATTTCAAAATTCAAAACATATATCCACTTTTTAGTGATTCAAATTTAAAAGTTAAATCACTGTTGGTCATTTTTTTTATAAGGTGTAGACATCCTCTATGGAAGATAAATAGGGAGGGATATTGGAATCCTCCTCCGTAGGGAGTTTTGAAGGTCAACACAGATGGTTCTTCTCGAGGCAATCTTGGACATGCTAGTATTAGTGGGATTGGATGAACTAGCTCGAGGATTGTTGAGTTTATTTTTTTTTGTTTATAAGGGTCTACATACTAACAATTTGATGGAGGTTTTTGCCATTTTATATCCTCTGAAGTGTGGTTGTGCACTTGGGTGGAGAATGATTATTTGTGAATCCGATTCTTAGGTGGTGGTGACGTTGTTGAATAGGCAACAATTAGATAATGGTAGTTGGCATTTAGCTTTAGTTATCAAGAAAATTCTTAATTTGTGTGAGTAGCGGATTGTTTGGCCAAATGGGCCTCTGGTCACTAGCAAAATTGGAACATTGTTGATAAGGGTCAACTACCCCCAGATCATTCTCATTAGTTAGACTACTTAGTGGATATGGACTCCCGTGGCTTTGTACTTCTTTTGCTTTTTGAATAAATTTTCACCCTTCTTTTAGCTCAAAATAAATCATAATTTATTCATTGATGTTAGGAATAAATATGTATAATATAATGAAAAAAATAAAAAAATTACATTTTAGATGTTTACAAATACTATTTTTTAAATTATTTCTCCAATATTAAATTATTATCCTATGTCTCCCACACTAAATAATAATACAATGTTACAATACAACATAAAATGGTCCCCAAATAATTACTTAGTGTGATTAATCACAACACCTAGGTGCATCACAACTAAATAATTATTTAATTACAACATTATAATATAATATTTTATGCAATGGTGTACAATACCATATCTCAACAATAACATCTTGTGATTGGTGGATATGATTAAGGTGATGGTTGGAAATAGATAGATGGTGGAAATTTTCTTAATTTTGATAAAGGGTGAGGATTAAAAAAAGGTCATGCAAAATTCATTTTATTTACTTTTAAACAAAGTGAGAAGAATGTGCAAATGATTAATTTGTTTTTTATTAAGAAAATGGGGTTTTGAAAGGGCCCCAAACCTTGTATATAGACAAAGATAAAGCTTTATGCACAACAAAACAATAAGGAACAACCAAGAGGAACTACAACGAGACAACTAAAAAATAGAATCAAAGGGACTACAATGAGATAGCTAAAAACAAAATCAAACTTAGGGTGGTTTAAAGAAATTTGGTTAACCTTAAACCTAGGATCCTTCTCACCCAATCTCTTTTTCTTGTTACAAGGAGAATTCATAAAGACACCAACTGGTTCATGCAATCTCATTTCTTTAGTAAAACTGAAATTGTCTATTGGAGAGTTGTTCATATTCTCCTCCATCTACACCTCCATGCAAGAAGAAGAAGACTAATCAATAATGGGAGGAATTTGTTCCTTCTTCTACAAACAAACCGATGGTCCTTATTGGCGAAGCAAGAATTAGTAGCATGGCCCACTTTCCCATAGGCATTGCAAATAATAGGAGAGCATTCAAATTCAATTTGTTGCATCCAATTACCAAATTTTGAAGATAAGGTAAAGTGAGTGGAAAGCACCTAGTTCTTCTCCACAAACACACAGGCTCACACATATCACTTTCCATGAAATCAAGAAGATCATTCTCCTCTAATGCAATGAGTACCTTGGGTTTCCAACAATTGAAGTTTGAAGCTCCATCAAGCCTATCTTCTACCTTGACATTGCTCACCATCTTCTTTTTCTGCACAAATTCACCTTCAAAGATCTGCCCTTAGGTTAGAAATAATTTGAACCTTAGATCTACGATACTTCAAGATCTGCCCTAGATGCAATGTTGACTTGACTGCTTAAACAAATTTGAGTAGATATTTTCTTAGACCTGCTCTACTACCATGTTAGATTTAGTATCAAAAATTAAAACAGACAGAAGAGTAGGGACAACCACGGGAGGTGAGGGAGCAGAAGCCACAAGAGACTAAACCAGCACCTCATAGTCTGGAGAAGAAGCAACGACCCTTGGAGCAACACAACCTTCACATACCAAACCATCATTCATTTACAAACTTTGAGCTACCTCCCCATAGATCTTTGGAAACCTAGGGGAAGCAAGGACAACAAGATTGGAAGCATCCTCCATTCTATTATCAATCCGCAACATGTGATCCCTTTGAATAAGAGTCAAGTTCCCCACTAACGAGGGGATAAGAAAGCCCTTGTGCAACCCTAAAAAAAGGAACACCATAATATGTCTCCTCCACAACCTCGCACCCTTGCATCTTCCAATTAGCCTCAAAAAGGATATCAAGCAAGAGTTCATCTTCCTCTTCACTAAACCCCTCATTTCCTTAAAAAAAGAAACACCATCTCCAAAAAATGGAACCCAAACTTGTCAAAGGAAGAAGGGGAGAAGAACGTTGCAAGTGAATGCAAATCCTCCTTAGCATCTTCAACCCATTCAAACTCCCAACCCTCATGAGCAAGGAAACCCTGATCTTCAACACGCTCCTTAGAGCTGTCATCCCCAACATTTTCATCACCATTTGCAAAGTCGTTATCCTCAACTGTAGTGCCATCCTTATCTGCAACTCCTTCCTCACCAATAGTCAAACTATCACCACCAACACACCCACAAGCTCCATCACGGGAAGAAGAGCTCACCACAACTTGGGTTTGAGCACCCATTGTGTTGTGTAAAGGAACTTTAAATTGCAATGTTCCTAAATGATTAATTTGTTGAATAAACTTAATTTGTTTATTTAACAAATGATGAAAATAGATTTTAAATGAATTAAATAAATAGTATTAATTTATTTTATTTATAAGAAAATGTTAGATTAATGATTAATAAAATTCAATAAATATATTTTGATCAATTAAAATTGATATCCTAAAAAAAGTCGAATTAGTTAAATTAGTTAAATAAACAAAATGGTAAAAACACAAAGTTGTGTCACACTTTCAACCAACTTATCAACACAACTGAATTGAAGTATTTCTAACTAAAAGTCAATTTTGGTCAAATATATGATCTAATAAGATTCATTATAGCTAAATTAGATACTTCCACAACTTTTTCAACTAAAATTGTCGACTAAAAATATATGGAACACCACTTTGAATCCAATTTACTAAAAAAATAAAACTATTTGAAAAACTTGAAGTTTGAATAACTCTTGCTAATGTAAATATACATTTTTTTTAAAAATATAAAAAATACTGTTTTGTAGATCCATAAATGTAGTTTTCAAAAATATATTGATTTTAATAATTTAATTATTATTTATATTTTATTTTTTATTTTTACTAAAAGTAGATTATCAACACAAAATATTAGGTGCATTACTATGACAAGGAAAAATACTAAAACTTATTAAAAAAAATGAGAAAAATATCTATTTTAAAATGGTATGTTTTTTTTCCATTTTAGATAAATAATTTAATATTAAAGTTGACATCCCATGGAAATAGCTATTTTTTTATTCACACATTTTAATATTTATTTAAAAATATATATTTATCAAAATTGGAAAAAAAAAAATCCATGCACTACAATTTGAAATTATAAATATAAACAAAAAATTTGAAAAAAAAAATTATTATAAAAAATTTGATATCTCATGCAAATTCATTTTTCAACATTTTATCAACTAAATATATTTATCAAAATTGGACAAAAAAATATCCATATACTAAAATTTGAAGTTGTAGATATACAAATTTTGAAAGAAAAAAAATAAAATTATTATAAAAAGTTTGACACCCCATGCAATTTCATTTTTCAACATTTTATCAACAACTAAATTATAGTGTTAAACTATTAAAAACTAATTTAAAATCATTTTTATGTTTATTTTTTAAAATACAAACATAAAATATACTAAAAAAATACATATTTTACAAATTTACATCATTTCAAAATTCAAAACATACATCCACTTTTTAGTGATTCAAATTTAAAAGTTGAAGCGTCATTTCCTTTATAAAGTGTGACACAACTTTGTGCTTTCACCCAAAAACATTTCTTTAATTAAAATGAATAAATAAAAGATTAAATTTAGTGTAGCGAGGGGTGTGGGTCAAATCACAAGAAATAGGTGTAGACATCCTCTATGGAAGATAAATAGGGAGGGACATTGGAATCCTCCTCCATAGGGAGTTTTGAGGGTCAACACAGATGGTTCTTCTCAAGGCAATCTTGGACATGCTAGTATTGGTGGGATTAGATGAACTAGCTCGAGGACTGTTGAGTTTATTTTTTTTGTTTATATGGGTCTACATACTAACAATTTGATGGAGGTTTTCGCCATTTTATATGCTTTTAAGTGTGGTTGTGCACTTGGGTGGAGAATGATTATTTGTGAATCTGATTCTTAAGTGGTGGTGACGTTGTTGAATAGGCAACAATTAGATAATGTTAGTTGGCATTTAGCTTTAGTTATCAAGCAAATTCTTAATTTGTGTGCTTACTTGAAATTTGCTACTTTCTATCACATTCCTAGAAAATGGAACAGAGTAGCAGATTGTTTGGCCAAATGGGCCTCTGGTCACTAGCAAAATTGGAACATTGTTGATAAGGGTCAACTACCCCCGGATCATTCTCATCAGTTAGACTACTTAGTGGATATGGACTCCCGTGGCTTTGTACTTCTTTTGCTTTTTGAATAAATTTTCACCCTTCTTTTAGTTCAAAATAAATCATAATTTATTCATTGATGTTAAGAATAAATATGTAGAATATAATGAAAAAAATAAAAAATTACATTTTAGATGTTTACAAATACTTTTTTTTAAATTATAGATCAATCCTTAATTAACAAAATCATAAATATTCATGCATGTCATCATTTGATAACACTTTTTTTATGGAGGAACTTAATAACACTTTGAATGCTGTTAGTAACTCATAAATTGTCAAACATCTTTATACATGAAAGGTCCAAGTTCGTCCACTTCTTAAGTACACAGTCTTACTCAAGTACGTTAACACACTAAATGTACAACTATTGTCTGGCTCAAGAACAGAACACTTGGAATGCATTTACTAGAGCCCATAATTACAACTGAAAAGAAACAACCAGATTCGTGATGAGATTTAATTCTTCCCATTTTCCTGAAAATATCAGGACTCTTAATCCATGCCTGTTGTTTAAACAACAAAATCATAAACAAACATTAAAAGAAATGTGCATGATAGTGTCCTCCTGACACAGAGGCAATGAACAGAGGAGCAGAGTAGACAATGCAGGTTCCTAATACTAATTTACGACCCAGAAAAGGCCCAATGCAGAACCAGAGCAGAAAAATGTAAACTGTTGAAACAACTAAGCTTTCTAAAACACTCTTCTTCTTGTTTCTGTTCTACGAGCAACCTCTTCTTCTATAATTTAGAATATGAAAGCATATAAAATGTTTACTATGTTTTCCATTTCTATATAATTCTAGATTAACGATGATGAAGAAAAGGTAATCAAACATAGATTAACTGTATTTGACTTTACAATCATAAATATGCTTAAAAACACTTTCAACTTGTATCTGTGATGGATATTCACAATTAGCGCATTATGAAAAAATGCCATCTATAGCAGAGGAGGAAGCTGGTAGACAATGATTTGGTGAAGATAGATTAACTGACCTAGGTAGATATCAAAAGAGGAAAAAGAGATTTTACATTTCATCGTGTGGGGTTCGAGCACATACATGTATAGACCCAACCCAACCACAGTTTATGAGGATTTTATCATGAGTTATCAGGTGCTCTCAATTGAGCTAGCATGAAAATGAGTTTTCTGGACATGTCAAACTGATGCAGCTCAACACCAGGGCAGTCACACCAAACTGCAGAGAACAAATAAAACAGATTCAAAGAAATAAACTTTCATCTTATTGCTCAAATTCGAAACAGATACATCTCAGTAAACCCTCAATCCTCTCCCCAAAATCAACTACATTCACTCCCGACTGCCCCCCATATAAACCCAAAAACACCACTAAAAATAGCCCCCAGTCAACATGCAGCTGACCAAGCCACAAGCCACTTGCAGCCAAAAATAGGTCCACAACGGAAACAGCAGAAACAAAACAGAGCTGGCAGAACAGAAAACCAAAATTAGCAAGTTCCCTTGATTCCAGAGTCAGAACGTGGGCAAGGGACATTAAAGGAGATGCTCCGCATCATTCTCCCCTCCTTTGAAAAAATCTGAACCTCCTGGTTCAAAGAGCTAACTCCATGGCCTACCTTTCCACCAGGTTAGGTACTTTTGCATATTTTCACATAATTTCTTCCTATGCTTCCAACTACTAGTTGAATCAGAAATTGTCCTTCTCAGCCCTCTGGTTCTCCTCTTCTTTTCCCAACGAGTGGTCTTCTTCCACCAATATTCACTATGGCTCTTTCCATGGTATGTCCAACCTTCTGCCACACCTGCACATAAACTGTTAAAGACAAAAATCAAATTAAGTGAATCAAAAATTCTCATAGGTGCTTCCTTCTTCAAGCCTTTATTCTCTCCCTCAATCATCCTCATTTCTCCTCCAAGAAAGGAATGATCTTCTCTTTCTCTCTTCTCATCAATCACGGAATTCCTCAAACATCCCTCTAGCTGGTCCTCGTTGGCTTTGTCTTCCAAAACCAATAAAATGTCATCACATATGGGGCTCCCAAAGATCTCCATCTTTGTTGCAGTTTCTTCTCCAACGTGGACTACTTCCACTACTGCAACATTTTGGGTCACCTCTTGCCGTAGGCTGCACTCCTCTAAGACCAATAAGGATTCATCACATATGGGGCTCCCAATGACCTCTCTCTTTGTTGCAGCTTTCTCTCTAAGGTGGATTGCTTCCATCGCTACAACATTTGGGGCCGCCTCTTGTGATAAATTGCATTCCTCTTCACTATAGTCTTTGAACTCTACACCTCTCTCATTATAATCCTCAATATTTTCCCTTTTTTCAAGGTAACATAACTCAACATCTTCAACTAATTCCTCCTCTTCATCTTCTCCCCATTCATTCAGCCTTCCATCCAATAAAAATTTTGCCAACTCATCTAGGGATTTAAGCTTTTCCTGTTCCAAGAGTTCTATTCCTTGGCTGATTCTAAACACAATGGCTTTCCTCTTAGAAATTAATTCTTCTTCAAAACGTGAATTTTTATTCCCATGTATCTTCTTCACCTTCTCACCATCCTTGAGCACTTTTGCTTCAACTTTCTTCTTCTTGTCTTCTTATTATTGCATGCCTCATATTCCTCCAACATGCACCATAACTCATCTAACTCAGATTCTAACTTTTGCAACTCTTTTTGCTGGTCTTTGATTTGTTTCTGCCTTTGCCTTATTTTGTCTTCCAACCTGATTATCCTCTTTCTTACATTATAACACAACTCCATATTTGCCCTCATAGCCAAAGCTCAAACAAACTACTGTCCCTCCTAATTGAATAATGCTTCCACAGTCTAGGCCCTCCTAACCATTTGCAACTATCCCTGTAAGTGTCCATGCTTCCCCCTTCTAACCACAAAAACATAACAAAACTTATGAAAGCCAAAATAGAGCTCTTACAGCATTGCCTTACATAACCTTCATGCCAACGTCCTCTCTCATGGATCAATTGCTTTGATACCAAAACTGATGCAGCTCAACACCAGGGCAGTCACACCAAACTGCAGAGAACAAATAAAACAGATTCAAAGAAATAAACTTTCATCTTATTGCTCAAATTCGAAATAGATACATCTCAGTAAACCCTCAATCCTCTCCCCAAAATCAACTACATTCACTCCCGACTGACCCCCATATAAACCCAAAAACACCACTGAAAATAGCCCCCAGTCAACATGCAGCTGACCAGGCCACAAGCCACTTGCAGCCAAAAATAGGTCCACAATGGAAACAGCAGAAACAAAACAGAGCTGGCAGAACAGAAAACCAAAATTAGCAAGTTCCCTTGATTCCAGAGTCAGAACGTGGGCAAGGGACATTAAAGGAGATGCTCCGCATCACAAACATTCATCTTATAAAATGGTGTTTGCATTTATTTGGAATGTGCTACAGTGCTACTTATCATAGTTTAAAAACTCAGACTCGGTAAAGACCCGGCAGATCCAAAAAAATTTAAAAGTTGAGAAAAACTTGGCAAAAATAAGCAAAATTTTCAAACATTAAAAAGCACATAAATATGAAAACTAATTTTTAAAAACATGTATAAAAAATAAATTTACAAAGGTCATTCATAATTTTTCCTTCATTTATAGATCAAAAAATGAGTTCAATTCACATCACAGTGTCATATGATTATAAATATATCTATTTTAATATTTTTAAAATTTCATCCGTGGAAAGCATGGACCAAAACAATTTTTATTTTTTGTTTTCTTTTAAACCAGAGTGAGGGTCTGAGGGGCAACAGCCCACAATAGAGTTGAGGAAAAGCATAACTCGTAGAATTTAGGGGGCAGAGCCCCCAATAGGGTCAAGAGGCAGCACCATTCATGGAAGTTTGGTGTCAGAGCCCCCAATGGGCTCAAGGGACAGCACTCCTCACAGCTGTCTATGGCCTGTCAAGAGGCAGCACTCCTCATGGAGTCTGGGGGCAGAGCCACCAGCAGCATATTGGCTAAGGGCAGCATACTTGATATGTACCTTATCACAATATAGGGTGAGGTCCAGGGGCGGAGCCCCCTCCTCAAGCCTGGAAGACCCTGTCTGACCCACAATAACTAACAAGTTCTGCAGGTTATTAGCAATTTTTTGATCTATGCTATTTATAATATCTCAAACCCCCTGCATTCTCAGATTAGATTAATGAGCTCAGTTGTTTTTGGATGTGCTTATCACTAGCTCCAATAATTTTCACATTTTGTAACTTATTGCTCAATATATCATCTCTGGGTATGTGCCATAGCTTTTAGGATAAGCTACTGATGGTCCACAGATGAATGTCACTATATAATCAGTCAAAGGAGAACAAGGGGATAAATGATGTGAACTCCTAGAAACCTATTTTAATTGGCATAGGATAGAACGTAATCTGATAACTATTTTACAGGGAAATAGCAGAAAGGTTTGAAAGGGCTGACAGGGCAATGCAGAAAGCTTAAGAAACATGACCCATGATCTATAATGGTTTTGTTATGCTAGTTATGCACGACGTGCTTAAGCAGACAACGTATCAATGAGAAACATGAGCCACAATTTAAAATGGTTTTATTAATATACTGTTTCATGTTAATATAGTATCATAAATCTCTAAATAAATATCTATTTATCAACCAAGAAAATACATATGACTTTCATAGGACGGTGAGAATGGAGACAGAAAAAAAGTGACTGGGATAGATTAAATTCCCTTTAAAAGGTTCTCAGTAAAAGAATTTGATTTAAATCATCTGTATAAAACGGCAACTACTGTATTCTTAAACTCCCCAAGGTATTAACAGCCAGGTTTAATGGTGTTTAGTAGTTACATGATTCATATCCAAGCTTGTCTGCTAAGGGGTTCGACTCCACAAGTACTGTACTCATCACCAGCAATCCACATTCTTGTATCAAATGTGACTTCATATTCAAGCCGTCAGCCATGTCGACACTAATTTGGGGAATCTCTAGCTCTCCAAAGAAACAAAACAAATCCAACAAACCTTTAGTTTGAAAGTTTTGAATTTATAACCCATGAACTCTGTACCTATGTAGCTAAAATATACAATGATACGATAAGGGTAATTACCAAATGATTTGCAGATTTAGCATATGCAAGTAATATATTGGACAAGCCACATGCAGCACCTCAACTGAGCACTCTTCAGTCCCCAAGAAAAGACTCACTAACAAACTTTCAATTAGAAAATTTGGTCAACCCCTAAACATCCACATCTGCCACCAACATAAAAGTTCAAAAACTCCAATTTCATTTAACTGAAGATACTTGCAGTATTTAACATTGCACTATTTCAAAACCGGAGAAGTAAAATAAATAAAAAATGCAAATATGTTCTCTTCAATACATCTAGTGCTTGTCATGACTTCCCCAAAAAGTTCCAATATGATAATACTGAAGAATTTTAGTAAACTTCATAACCGAAACCAGTTACCTGAAATCCGAGGCCTGAACTTAGATGACCACTTTGTCAATAATTCCTCAATATCTGCATCCATCCGTGTTCCTATTCCTCCCCATGCTAACATGTGTATAATGTCAGCAAGAGATGATCCTTTAACTTCATGCACTGCCTTGAATCCCATTCTTGTGTAAAATCTTACAAGCTGTGACAAAATCCAAGGCAATCCCTGTAGTAATGTCAAGCTTTCCAAGTTGATAGATCCAGAGGTTATTATAACATTTTCTCACATATTTGAAAGTGCAACTCAAAAAGATTTGTTCAATTTGAAAGTAGGACCCTATTCAATAATCATTAATCAACTATTATTTACTCAATACTAGACCAACCCACTTCATGAAGGTGTTTCTCTCTCTCAATAGAGAGAGAGCACCAAACATCACTTGGACTGGGCGGTGCAATAATAGCAGCAGTGAAGGGAGTATGTAAGGCAATTTTTACCTAGAGATATAGGCTTTCTAAAGAATTGTAATGTTCTACAACAGAAAATTCAACAAGGTAAATGTCGCCTGCAATAAATTTACAGTGTAGACATTGGAGAAGTCATTCCTGAAGTCAATCAAACCCCGATCCTCATCATTAGCCACAGAAGAGCTGTTCAAAACTGTGCAATCAAGGGCACTAGATCTGAATGTAGCATGCGGTAAGAGGCTCAAGCTGAGTGGATCCATTATTGTGATCTTTGAAAGCATGGACGAAGAGACTCTTCTACCATCCAGTGCCAAAGAAGGAAAGACTCAAAAAGTACATTCAGTTATAATACTAAGGCAAAGGTACTCTACATTACGAAAAAGCTATGTTCAAAGAAGGGAAGAAGCTGATAATACCATCCCAATCAGTAAAGTGGTCATAGGAAGGGGTATATGTCACCCCATACAGTCCCCTATAGCTAAGAAACCAAGTCAGCAGTGGTCATTAAGCAGCCCTGGCATAATGGCACTGTTTGACTGGTCTGCTGCCATTTAGATAACTATCTAAATATCCCTGTTAACCTGAATATGAGATCTGGCAAGAGGAGTCCAAAAGATTAAAGCACAGGGATTGACTTACATGTTTAACCTAGTTGCCTTGGCGAGAAAAGTTCCACCCACCAGGACTGTAAAATTTCATATCTCTGAGTGAAATATATATTGCATCGACAGAAGTTTGACATCTCTTCTGTTAGACATGAGAGAGCGGTGCGATCGAAAGTAGTGCTAGCTCCACATAAAAAGCAGTAAAGTGAAGAATATTTTTCTGTCAAAATGATTACTTAAGCCTTTGGTCCAATCTATGTATTGAAACTGATGGAAATCTCTGGGTATAATTTTTAATAAATCAAAACAGAGACAGAGTACACACAATGTATGAGATGAAAAGGAGTGACGTTGAAAATCGTAATAAAAATTCAGAAAAACCCTTAAAGTATTGAAAACAGAAAACGAAGAAAACCAATATCTGGCTAGTGTTTACTTCAAGTTGTCTAAATGGTTAAACAAGGGCTGTGGTTCAACCATAAGTTAAAATGGTTAGACAACCGTGGCAATGATCTCCCTTATAACTATGGTACCCATGGGATGGCTTTAATCATCTCCACAATAATATGGCACACAGGGGATAGCCGTGGCCCATAACCACATTGCTAGCGATCAAGGCACCCAGGGGATAGTCATGATCCATAACTGTCTCCCCAATAACTATGGCAACAAGGGGTACTCTTAATTATATCCACATCTGAATATGGCACCCAGGGGATGGCCGTAACCATCTCTCCAATGAATATGGCACCCAGGGAACGGCTATAAAGATAAGGATGGCAACCAGGGGATGGCAGTAACTATCTCCCCAATAGCCATGTCACTCAGACGATGGCATAACCGCCTTCCCCAATAACTATAGTGCCCTGAAAATGGGCATAACCTATCATTTACAAACAAGAAAAAATACCTTGGAATGGTAAAGGGGTGAATCATTGATGGCAAGCAACTCTGCCGTTTTACAATTGCAGTCGAAGCCATGGCGAATAGCGACTGCGCCCACCAGCAATCCCATTCCGAAGATGGAGGTGTTGTGCATTGTAAATGCTTGCCTGGTCATCCGTATAGACTCCAAATGCAATATCTTCCCCTTCCCTCCAAACCAGAGGGTAATGAAACCATTTGCTCTTCCAATCTCTTCCCCTGTGAGCATACTGATGGCCCTCACTTCGAACATGGGCCCCCACGACTTGACCTGCACTTGCACTTTCTGGGCGTTGCCGATCTTCAATATGTCGGTCATGTTTGGCAACTCTGAATTGGAATTGGATTTGCAGGGCCTCTCCGCCACTACTTTCAATCTTCCTCTCCTCCTTCCGCACATTGCCCGTTGATTTGAGTGACACACATTTCTCATACCATATGATGGACAGGTGAGAACACCTAGAGTGTGGCAAATCAAATGTGGCGAAGCCATTGCATTCAATAAAATGTGACAGAGCGCAGCCACGATATCATCCGCAACTTTCACGCTATGCTACCCATATCTTGTTCTAATGTTTTCAAATGTTCTCGCGAAGACAACTAAGTCTAAACATTGTATAGGCAAAAAATCGTGTGGTTTATAATGTCTACTATTTAATAAATATTTTTATTCTACATCAATTACTATTGGCAAATTTTCTAATTCATTTGTAATTTTTCCTAGTTAAAAAAATATTTATAATAGAAAAATTAAACCTACTTCTAATGTTCAATTATATTAAATTATTGTATTTGATATTTGATTTAATAATAGTAAGCACCCCTCTTCATACATTGTAAGGTAGCCTAGATACACACAATCTTTGAGAGAATATAATGAATGATTTGACATGTGAGAAACTTTCTTACCAACTAATTGCATTGCCATGTGTAGTCACATCAATTTGCTAACATGTCTATCAAATGCTACTCCTACATGTAAATTCAATAGTTATTTCTCATACAAGTTTCAACCGATGTGTTCTATTTTTTAATCTTGCAATTCTCTTTTCTCAACAATTCTCTTTTCCTAAGCTTGCAAGCAACATTTTATCACTAATTTGCCTTTTTCCATGCATAATTATTTGCTAATGTCATATTCTTCTATTAATTTAATAATTCTTAATTATTTAATTAATTCATTTTATCCTTATTTTTCTTTTGATTAATTTAAATAAATATTAATTTTATTTAAATTTCATCACTAATTATGTTTTTCTATTCTTATTTAAATAAATTATTTAATTATTTGTTTCCACCTTCTACGATTAAATAATTAATATTTCACATCCCACCTTATTTTTAATTATTTAATTATTCATTTTCCCTCTTTTAAATTAAATAATTGCTATTATTATTTAATTTATATCTTATTTACTATGCCCTAAATCTCAACCAATATTTTGAGTTTTCATCCATCCTTCCCATCTTTATCTATTTTCTTCTCAATTAATCTCATCCATTGATCATGATACCTCATCACTCAATCCTAACCCTTCATTTGAATTGAGATTTCTATAAAAGCAATCCATCATCCCCATTTCAAGGTTAACCACAATGTTTGAAGTTTTGCTATCTTGAGATCTAACTATTTGCATCAACATCAAGCTTATCAAATACAAGTTGCATACTACAAATATGAGAACAAACAAAGCAAAATGGAGAAGAGCAATGGAGGGGAATCAACTATGACATAGAGATTGAGTATTATTGCTTCATTATTGTGATTTCTATTATCATTTGTGCTTCATTGTTGGATTAGGTTCTTCATAGCTTGAATTAAATAGTTTTGTGTTTGCTATTATTGATTCATGTTTTTCCCCTAAATTCTTACCCTGTCTACATTTGGTGAACCTGACGTGAATTGAGCATATTTATTGTATCGTTATTTTTATGAGGTTTTTAATCTTATATTACTGTTTTGTTAAAAAATTCAAGACTAACCTTGTACAAATCAGGTTGAAGACAAAACCCTATGATTTTTCAAAGGTTTAATCATATATTTCAAATGGGTGTGAATTTTCCTCTATTTTTTTTTTACTACAGGTTAAGGATCACATCAGGAGCCTACATTCCAAAAATTAGATTAATGTCAGCATTTTTGAGTGAGTTGTGTTATTTTTAGTAATTTCTAAATATTTCATTATATCTCCCGAACGACTACAACTTTTTTTTTGGTTTTTTACTAGATGTCAGAGATCATATAATAAAATTAGCTTCAAGTCGACATTTTGGAGCAAGTTATCACTTTTTGTGATTTTTCATATTTACCTTAAATTTTGGTCGCAAGTTAGCAAGATTTTCAATAATTAATTTAAAATCAGATCTTTGAGAATCAATAGTTCTTCATAAATATACTCCCTAGGGCTTAAATTAAGGAGTGCTTCTAAAACAATTACATTTTTGGAAATTTCTCAAAATTTTACTAGTATCTTCTTTGCATTTTTATTTTTGGGGTAAAAAATATAACAAAATAATCAGATCATGGAATCATCTTGATAGCATGCAATTTTTTTGGTTACTAATATTTGATTTTCAGCTTGTAGCAACCATTGGGATAAGACCTTTTGATCTAAACTACTAATCCAATTTCTTGTAGGGTTTCATTGTGTGTTTGTGATTTTTAAATTAGGAACATTTGGAATTGGTGCTTAAAAAGAACAAGTGCCTTTCGTGTATTGTGCACTTGCATATTCTGTTAAATCCCATATTGGTGTGTGTATCATCTCCCATTGCACTTTGTTTAATCTTGGGTGCATTAGAAACACATATCAATCTCTTTTTATTTTAGTAGGAGGTCTGCTATGATACATGTATCCTAGAATAGAGAACTCAAAGGTTTGACCTCAAGCACATTTCTTGGCAAGCTATATCAAAGGTGTGAAGGTGTTCAAGTTAGTAACACAATCCAGTGAAGTATACCATGTGTGTCAATTTAGATGTGGGTGTATAAACCACATTGGGGCTAACTAGAGGCTTTAATGTCTCACATTTGATGTTATAACATGGGTGTTCACGACAATCCCCTGCTATGAACCATTATTTTAGAAGCCTAAGACCTATTTTGAGAGTCTACTATTGTTGGTGTAAGGGATGTGGATCGTACCCTGAAGTTACTTACCACACCCTGTTCTTGGTTGAGGTAGCAAGGTTCCTTGTTTAGAGTTACTCCTTTCAAGGCGAGAGGTGTTAAAGTGGTCCATGACCTTAGCATTCTCTAGCTTCACCCACTCCTTTTTTTTCAGATTTAACATCTCTTTCAAGGTGAGGTAAGCCCACTTTAGTAGATAACCCTCTTACTACTAGCTAGGTTTTGCTTGTTTCTAATCCAAGGCCTAATGAGTTTTATGGAATAAAATTTGCAAAATTATTTCTTACCAAGAAGTCAAAGATTCAAAAGAAACCAAATCTATCTTCCGACTATTTGTTGTGTTTTATGATCAATCTAAACCTACCAGAAATTGAAAATAACTTAGAAAACATCAAATTAGGGTACAAAAGATGAAACACCACAATTTTTTTATCAAAAAACTATAATCGTTAGTCAGAACACTGCATCTATCAGAAACCCTAGAGGAAGCCTGAAACATCACATATATTAGTTTCAATATTTTTGGGGGAAACATCTATACATCCAACTTCCAGTTTCCTTATAGATAGTGACTAGACACTCAGACCTAAGACTTGGTTAGGTTCAATCATTCCATTCATTATATTTCATCATTTACCTTAGGTTGGCTCTCATAGTCCTAGTTTTCATACACCATACTACACCTCATTCCATCAACATATTTGAGTCTTAAGATTAGGAAGCTTGTCATACTATTGGGCAAACCATAGTTTCATATTTAGGTGTCTTGACCTTATCATATGCTTACCTATCTTATCCTTATGTTGGGCTTACAACTCATGTGTCTAGTTTAGGCTCACCTTTTATTCAATCATCATCATCATCATCTTGGCCCTCATCCCCTCGAGGTCTTGGCATTTAGAGTTGTTACTTTATTTCATTATAGTATACTTAGTATCTTCTTTTAAGATTCAAAATTGCGTATCCAAATCCAACCATAGTCATAATCTTAGTCTCATCATCATCTGTCATTCCATCCAAGCATAAGCTTAGTCATAGTCTCATTACCACTTTCCATACCAAGCTTAGTCATAGTCTCATTACCACTTTCCATACCAAGCTTATTCATAGTTGCATTCTCATCTTGCATTTTTATATTCCAAAAACCCCAAAACCATAGCATAGTCTTATTATCATTACCATCCTTATCTTGCATTACCATATATTTATCTTGGATCCCTATCTTTAGTTGCATTCATTTCCAAAATCCTCAAGGTCGCGTGTCTTATATGGTATTCATTGGGTCACAAAGGAAACAAAAAGACATGGATTCCTCATATGACCCTAATTTCAATCAAACAAGCACCATGAACTTTGGGTCCTCTTCAAACCAAAATCAAACATCACAAGATGAAATTCCAAATCCATTTGAAAATTTTACATTCAAGGAGGTTAACCAAAATCTCACACCTGAAGAGATTGAACAAGCTTCCCAAGATCCTAAGATAATGTGTATCATAGAAGAGATGGTCATAGCAGATCCTATTAAGTACTTCCTAGGACTTGCCCAAAATGGTGTGAAGCTTCCCTTTGGTTTTGACACTTCCATAATTGTAGAGGAAAAAACACAAACAAAAGATCAAATTCAAGGTCATAACACATTTTCACAAGGTCATTCCTCCTCATAACAGAATGCACACTAGTATGGCACTTGGGGGAACTACACATAACACAACACATGTTAACATACCTCATACTCCAAAATTTCAGACTAAAAGGACACATGCAACATCTCAAGGACCAAGGCCCACATTTTCCAATCCATTTGGATCGTCCTCTAGCTCCATGGGTATGACTTTCACAAATCCATTTTCCACAAGATCCACCCAAAATATCGCATCATCAACCAATGGGTGAGTGTAGGATCATGAGGATCCAAAAAGTGATGATATGACAAAAACGTGGTTGTTGAATTTTTTTATTTGAATTTGATTTAATGAAAAGTTTTTATTGAAAAAATTCTCATCTTTCCAAACATATAAGACATGCCTTATTCAAAATTAAATAGATAATTATTATTGATTTTCTACATACATTCTAACTAAAGTCCCGATTGATAGGTTGATTGAAAAACATCTATAATTCTTAAACAATTTCATTTTTTTAAATTTGAAAGAAGCAACACATTATACGCTTCCCATACTATAGGATAAACAAATAAAAATTGAATTTCATAATTTTTTGACCAAGTTATGGTGGTCAGGCAAACAAGTTTCAATATTTAAAAAAAAAAAATCATAAAAAATTCATAACTAGTTAATTATTTAATTGCAGAAAAGTTACAAAAAGAATGGGGCACATCTAGGCATGCGTTCTCTACTTATATTGAAAGTTTCAAAAAATAATATTATTTTAAATCCTTGTACTTAGGTTGGTTAGACATATGCCTACTTTTTTATTTTTTCCTAAAAAATTAGTACTACTTCATTAAAATTTCAAAATTTCATGAAATAGATTTACTTTTTTCCAAAAAAGGAATAGTATCTTAGAAACTACATTCAATTTGCTACAAATTTTGTTCTTACATATTTTCCAAATTATGTTAATAACTTATTGAAATTTTTATGTCAAGTTACCTAACTTTGTTTTTCCGACTTTTCATTGCCACTTAAGGGCCTAGTTTAGATCGGGCCATGATCTTGCACTGACCCCAATACAAAAACAAATCAAAACCCAAACCCATGAAGAAAAATAAAAAGGATTCACATTGCCACACCAAGAGTGCAAACCCAAATGACCAAAATAATACCAAACACCATGTCTTTTTGGTCAAACTTCAACACCAACCAACCTCCATCACAACAACATGCCGACCCAAAATTTAACTTCATACCTGAACACCAACACACCAACCAAATTCCACCACAACATAATACCAATACTAACACCATGTTTACATCTCACAAGTACAACAAGGCAATCAAAATAATTCTTAAGAAAACATCAACCTAAACTCAACGTTTACATCTAACTTCCAAAACCAAAAAATTTTATCACACAATTACCTCAACACAGTTAACACCAATGTGAACCTTCTCATGCAAAGTCAAAAAAACATACCACCATCACCCATGGACACTTTGATGTAATAAATGCAAGTAATACAAACAAAAAATGGAAAATATGCAATTGAACACAACCAAGAAAACATATTCAACGAAGGAACTATGTCCTTATTTTAGTGTTTCTTAGATCAAACAATACAAGTAATTAAATAATTGCAACACATAAGACAATGAACACACAAAGATACCCTGGGAAAACCCTCCTCTTGAGGGAGAAAAACCCAGCAAAATAGTCTCTTATATAATGTATAACAAAAGACAGAATTCTGCTTACAACACAACCCAACAATGGCTAATATATTCGCTCTTCTACACAAGATACAAGTGACTGTATTTTCCTTGAAATCTGACTGCTGCTCTAAGGTGCGAATCTTGCTCTTGATGAGAATATGCGAATTTCTGCTCTGCCAATAATAGGTGCGAACTTGCTTGTATTCGAATTACTTACAATACCAAAAAAAGACCTTGTATATATACAACATAGGCGCCTCTTCATTTAGGTCGGCCTTTACATAATAAATAATAAACAATTAACATGTCTTAAAGTCGGCTCAAGGTTAAGACAAGAATAGGCGAACTTATAAGGGTCGGCCCTTTAGCAAATAAAATGTTTGATATAAATTAAATAGCCAAGAGGCTATATATTTAATTTATCTTTTCTTCTTGGGAAGTGCAGACCGAAGCTGTCATAACATCAACACTCCCTCTCAGCTAGGGATGAACTTCCATCTGCACAAGACACATCATATTAGAATGAAAACAAAATAGAATATCACCTCAACGTGATATTAACCATTATGGCTACTCCCATAGATGGTATAAAGTCATCACGGATTCCCTCACGTGATGTTGTCATGGAGTCACACACATGACATCCACCATAGCTTCTCCCAAAGGGTGGAAACAAGGGCTTTCACCTCAAATCTCTCTCAATAGAGAATTGCATTATCAAGGGCTTACACCTCAACTCTCTCTCAGCAGAGAATTGCATTATCAAGGGCTTGCACCTCAACTCTCTCTCAGCAGAGAATTGCATTATCAAGGGCTTTCACCTCAACTCTCTCTCAAATAGAGAATTGCATTATCAAGGGCTTACACCTCAACTCTCTCTCAGCAGAGAATTGCATTATCAAGGGCTTGCACCTCAACTCTCTCTCAACAGAGAATTGCATTATCAATCAAGGATCACTGATTACTGAGACTCTTTCTCAGTCAAGGCTGCATTCTCCACCATACCAAGTTTCTCTCGGAAGTACACAAACTTAATCCTGGCGAGAGGCTTGGTGAGAATGTCTGCCGTTTGCTCTTCAGTGCTGATATACCTCAACTGTATAGCTTTCCTTTGTACCATATCTCTAATATAGTGGTACTTGATCTCAACATGTTTTGTTCTGTCATGAAACACAGGATTGACAGAAAGCTTCACACAACTTTGATTATCACAGTGTATAATAGTGGGCTCCATTGATTGTCCAAACAATCCTACAAGGAGCTTACGAAGCCACACTGCCTCACGAGCTGCCACACAAGCTGCTATATACTCTGCTTCAGTTGTACTCAAGGCCACTGAAGACTGTTTCCTGCTACACCAGGAGATCATAGCAGTCCCCAAACTGAAGCAACAACCAGAAGTACTCTTCCGATCTGAGACACATCCTGCCCAATCAGAATCAGTAAAACCATGCAGCTCCAAATCCACATTTGAAGAATATCTCAACCCATATCCAATTGTGCCACATAAATATCTCAGGATATGTTTAGCTGCTACAAGATGTATTTGCTTTGGTTCACACATAAACTGGCTAAGTGCACTCACTGCATAGCAGATATCAGGTCTAGTGTTAACTAGATACATCAATGAACCAATCAACTGTCTATACATCGTAGAATCCACTGGTTCTGAACTAGCTGCAGCTTCTTTCAACTTATCTAAATTAGTCTCCATGGGTGTAGACATAGGTTTGTAGTCAATCATACCAAACCTTTTGAGAATGTCAACAGTGTACTTCCCTTGACTTAGAATCATCTCATCTGGCTTTTGCCAAACTTCTAAGCCAAGAAAGTAATGCATAAGACCTAGATTCTTCATCTCAAACTCTAAAGCTAATTCCTTCTTGCATTTTAGAATTAGATGTTCTTCACCAGTAATGATCAAGTCATCAACATATAAAACCAAAATTAATGCTTCACCATTTACTACTTTGAAGTAGAGGTTAGAATCTGCATCATTCTTTGAGAAACCCAGACTTGAAAGATACTGATCAATTCTTTCATACCAAGCACGAGGAGCTTGTTTAAGACCATACAAGGCCTTCTTCAGCTTGCAGACATGAGACTCTTTCCCATGCACCTCAAATCCTTCTGGTTGCTCAATGTAAACCTCTTCTTCTATTATGCCATTCAGAAAAGCTGTCTTTACATCCATTTGGTGAATCTTCCATCCTCTAGATGCAGCAATAGCAATGATGGTTCTAACAGACGTGTAACGAGCCACAGGAGCAAAAGTTTCTTCATAGTCAACTCCCTCTTTTTGTGAGAACCCTCTAGCCACAAATCTAGCCTTGTGTTTCTCAATGCTCCCATCAGCTGCATGCTTGATCTTGAAGAGCCACTTAGAAGACACCACAGATTTGTCTTTGGGTCTAGGAACTATATCCCAAACATCGTTCTTAAGTATAGACTGATACTCCTCAATCATGGCATCCTTCCATACTTGTTGACTAGAAGCTTCTTCAACATTTGAAGGCTCTAACTCAATAATCTGACTCATCAAGGCAACATAACTAGAGAACTTGTGAGGTCTCTTGCTTTCTCTGAAGGCTCCTCTTGGAGCTGCAAACCTTTCTGCTTCCTGCATTGTCCTGCGAGCCCAAAGAGGTCTTTTCTTTCCAATCACAATGTCTAGAGGCCCATTAGTAGGATCCAAAGGCTCAGCTGGATCAATATCTTCTTTAGGTTCTATATCCTCCTTCAGATTCTCTGGAATATGGTCAACTTCCATATCTTGAGGAGGTTCTTCTTCATCAATCTCCATAGGAGTGCCTTTGGACCTTCTGTAAGCAACATCTTCCTCAAATGTGACATCTCTACTAATCTCAATAGACTTCTGTCCTGGAATGTATATCCTGTAAGCTTTTGATGTCTCACTGTAGCCTACAAGAATTCCTTTCTTCCCAGAAGGTTCTAGCTTTGTTCTCTTTTCCTTTGGAATATGAACATAGACTGGACAGCCAAAGATCCTCAAATGACTAACTTCAGGCTTCACGCCTGAGAATGCTTCTTCAGGAGTTTTATTCTCTAAGATCTTGTGGGGACTCCTGTTTTGAACATAGACGGCTGTTCTTGATGCTTCAGCCCAAAGAGAGATTTGTAAGTCTTGATCATGGATCATAGCTTTCACTGCTTCCACAATAGACCTATTCTTCCTTTCAGCAATACCATTTTGTTGTGGATTATAGGGAACACTGAACTCCCTCTTAATCCCTGCTTCAATACAAAAGTCTCGAAATGTGCCAGAAGTGTATTCTCCACCATTATCAGATCTCAATACTTTGATCCTCTTCCCAGACAGATTTTCAATCTGTGCTTTGAATTCTCTGAATCTTTCTAATACTTCTTCTGATTCTTTAGATCTCAAGAAATAAATCCAAGTCTTTCTAGAGTAATCATCAATGAAAATAATATAATACAAGAAACCACTAGATGATGCAATAGACATTGGACCACACAAATCAGAATGAATGAGATCAAGAATACATTTAGATCTACTTTCACTGGAATGAAACGTACCTTTTGTGTTCTTGCCTAGGGCACATCCCTTGCATGTACCTTCATGTTCTTGATCGAATTTCGGAAAGACCGGTGACCATCTTCTCCATGATAGGTAGAGCACGAAAGTGAATGTGAGCCAATCTTCGATGCCAAAGATCACACATGCTGGTACTGTTATGCACAAGTGCTTGAAGAGGACGAGTGCACAACCTGTAGAGACATTCATGTCTAACTCCAATCACTTGAGCAATTTTGAAGCTGGAGTTCTTTGCCCATATAAGAACTTTCCCTTTAGAGAAGGCAACTTGATAGCCCTTGTCTTCTAATGCTGAAATTGAAACAAGGTTCCTCTTTATCCCTGGTACGAACAGTACATCATTCAACTCCAAAGAAATTCCAAAATCCAAGTGAAGAGTGGAATTTCCAATCCCTTTTACAGAATATCTAGCATCATCTCCAATAACAACTTGATCATTGGAGTTGCTTTCCATTAAGTTTGAAAGGTGACCTCTGAACCCGGTGATGTGCCTAGAAGCACCACTATCAATCAACCAAGTGTTAGAGTCAGTAGAAACATTGCTAGACAAGGCTGAATAAAATAGATAATCATTGGAGTCCTTTTGTGGAGCGACTTCTTCAACATCTGCAGTGGCAATTTGAAGCTTAGGTCGTTGAGGGCAAACCCTCGCAAAGTGACCATACTTATCACAACGAAAACATTGAATCTTGGACATGTCTTGTTTCCTTTTGAAGGTAGGAGCATCATCATTTCCATCTTCTCGATTCCTCTTGAAGAATCCTTTCTTAAAGCCTTTTCCTTTGTTTGATGAATGAGAGGCAAGAACTTGTAATTCTTCATTCTTTGAGCTTTGACCAATTCCTCTTGTTGTTAGTCTTGACTCCTCTTGAATGTAGTCAATCCTCAATCGATCAAACTTGGGAAGTTCAGATCTTGCACTGATTCCTTGAATGAACGCCTCCCATGAAAGCGGAAGACCATTGAGAGCAAGCATAGTCAGTTCTTTATCATCAATCATGTGACCAATAGTGGAGAGTTGATCTTTTATCTCTGAAATCCTCATGAAGTATGTAATAACAGATTCTCCTTTCGCCATTTTCACATGATGAAGTTGTTGCTTCAGTGCAAGGGCTCGACTGGTGTTGTTGATTTTGTACATCTCTTCCAAGGTTGTAAACATCTCTCTTGCTGTATCCAACTTGAAGACAATTGGTACAATATGATCCTTGATGGAATCAACCAATACTTTCTTTGCCCTAGTGTCTTTCTTTCTCCATTGCAGCTTCTCTTCTTCCCCCTCAGGTTCGGGAACTTTTGTTTTCACAAACTCAGCCAAATCATTCTCTTCCAAAGTTAGCATGAACTTGAACCTCCATGATGTGTAGTTCAAGATCCCTTCGAGTCTATCCTCGATTTTCAGACCGTTCACCATCTTGAGAAATTTAGAAGATAGACTGAAAAAGATTGAGAGTTGCAAACTAAATCTGATCACGATCTTTTTCACACCCGCTCTGATACCATGTTAGTGTTTCTTAGATCAGATTGAACAATACAAGTAATTAAATAATTGCAACACATAAGACAATGAACACACAAAGATACCCTGGGAAAACCCTCCTCTTGAGGGAGAAAAACCCAGCAAAATAGTCTCTTATATAATGTATAACAAAAGACAGAATTCTGCTTACAACATAGCCCAACAATGGCTAATATATTCGCTCTTCTACACAAGATACAAGTGACTATATTTTCCTTGAAATCTGACTGCTGCTCTAAGGTGCGAATCCCGCTCTTGATGAGAATATGCGAATTTCTGCTCTGCCAATAATAGGTGCGAACTTGCTTGTGTTCGAATTACTTACAATACCAAAAAGACCTTGTATATATACAACATAGGCGCCTCTTCATTTAGGTCAGCCTTTACATAATAAATAATAAACAATTAACATGTCTTAAAGTCGGCTCAAGGTTAAGACAAGAATAGGCGAACTTATAAGGGTCGGCCCTTTAGCAAATAAAATGTTTGATATAAATTAAATAGCCAAGAGGCTATATATTTAATTTATCTTTTCTTCTTGGGAAGTGCAGACCGAAGCTATCATAACATCAACACTTATCCTTTTGATAGAAGCATATACATGCCACCTTTCCCTCCACACTTCAAAGTGCCAGACTTCAATAAATACATGGGAAAGGGAGATCTATTATAATATGTGTGAGAGTTTAACATTGCTTGTATGGACATTGCTTTTGAGTCTATGTAATTAATGAGACTATTCCCACGTAACCTTATGGGGTAGGCTCTAGAGTGGTTCACACACCTTCCTCATGGGATAAGAACATGGAATGAGCTACCTGAAAAATTCATCTCACACTTTGCCTATAACATTGAAAGTGACAAACTATTATTTTCACCCCACTTCACCTTTCCACTATGCTAGTTTTAACTACCTATGCACATGGTGGATGTATCCTTGGGGGTTCCCCATTGTCCCCCTCCCCTATCCCCCTAATGACATGTGGCTTCCGCACATGCAATATTGCCTCCCTCAGGGACCCCTCCCCCCGTGTTGTTGTGGAAGTGCCAATGATTCTTGTTTTTCCAAAATCCATTGGTTGGAAGAATGAATTTCTCAACTCTTCCCAAAGTCCTTCTATGGATACAGCTCTTCCTTGTCCTGAAGTTGTGACCTCTATCTTTGGTACTGAAATCTCTCTCCTAAATTCTACCATTGATAAAATAGTTTCTTCCATGGAAAACTCTGTTGTGGGATTTTTTTCTCTTTCTACCAATATATTGATATGGTGCAAAGATGGACTATGACTAAATGGTGCCTTAAGGGTAGTGTTGAAGTTTGAGTATGGCTAAAGGGTTGTTTCTCTTCAAATTCATGGATCCTCAAGATTTTCTCTCTATTTTATCTTTGGTTCTTTGCGTCTACGGGAAGCACAACTTATCACTCTTCCATTGGAATCTCGGCTTCGATCTTGTTGTCGACCTTAACAAATCTTCTCCTATTTGGGTTTGGTTGTCGAGTCTACCTTTAGAATTCTAGGATGAGTCAATATTCAGATGCATTGAGGATTCGATGGGCCACCTCATAACTTCATATATAATTACTAAAATAAGGTATAGACTAGTCTTTGCACTTTTCTATGTTAATATTGATATTAATAAGACTCCCCAACTATGTGAATCTGAGCTCTAAGTTTGGTTCATGGAACGAACAAGTGTGCTATCAAAATTTTGTTGTTTATTATAAAAAATGTTTCAAACTAGGGCACCTTATCTTTGACTACAAGTCCTCTATAATAATAAATCCCATTGAGGAGGATTCTCATGTGGGTGAAATCATAACCAACTACCCCTTCAAATCTAATATTTTAATTGTCTTGGATTCCCTAGCCAAATTTATACATTGGGAAAACCTTGTCACAAACCTTGTTATTTTACCCTACAAACTTACAAACAACCCCTGTTGGTAGGGAATCCCTTGAAAGAGCTACCATGTGACCCTCTTGTCATTTGGAACAGTTATCTCGGTCCACTCACCCAATTTTTTTCTCCACCTGATGTCACATCCTAAAGTCTCAACCATGATCACAAATAATACAGGTGACAGTGGGTGTCCTTAACGGAGACCATTGGTGGCCACAAAGAAACCATGTAAGGACCCATTTAATAATACTGAGGACCTTATAGTTTATATGCAATATTTGATCAAGGAACACTGATGCTCGTTGAAACCCATGTGTTCCATCAATTTGAGCAGAAAATCACAAATTAATTTTTCGTAGGCCTTACTTACGTCCAATTTGATTACCATTCCTCCCAAGTGATAAGCTTTGAGTGAGTGAACCACTTCACTATTAAGCGGGATACAGTCAGTGATTTCCCTCCTTGGGACAAATCCGTTTTGCTCTGGTGAGATGATTTTCCCCAAGATGCATTCAACCTATTTTCTAGGACTTTGGCGATGAATTTGTAGACTGTGTTGCAAAGGGAGATGGGCATGTAATCGCTAAATGATTTGCATTCCACTTTTTGGGGGTGAGGGTGATGACCGTGTTGTTTAGGTCTTTGACGAATCTTTTTGAATTCCTAAAGTCCACCACCTGCCATAGCTCCTTGCCAAGAAAGCTCCAATAATTATGATAAAATCTTGTCAGGAATCCATCTAGCCCTAAAGCCTTGTCAGGATGTAATTGGAAGAGAGAGAAATTGACTTCTTCTAAAGAAACAGGTTGGCATAGCATTGCATTATCTTCGTCTCCTACCCTTCTGGCCATTGTTTCTAAAATGCTCCATCCAATGCTGCCACCCACCTATCAACCCAAAAGATTTTGAAAGAACTCGACCGCAACTTGGCTTACTTCCATGGTGCCCTATTTTTGAGAGCCATCTTGAGCCTGGATACTTTCATTTTTTTTTGCGGCCCTACAAGCAAGGACTGAGGCGTGAAAAAAATTTGAGTTGGAGTCCCCCTCTCGGAGCCAGACTTCTCTTGATTTGTCCCTCCAATAGATCTCCTCACATTTCAACATTTCTGTCAGCTTGGATTTTAGCTCCTTTTCCCTCTTAAATTCTTCATTCCTCATCCCATCCTTTATCACCTTCTCATTCAGGGCTTCCAATTCAGATTGTAATCTGGCCTTTTCCGAGAAGATATTCATTAATTTACCTTCGTTCCAGACTTTCAACTTAAGTTTTAGAGACTGGAGTTTCTTTATGAATCTGAAACTGTTCAAGTCTCCCACTTTAATCTCACTCCACCATTTTTTGAGCAGGATTAGAATTCCTTTGTCGTGCCACCATATATTCATGAATCTGAATGATGACTTTATTGGTTCCAAACATCTTCCTAGGTTGAGTTCAACAGGGAAATGGTCTGAGATAGAGACAAGAAAAATTTGTGCCTCGATTATGGGGCAATATTTGCACCACTCCGGAGAGATTAAACATTTGTCAAGCCTTTCTGAGATTGTCATAAATTCTTTGCGCCTATAGGTCTAGGTGTAGACTCCATTTGATGTCTGGTGGTCTTCCAGGCCTGAATTTGCCACAAAGTCCTTGAAGTCAATTAGTGTTTGTGATTCGGTCTTGATCCCCCCACTCTTTTCTGAGAGATCCAAAACTACATTAAAGTCACCCCCAATGATGAAGCTTTCCCATTTGTGATTCCTTATGAAATCCAAAACCGCGTTCCAAAGCTCAGCTTTCTCCTTTGTTTAGATCAGGCTATAAATGTTGATGAGTGTAAAATTAATGTTGATTCTCAAGGTGTATACTTTTGCTGTCAACTAGCTTGTGTGTGATACCTGTATTTTCACCGTTACTTCTGCTTCCTTCCACAAAAGACCTATTCCACCTGCTGCACCAACTGAGTCCTGGAAATGTCCTTTCCAAGACCAAATGTATTGTAAAAAAACTCCCACTTGAAATTGAGAAAGTTTGGTTTCTTCAAGGAGGATTAAGTCGCTTTTACATGACTGTAGTTGATGTCTCACCAAACATCTCTTGTTAGAGTCCTTCAGGCACCTGACATTCCAGGAGGTCAGCTTCATTGCTTCCCAAGGGAGGCTTTCCCTCCCTTGGTACTTAAATTTTTTTTGATGCTCGGGTAATTTTTGGCCGCTACTTCTTCTTCCCTCAATTTTTTGAAATATTTCCTACCTCTGGCCTTCTCTTTTTTTTCGATTTTACCCATACCTGGAAGTGTTTCGTTGCAGTTTGTGTTATATACTGATCTTCCCTTATATCTATCTCATCCCCCAACTCCTTTTATGAATCTGGTCTATCAGATTCGGAAGCGAATTCCTCCATCCTCAGCTTCTCCAAGGTTGAAAATGTGGATTCATTTTGGTTGGGGATGTCCGCCTTTTATGTCCCACCTTCTTCGTGTTCTGCTTGGAATACTACCTAATTCTTGGCTTTTGGTGCTTTTGGATCTATCGCTTGGGGTTTTGTGATGAAAGGGACAATCTGCAGTTCGGATAGAGCCATCTTCTCCCTATGCTCCCCTTTTTGGTTCATTGGTTCTGGCTTGTTTCTGCATTCTGACTCAAAGTGGTTCCTTGAGTTATATTTGAGGCATAGTTTCTTATCCTCTTCTACCTCTATTTTCTGAATCTAGTTTTTGCCATCTACCGTTAATAGGATAGACTGAGGGATTGGATTGATTGTCACAATTTGCATCCTGACATATTTATATATATCCCCATCTATAATATCCATATCTATATCTACCAAGGTGCCCAGGGATCGATAAATCTTTTCTAAACAGTCATTGTTCCAATATTCGAAAGGGAGATTGTATAGCCGAATCCAAATTGAGTGGTCGTAGGGCTGGATTTTTGTGGGGTCAAAATTGTGGCACCATGGTTGCATGAACAAAGGTAAGTTGTTCATGTAGCAAACCCCACCTTTCGAGATATGATTCCTCGATTCCCTATCAGCAAAAACCACCACAAAAACATTCTTTGGGAGAAATTTGAGGAGCACCTCTATCTGCCATTCTTCTGAAATCCATTTTCTGATTGAAGCCCTATCTGGGGTGCTGCCGATGAAGTGACTTCTTTTTAAATTTTGACATCATTATTGATTTCTTGTGAAAAATCAATCTTCATTAATTCCTCCACTTCCAAATTCTTAGGGTTACATTCTTGATTTTGGTCATGATTCAGACTCTATTGATCCAATCTACTTCCATCGTTTCTTTCGTTTCTCATTTGTTTGCAAGCTTTATTTTTGTGCCTCTGATTTGGTCACCACCATGAATGTGGTTCTCACCTTATTCGATTGTTTTGATAGCTTCCTCTTGGTGAAGTTTCGGGTGCATCATGACCTACCTGAGGGGGGTTCTCAACCTCTAGTTTTTTTGGTGATTGGTCCTGGTGGTAAGGATAGCAGCGGTCTATCCACCTTCCATTCAAGAAGACCCACTATGGGGTGTGCGTGCTTTCCCTACCTGAGTTGACATCGATTTTTGTTCTAAGTGTAGACATATGAAATTAACATTTTTAATTAAACATCACATTTAATCATTCTGCCCTCTTTAATTAATTAAATCTAATTAATTAATTAATCTCCTATAGTTCTTGATTTAATTAAATCAAATATATCTAATTAAATTGCTCACATGCATTTCCTCTCATTTGATTTAAAATAAATACAAAAACTTAAATCAAATGTCATATCACCTAAACTCCTATTAGATTAATGGGTAAGTGCACCAAGATGGTTCCCAAAAAGGGGACTTAAGTGGACAGCTTTTTCCTGAAATCGGGAAATACTGACCTTGGATGTGAAATTGAGGAGACTTAGACTCAAATTTTTGAGATGGAACAAAAAGAAGGATTCAAGTGCTCCAAGTCTACTTTCTAAACTACTAATTTATTTTGAAAATGATTGAGATTAAGGGGTTCAAACGAGGTACGTACACAAATTGGTGTTGTTTTTGTCAGAAAAACATAACATAGCAACTCTTGTACGACCCTCGTACGGTGAACTTTAATTTTTTTTAAAAAAATTGCAACTGTCAGAAGTTAGCTAACAGTATGTAGTTGATGCATGATTTTTCTAATAATTTTTTAATGAATATTTGATTTTTTACTAATTTGGGAAGTGGACATATCCTGAAAATAGAATTTTGGTTGTGCTACCCCTACAAATTTTGGAAACTAATTGATTTGTTTTTTTTTAATTTTTTAATTTTGTAGAATGGAGTCTAGTTTCTAAAAATGCAATTTATTTGAAAAATTGATGAATGGTTAATTTATAACGAAAAAAATACCAAACACTGCTTTTTGGCAAAAAAAAAAAAGACATACAGATAAAATAAATTATGGATGAAAGACTTAACATTTTCAGAACGTGAAAAAAATTACATCGTTGGATAGCTAAGAGATAACCCAACATTACCCATGTGCTCAATTTTTTTGATATTGAACCACGTGCAATCCTGACAGTGAGCACGAACTCGATTATGAGAAATATGGTGGATTTCTTAAAAACACGTCTCTAGTTGTTGGGAATGCCCTCCAAACCTTTGGGTTGGAATTCCAAGGCAATACCAAGCTTAAAGTTCGGTAATTCTCAAAGCAAGATATAACGCGAGCGAGTTATAATGCGTTCTCGTTATTTCTCACTTACATGGTTTTTGCTTCTGCGGGGAACATGTCTACTGAGACATAACGCGCGCGCGTTAAAACGCGCTCACGTTATTTCTTACTTTATGTTAAATGCTAATATATTTATGTATGCTGATATATTTTTATGTACATGTATGTATGTATGCTTGTATGGATGTAAGATTATATGTACAAATGTATTATGCTTGTATGTATGCCTTTATGTATGTCTTTAGACGAAGGGAGAGTTTAGAGAGAGTCTAGAGAGATGGAGAGGGGGTCGAAGTGAGAGTTTAAGAGAGAGGGAGTGGGAGAGAAGGGGTTGGATTGAGGGGGACTTAGCTAGGTAGGGTGGGAGGGATAGAGAGAGGGAGAGAGAGAGAGGGGGGGTTGGAGAGAGAGAATTGATGGAGAGGGAGAGAGAGAGAGGGGGGTGGGAGAGAGAATTGAGAGAGAGAGAGAGAGAGAGAAAGAGAGGGTTATGTAGGTAGGGTGCAAAAGGGAGAGACTTGAGAGTGTGAGAGGGGTGAGAAGGAAAGACTTGAGAGATAGGTAGTGAGAGGGAGTGCAAGAGAGAGGGAGTGAGAGAGGGTGGTAGGGATTGATTGAACGAGAGGTACACAGAAAGAGGGAGACGGTAGATAGAGACAATTAGAGAGGGTGGGAGGGAGAGTGGGAGGGAGAGGTGAGATGTATAGATAGAGAGAAAGTGATAGGGTTTGAGGGATTAGGATGGAGGACCTATAGGGTTGATGGTTTCTAGGGTAGTAGGGTTTAAGGTTTGAGGGTTGATGGAATAGGTTTGATGGTAGAGGGTATTTGGTTGAGGGTATAGGGTAAAAGGTTTTAGGTTTAAGCGTTTAGGGTTGAAGGGTTTGGGGTTAAGGGTTTAGGGTTAAGGGTTTACTTGGTTAGAATTAGAGTTTAGGAGTATAGTTTGAGGGTATATGGATTTGAAAGGATTAGGTTGAGGAGTCCCGATGTAAGGGTAGAAGGGTTTAGGGTTTAGGATTGAGGTTGAGGGTTGAGTATTTAATGTATAGGGTAAAGGGTAGAGGGTTTAAGGGTTGAGGGTTGAAGATTGAGGGTTTAAGGTATAAGGTCGAGGGATTAGGGTTGAGGGTCCAATATATAGGGTAGAGGTTATAGGGGTTGAGAGATTAAGGGTTGAGGGATTAGGGTTTAGGGTAGAGAGTATTGGGTTGATGGTAGAGGTTAGAGGGTAAAGGGTAAAGGGTTTAATAATTTAGGGTTTAAGGGGTTAGGGTTGAGGGTCGAGGGTTTAGGGTTGAGTGTTTAAGGGTTTAAGAGTTGAGGGTTTAAGGGTCAAGAGGGTTGAGGGATTAGGGTAGAGAGTTTACTAAGTGGGTTTGAGGGTTGGGGGATTAGGGTTGAGGGTAGAGGGTGTAGGATTGGCGGTAGAGGGTAGAGGGTTTATGGGTTAGGGTTTAAGGGTTTAGGGTTTAGGGATGAGGGATTAATAGGTTATAGAGTAGAGGTTATAGGAGTTGAGGGATTAGGGTT